>JAREIS010000005.1:4682500-5282500 GCA_030060385.1 Muscicapa striata striata
AAGGGACTAAGAACACTTCAAGGGTTCTCCAAAGCCATTATGATCTTTCAGACTAATAGCTATTTTAGGAAAAAGTAGTTGGAAACTTCAATTAAGAAGGAACTGGTGTAATTTCACAATAAAGGGGAACAGAATGCTGTACAGAACTAAAGGATAGAAGTGCTGACAAATGATAGCAGACTGGCAAAAAACCCAATTTGTTTTAAGGGCAGAGCCTTGAGAAAAAAAAACTGTATTATGAACTCATGAGTGCCTGTTCCCTGTTACAGAAAAATATTTGACCAGCTAGTGTTCAGAATAGGCCACAAGTCATCCTTTTTAGGATAACTTCTCAGGCTG
The DNA here is from genome assembly GCA_030060385.1 of Muscicapa striata striata. Classification (NCBI taxonomy): domain Eukaryota; kingdom Metazoa; phylum Chordata; class Aves; order Passeriformes; family Muscicapidae; genus Muscicapa; species Muscicapa striata. The sequence goes on from JAREIS010000005.1 coordinate 4,682,840, forward strand.
AAAGTTTTAAGGTCTATTTAAGCAATGCATTCTCTTCTACACTATGTAAATCAATAGAACCTTTAACTGCTTCACATTTACTTTATAAAAAAGATAATTTTATTGTTTTAAAATGTTGCATAGGAGTATATTTCAGCATCCAGAATTTATTCAGACATAAATACTGTGGAGTTTTTTTTCTTTTCCCTTAAAAAATTCCTCAAAGTCTTTTACTATCTTCTTACTTGCTTTTTTTTTTTTTTTTTTTTTTTTTCATTTTAATGACATTAAATACACACTTAATAGTGAATTCAATCAAGAATGTACTGTAGCTGAAATTAACTCTTCTGATACCACTTAAAGGTGTTTTTGTCCAAGTTTACTATAAACTGCAACATCATGGCATTTTTAAAGAATTAGGACAAAGGTCAATCATGACTAAATTGGGATCATTAAAGAATGCTGGTAAGAATGGAATATGAATTAAAAAGAACACTAATTAGGTATGCAAGCAAAAAAAAGTTAATGATGCCTAGTTTTCAGTGAATTTGGGTCTGTTTTCTACTTCCATGACCACATTGTCATAACCTCAGTTATGAGTCACCCTTTAGCCTATATGTTGCTCAAACTCCTTTTGAATCTCCAGCACCCAGGAGGCATATAATTGTCTTCATCTCTACCTACTGGATGGGAAGGAGCAGGCAGAAACACTGGTCTGGAGTGGGATTCATGCTAGCTTGCTATGACCTCTTAAAGCAGACCTCTGAGCTACCACCCATTCCCCATTCCCAATCAGGCACTAAACTTGAGCTCTCTTCCACTCAGATTTTACATGTATTTGTAGTGAACAGATACTAGTTCTCTAGTCTCATTTTTGGCTGAAAAAGATACCTGGTGTTTTAAAAGGCATATTAATTATCAGCCATTTAAAATAGTTGCAGTATAAGGAGAAAATGAAAATTATTTCATTACTTTTTCACTAAAGGAAAATAAATTTAAATGACTGAATATGAGAATTACAAGCAGCTGGAATGATCAGAAAGGATCATGCAGATGTGTAAGTTTACTGGGGAGACAAAGTCATATATAAAGCCATATATGTTTAAAAAAGGGAAATGTTCCACTGCTTCAACACAAACTTTTTTAAGATTGCTGTACAGTTCTTGGTCATTCTTTTAAGGCTTTCTTTGGAAAGGGTGTATTTCAGACGTGCAGAGGGGCTGAAATGTGGTGCCAGGAAATAAGTCAGAGTACATGGTATTTTGGCCTTTTGGTTTGGTAGGCTGGACTAGTAGGAAACAGTTCTTGGGATTTGGCTGTAGAACAGAAAATATCTGAGTAGGAAGCAAGTGGAGTTGTACAACAGCTGGTCCATCCACAACTGCAGGTCAGTGGGAGAAGGTGCTAATGTCTTGCCTATTAGTGGGTCTTGGGATGCAAGAATCCAGAGCGAAATTTTCCATGAAAGGAGCAAAAATTGCTATATGATAGCTGTGCCCAGAACAACAGTGATGTAATGAACCCTTTACAACGCTCCTGTCTCACTGAGCCTCTCCTCTGTACACCATACTGTCTCTAATAACAACCTTGAATGAGAAGTTTCTCAGCTGAAAGGTTCAATATGTAGTAGGAAAGGGGTCACTGAGTCTGAACTACATCCAACAAAGTCTAACTGGTTAACAAAGGCCTTTTGATGAAAGATGTTTTGTATATGCAACTGGATCCCTTTTCACTGCCTCTCTCCTACCACCTGCTCAAAGAAACAGGATTCATGTACACTCTGAAAATAAAGACTATCCAAATGCTGCAGATCAGCACACTATAAGTTTTTCAGCTCTGCTGCATAATGAGGAAATTCTTATTATTTCTGAAATGAAGCTGAAAATTTAATTTAAATATGTCGGGGAAATATTTTCTTAATGACATGCATATATAAAGTTTGTCATACAAGTGTACTGAGATGTACAAAATATTATTTGCTTTAAAGCTGGGCAGCCATTGCACAATGAGGTTACACTTTAAAAATATGTTTGAATTGGTAACAAACTGCTGAAAACATTTATGGAGCAGATAGATTGTGATTATAGTAGTTTAGGAGCCTGTGTGTTTGAGTTCAGCAATCACACATTCTTGTTACACAGAAGAGAATATGATCCTGCATGGGAAGCATTAAATGGGAAAGGAATGTTTTCATTAAAGAAATTCAAAACTGATTTATGGCCCACCGGTTGCATCTCATACTGGAAAAAGGAAACCCTATAAATAAAATTGCTTAGAGGGAGTTCAGTATACCTTCCAAAGGTCAGTCTAAGAAGTCTTCTTTTAAACTTTAAATTAAACTTTAAAATTTTAAAATATTTTTGAATAATAACCTCAGTTTTAGTTCTAGCTGTTTTTCCATGGTTTAACTGCTTTGTGACTCTATTCCTTGAAGTTTCAAATAGAACTTTCTGAAGAGACAAGTTCCTGATTGAAAGATTGATCCAGAGCTGATATATTAGATGGGTAAAGAAATGCCTGGATATATCAGAATTCATTATCTCAGTAATGTCTGAAGGTATGCTCATCGAGATCCGGTTTTAATGCAAGCTGTATTTCCCATAACCTACTTTAAAAAAACCCCAAAAACCACCAAAAATCAACAAAAAACCCCAAACAAACAAAAAAAAAACCCCCAAAATCAAACAACAACAAAACCCCGTAAAAAACCCCAAGAACCAAAACAAAAAAAGAAAACAAAAAACAAAACAAAACAAAAAAAAAGAAACCAACCAGACAAAAACAAACCAACAAAAAAAACCCACCAAAAAATCCAAACCAAACCACCACCACCACCAATGAAACAATACCCCTCCAAAAAAAACCCCCAAAACACCAAACCCAAAACCAACCAGGTTAGAAGAGAGAAAGTGAAAGAAATGTTCTTGGATCCATTGGGCTTCTCTTCACTACAGAACAAATCTGCCTAAAGGGAGAAAGCTGCTACTTCCTTAAAGGTCAACTTCACCATTGCTGGTCTTTGGATGGTTGCTACTAGGGTCTTAGATTAATTTTAATAGTGATAGTGATAGTACAAGAAAATAGATGTAAAATTGTCTTCTAAATGACACAGAGATAAGAAGCAGAGAGTGAGGTTAAAAAAAAAAAATCTTATTATATAATATATATATATATATATATATTATATAATATATATATATATATCTTGTATCCTAGAAGGATATACTATATCCTTTTATCCTTTAGAAAGAAGTTTTATCATGCCTTAAGACAACCTATGACACAGATACAAATTTTGTGTATCTGAAAAAAAATTGTTTCTCATGAATACATTTTTTCAGGGCAGCAATATAGTGAAATAGTTGGCATTTCCCTTTTCCATATTAAGGTCTGCTACTGAAGTATTTATCTTCCTAGCATGAATAAATGGACAACTTGTCTGAAGTCAATAATACAAATAATAAAAAAATGAAAATTTGTATATATTTACAAACCTGCATCTTACCAGGCAAGAAGTTAGTTAAGCAAGGTCTTTAAGCATTTTTTTTCCTCACTGAGATGTTAAATCGAACTAAAACTCAAGGTCTTGCTCCAAATGCTCACCATATTTGCAGAAATTCAAACGGAATCAATTTGTTTCTGTTCTGTGTAAAAGACTAAACCAATATCTCATATCCAAACACTGATGCCTTGAGTGGGAGGGAAAGATGAGTGATGATGGGATGAACTAAATAATTTTTGATGCAGCAATCCAGAAAGCATAATCTATGGAACATGTCCAGTTCCAAATTTATTAAGCAGAGAACTAGCTGCAGCTGTTCATTACGACTGCTTGTGCCAGTTTGATAGTATGGAATCATATTTGCAAAAAGATAAAAGGAAAGGTGACAAACAACAGAGTTTAGCCATGGCTTTATCACCAATTTAGGTAATTTAAGAGAAATTATGTATAATTTGTTAAAGAATTCATCCCAGTAAATGATAACTCTGATTTCCCAATTACAGGACACTGCTTTCTAAAACTTTCAAGTCAGGATAAAATATATGTGAGGCAGTAGTCTCCCTCACTAGACAAATCTCATGATGTTATGAAAGGTATTTTGTCAGATTTTAGCTATATACTTTTAAGCCTACAATACCTTAACCAGTGCAGTGATCCTAATGAAGACCAGGTGCTTTTCCCACCCTTCAAACAAGAAACTGGCATAAGTGCTACTGTGTCCTCTCGTTTGTCTCTCCAGACGGGCTTTGATGCTTGCCATGAGGTGCTTTTTTAAACTCTTAGAGTGGAAAGAAGCTCAAGCCTGCAAGAAAGTGCAGTGGAACAATCAAGTAAGGTCAGACAGGGTAAACAAACTAATGTGCTTATATGTGGAGCAAGCAAACATCTTGTACTAAAAAAGGTACTTCATTAAGGGTATGCAGCCATTACCTATTCTTTTCTTTTCTCACTGGGATCTGGGTCAGAGACCTGAATATGGAGGAAATAGCAATAGAATAGCTGCAAAAACTGCAAGAGAGATATTAAAGAGGCCAGATAGTCCAATTGAATGGCGGTTATTCCCTTACATTTTGATAGTTTGCTGTTTAGTCTGGAAGTGAGAAATGGATACCTTAAGCAAGATTTATTTTTTACCAAAACACAAGGTTTTAATTGAGATTGCACTTACATAAGTTATTACCTTCCATTATTGAACATGGAAACTTTTAAAAAGGAATTCTTTACAGAGCACTTTTCTCACTTTTGTTTGCATTTCCATGTATTAATTTTGGGGTTGTCCACTCCCCACAATTTGTAACAGTTAAGGAGAAGTTAATGGCTATGAGAAGAAGAAAAGAAGAAACATGTTTAAAGAGAAAAGGAAGCAGAAAAGGTCTACGTTTTCAGCAGGAGCTTAGTTAATTATCTGACTCTTTCACAGCCACCTCTGGCACATGACACTGCCTCAAGAAAAAAATCAGCATTTCTTCACTGAGGGGCAAAAACAGGGACCGTCAAATACCAGTATGTGGGACACGCTGCTTAATTTTAAAGTCCAAGTTTAGTTAGAGTGGACTTGAAGCACTGCAGATGTAGGGCTTATTTTTTCTCTTTCCTTTTAAATATAATGTTCTTGAACTGAAAGTGCAAAATGCAAGAAGGCAGAAAAGTTTTGTGTAAGGCAGAGTTTTGAAAGGCTAAGCTGTGGTGCAATGAATATAATGAATCCTCTTATGCTGTTCCATTTGTGAATCCTCCTATAGTGAACTCTGATGCAGCAAAGAAGTGGAATGATCCAAAGTGCTTTCTTTCCCTGTTCATTCGTTAATTAATTTGTGTTTGGGATGCTTATGAAGTTTTTGGCCAAAAATTGCTGCAGCCAGAAATTTAAAATACATTTAAACCATTTGAAACCAGCAAATCAATTCACATACATTATCTGAGCATTGTGGATCTACTTTTTATTCTAATAAGTCAGTCAGCCTCACCCTGATTCTTGATCCCTTTGAAGCTGGTGGACCATCTAGTCTAGTAAACTATTTCCAAGCAAATATAGGATAGGAAAAGGATGAGACAATCAAGAGAGTGGCTTCACCATACGGAAGTAATGCCTGACCAACTCTGTAAGTTTCTGCGATAAATGACTGACTTAAAAGACAAAATAAGAGCAAAGGATATTGCCTACATGCCTTCAGTAAGGTCTTTCACACGTCACCCTTAAGATCCCTATAGACAAGCTGTTACTTTTTGCATGAATAGTCAGTGATGTGGGTTGAAAACTGACTGAATGTCCAGGCCCAGAGAGTGAAACCAAGCCTAGTTGGAGGCCAATAATGGCAGCGAAACATTGTGTCATCATGGGATCAAGTTCTGTTAAACACCTTCACCAAAAATCTGACTGATGGGACAGAATTTACTCTCAGCAATTTTGCTGCTGACAGAAACCTGGAATAAGTGGCTGATACACCAGATGACCCTCGTGCCAGCATCTTCACAGCCCAGAGAAATGGGCAAACAAGAACTTGGTGAGGTTGAGCAAGGAGAAGTGCAAGGTCTTGCCACTGGGGAAAAACAAGCTGATGCTCCACTGAGTGAGGGTCACTCAGCTAGAGAGCAGCTAGGCAAAAAGACCTGGAGATGCTGGAGGATCCCAAATTGAACACAAGCCAACAATGTGTCCTTGCAGCAAAGACAGCAGATGGAGGAGATAGGATACTGTGCTGCATTGAAGTACCGCCAGGAGGCTGATGGAGGTGATCCTCCACTGTATACCCCTCCAAAGTCCTAGGCACTGCTGAAGCCCCACCTTAAATCCTGTGTTCAGTTTTGGGCCTCTTACTACAGGAAAAAATATTGTGGTTCTGTCCAGAAAAGAGCAAAGGAGCTGGTGAAGGGTCTAGAGCACAAGTCCTGTGAGGAACAGCCAGGGGAGCTGGGGTGCATAGACTGGAGAAAAGGAGGCTTAGGGGAGACCTTATATCTCTCTACAACTGCTTGTAAGGTGATTATGGAAAATCATTTCTGCTACTGCTCCCAAGTGACAAGTGACAAGACAAGAGGAAATAACCTCAAGTCCTGCCAGAAGAGGTTTAGAATGGAAATTATTCTTTTTTTTCCAATGGAAGAATGATCAGGCCAGCCAGGGAAGTGGTAGAATCACCATGCCTGGAAATGTTCAAAATGTGTGTGGATGTGGAACTTGGGGTTATTGTTTAACAGTGAACATGGTGGTGCCAAGTTGATGGCTGGACTTTGAGGTCTTTTTTGACTGTAATGGTTCTATCATTCATCTCTCCTCAGCACTGATGAGGCCACCCCTGGAGCTCTTGCTGAGTTTTGAGCTCCTCAGTCCAAGAGAGATATGGACATACTGAAGATTGTCCAGCAAAGAGCCACTGAGACCATGAAGGAAATGCAGCATCTCTTCTGTAATAGCTGAGAGGACTGGAGACAGTTCAGGCTGGAAAGAGAAGACTCTTCAGAATTATTAATGTATATAAATACTTAAAGGAAGACTACAAAGAGAACAGAAACAGTCTCTTTAAAGTGACAGAACTACAGGAAATGGGCACAAACTAAAATAAAGAAATTTCTTGTAACCTTGAGGAAGCACTTTACTGTGAGGGTGAGCAAGCACTGGTGCAGATTGCCCAGAGAATCTCCATCCTTGGAGATGGTTCTGGATCAGCTCTTCCAGGTGGTCCTGGTTGATCAGGGAAGTTGGATCTGCTTGAACAAGGAAGATTATATCCACAAGTCACTTCCAATATAAATAATTAGATTTTCTTTCCTTCAATGACCTCTGCAACAAACATTTTTGCATAGCTATTGTACCTCCCTCAGCCAGCATACCTCCTAGGAAAAAAAATGCTCTTACTGAAATTTTTAGAACTATTACTAATATTGTTTATATTAATGTAACAATATATTTATATATATTAATATTAAAAAAATCTGGTCTGCTATATATTGTATTCTTCTTTTTACTTATAGTGCAACTGCTGTCTTTTATAAGAAAGCTTTATCATCCCCACTCTCTGAAGAAGATCTGTGTTTTTAAAAGGGATTCCAGAATACATATTTAACACAGTTTTGAGTATTAAATATATTTTCAACTAATTTGAATTTCAGTGAATGTGTCTTTCTGGGTTCACTGAGAGAAAAAGAAGAAAAATATTGAAAAATAGAAGATTGTATGTTCTGATAAATAAATAAATAAATTCCAGGATGATTATACTTGAAATGAAGCAAAGAAAACAATGACACTGGGGGCTGTCAATGAGATTTTATTCTTCAGCACATAGTAATGGTGCCAGTAATGCAGTATGAATATCTACAAATGAGACAGCAATCATATATAACTGATTAATTAATATTTTGATTAGTTTTCAGGTAATTTTATTATAAAAACCTGAGATGATGTTTTAGTGTTTTGTGGATGACTGCACACAATTATGAAGTATTAAAATAATTTAGTTAGCAGAAAATGGAGACAGCAAAAGCTCAACATTTATGTTTTATCTATATTTTACAGGATTAAAATATTTATATACATAGTTTGACAACTAGAGGCACATTTAAAAAATATTTCTGATTTCCCTGTCTTTTTGGCAGTTGAGAATTGACTTACAGTTCCTGCCTAAAAGACTCTGTGACAAAGCAACCCCTGAATGGCAATAAAGAATCCTGGCCACCTGAAGTACTAATTCTTCACGTCCAATCTCTTTGAACCTCTGATACAACAAAGTAATTTCAGAAATCTTTACAGAATCTTATTGCTAATTACAGAAGATGAGCAAACCTATGAACAGCCTAGGCCAATCTACTGTCTGTAAGAATTTCTAAGTGTCTCCATGGACAGCATAAATTACTTGCAAGGCACAAAGTCATGGAACAGTTTAATCCTGGAAGAAGTCTTTTCCTAATGTTGGCTGATAATCAGTTTTGTATCAAGGCATGAGACCTTTTGTCTCAGATACATATGCAAACTGAATGAAAGTGCCCTGCCTGCCCTTTACAGTGCAGGGATTACATTTTGTGGTTCCTGTTAGACAATGGCTTTAGTATCCAAAAGTGACTGACTAACTCTGAATGACAGTGATACCCCTATGCCTAGGTTTTCTGCCATGGAGAGACAAAGTCTGTGCTATCATGTTATACCCCAGACAAAAAACTAACTCCCCAATTCTACAGTCAACAGCAAAAACACAATTACATATATTCATAGTGCATCTTATAGCTGACTTTCATAAGAATGCCTGATTAAACCCTGAGGTATCTTGCACCTGGATTTCCACACATTTTCCTCTAAAACAAACACTGCAGCTGTTAAGAATAAATGCCACTTGTTCTGGTCATTGTTTCCTGAATCTCTCTTTCTTCAATCTGTCCTGTTCTTTTTTCCAGCTGCCTGTAATCTGTCTGAACAAAAAAGACAGATGTGAAACAGCTTATCTTCTTTCAGAGTCTTTGGATAGGTAAAATGGAAGATATGGCATTGTATGCCTATGTATCTGAGTTTACCAATCCCAGCATTGAGAATTTGCAATTGTTCTGAGTCAAAAAAGAGATAAACAGATCTTTCTCATTGGTGGAGTGCTGGATTCAAATAATTCTTTTCCTCTGGCTTTTTTTTTCTTTATATACTACTGCGTTCTCTGTATGTGCTCAGCATGCTCTGTCCCTTGTGTCTAACTGTAAGTTTGGTAACTGACATCAGCCTCTAACAATGTAGCTAGTTTTCCTTGTTCTCACATTCTGTTCTCTAATGTGTATAGTTTTTCTTCTTTTATAATAAAACTTTTTTTGTACTGTTCATTAAAAACTCACATCCAGCTGAAAACTAATGCACAGAATTTTCAGTAGAATAATATTTCAAATGATGTCTTCTACAACTTCCACCTTTCCCTCAAAATTTTTAGCTCATGATGTTTACATATCTTTGTTCAATTTCCTGATCTCGCAAAATGTTACAAATTTTGCATTGCTTTTTTGTGCTGGTTATGGTGTTCATTTTTGCTGTTTGCAATAATATGTGAACCTGTATCTGATTAGTATTTTTCCTATAATGTGGAGCTCCTAAAGCCTTTCTTTTAAGAAATATGTTGCAGTTATTTAAAGAGTATTGAGTGCCAAAACACTGTTGGCCTTCTGTAAGCTTTGGCATCAGACAGATGACTGTCTTATATTGGTTAACTCTAGTTATTCCAGTAGTTACTTCAGACCAGGTCCCTCTGCAGTGCATTCTTTAACCTTTCACCTACATCTGCTACTGGCATATTTTCTCTTCTATTTATATCCTCTCTTTGACAGAGTATCACTCATATATGTCATATAGCTTCCTATAAACCCATTTGTTAATGTGGTCTCCTTAGTCCTCTCTACAGGAGTTAAATGAAAAATCAGGCAGCACTTGAAATTAAAGACATCAAACGCATCAGTCAGGGCTAGCTTTGAATAGACAGTCATCTTTCTACTATTGGCTTTTTTTTTGCTGGTACTTTTTTTTTTGCAAATATAAATGGGACTGCAGGTCCTTTCTTAGTTTGTCTGGTCATCTGTAGTGTGAGGTGGCCATTCTCTGCTTAAGATACTTGCAGGATTTATGCTTTATTCTGTGAAGGAGTTCAACTCTCTCTGAATAACGAAATTGCTTTGCCACTGCTTGACTATGGTTTCTCTAGAATTTTAACTGTTAAGGTACAGCTCCAGCAAGAGAAAATGCTGGCCTCTGGTTGTTAAAAATCCTTGCAAGAGGAGTTGTGAGTAAGATCACAATATCACAATCCTTGTGATATTGTGATCCTGATTGTACAGGAACTAAACTGAACAGAGGTTTGATATGTGTAGGCTGAGATCATCTCCCAGTGTGAGAAAATTACTACTAATAATAACAATGATAATAATATTAATAATAGCATCATCATCATCTTCATCAACTAGGCTTTATTAAAAGAACTATTGGTCATTCAGCTTTTTGAAAGAAAAACATAAAATGTCAGGGAGACAAAATAGACTTGTTTTGAAAGTATTGTTTATACAAAGCTTTTCCACTTCCCACTGCAGTCTAAAAGACAGGTTTCATACTTATGAATCACTTTTTGTAACCTTCAGAGTTTTGTTGATGCTGCAGTCTCCTCTGGTCACCAGCACATTCTTTCTACCACATCTGGCTTGTATGGCTACTCACTCAGCCTTTCCCTGCAGCCCCAGAGCCCCCTCAAACCATTTTTCTGAATTCTTCTAAAAGGAATGCAGTGCAAACTAAGAAATAAACAAAAACAATCTACTGTCCACCAGAGGCTTTGTGTCTGTAAATGAGAGTAGAGAGGTCTAAAGTCCACAAACACAGTCAATTGCAGCAGTGTCTCATCATGCATTTTGGGATCTGCTTTTCTCCCCAGGCTGTCTATTTTTGTTTGGTTTGGGGGTGTTTTGTTTTGGCGAGGGGGAAAGGATTGGGTTTTTTTGTTTGGTTTTTTTGTGTTTGTCTTTTTTTTGTGGTTTTTGTTGGTTTTTTTTGTTTGTTTGTTTTTGTTTGTTTGGTTTGGTTTGTTATTTAGTTGTTTTGTTTTGTTATGTTTTGTTTTGTTTATTTTTGTTTTTGGGTTTTTTGGTGGTTTTTTTGGGTTTTTTAAGTGAAAGATTCATGAAATGTGCATTATCCTGTGCAAATTCAGTCATGTCTTCAATCCACCTGCTGGATTAAAAGTATTGCATTTCCAAGTTCACAGTTGTTTTTAATTAGCTCCTCAATGAAGCTGAACAAACTGCAGTCAGTTCACACCATCCAGCATGGTTCAAAAGTTTTATGAGCTATTCTGCACATCACAACAAGTTGTGTAACCAGCTTTCACAAAACACTAGCTCTCAGCAAAATACTACTTTTACTCTGGATGGCCTCAATGGCATGCCTTCTTGCAAGGGTGCTGTATAAATTCAGCATTTACACTGTTGGGAATGAACACAACCTCCCGCTACCAGGATTTTGTCCTAAATTTCAAACAGTTGAAGGCACATTTCACACCGTATCATACATGCACTATCTCATGGGAAACTTAACACTGTCCATAAAAATGGTAATTGAACTATTGGGGGGCTATAGTGGAAACAGCCTCCTATGCCTTCCACATGGGTTTATCATGAAGGTAGCACAGGCACAGGTAGCTCCCACTATGTTCCCAGCTCTGTGACCAATGGATATTTTATTCCATTAAAATATCGCAGAGACTCTTGGGTTTCTCTTTTCCATTCAAAATACTTTCTCTATTTCTGTATTTTCATTTATTCAGTAAAATTCTTGGTTATTTGTTCAGCACCAGCAGCATAGGGGCATAATTAGTGCTTAAACTGTTCATAGAAGAGTGTTTGAGAACAACAGGTGGGCAGTGTTGCCAGCAGTTATCTTCTTATCCAGATTTCCAGTAGAAAAGTGTTTTCAAAATTTCTCTGATTTTCGTGTAAGAACTGCTAACAGTGAATCTACAGTTCAACAGTAAATGTCATGACAATTAGAGGTGAGGGAAAGAAATCTTCAAGTTTTCTGTCATGGAAAAGAAAGGGGCGAGAAGTGGGGAAGGAAGAGGTGAGAGAAAACAAGAAAAATGAAGGGGATTTAACTTCCTACTAGCTCTCACTTCACAGCTCAGCGTTTCTTAGCAGTGTGGCAATAATGTCAAGAGACTGCAGTGAGAATCAGGCCACACTGCTAGGCAATGCATATGCAGGGGCAATATTGCCTGCATTGAAACAGTGCCACAGGAAATCTCTAAGGTTTTCTCTGTGGCTTGGTAACATTGTTCAGAAATCAGGCTTTTGCTTGCTTCTATTATAGGTGTCCTAGCTTCTATCTCAAGATTTTGGGACCTGGCTAGGGTGTGCCCACAGAGCCAAGGAGGTAAGTGATATCCTGTGATAAAAGTGATAAAAGTAAAGATGGCATGTGAAGGTGGCAAAGGGGAGGGATGGGAAGTAGAGAGGGAGAAGTACATTGAATGAATTTGCCTTTGGGAGTTTTACCTGTGGTTTATAGAGACAGTAAGGCAGCTACAGGAAAAAATGCTGCAAACCCAAGGGAGGGTGAGTACTCAGAATCAGGAAAGGCAGTCTGAAACAATCTTCCTAATAAGTGAGGGCAGCAGATTGCTGAGCTTTTACTGTGCCCACTGTCGCCTGCAAATTGTACCTACATTTTTTTGTAAATTCACGTTATTAGTTACAGTAGAGCATACTTCTGGAGCATTACTGTTGTGTTTCTTCTGTTGGCATAAAATTTCCTCTTTTCCACTTACTCCACGCCAGCCCCCACCTCATGAAACAGGATCAAGTTTCAAACTGCAGCCTGAGATGAAAAAAAAAAAAAAAAAAAAAGAAGAAATAATAAGGAAGGGCCCTGGAAAGGAAAAAGTAGCTTGTGGTTTTAAGGGCCTCCTACAGAATTCCCAGTGTGGGCCACCTCCAACTGCAAATGCTTTATCTATGAATACAAACTTTACAGTATCAGCTCTAATGTTATGTCTTTGCAGAAAGGACTTAATCACTATTCTGTGGACAAATTGCTAGACAATACCTGCTTGACTAATTTGTACCTCAGACAAGCAATGAGCCAAATCATTTGGACAGAATCAGAAGAACCTATAGTTTTAACACTTTGAATCAAAACCAAAGTTCAGTTTGAGGTTTGGGTTAGAGGTATACCCAAACCACCACCCCTGCTATAAATAACTCCACATTTTAGAGATGTTTGATGTAGGTTTGGATCTGATTTTGGGGTTTGGGCTCATTCCAAGCTTGTTTTTCTGTCATTTGATTTCCAGGGAAAGTAGGGAATAGTACTTCTATAAGCAGGCTAATTTAATGACACTTGTAAGTACACAAATTAGCAGCAGGTATATTTATTTTTCTCTGATTCATTCACAGAGTTAGTAACACTGCTGTGAATCTGAGTAGAGGAGCAACAAAAAGTCTAATTGTATCAATGGATGCACTTTATGATGAAAAACATTTCCACAGGAGGGGAACTGCTAAATGTTGTGTTCCAATTTAACTTTTAAATGCACTAGTTGCTTTACAGGACTAGTATATATGTCAGTCTGTTCTACATCCTGTTGAGAGGTAACAGAATTCTGATTTTATAGATATGCGGACTATCTATCTGTTAAGAAAGTTTTGCAAAAAACATAAGAATGAGAATTTGTAATAATGTAGACTTAACAATGGGGAATATATGCCTCACCATTTTAATATTCAGAGATGATAAGACCCCAGGATAGGTAGATTTTTGTCATGTCATATTTTCACCTTGAAACTGGTTAGGTTTGACTGCAGCCTCTTGCTGTTTCTGATATTTACCATGGCTAAAAACATCAAGGTTTCTTGTTATTTTGCATGTTAGATGCAGAAAGCAAAGGTCAGTTTGACCACTTTGTGACACTGGAGGTCAGCATCTTTTCAAGTGTCCAGAGCATTTGTCTTTAGTTGGTCTTGCAAATATAAAGCACATTAGAAAAAATATTTCTTTGGCTGTTTCAAGCTGGATGCTGTCAGAACATGCCATTCTCACTAATACATTTAACTAGAAGAAATGTACTTTGTTGAGGCACTTCAGTAACATTATATTGGTGTACTTTTTATGAGGTAAAGAATTTTTGCCTCAGAGAGTTTGCTTTTTACTGCTGGATAAGAACATCTTGTGCCTAAAATCAATCATGCAGGTTTTCCTTCTAGCCCCAGTCTTATACTGTACCAGACATTAAGTAGAAAAATTACAAAACCAGCATTCATTTCTTTGGTCTACATCTGTGTTAACCCACCTGGGGAACTGTTCACACAAACCAAATAACAAAAGTAATTAAGTAAATAGAATATCCACTTAAAAAATGTACTTCATCCCTGTTTTTTGGGGTTTTGTTTTGGTTTTATTTTTTTAACACAGAAAAATCACTTTCTTATTGCACATAAAATATCTGAATATGGAGGGGATATTGAAAAAAAAAATAAAGAATAGAGGGGTCTGCTGAGAAACCTGAGTGGTTGGAGGAGCCAAAAATCTACTGGGAACAGCTTTTGAGCTGGCACAACTGCTACCAGTGCCTCAGAGCTGGACAGGCAAGATGTATATATTCCTCATTTTCATTTGCTTTCCTGCTTGGCTGACTTCATACAGAGGTTTTGTGTAGGGATGTTTTTAATGGCAGGATTTCACATGGTAAGGGTGTAATTCAGGAAACAAAATTTGGCGTGTGGCATCTGCTAGAGCCATTCAGCCCATCTAGATGAATGAAAGCCTGACTTGACCACGATGATGCTGTCTTTTGCAATTTTATCTTAAAAACTTAAGCTAGTCTGCTGTTGTGAATGTTTCTAGGGATACAAATCTCTTTTCCATGGTCTAAATGAAAGCTGAAAGTGACAACAGACAATGATGTGAGTGTGAATTTTTGAGTAGATCAGAATCTGTCCTGACTACTTCAAATAGTTTACTGAACTGAATATTTCGGAAATCCAAAAGGTCCCAAACCAAACTCTGTAACTTTCAGCACCTATTTGAAATACTGTCTACTGAAAATACTTGCTTACAAAACATTACACCTGCTGTATGGATCTCATAAACCAGTTTGTATTCTACTTTGTAGATGTCATCAACATATTGGTTCATTCTAAATACCATCCTAGGAAAGTGTTTTCACCCTTTACTACTTTATATGCTAATAAAAAGTTGGTTTTATCCTTTTTCTGCAAGGTTACATTTCAATCTTCAGATTCCAAAGTGGGCCATTTTTCATGTTTCAAGATAATAAGAAGTAGTGAGCTTTAAATCCTCTTGTTGCTCATGTTGTTCATGTTTATGTTGCTCATGCTCTTTCTAGAAAGCAGAATGTTGTCAGCTTGCATTTCACAACAGCCCTGCAGAAAGATATTTTATTTTTCTTCATTTTTTAGGATTGGAATTGGGAAGGCTGAAGATGTTCAACTGCTTTTGGCACTTTTGAGTTTACTACTGCCTTGGGTGGTTTTTTTTCACACCTGTTTGGTCACAGTTCTGGTAAAGCGTAGAAAACAGCAGTTTTGGACACAGGTTTATTAATACACTGGCATATTCCATTTTGTCAACAAGCTGGTCTAGAAAGAGATTACTACATAGTTTATATAGTTCCTCTGTTACCCTCAGATATGAAGCAGGACAATACGGATGTATAGATGTTAAATAGGGAAGTACATTACCTTAAAATTGGAAAACTTAAAAGAAGAAAGGAAAGATTATTTAGGATAAGTGTGTATGTCAAAATATCATATTTTCATTTTTCTATGCCACATTTTTTCATTTATGAACCTATTTTGCTTAAAATATGTTTTTCTAGATTATGAACAATTTCCCTTTTAGAAAAGAATGTGTATGTGTTTTTACAGGAGCTTGTTAGCTAAATATGTAGTTAAGCCTTAGTTTGTAGCCAGAAAATATAACTTAATTCTCATTGTACTTAATTCATTTCAATCAGCATCCAGACAGGTGAAACCAGATTTAAACAATTTCTATAGAAATGCCTTGTATTCTGCATGAGACAAAGCCCTGAATTCTGCTTGTGTTCAAAAAATTTTAATGCAATATCAGTTGCTTAGATTTATTTTTGGCAACAATTCTACACTTGAAAATGAAATAACCCCCCAAACTCTTTGATGTTTCCCTAACATCAGAACTTCTGCTCATGACAGAAATTGTTGAAATAAGTTGTTTAGAGTCTTAACTAGATTTGGATTTTATAAAGTATACCACCACCATATCAGGGTTATTTATAATGGAAGACAAATGTCTGAAATTTTTTACCTTCCATTGCATTTAAAGTGATATGTTAACCTTGTTCTCATTTGGAAGATGAACAAATTTGGAGTTATTGGAATTCTGAGTAGATTGAAACCCCATTTGTTAGTTCCACTTATACCACAGATCCTAAACCAGGCCAGCTGGCATGCTCTCATCTTGAAAGATGTCAGCACATCTCTTGGAATGCTTGAATGATGTACAAATAAACACTTGGATCTATCACACACTTGTATCAGCTCTGCCTCATCTTGTGGTCTGGCAGCTGCAGTATTCTCCCCATCCTGTCTCCCCACCCTGGTTTGTTTAAATGCCTTAAGGATATCAAACTGCAGTAAGCCAGGTGCATCCATTGAGTTGGTGGATAGCAATGCGTGTTTTTTGTTGCTTCTGGTTTTTGTGATATGCTGTAGGGTAACTAGATGGAAATGACAAATTATTTAATGACAGTTCATGTCAGGGGTCTACTGACATCTGCAGCAATACTGTCACACTTTGAAGTAACTCTGCTTCCTAGTAAAAAAATGGCTTTTTCAGTGTATCTCTACTGTTTTCTGCTCTTCAAAAAGTGACAATATTATGAGAAGATCAATCTATGCTTGCATTAGAAGGTGTCTGGGAGATTCTAAGGATCTGCTGCAGCCCTTTCCAGGGGTCTCAGTGCTGTCAATCAATTCATTGTCAATGTGCCATTGATAAGGTGCCATTAATGGATCAATAGGAAAACCCCTAAACCAAACACCTTAGGAATCAATTGTGAGCACAGACATTTACTGCACAGTTAATCTGGCTTTTTGGCAGGCACATCTAACCTGAATTAACACCCAGGACTGCAAATATTCCCACAGCAAAGCTCCACCTCTGATAGCACAGCACCTTTGGCTCTGCTATTGATCTGTTTAGGTCTGAGGATGGGCCCTCCACCCTGAGACATCCCAGTGTTTGTCCATGATCTTTATAGCAATTCATTCTGGAGGAGCTGTGAAAAGGGAGCTAAATGACCTGCTGAGTCTCGGTAACTGTTTAATCCTTCCTGACAAAGAAGTGTTGAACTGTAGCTGCCTGCTGACCTATACAGAATAGCTGATGCTGTCAAACCTCCAGACTTTCTTCTTGTCTCTCACAAGGGAAACCAGTTGCCACAAAGATTAGTGGAGTGTTGCAATTCCTTCTATTTTCAAGAACAATGGATATTATTTTCACCATGCTTTTTAATCTCTTAAAAATATTTGACTGATATTTAAGTGACTGCTGGAGCACCTGAAGCAGCCAGAGGTACAAGGTGTTCTCTTAAAAGAGAGTTTGATTTTATGGTAGTTCCTGCAGAAAGCCACTATTTCAGCTCAGATTTGAGGCTTAGTCCCACTGCTGAAGTCTTAGTTTGTAAGAAAGTTTCTTGCTACCCACACCAGGAAGTTGGAATAGAACTGTGGGAGATGGTGAAGTGCAGAATACTGCTCTGAGAGGAAACACCACTTCAGAAATGGGAAGCAGGAACTGAGAATGCAGTACAGAGATTGGTGCTCTTGAAGGACACTCATGAGTTACCTTTACACAGCATCAGGCAAGGCAAGGAAGAGCACAACGTGCTGTGGAAAGCCATGTTTGAGTGGTGTCACTCTGAGTCAATACAATCTATATGTTTCCAAGGTAATTAAATCAATCAAATGTCTGTTTATGATACAGTGAAAATAGGCAAGCCTGAAAATAAATAAGAATTTAAAGGAGAAGCAAGTAATTCCTTTCGAGAGTTTTCTAGCTCTTGGAAGAATATTAGTCAACTTCAGTAACTATAGTATTGGGGAGTATCAAGCAGCTGATGGCAGATATGAAGTTGTATAAGCTCACCTGATGAAATCTCTGGAGGTTTTTTTCAATTGTTCTTAGAATTTTCTACGTCCTACAGTAATTGCTTTTGTAAGGAATTAATAAAGTTAAAATATTCACCTATGGGATTTCATGTTGATAGTTTGTCTAGTGTAAAGTGGAAAAATGAGTTTGAAATATTTTAATGTTTTTCTAATTAATTGCCTAGAAAATTATTCATTAAGCTTTTATTTATTTCACTAATCTCGAGCTGCTAGTTCAAGCTTTGACTCTTGGGATTCTCAACTAGATTTGCAGTCTAGTTCTTCAGAATATGAATTTATATAGGGTATTTCTTGTTGGCCATGGATTCTTTCTTTCTCTTCTGCAGCAGTTATCAGTGCATCATAAACCTCACTACTCTTCTAGTTATGCCACCATCTATGACGCTACAATCTATGAATGGATAGTAAAACTTCTTTCTGTTTATTCTTTTAATTTATTCTTTTTGTTATGATCTTGTTTATTGCATCTGTTTCTTCTTAATTGAGTGATCTTATACCTTTGGGGGTAATTGTCATCTGAATGGTTTGTGCTATTAATTGTTGTCAATTAAATTATAGCGAAATACACTAGTTCATATTTTATTTTTTTTCCCTGTACAACTCAGTTCATATTCAAATCCAGTATGCAAGTAAAATAAGCACAAACTGCTTTACACATTCCCACATTTCACTGGTAGGTTCTGAGCAGCAGTCTTATTGTCTAAGGTCATCATAATAACAAATGATCTTACATATGAACATATGTCTGTCTTCTTGTCTAAAAAGACTAGATCTGCCTATTTGCTGTTTCTTCTTCTTCATGGAGGAAATTCTTGGGCAATTACAAAGTTTTTCAGTAAACAGTCTTGGCTTCCTCAGTCCTTGGCACAGGACTTTTGTTCCATGTGACATTGTGCAGACCCCCTAGATTCAATTTACCTTTTATTTGAGTGATAATGTTTTGTAATATTTTTTAGCACAAAAACTGGAAATAGCAGATATACTTTTCACATGGTGCTTCAACTTCATTTGTATAATGGCTTTTTTTTTTTTTTTTTTCAGAAGTAGTCAAACTTTTAATTTTTTTTCAGAAGTAATCAAAGACTTTTCAAATGCCAGTCTGGCTTTTGGAGATAAACTGGTTTCCTACAGTCATCAGATGCAATCACCATCAGGGTGGAATTTCACTGTGAGAAGGGAATTGCAGTGACTGTTGAGGAAAAGATGATTTTAATTCACAGTTTAGCCATTATGCTTCCATAATGTGATGCAAGATTTTAAATTTGTTTAGAAGAAAACATGTCCCTTAATTTTGATAGTTGACCATGGAAGAGTAGTTAGACACTTTCAAGAATTAATGCTATTTAACCGTGAATTGAAGAAGTAACAAGACAACACACCAATACACTAGTAGCAATAAATGCTGAAAAAATAAGAATTGTTTGAAGGAATTGAAAATGAAGGAACTTCATAAAGTTCAACAAGGAGAAGTGCAGGATCCTGCATTTGAGGAGAATGACCTTATGCAGCAGTATATGCTGAGGAACACACAGCTGGAGAGCAGCTTTGCAGGAAAGGGCATGGGTGTCCTGGTGGGGCCAGAAATGTGCCCCTCCAGCAAAGGCAGTGAATGGGATCTCATATTTGCTGTAGTAATGTAATTGATTACTACAATATGAGGTCCAGAGAGTTGAAGGAGGTGATTCTCCTCTCCTCAGCACCGGTGAGGTGATGGGCTCAGTTCTGGGCTCCTCAATATGAAGACATGGACATAATAAAGATTATCCAGCAAAAGGATACAAAGATGATGAAAAAACTGTATAATTTCTCCTATGAGGTTAGGCCATATTAGATGCTAATGTTTAGAAAGGTTTTTCTGTTTAATTCTGATCAGGGTTGAAGGGCTGAATGTCCTTGGTATTGCAGTTTGGTTGAAGACAAGCACTTCTTACATTTTTTCTTTCAACAGTTGCACTCTAAATCACTTTTCACATTCTTTATCTGTTTTAATGCACATTGTACTAGCAACAATTCTCTAATTCATGCAAAACTAAAGTTCTTTTGAGTAAAGGAGCATTTTTGGTCAGGATTTCTTTACTAGATTTCAGGCTATGTTGGTACTGGATGACATTTTGCCCCCACAAAAATGAAGGCAGGTTTAACTCTCAGTTTATCCGTGCTGACCACTGTACAATCCTTGTCTCTACCTCTCAGTCATATCCTGTGCTGATGACACACAATTAGATGATCTTCCATTTCTGCAGCTTAAGAAATTAGACATGGTCACAATTTTCACTTAATTTGTAATTGCAGTTAATTTGCAAACTAGGCTGGATGCACTCTCAGCAAGACACTCTTACAAGGAGCCACCTTGGACTCCTTGAACGGGAGACCTGATGTACAAATCTATTTCAATGATTTGTACTTATCCCACTTATTTAGCAAAGGATATGTAACCTATCTAGTTTTGGGTTTGGTTTTTTGTTGCCTCATGAGTTTTAAAATTACAACTGCTAATACTCAACTATATTACCTCATCTATCTGAAATCCTCATAATTTGTGTGAATGTGATTAAAGAAATCCCTTACCCCTGAGGCTTTTGAATGAGTTTGTTTCATTTTGCTGACTGATAAGGGCTGTCATATTTAATCTAACATCAAAAGTGAGGAGAGGAAAAGCAGAAGTAAAACAAACTATAATTTTTTTTTTGAGATTGAGTAGAAAATTTGTAAGTTACATAAGTACAAATAATTATGCCTCTTCACACTTGTTGAGATAGAATGGTGTTTATTCTTGAGGGATTTTGAACAAACAGATGCCACACTGGGATGGATTGCTTCAATGGGTGGCCTGGTTCCATGGGAAGTACATAGCCTATAGGTAAAACTGAAGGGAACAAAAACATTAATTGATTTATTTTAATTACAGGGTACATCTGTTTTATCATCTTGGCTGTGATTAACAGTTATTTTTAAGCACTTAAAATCATGCAGTTAGACATATCCTTAGAAGGCTCCAAACAGAAATTGGGAATTTTCTCCTTTATACTCACAAAATTTTGTTCCCTTTATTTATTGAAGTCATTATTTTTAATTGTGGTTCGTGATGGATGATAGGAAGATAATAACTATTTAAAGTATATGAGTTAGATTCTCACTGATGTCACTTTGCATTATTTTGTCATGATAGTGGATTTGAGTTTCATGCTGTTAAACCAGCTGAAGATAGTAGAATTATCTAACCTCATCAGCTATGCCAGGTCAGAATATATACAGTAATGTTACTGAAAAGAAAGTAAAATGCACAATCATAGGCAGCCAAGAGGTTTTTAGTCCAGAAGGACTGAGCTAGATGATCCAGCTCCTGTCTGTACTGCAGCAACAAAACAGCATAATTTCCACAGAAGGCTGGGAGTAGAGATTTCTTACCTTGACTGTTGGCTCCTTGTTTAAATGCAATTGATGATGATTATTATTATTATTATAATGCTAGGACCTAGAGGCCTTAAAAAATATATTAATATTGCTCTGAATTACTTGTGTAATAGCATAGAGGAAAACAAGACAGAGAATAAGCTCAACTGCAATAAACAGCATGAGCAATGCAACAGCAGCAGATGCCAGTGGTGTGTTGATTGGGGGGAACACATGATGAGGTGACAAAGACTAATTAAAGGGCTTGGATGAAGGGAAGGGGAAAAAAAGTGAAAGGAGATAAAATAAGGAGAGAATAGAGCAGTAGATGTAACTAGGGAGAAAAGGAAAGGAGAGCTGTGCCAAATTTGTAATTTTCTTATCACTTCTGAGGGGTCTTATTTGCACTTTTGCAGCCATTCCTCATGGATCTTTCCCCAAGGTGAGCTCCCCAAATCCTGTGGTATGTCCTCAAAATGATGAGGATTCTGGGGGAGGAAGCTGAACTTTGTCTTGACTGCTTCTCATTCATTCTTTTTTCCCCCCCTAATTTTGCTGCTGCTTCTTTTAACTTGTCAGCTTATCTAATCATGAGTCTCAGTTTCTCCAGGTGTTGAAAGAGCATTAACATCTAAAGATGAAAAGGCTATAAAAATGCTCAATCATTCTTGTTCATGTCAGGCTTTGCAATGAAAATGTTTTCTCACTTGTCACCTGTCTGCGCTTGTTCTTCATAATCTTTTAAATGGATCTGCTACTATCAAATTGAGCTCTGAGATGAGCTCAGGAACGTACATTACTGGTTTTAAAGAACTGTAGGTGAGGATGACTGTATCAATGGAATGTTTTTTAACATTTATTTTTTTAGGGGGAGCTTCTATGTCTGCCAATGTTGTAACCTTTAGGCTAGGGTAATCATTCTGCAGCTGTTTTTTTCCCATCTAAGCTTATCTGAAACTGCAACACAATTCAGATCAAAAAAAGAGACCTGGTAATTTTACAATGGATGAACAATCCCTTAAGTTCTTAAATTTTTCAATCCAATACTCAGAGTTAAAATCTTCTTTAGTCTTCTGGCACAAAAGTAAAGTGGTAAAAGTTTTTGAGTTAAAATCTTGTGGCAAAATCTTTCTATCTACAGGAAGTAAACATGCAATCTCCACATTAAACATGCCTATGATAAGCTTCTTAATTGCCCCTTTAAAATTAATGAAATGTATCATTAGTTAAATATCTTTAAGGAAACCCACATTTAAAGGCTTTTACCTGGAAATACTTCACAAAGCACCTTTTTCCACTGTAGATGGGCTCATGGCTTTTTTGGGCATGATTTTTGGGTAAGACAAGCTCCCCAATACTAAGCTTAATTTAAAAAAAGCAAAGTAAAAAGATAGGGATAACAATAGAGGAGTTATTTTTATTGCTATGATTGCAGATTTTTTCAGCCAAATATTCCTTGAGTTTGATATTTTTCCTTTGCTGGTGTCTGAATAACCTCAGATCACATCTAAATGTATCTTTTTCACTTTTCAACTCAAAGCATAGGAGTTATGAGTGGAAAATTTTATATGTGATAAACTGAAACTCCTAATAAGTTTTATAAAGTATGTCCTTTTAGTCATCATAAACCACACCCTTCACCAACTAATCTTTAAATTCTGCATGCATTATTATATAGTTTCTGAATTTAAAACTTAGTGATGTTTTAATTTAAAAAAAAAAGTTTAAAAGCTTAAAAAATAGGTAGACTTAAGCTACATGGATTCTATAGTTTATTGCAAATGGTGTTAATAATCTTTAATTTTCTGAGGTCATTTATGGTTTTCACTTCAAGTCACCTGATCTGGGTCAGCAGAGTTTTCTGACACCACAGCTCATATGACAAATAATAACTGAATTGTTTCAAGGCTGAAGAACTGTCTGGGAAAGAAAAGCTGCTAAACAATAACAATTCCCTCCTTCCATTTTCTGTGCCTCCCATCTTACTTTGATGGATAATTTATGCCTTTCAACAAGACATTTTTTCTTTTATAGCACATCAATTATTGCTCAGACTATCAGTGCATTGTTTTGCTCATATCTTGTTGCTATTTTCATGATGACCATGTATTAGAGATCAACCTCTGCACAAAAAAAGCAAGGAAAATAAGAATGAATATAATTCTTCGCTAGAAGATGATGGTCATCACCATGACTTTCATGCTCTTTGTTTTCACTGAACACAGAAACATGATGGAGCATGAGCCACTGAGAGTTCTGTGGGACAGGAGGCAAGACCAGCCTAAGTTCTGAGCACTGTCCCACCATCCAGACATGGCTTATAGTGATTAAAACGTTCTTGTGATTTATTGCTGATAAATGAGAAGCACTATATTTAATTTGCTCTCTATAATTTGCTCTCATTCTTCAATCCTCAGAAATGTTTGGGAGCTGAATCCTCTTTTTTTTTTTTTAATATTTTTTATTGTTGTCATTGCCATAGTTAACATATGAAGAAACAGGTTCACTGCTTAATGTGTGAACACATATATATGAGGACATAGTTCTTGATGTAAGGTATTTCCATGCTGGAAACACAGCTTCAGAAGTAGCATTCATTCTCTTTATATTGTTAGTTTTCTGCAGAGCCCTGAAAGTGCTCTAAATTTAAAATGTGCACATAGTAAAAGCTGTTGTTTTTGTGCTGCTTAGACCTCTTCTAATACCTGAAAAGATTTACATTGTCTTCAACTCTGAATAGTCAGCTTCACTGCTCTTTTGATGAAAGTCTTTCATGGTACAAATTGAGAGCCAGTCTTGACCTGAAGACCATTTCTCTTTGTGTATGTGTTTTGAAATATTCATTATAATCAGTACTTAGAAGTCAGATTTTCTTATTTTAAAGCAGATTTAACTTATATTGTTTTTGAGTAATAGGCCACTGTGAAATGCTTCAAAACCTAACTAACCAGCAAAATTAGTTTGGTCTGGAGAACTAGAAAGACAATCTGAGGGCTTTGGTTTTTATAATAGCATTGTGTCCCTTTCTGCTCATGAAACTGACAGCACCTCCAAGACCATAACTAAACTGCTCCCACACATCTGGAAACATAAAGGCATCAGGTAAGGATGTCAAAACACTAAACCAATAGATGGCCTTTTCTGGGGCTCTCTGAGGATTTGTGCACATGTAGATTGTGTGGAAGAGGTGTGAAACTGAGGTCTTGGCCATCACATCTTCCTGGGCACATTACTACAGGACACCCATACAGTAATGCAGTTTTAAAAAATAATCCTACCTTGTCCTCAAGATGCTCACCTATCAAAGAAAAAGGTATGGAACTGAACTACAGTAAATGTGATATTTTGCATTTTGCTGACTGTGATCTCAGAATAACCTTAATGAAAACTTGAAGAAATAAATTGAAACTATAATGTGTTTAGCATCAGAAACAAGCAAACAAACAGACAAAAAGAATGCTACTTTGTCCATTTAAAATATCTTCTGATAAGAGGATTAATGCATGTCCTCAACTCTGAAGTTTTGTTCTCCCCTATTCCCTCTCTTCCCTTTTTAGCCGTGCTTGACAATTAAACTAAATTTTCACCAAACTGAGAGTCTTTTGCAATTTATGGGCCAAAGACCCTGACTATATGCAGAAACCTGGAATAAATGTTCATTATTGATACAGCTGAGTTTCTCATCAATATGTGATGTACTGATGTTCAATCAGTAGTTTTGAGCTGTTATGTGCCAAAATACCTTTAATTTAAGCACAGATGTAATACCTCCCTAGAACAGAACTTGAGCACAGCTTTTGGAAGCTGAGTGTTTCCACATATGTAAAAACTAAATGACTATGATTCAATTCACTGAAGGTTATTTATACCTCAGAACTTACTGTCCTAAAAGTGCCTGTCCCATTGGAAATATGATTCAGATGCCCTGAACTGAAGAAATATTTTCCTTTTTCCTGCGTAAAATATGAAACAAAAGACAACCGAAAACAACCTCATTAAAACAAGTCCTTTGTCCTTCTTTGACAAAGTAATTTTTAAAGGCACATGGCAGTTTCCCTACATAGGTGGTCTATTTTATGTGTTAACCTCTCAACAACCTCTGAGATATACTGTGAGATATAGATGAGTTCTCAGGATTTTTAATTTGTTGAAAATCAACACATTGTGCAATGAGAAATACCAGGTTTTCAGTCCATTAGAGACTAAATTTCCAAGTACAAAAGATTTCTTTCAAAAGCAGCTCTTGTCCTTAGCCACTTCCACCTATGCTCAGTCTAGGTGAAAGTGTTAACCAGGATGACCTTTCCCTGCTGGGCTGTGTTCCCTTAACTCTCTGAGAAGACACAAATTGGTTTTCATGAACATTTGCAGGGAGTTGGCATCATCATTGTGCCCACGTGTGATGTTTAGGTATGCTCCAGGGATGACTACTGGAAGTGTTCTTTTCATATTCAGTAGTCCTAGTGCTTTTTACTATCCTTTGATTATAGGCTGAATATCTTTGCATATATGAAGGCAAGCAAAAGAAGTTCCTTTTGGTGAGGAAAAATGGATAATGTGGGCCAGACCCTCAGGGGCATAAATCTTGCCTGCTCTGCTGAAGCCACTGGAGACAAACCAGCTATTTCACAGAGGAACTAGCCATGTGTTTTTTGTGACTTTCTTTTTTGGAAGCATCTTTATAGAGTTACAAATGTGTTTCATACCCTTGGTCCTGGGAAGAGAACAAGCCAAAACTTGACAATATTCCAGCTTTCTAAATACAGTAATTTAATGATGCCCGTTAATCAGTCAGCTAACTTGCATGGAAAGTCTTTACAAATGAGAAAATAGAACTTTTAGTTGTTACTGTAGACAATTTTTTAAAATATAATTGGTGTCATTTTTTTCAGTGCCAAGTAAAAGAAGAGGCATTTTTCACACTTTAAATCTTCCAAACTGTCACTACCCATAGTGTGAGACAGTTGTGAGAGAGGAGCTGAACTGCTTCAGGGTTTAATGTGGTCTCTGGGAGGGCTGAGTCTGTCATTGCCCAGTGATGTAATTTCATTAGTTTGTACAAAATGTTTGGGCTGGTACAAGTTGCTTGCAGACACTTACATTCCTACTACCTACACAGGAAAACAATTTTTAATAGCAGATAGCAGAAACAGGATGGAAATGTTCTTGCTTGAACTGGTGCCACATGGCTGCATCAGCCCATTTAGGGGTGAGCCAGAGGCAGTCTTTCATCAGTCTGACATATCTACAGTAGACTGGAACACAGAAATACTGCCAAATTAGCAATAAAAGGGAGGAAAAAATACCCCTGAAGGTATGCTTCTGAAATTTGTTTGCCTGAGACTTATTAAATAGGCCAGGGAGAACCATTATATCACCCTATCTTACCTTTTGTACATCACAGGCCATTAAAACTTAACTTAGCTATCCCTATACCTAGCTCCAAAGCTATCAGAGTGTTTAAATGTTTCTGCAGTCTGAAAGCAGCAAGGACATCCAGAAAAGAAGCTGAAAAGGTCATGGTACTGCTGATACCTGAAGCTCTAGACTTTGCAGTATACTGCATATGTAGAATGTTAGTCCAGATTATCTCAGCAGATGAACCAAACTCCACTTTGAAAGTAAGGCTTAAAAACCTCTGAAAAATGGACCTGATATTACTTGTTAATCTAATATCACAAGAAATTCTCTCTTGATCTCTATGGACATGAAGATTTTCTAGGTCGGTGCCTGGGGAAAGTGCAGTGCTATAGCAGACCTATAGGGTATCTATAGGGTATCTAGGAACAATTGGACTTCTACCATGTGGTGAAGCATGCCTGGACCATCAAGGTGTCTTTGCCATCTTTGCCATCTCTATAGTATGAGAGCAATATCTGGAATATCCCTTTTGCACTCCAGTGTTTCTCCAGCTCTTCCCCAGGACAACTGTTTGTATAATTGTGTTATGAAGAACCACTGTTTCACAGATGTACATGTGTACCACATGAAGGACAGAAACATTATCAGGACCTGAAAGCCCCACCAGAGAAGCCTCCTATGCTCTGATTTGAACTCAGGAAGAGTGACATTTTGAGCCTCTGTGCTGTCTGGGGCAGTAATGTGTTCTGTATGCTCTTGCCTGCTTTCTTCCCTTGCAGCTCAATGGTTTTGCAGCCAGATATGTATATTCCCATCAAGCTCTCAGCCAAGCTGAAAATACTGATATTGTATGAGACAGCATAATTACATAGATGTAGATGTAAAAAACAGAAAGGAAACAAAACAAAAAAACAAAAGAAACAAAAAAAAAAAAAAAAAAAAAAAGGAACTCCAAACGTGATCTTTAATCACAAATCTTGATTGCAGAAATTTAAAATTCTCATGACCAACACAAGTCTAGACAAATCCTCCATGGGAGCAATACTGCAGTGAAACAATGACCACTACATATTGAGAAATTACTGCCAAGTCTTAGGCTGCTGAAAGAAAACAGAAAAAAATAGATATGGCACAGCTATATAGCAAGTTGATCTGGTGAGGTGGAGCTCATGGGAGATGATCAGCCAGTGAAGTAAATGTAGTGACTCTTGTTTGAGCGCTGCTTCTTTTTCCAGAAAGCAGAACTCAGTGACTACACTACAGACTTTTATGAACATAGGATCAGATTGTTTTGTTTCCTGCTCTACTTACTGCAATTTATACTGCACTTACACTAGTACTTAATGTACCCTACACATGTGCTCTTCAGAACCAAGTGCACACATTAAAATTTGAAACACCAGATATTGTGTTCAATATTGCCTGCTTCAGTATTTAATATTGATAAATGTCAGCTTCTGCTTGTAAAACATTTCCCACACGAGGTAAAAATAATGCCAATATGCCTCTTGCTGTTTGACTTGACAATGTAATATGCCCATTAGGTAGAATTTTGAATTTTAGCTCTCAAAAGTATGTAAAATAGTAAATAATTAAGGTGGTTATTTCTCATAATATGGATAACTAAAGACTATTAAACTATCTGTAATAGAAAAAATAGTGGCATAATATTCAAAGGTATGACAGCTCTCTATAACTCTAATGAGTAAATGCCAACCGATTACAAAAGACACAATTATAGAGGATTAACAGCTATGAAATTAATAATGCTTGTTAATCTCTAGGTAAGGTTTAATAACCACTTGATAGTTATTTAATTCATGATAACTCTCCATATTAAATCTAAATGAAGGGTTATGTTCCTAATTTAATATTTGTATCTTTAACCATGCCACTGAGAGGTGGATATGCTCTCAATGCTTGTTCTTAGCATTGACACCATATAATCTGAATAAGAACCTTAATTAAATATTACCAAATGTATTTTAGTTGGCAGTAGAAGGGGAAAGACAAAGTCTTGGATCTGAACAGGAGCCTCAGATCTACTGGCAATGACTGGGGGAAGGAAGGGCTGTGATTCATGCTTGATTTGTTTTGTTGGAATGAGGTACAGCAGCTAAGTTTAGATACCTGCAGTTTGGGCCAAACTTTAAAAAAAGCTGGGTAGTGGAGTAGAGCAAGACAGAGGGAGAGAGAAATCAGTCAGCAGCTTACTTTGGTGTCCTTCTGTGGCATGAGTTCTACTACTCAACCATTCATTGTGGCTGTGAGTAGTTTCTGGTTGCAGATTGGGTTTCCTTTTCCCATCCATTGCCATGCTAAATGGTCAGCAGTAATATTAACTGGGTGAGCATTATTTATTTTTTAATTAAAGAGTGGGTAGGGTTTAAAAATGGAATATAAAGCCTAGCATCTTAATCTAAACATCTTTGTGTTTGGAAATCTCTTTCCCCTTCTTTGATTACTAATTCAATCTTCAATCCTTGTAGAAACAGTAAAACAACAGGATAATGATCGAACACAAAATTTATGCCAATACTGATGTACCTCTTGGATATTCCAAAATATTTAAGTACTGCTGTTTTTAGCCCAGCACTTCAAGTCCTACTGCAATCAAGAAACAGAGTTTAGAAATGGGAAATGGATTCTGCACTGTTTGTTGCATTATCAGTGGTATCAGTTTACCAGTTCAGCTTGACCTGATAGCACCTGTTAAAGGTAGAAGAGGTATTGTAAAGAGCAGAATGCAAAGTCTGACTTTCTGACCTCATAAAGTCTGCAGTAATGGAAATTAAGTTTGCTATTTCATTGAGTTGCCTAATAACACAGCTGAAAAGAAGGAATCCTAAAAATCCTTCATTTTTATATGCTTCCCTCATTTTATATGTATTGAAAAAAATCTAACATTGATTAATTTCGATTATTGTATTACTCTATTACTGTAGTACACCAAAAATATATGAATAAAAAGTAAACAAGTATGTCACTGAATGGGAGTACTACTAGCAAATCAAATTACCTCTCTAGAGTTCTTTTTTTGGTAGGGGGTATCTTTAGGTCTAGTTTTCTTTTCTTATGTCTTATTGATCTTTTATAACATGAACAACAACAAAAGCTACATGTCACAGTGATTAATTTCTGAAGCATGTTATGGTTTAACCCCAGCTGGAAATTAAACTCCTCAGTCAACTCCCTTCTCTCCTTACTCCAGCCAGGTGGAAGGGGGAGAAAAATCAAAGTTAAACTAGGAGATTGTGATAAGAACAGTTTTATAATTGAAAATAAAGTAGAAGTACAGTAATAATTCTAAATTATAATAATAATGATTATAATAATAGGGGGGAAAGCAAGTGATGCACAGTGCAATTGCTCACCACCCACTGACTAATGCCAGACTCCCCTTCCCACACCCAGATTGACCCCTGCTGGGCATGACCCCTCCCAGTTATATGCTGGGCATGACATTTTATGGTGTGGCATGTCCTTTTGGACTCTTCAGGTAACCTGTCCTGGCTGTGCTCCCTCCCAGTTTCTTTCACTCACCTTCTCATTGGTGGGGCATGAGACAAAGAAAAGTACTTTATTTAGGATAAACACAACTTAGCTAAAAACCAAAACATCAGTGC
The DNA here is from genome assembly GCA_030060385.1 of Muscicapa striata striata. Taxonomy (NCBI): domain Eukaryota; kingdom Metazoa; phylum Chordata; class Aves; order Passeriformes; family Muscicapidae; genus Muscicapa; species Muscicapa striata. Next base: position 4,713,368 of record JAREIS010000005.1, read on the forward strand.
TCTACTAATACTATTCTCATAATGAATGCAAAACACAGCACTGTAACAGCTACTGAGAAGAAATTAACTCTCTCCTAGGTGAAACCAGAATATTTTGTCACAGTGAATTTTGTACAAACACATGTACAACAAAGTGTTGTTATTGTTGTGCAACATGAATCAGTCATCATACTGAGAAATTACAGAAGAGAATAAAGAATTCTTGTGTTGGGACTTTTTTGCCAAAATGAAAAAAAAAACCCTTTTGGTAGAATAAGAAAAACTGTATTATCCAGGCACACACTATACTCATCTCTCTTTTCCACTGCCAAAATTCCACTCAAAACGATTTCCAACTACTTTGTTTTGGCTTTCTGCTAAACGATAAAAACCAAAACCCAATAAAACTGCTCTTTTATATAATAAAAGCTCTGCCAGAAGCAAAAATGTGAAAAGTAGATGAAATTAGCAAGCAGTCGTAGTAATTAAGTAAGAGGAATAAAAATACCCTAGAGAAAATTGTTAAATTATTTCAGGTTAATAAGAAAGGCACACCCTTTTAATTTTATTTCTTAAACTTTGGAATGAATGCTGCTAGAGCGCTCTCAGAAGTAAATATAAGACTTCAGTAAACTAATGGCAGAGTATTTGAGAATTGTAGCTAAAAATTTAATCTAAATAGCTTTCAAAAATAATAGGAGATAATTTTTTTGTAAACAGCTAAATGTCAAAGTATTTTGTGATAGTATGATTTTTGCATTGGCCTTTGCAGTGTATTTTATAATATTTATTCAGAAATTTTTGTCTGAAAATTGTGAAATATTTTGCCCAGTAAATCAAACTCATCTTCATAGTACTGTAAAGGATATCATTAATTTATTTTACAGCCAGAGAAAGTAATTTAGCTGGGATGGTCAAACTAAGTCTAATTCTTTTTTCATAATATCATTCATTCTAGACTCTCATGACTTGACCAGTTCATTAACATTTCATTTCTATATTGTTATTGATTAATTATGAAGTTAGAACATATAAGTAGAGCTTTACTATTTTCCATGTGAAATTTGTAGTAAGAAATATGCTAGAAGGACAAAGTGTATTAAGAAACATTATTCAATAACATTGAAACCAACAGAGAGAAAAACCCAACATACAAAACGCTTTTAAATATTGTTACTCCACTACAAATATTCTAGTGTTTCCTATGCCAGTCATTATCCCCTGTTATTGAGTTTGAGAGTGTTCCATTAACTATGTTTCTCACAGAGAATTATTTCTTAAAAATTTCAGCAATAAAGCAGATTCAAGGGATTTGTCTGCCATAATTTTACCTTCTTGGGGTTTTGGTTTGGTTTCTTAAACCTACAGTCATATTGGTTAAGGAAACTACAGAAAAAAATCTGGCCTTTAGTTGTGTTTGACTTATTTTGACCATTTGATAATATCCCGGAACAATAAGCAGGATATGGCAAAATCTGAAGAAAAAAAACCAGTTTTGAAACACATTAACACTACCTTCCTTTAATTTGCTTATTGAAAGAGAATTTAAGTGCAGATTATCTATTTCAATGCATCTGCTATATCTAGAGGCCAATTTAGTAAGAGGACATCAGAAATATACGAATACAGGTCTTGAGGATATATTTTTGAATACTAGAATTTTATTAAGATATAATTTGTCTCTTTTCATCACTAATGTACCATGCAAAATATTTATTTACTGAGGCATCAGACACAACAGATATGTAAGAGGCATAAATTGTGCCCTGGTTGTTTAAGATTGTACTTTTTCACTCCTACAGATTTTTGGTGATTTTTGGCATTTAATTAGTGTAATATTTCCTATTTAGAAATTATTATGAGTTTTTTGGTATCTGCCTAAATTATTTTTTATTTTAAATATATATGCCTGGAGATCATGGACCATGTGCTTGCATAGGTAGGTGGTAAGTAATGCAAGCTGCTGGCTTTGAAATCAGAACTTCCTCAGAGCTTGGAATGCTTGGATTATACCTGCTATGAGGAACAGATGAAGCTAGGATTATAAGAGGGCTTGAAATTTCTCAGTGTTTGGGGTATTTCTGACACGTAGGTTAATATTCCTGCCTGTCTAGTTAAAAAGTAGATAAATTTAAATAATTTATTCATGTTTGTGCCACTCTCTCTTAGCCAAAAGAAAGCTGAACTGCCTTTCATGTCTTTAAGAGCATTTGCTGCTCCAGTGGGACACTTTATTCTGAAGAAGCTTAAAATGTCCACTTTAGGATGCTGACATCAACACTTTCAGTTTCCTGTTATTGAGGATCGTGCAATCATATAATGATTTGGGTTGTAAAGGACCTTCAAATGTCTTCTAGTCCAAACCCCACTGCTCTGGGGAGGGACACCTTCTTCTAGACCAGGTTTCTCCAAGCCCCATCCAGTCCGGCCTTGAACATTTCCACAACTGGGCATCCAGACCTTCTCTAGGCAACCTGTGCTAGTGCCTTGCCACACTGAAAGTAAAGAATTCCTTCCTAGTCTAATTTAAAACTCTCTTCTAGTTTAAAACTATTCCTCTTTTTCCTATCACTATCTACAAATATAAAAAGTAACCCTCCCTCTTTTTTATAGGGCCCATTTAAAAGTACCAGCTCCCCTAAGTTCCAGCCCTCTGATAACTTTTGGACCCTCCTCTGGACAGATCCATGTTTTGGGACCCCAGAGCTGGATGGAGTTGTCCAGGTGTGGTCTTATAAGAGCAGACTAAAGGGACAGAATCACCTCCATCAACCTGATGGCTTCTTTTGATGCAGGTTAAGGTTGTTTTTCTGGGACACAAGTGCATACTGCCAGGTGATGTCTAAATTTTCACCTGCCAGTATTGCCAAATCCCTCTTCACAGGGTTGTTCTCAACCCATTCACCTCCCACTATCTGGTAATACTGATGTTTGCCCTGATTCAGGTGCAGGACCTCTCATGGGTCTTTTACTTGTTGGGTGTAAGAAGATTTTGTCAGGTACCTTCTGTCTGAAACAAACTGCTGTGTAAGACTAGCCAGTGAATGAAACAACATTCTTCTGGATGTTTTTCCTTCTCTTTTGTTTGTGTCGTGGTTTTGTTTTGTTTTGGTTTGGTTTGGTTTGGTTTTGTTTTTACTTTTTTTCTTCCCTCACTTTGTGGTGATTTTTCTCTATTATTTGGTATTAAGGGATGCCAATTTTCATTTCAGCTTTTTTGGGGTCATTTTTAGGAAAAGACTCCCTACTCCTCCCTTCCCAGCCCTATCTTCTTTTTGCTTTCTTAAAGGTAGCTTGCTTGCAGTTTGTAGGTGCTTTCTGAATAAGAGCCTAAAGCAGCCATGGGAGAAGATCTGAAGGTGTTACATCAGACACATCCCTGGGTCAGAGGAAAGACTGGGAAGCAAGCCTTCCTCCAGAGTTAGGGTGTGCTTCAAGGAGAAGCACTGCTTGCCTTCAGAGTCCTGTCTTGTCCCACAAGAGCAAGAGCAGAGAGCACCTATGTTAGACCAGGAACATACCCTTACACCAGGGCTCTGGTTCTGAGCAGGAACATAAGCTGAGTAACACCAATTTCTGAAATGTAACTTGAAAATAAGGTGATCATCCTGGTAAACCTCTAGTCTTTCTCCTTTAGTCTAGCATTGTCTTCCTCCAGCAAGCAAGCCTCAGAAGTTCTTGTTCTCTTGGTCTTGTGATAACTCTGGGAGCTCGTAAGTTAGAGATGACTTTCCTGTCCTGGCATGCTACTGGGGTGGTATTAATAATAATAACACAAGAAATGTGAAGGCGATATTACTATGATGGTTAAATTAACCTAATTTGAAAAGGAAAGTTTGTAAGCTTTCACATGACAAAGATTACAGGAAGTAAAACTACACAGAACAATTTGAGGGCATGTCAGAACCTTCCTAGGCAGCACTGTCATCCCACTCACTGAGTGGGAAGCAAAAAAATTAAAGTATGTTCTTTGTTTCTAAATTCCAGATTGGCAACTTTGCTTTTAGAGACATTTCAATCTCCAGTTGTGTCTGGAAGGTGTTTGTTTTCCATTTTAATGTATAATTTTCCATAATCATGTAAGTAAAAGTTTGCTACGTTCAGGGTATATTTCAAATTTTCACTCCGGTAAGATATTAAAAAAATCAGACATTCCTGGCTGCAGGAATAGAAAAGATTCAAAGTTCATTTCATAATCATAAGCAGACATCTCCCTCCCTCTCCTTCCTCCTTCATTTTCTCCCCCTCCTTCTCTCCACTTTTGCTTCTTTTTAGTTTTTTTTCCCCTAAAGTGGTCAAAATTAGATATTCACTTTTTCTCTCTTCCTCTGGATGAGCTGTAATTTCATAATATGATAGTTTTATCAAGAACTAACAACTTTGGTTTGGCTTAGAACAGTATAATTTTCTTAAATATGAAATAATAATTTCGAAGTTTGGGCTGAGGAAGGAAGGAATACTGCAGCTTAGTGAAAGCATATGTTGCTTATGGGGACCTCACAACCACATTCAAATTCAGCTCTTGCCAAATCACGTTACATTGCTAGAACTCCTACTTTAAATTTCCCCGGTGAGGCTCATGTGGCAGGGTCTATGTTCCTGCTACACAGTACTAAGAAGATTCATGGGTTTCTCTTTACCGTTTTTATTCCTTTTACAAAATGCTTATACAGTTTCGACATTCACAAATCAAGAACTCATTTTACCTTTTGTGGTTTTTTACAGCATGATTCCCAAAACTGGAGTAACATGGAAAAAACTTAATCACACACACAGACAATTTTCTGTTGGGCTTTGCTGGAAGCTGATTGCTTTGTTTTATATTGAAGCACATGCTGTGTGTTTAAAATATCTCTGACCACACCAGAACTTGAAGTCTGAGTACTGAGCAGGGATGAAAGATCTAGAGCTGTGCAAAACTACCTAGGTTTAGTTCAAAAACTTCTATAATTTTTGCGGAAGATCTACTTACAAATTTTTACAGAGACAATATTTCTACCCTTTTTGTGGGTACATGCTATTTTAAAAACTAATTAAAGAGTAAAAAATATATAAATACTATTATTACTGGTATTTTAGAAAAAACTGTAAAAATATTAGAAATACTTTTTTTACTTGAAGAATCCACAAAATAATCTGAAGAATTTTTTTTCCTGGGATGAATTTTTGCACATTCTTTTCCCCTTCCTTAATAGTAAGGGACATCTAAGACTCAAATCTAACTGAAAGCTCAGAGACCACATTCTTAATAGTGTAATGTCAAAGTGGGGACCATTTGACTCGATGTATGCACATACTGGCATCACAGAAGTAAAATAAACAGTACAGGAAGAATGTCACTCTGCTGAAATGGATGCAATTTTAGATGAAAAGTCTTTAAAGCTTTAAATGTACCATGACCTCTTCAAAGCCAATCTTTTGTTCAAAATAAAAAAAGTCACATGCACCAAAATTTTATTCCAGATTGAGAACTTCTACAAGACTTTTCTTGTAGTCTTTTATAGAGCTTGGAAAGACATTGACAAAATATTTATCTTAATCATAATTTTTGCATTCTCATCTCATCAAATACTATTTAATGTGCTATTGTTTTGGAGATCTATGTTGAACTTTTTACCCTGTCACTGACAGAGAGAATAGAAATATTAAATATGGCAACACTAAATGTTTTCAAAAAACATATAGTGAAAATTCTTCTGTTTCTTTAATGAAAAAGAAAGAGGAAAGAATTTAATAAAAGGACAAAATAATTTTTGCAGACTTTCTGGACTCATTCTGTTCTTAAGAAAGGTGTGTTGTTCAAGCTATTAAAAGACGAAAGTCTTGCAGTTGCATGTAGGTGATGACTTTCAAGTCTCATGTCTTTGCTGAGACAAAAGCTATTTTGCCATGAAAACTTTCAGTTAGTCGTACCTTTTGCTTTTATTTGGAAGGGCAGATGAAGAAACCCCATGAAAAGGAGGTTGGAACTGTGTTGCCTTTATGGCCGGTCCTTCCAGCCCAAACTAAATTATGGTATATGATCTTATGATTATGTAAATTTGTGGTTATTTATGTGTCAAATTAAAACCCTTTTTTGTGGTGAAATGTACCCATAGTGGCATTTTGTATCCCATTACCTTGGTAAAACCCAGTCTTTCTGAGTTTCTTGGGAAACAATGAAAAACAGGCCACATTCTAAACAGATGTTTCACTAGGTCATGTGGACCAATGCTGATATAGAAAATTCTTCAAAATTCACTTGGCTCTAGCTGATACTAAGTGTGGGACATTAACATCAGATGAGCAGTACAGAAAGATCTCACTTATCATAATAAAGTCAATGTCATCACACACCAAATGTTTGTGTCTTTTTTCTATGTGGGACTCAGTATTTTAGGTATATCTACAGGCAAATTTGTCCTGTTAATACAAAATACTTACATATATATAATATACATACAATAAATACAGCTTGCTATCAGAATTAAAATCACAGCCTATGATAGCAAGTGCCTCCCCCTCCCATTACCTCTTTCTGATCTCATGATTTCCCCCCCCCTTCTTCCCCCTTTCCCCCCTTTCTCCCCGTCAGTAGCCATCTACTCTAGGGCCTAGCCATCAGGCCTCTTATCATGTCAATGGGAAAAAATTCCACAGAGAGAAAAGGGGAAAAAACCAATCCCCAACAAGATGTTACATAAAAATCCACCCAACCCCATTGAGAAAATGACAACATAAAGTTGTTGCTGGTTCATTCAAAGCTGGCTGTTCTTCTGTAGTTTTTCCTGCTTCTTGCAGTGTTCACCATCCTACTTAAAGTTTTAAAACCCCTACATTTCTGGCATGGAATAAAGTTTACTGTCGCCTTTTATATGCAGCTTTCTTATTAATAAGAAAAGCTTCATGGTGTCTGTTACGCACAGGGAAGCAGAAATATGTATAGGGTCAAGAATTACAAGGATGGATAATTGTTTTAGTTATTTACAGCGTATCTGAAGGCTTTATTCAACACATTTCAAGTTTTCACCAAATGTAACTCCATAGAAGAGCAAGTGTGTACCCTATATCTGTTCTGTTGTATACATGTGTTTCTATTGAAAGGAAATTTTCTAGCAAGTCTCAGATCAAGTATATCAATCAAGAAAAAAAAATGAAATTAAAGGAATACTAAATCCTGAATTCCCTAATATTCATGCTCTGGAAAGTTATCCAGTTGTCTAAAAGCCAGCCTTCATCTTTTCTAGTGCAGTTCTATAGCCCAGATCTTAAGCAGTCTTCAGCTGGAGCTAAAGTGTGAGCATTTCATCAGTTATGTCTTAGCTAGAATATATTTTACTTTCTTGTAGTAAGATTAGTGTACAGCTAATAGAAGTACGATAAAGAAAAGGCAGTATCAGTTCATAGTGGTAAGAAAATTAATCAGTTTTAGGTCAGAATGCTTTCTATGCATAGACCTATTAAGTTTTAAGATTTTGTGTAGTTATTATTTTGAGTAGTTATTATTTTGTATAGTTATTAATTGTTAGTTATTGTATAGTTATTATTATGACCATAGCTACGGTTCCAACACATGCTATAAAGAAAAGACGTGTCCCTTTTGAGAATGTAATTAATATCAAAGGATGGTGCAATGTGTAAGCTGAATCTTGCATTGCTGCTCATTCAGTGTTGGTGATGTGAGTTACTGAGTCCACAGACATGCTTACTCCTGCATTGACAGAAAGTATGCAGACTCCATGACAGTGCTTATTACTTTACCCTGACAAAAACCAAATAGCTAGGAAAAACTCCAGATCACTTTGGATTAACATTATCATGTAAGCACAGTAGTAAACATGAAAAACTCTGCTAAGAACATCTTTAGCACCTTTAAGAAATGGTGAAATATAGCTTAGAAAGATTTCTGCTTTGGAAGTTTTCAATTGGCTTCCAAGTGATTGTAAAAATATTTGAAGTAAAAATTGATATGAGATGAGGTGCATTCTTGAGATGTTTGCAGCTAAAAGGGTAGTCTTTTCTGCTTATGAATATGTACTCCTCTCACAAATATAAAGACAGACTGTTTAAAACTGTGACATCCTTATCATTTTCTGACAGAATTTCTTTGATTATGTATTTTCTGCTAAAATTATAAAAGAATCTGAGAAATAAGAAAGGATTTCAAAGCTGATTCAAACTCCATTCCCAATGCCCAGTATGAGTAGTCTTGTCTATGGCACAGTAGGAGTGGAGACTTTGTTGGCCTTAAAACCTTTGAGAGGCTAAGCAGGATGCAGTTTTGAATAAATGCTATCTCATAAGTGCCCCAGGAACACCAGCACAGTCTAGGGAAGGTTTCCTCCTAAAGAATATTCAAATCTGTTTCACATAGTAAAAACCAGTATAAATGGTATACGTAATGGCTATAATGACTGTCATGGTAAGTGATTTTCTTCTAGGGCTAGCAAAGCTGAGAGGATGGTATGATTCACAGAAAACATCCAAATAAGATTCTTTGTGCTTTTACTTTCTTAGTGGATCTATTTGCACCAAAAATTAATTGTTCTCCAGTGAAAAGTTGTTGACTACACTGGACTTGGCCCAGGAAAATTCATAAGCACCTGCTTAACTTTGAAAATAGTTAGAAATCACTGTTGTTTCAATTTACATCCAATTTAAAGGAATTGCTTGCAGATCATCTGCAATCTTTGTAACAGAAAAGAGTCTGAAGAAATAAGAACTGGAACAAAGACAAAGTGATTCTGGACGTTGCCACAGATAAGCATCCATCCAGCTGGCAATCTGTTTCAGTGCAAATCAGCTAGTCTACCACTAGTAACAGTCAGTTTCTGCTTGTTGAACTCTTCACTTTGATGTAGAAAAATATAAATGATTCTGTGGATTCTTTAGCATATGGATATGGGAGCAATTTGCAAAAGCAGAGACATGTGGACTGTAAGTTCTAAAGTGATATGAAAGCTTGCTGTGCCTTCTTGTATTTTAGCCAGACAAAAACTTAAGAAAACTGTGACCTTTTTCTTTCTCGTGGGGTGTCTGGTTATTCATCCCTGGGACCCTTTAGACATACCACCACAGATTTCTGCACTAAAGTAGTAAAGGGTAAACAAAACTTGTTCAAACACATGCAAACAAAAAAGGTATTTTTTTTTTTCCTAGCTATTTCTACCACAAAGGGGCTCATTTGTCACTTGGTCTATAATCATCAGAGTAAGATCTTTATTCTTTAATCCTATGAATGTTGAAGCAAGTGTGAAAATATAATAAAACTGCCCTTAGTGATACTGTGGACAATCACTAAGGGGAGTTTTACTTGGCTTTAAGGAGTTCAATGTACTCCAGTGATTCGAACGATTAGTATTTCAATTTATAAGCAATTTCATTATCTTTTCTGAAATTTATACTATTTCCTAGGCAACGCAACTGCTGTTAAAACCCTGATGAATATAGCTTCATGACCCTTGCAGTGTTAAATTTTCTTTCTAGGAAGAGAAAAAAATGTTTTAGTCTTCTATATTGATAAAATATATTGTTTTCAATATTGTTAATATGCTCTATGCTAGCATTTTAGTTAGTAGAATTTTTAAAAGCTGGATATTCACTATATTTGGTTTAATATAAAACCCGGTTCTTAATTTTCAGGAATTTTCAGTTAGTTCTAGCTCAGCTAAAATGAGAGAATATGGCTGTAAACAAAGCTAACGAAGGCATCTCAGAGAAAAAGTTGATACTTTGGAAACTGGGCAATAATGGAAGACAAAAACTTCAACCAAATGTAGCAACAGCAATGCATTTAGTCACAATAATTCAGTGGCTGAAGAGCACAAAACTTTTATCCATGAAGGTCAATGGAATGTTTTTGGAAGACTGCAGTCAATATTCATGCCCACAACCAGGAATGTGTTGAAATATCTTCATAGGCAAGGGTAGTCTGTACCTCTTCCAGAACAACTATCAGTTAAATTAGCTGTGTTAAGGTGCGAATATCAGAACGTGCCCACTTGTAGTCTCTATGATACTTAAGTGAATTGGAAGTTAATTTGCTTTTATGTACATACAAAATTGTTTCTGGGTGTAAAAGCAAAACCTGGTTCTTCTACTACGATGTTGTGTAACTTTTAGGCAAGACAACACTGAGTCTGTGCTTATTTTTTTTTTTTTTTTTTTCTATGGTAACGTTAAGTATTGACATTCTTTTGGTTAAATACCAAAGAGAACCTTTTATCACAGAGAGAAAATGAAGACCATACTGTAGATAGCACATAAGTCTTCACAGGGGAACTCTGTGTGCAGCTAGTCTGTGTTCACTGTTTGCTATAGACTGCAGAAGGTAAGAATGTGCAGCTGGAAAAATTTACTGGTCTCTGAGCTGCATATTCTTAGTTTGTGAAGCTTTACATGGATGTGCAATGCTTGTTGCTTGCCAGCAGCTGATACAATCTGCCAACTCTTCATAGATTTCCCCTCTGTTTTGTGCTATGAGTCACAGATGTCTATGCTCTATGAGTCTATGAGTCACACCTGCAGTACTGGAAACAGATCTTTGAAGAAAAGTAGATGTGTTCAAACTTGAGCAAGTAAAGGATAAGGAATAATGGCCACTCTTTTATTTTCTTTCAGATTTTAGAAAGTTTTTATTTGACTTCTTACATGACAAAAATATATCCAGTAGTCTTCTGCTTTGTACTATTTTGTTAAGGATTTTCAGCTCTGTTGCAACATGTATCTGTATAATGCCTTTGCATGACTCTACACTGCAGATATTATACTTGTGCAGGTATTTTTCTCTATGTGCATAACACACCCTGAATATATCTTGCCTGTGATTTCAGTAGTACCTTACTTCCAAAATGGGGACAGTATTAAGAGTGAAATGGAAAAATTATATCCTTCACAACACCTTGTATAAAATTTAATACTGCCAAACACCATTGCTTACCCTCTATTTGTCTTCAAGGGCATATAAATGTCTGATGCATTTTTGAACTTAAATTATTTTTCTGCTCTCCTCTGACTTAAATGAGCCTTCTAAGTAAATATTGCTAAATATAATGTCATTCTTTCAGTTAAAAATCTTCAGCTAAACTGCAGCCATGGCTACAGTAAGGCAGCCAGGATTTTGAGGGCCAGATGTATTTGCTATCAATTAGGTGTGTCTGACAACAGGAAGTGGTTTAAGGATGCCACAAGTTGAGTATTTCAACTTGAGTTGAATTTGAGTTGTTCTGGCAACACATAAAGGAATTTTTGTTAATGTCTCCCATAATATTTGTATATTGCATGGTGGGATGGATCCCACCACTTGCATTGTGTTTGCCTCTTGTGTACTTTCTGCATACCCTTTGATACAAGAAGCAGTCAATAGGATAGGAACCAACAAAAGGAATATATTTTACTGAAAAGTTCTGCTATTCTTTGCCATCTTCCTCATGAAGGTACCATGAAGTGGTATCTGTGGATCAGGGCTTTGAGCCCAAAACAGGGGGAAATAATTTTGAAATCATATCATGTCAGAATTTATTTGAGTAGAGATACTCTGCATGCATATCAGGAACAACAAACTGGTTTAAAAATTCCTGTACTTTTCTAAAAAAGAAAGCATGATTTGCTCAGAATTTGGTTTTACTTAGTTCAAAAGTTTTTTTTTTTTTTTTTTTTTTTTTTTTTTTTTTTTTGCATACGACAGATAGAAAAGCAAATATATCATGTAAAGAAAATTAAATTGAAGAAATGTGAAGTGAATGTGAAGGTATGAATGCCTCTGAAAACTGCAAAATTTATATCTCTGGATTTACAGTCTGTTTTTGAAAAAAATCTCAGTCAGTTAAGCTGAGCAGTACCAGTAGTTGAGAGTGGGAAGCACTCATTACCACAATGATAAAATTCTGAGCTTTACTTAAGTACTTGAAAATTAAATTCTTAAAATTTTACTTGCTGTACCACTAGTACAGCCAAGTTATATGAGTCTGGTTTTATTTTCTTCCCCTATAAAACTGTGATGAATAAATGACATTATTTTACCATCTTGATCCACCTGTAATAGGAATGAGTGTGGTGCATTTTATGCAATGGACATAATATTTGCTGATAAAATGGAAGTATTACCACAATCTGCAAGTTAATTCAGCAACACAACACAGATTATGAAGCAATAATTTATGGGATTTTGTTCAACATCAAACTCAAAACAAAACATGATCATAGTATCACAAATTTACTGCACAGTAATTCTAGCCTCTAATCATTTTGGAGTACACAGGAAATATTTAAAATATAATGTGCATCATTTTGTTATGAAGAACATCTCATAATAAAATTGGATCATCAGCAACAAATAGTGCATTTTTTTTTTCAAATTTATTCTTACCATGGACCTTCATTCAGCTGAATAAAAGCTGAGAGTCAAGACCAGAAGCCCACTTTACTGAAAACCATTTTTGGTGCTTGCTACTATGTAATGAGAGGCTGAAAATATGCAGCAAGTTTATTTATTCAAAGTACTGTTTTTATTTTATTCTTGGATTTCTGGGGTTCCAGGGAAGAAAATGAACCTCACCAGTCATATGAAAAGAAGTCAACTCATATCCTTCCATAAGAAACAGAAAGGCTTCTAGGATTTCTGAGCTAACTACTAACTTCTTCGATTTCAGCAATTTAGTAACTTGTTAACTGCACCTGCTTTTTGAAATTAAATTTACTAATATACTTAAAAGGCATTTTAAAGATAAATAACATCTGGATAAATAGTTTCATAGTAATATGTATGTAAAAAGAAATAGGAGACTAGTTAAAATTGAACAGAGTAATAGCTTGCACATTATAAAGTTAGGCTAGAATCTTTTAAACTTTTGAAGAAAAATTATGCTTGTCTTTCAGATTACACCTAAAAATGTCTTTATCAAGCCACCCTTTTTAGGTTGTGTAATAAACCAGTTAACAACAGGACTTATAATGGAATCTGTTAGTGAGCCTGTCGGGGAGAATTTTTCCTTCCGCTATTGATTTTTTACTCTTTTTCTTTACCTGCACTCAATCTAAAAGCACATAAGTAATTCAGCAAATCTAAGAGACATCAAAATAAAGTTTATCCATACCTCCTTCAATATGGCTAACATATGTTTCCAACAAATTTCAGCATACCTGTACAAAGAGATGAGCTCCAGAAAATGTTTCTGATACCCTTTCAGTTATTCCATTGGCTCAAAGTGTGACAGTGATTGTTTCTAGGATTTGGTTCTTTCTGAATATCTAATATATTGCGAGCAATTATTATTTCTACAAGAGGAGATACTTTTACACATGCACACTTTACCAGCAGATTTGCAGTACTGTCTTCGGTAAACATTTTTTTAGTGATTAGGGGAAGTAAAATTTTCTTTATGTGACAGAGAGATACAATGCATTATTGGCTTTATATGTCTTTAAAAATATTTTCCAGTCATAAAATTCCATATCAACCTCCCCTGAAGTGCATTACAACTCTGTTTAATACTGAGCTCTGTACAGTACCAGAAAGCTTTAATATACTGTGTCTAATCCACTTCTGTTTAGAGTTACAGTGCTCATGGAAAATGAGCCACAAATGTTGTTATACAATTACTACATTAAATTGTTAAATACAGTGGGATCTATTCTCTAGCACTGTCTTGAATAAACAGAATTACATCTGACTATACATACCAGTAGTTCATAGAGGCTCTTTTGTTCATTAAATTCTAGCAGACAGACTGGTTTAAAAAAACAGAGTCTGATAAGACTGGCAGTTGATAAGAAATGTAAAATCTAATCCCCTTTCCTAAGGCCAGTGGATCACAGCCAAATGGAGGTTGAAAGCTGAAAAAATGCCACCATCTCAGTCGGAATCTTTTCTTCCAAGGAGTAGCTGAATCTGCGATTAACAAGGCACTGACATTTGTGGGTGAGGTGATATGTACAGGGACAGACAGGAGAGAGATAGCAAATTATGTTCTCCATGCAACATTTATCCTCTGCTTCTGTTCAGAGGATTCTGTTCAGAGACATAATTTAAAGGCAGTTGAAAAGATTTCTGTTTACTATACTACTGGATAAAGGTTAATTATACGCCCAGATGGAGTGCAAAGTTTGAAACCAGCACTCGGGAATTAAGCTATCCAATTGCCACAGGTATTTTTCATTAAAAATGAATACAGTTATACATTCTTCAGTAAAACACTATTAGGATATATGCTTTGATACAAAAATTAATTTATATTCTAATTATCCTCATAGAATCATAGACTTTTTATATTGGAAGGGTCCTTTGAATATTACCTAGTTCCAACTCTTCCTAGTGTCAGTGGGGATAACATCTGCCAGTGAGATTGGCTGGAGCCTCATCCAACCTTGTCTGAATCTATTGATCAGCTCACCTGAGCAACCTGAGATGTTGTTTTACTCACCTCATCACAGAATTATTTTTCCTTCCATATAATCTGAATCTACTCTCTTATGATTTAAAAGCATTACTGCTTTTTCTGTCTCAACAAGTCCTGTTAAAAATTCTGTTGTTGCTTTCTCATTGTACCTGGTGGTTGAGTGCTCTTCTGCTCTTTGGAAAATATCCTAAACTATGCACCATATCTGTTCTGCTACCCTATTCCTGAGGACAGTTCCCAGAGGGTCCTGTCAATTAACTCCTTGAAGAGCTGAAAAGCATTTTTCCTAAAGTTCTGGGTCCTGATTTCACTCTTCGCCTGACCCATATTTCTTAGCACTGTGAACTCCACCAGCATGTGATCACTGCAGCAAAGCTGCTCCAATTCTGATGTATCAGATTGCTCTGGTGACCAACAAGTCCAGTGTGGCATTCCTTCTGGTAGGACCATCGATTTCCTGGCTTAAGAAGTTATCCTTCATGTATTCCAGCCATTTCCTGGATTGTCTGCAGTTCACTGTGCTACTTTCCAGCAGATGTTGAGGGGGTTGAAAACCCCCAGCAGGACAAGAGCCTGAAAGAGTGATCCTTCTTGTAGCTGGAGTGAGAAGGCTTCACAAATTGGTTCCCCTTGATGAGGTATCTACCTGTCTAGACACCACCCATAGGATCCTTTTGCTGCACTGGTCTTGAGTTTTTACCCATAAACCTTTTAACCACAGTTTGTGGCTGTTCTTCAGAGACAACTCCTCACATTCAATCTACTTTATGTAGAGGGCACCCCCACATCTCTCTGTCCTTTCCTGTAACTTCTGAATGGCCTGTAGCCATTGATAACTACACTCCAGCCATGGAATTGCAGTAATAGCAACTATTTAGCAGCTTTCTAGCAGCAGTGTGGCTTCCAGCTCCTCCTGGATGCTGCCTATGCTGCATACACTGGTGGAGAAGCATTTGTGATGGGCTGTTGATTGTGTTGCCCTCTTAGTGGAGCAACCCTTAATTTCTTTGAGATATTTCCCAGGAATATCCTTGTTGACTCCCCTTACCTCTGGAGCCCTTCTAAGTCTTCAGTCATGTTCCAGTGAACTCAGCACATCTCAGAGCAATAGGCTGAGGGCCCCCACTAGTATCCTTCCCTCAAACCTTGGTGTACCAGGTACCAGGGGTAACCATGGCTTGTCATGGCCAAGTCTGATGTCATACTTTTCCCCCTTCAAGTCTTGTTTAAAGTTCTGTCAATAAAGTTGTGAGCAAAGTCCTCTTACCGCTTTGAGAAGTGGTCTGATGAAGCAGGCCAGGTACCATGTAGGCCAATCCATTATTAAAAAACCACAAAATTCTGACAGTTACACAAGCCACAGAGCCATAATCAATGGGGTATATTGTCACGTGATGGTGAGTTGGTGAGTTGATGAGTTATAAGTGACTTGTAAAACATTTTATTCACCTGTCCAAGAAATCCACAGGACTATGCAATAAGTCAACAATTACTTAAATATAACTCTGGAACAAATGTGACCAGCAAAAAATGTTTCTTGGAAGCTTTGGTCAAACTGCTTGTTAAATAGAATATGCCAACATGTTTTCAGTAAGTCTGATGACTAGCTGTAACAAAACAACAACATTTGAAAAAAATGAAAGTGTCAAAAAATGAAATCAGCTGTTATAGCAGCCACTAATTACAAGATTCCCCCCAAAACCCCCTTACTCTATCATTTGAGTTGCAAAACCCACTAGGTGTATAGGTATTACTTTTTCTGAATTCTGCATGTGCATCCCAGATGTTGACACTATTTATTGGAAGCCTGTGATTCAGTATTAGAGGAAAATGCCTGTGTGAAACAAATTGACATACTAATTTTTTATTCTGTTTTCACATTGTCAGTAAGTAAGTGGTAGTTCTTCAGACTTTCAGTTCATAGAAATCTCAGTCAAGCAATAAGGTTTTGTTTTTTTTTCTAGTTTTGCCTAGTAAGCATTTATATTACCTTGTCTGAGAATCATAAGAAGGAGGTAGGATATTTCTTGCTAATGTCCTGTTTACTGTGGTCCTCAGATCAGGTTCTCTGCTGTATCTCAATTAATATCAACTACATCTGTCACTGCTCCAAAGTCTCCTCATGCAGTTTCATTTCTATCTTCTCCTATAATTTCTAATTAAGTATTAAAAGTTTTGGGAGCTTTGTGCTGTGAGTATTTTAACTCTGTGCTCTGTTACATCCAGTCCCATTTTTTATCACATGGTCAAGGTAGTACATCTGTATTGGTAGTACATAGCTGAGGCAGTACATCTGTAGTGCAGGAGTGCTAGGCCCTAGTCTTTGTTTCTTACAGGAGACTGTGCTAGCCAGACCCAGCATTTAAATTCCACATGCAGCAGCCATTCCTCCTCCAAATAGCTCCAGTCAGAAACGCTGTAGATGCAAATGCAGGAGTGCTCCTCGCATCAACTTCTTTGATCTCTTGAGTAATCAGTTACTACTTTCTCTTATTCTTTCCCAGAATATTCAATTTCAAGGAAAACATAAGTGACTGGGGACTAAGAGCAGAAGTGAGTTCTTTTTAGGACTTCAGACATCACCACATTCAATACAACAAAACAATTCAATACAACAAATTCAATCACCAAATTCAATTCAAAAAAACTATGTTTTAGAGTCTTGAAATCTGCTTCTCTGGGTTCAGTGGAATCCAAATTTTATTTATTAGAGGAAGACTGGAACTAAATTCCTTGCTTAGCAATTGGCTTTCTGGTAAACCTGGATCATAGGATGAATCACGCTGTTTTCCTGTGCTTCCATTCCTTGAAATGTGATGAGGATAACTGTGCACAGAAATAGATTCTGAAGAAGGAAAGGTCTCCAGACCCAGGCCCTACCCAGAGAAGGCTCAGCTGTAGGCTCAGACTGGCCTGTTGAGATGTTCCTTCAGTCGAGGAGTGACTCATGGTGGAGACAGTTCAACCACCCTGGACAGCCGTCCTACCTCCAGGCTGTACTCAGGGAAAGGAGTTATTTTGATCTGCAACTGACCTCTATGTGCTTCAGCTTGTGCTGCTGCCTCTCATTTTCCCAGCAAGCAAGACTGGAGCCTGATTGCATCTTCTCCATCCCTTCCTGCCAATGTCAGGAATGTTGTTGGTTATCCTTGAAGCTGTGCCTTTGCCCAGTCGAACTAGCCCTGGTTCTAACAGGTTCACCTTGCAGAACAAGAACTTCAGTTGTGCCCCCCTTGATGGCATCCCCTCACCTCCCATCAGTTCTGTCTACGTGCAGAAAGGAACACAGCAGCTGTAATGAAAACAGTGGGTGGTTAGATACTATGGTGATAAGAGATATCATGGCTAAAGTGGGGGGAATTTGCCATTGTATTAAAGCAGCAATAATGACACACTTGCCACAGCCAATATAGTTTTATGCTCCACAAAAATGACCTGAATACCAATAGCTTGTTTAATTTTACCACCTGGTAAAAGAAAAAAGAGGATAGATTTCTCTCTAGAACTTATTCAAACAGATTTTATATGTGGTTTTCACTAAGGATTTCTTTCTTACTATATCAGTTTCTCTTCAAGATGTCACAAGAATAAATGAAACATACATTTAGAAAAATAGGAATTTCAAAGTTGGAGATGAGGCTTTTTTTTTCCCCCTTAACCCATACTGTTCTTAGCAAGTGGCCTTGCTCTACAGCTAATTCCTAATGGTTAGTCACTTTGTATTTCTCAATGACGCATCAGCACTCAAAAATAGGATGAAGGCCAGAATATTTGTGGAGCACTCAAGTACAACACAAATATTCTTTCAAGATCTTAACTGGAACTAAATGAGCTTGCACACATGTTGCTTGACCTCTGCATTTGGGTTATTCTAGAACCCAGTGTGTAGACAATATCAGAGACCTTTTTGAGGTGATTCCTCAGTTTCCTGTTTCAAACTGAATCTTCAAGCACCCTTTGAAGGATGAGAACCCTTCCCTTCCTCCCCATTTCAAGAAAATTCTCCAGGAAAACAAGGAGCCTGCTGTCCTTTCTATCTTACCCTCAGATACTAAAAATGTTATTATATTACAGGTTTGAGGACACTTTTTTTTTGCATTTTGTGCACCACAGGAGTGCCTGCATGTTAGGAAGGAACTCTGTACTCACCTGAATTTGGTCTCTCTGATCAGGGCCTGGAGTTTCTCAGTGTCGGAGATAAATAATAAAGTATAATATGTGTTGGATATTGTGGCTATAATATATTTTTCAGTTACATTTTGAGGAATTTGAGTCCAACTGCAGTCCCAGGACACAACTGCGGGCAAAATGTTTCCAGTTGCATTGTATGCAGTAACACAACCAAACAATTCTATAACAGTCCTGGAAATTACATTCTCAGTCTCATGTTGGTGTTGAACACCTGTCACTGGACTTAAAATTAGAACTTTTTCCCTTGACTCTAAGAAAATTCTCCCCTGAGCCATATGGGGAAAATATACAGAACCAACTGGAGAAGCCCTTATTCTGAAGGAAAAGAATACCTGGATGCAAGACTGTAGGTGAACAGGAGAGTGAGAAAAAGAATTGAAAGGAAAGGATAGAAGATTTATTTCTGAACACAATGAAGGGGTTAGAATGTAAAAGAAAATAAATCAATGGTCTTTCTGAAATGGCCAGATATAATACATTTGACACCATTTTGTATAAAGATTTTAGTTCCAGGTATAGAAAAGAATTTTACCAGAAATTGCAGCTGCTCTGGAGCTTACCTAGACTGTATTTCTGGACAGAAGGGGCTGTTTTTTTCTCAAACATTCCTTATATTTCAAACAGAAATTAAGGTGAATGTTGAACTTGACCCAGTAAGCCCTTTTCCTTTGTCCTTTCTGAAAGCAGAAAAAATGCAGTGGGAGAAGACTTTGCTACCTCTGAGTGCATCTAGAGAATCTGCAGGTGCAAGTGCATGATTCCAGCTCATGAGACTACTTGTCAGATTCATTGGTGAGTCCTGGGAGATGTTCACAGATAACTTTGCTCTGGACCTCCACTCCTGGCAATAGCAGAGGAACAGCACTATCAAGCTTCAACAGATTTATACAAAAATCAAGGTGCAGAAAAATATAGGAGCTTTTTATTAGTACATGATTTTTGTAAAGTGAACATATACAGAGTGTGCTCGTGCTGCACTCTTTGATGTCCTTCCCTCCACTCCCTTTTTTAAACCACTTTCAGAGATTTTTGTCCTGTGCTTCAAGACTCTTGCCAGCTCTTTGCATCATCTCTCTCTTATCAGGCTTCATTTGAGGAAGTGGACAATAGCTTTTCTGTGGGTATCCTCAGTTAATCCTGGTCAAGCTGAATCTAAAAATAGAGGGAACTGGTCACTATCTCTGAAGTGTAGCCCTGCTGTCATGTATGAAGATGCAATGAAGGAAAACACCTTAAAATTGGCTTCATTACAAAAAATAAACGGTGCTTGACATTTTAAATAAAGGAAAATCAGGATATTGAAAGTTTGGAATTACAGAATCATATGAAACTTTAATTAGAAACACATATTGCAACATTTGTAATAAAACCGTGGGACTTGGCAAGACTGGTGGCATTTATGGTTATAGCAGCTTATTGAATGCAGCTTATATCCCTCATGGTGAAATAGCTGGCATCAAACAGAGGAATCACACAGCAGGGCACACAGGCTCCCAAAATGCAAAACTCAGGAGCTTCAGCTCGTGGCTCTGGGTACCAAGTTGCAGGGAAAGGGTCAGGACTGAAAGTTTGTTTGTAAGCAGTAGGGAGAATGCAAAGCATATTCTGAGATGGAGAGTTTAGCTGTTTATAGGTGTTCCATGGAAATAATTCTATTTAGGCATATAAACCATCTCAATCTTCACTCTTGAAGTCTGTTTTCCCAGTTTATAACCATTAGGTTGTAAACACGGGACACCATAAGATTATTTTGAAAATATAACTTATCAGGTAGTGCATTTGGTGTAATCTTTGTGACTCATCACTTGAAAGCTTCCCTCTACTTCTGTTCTGATATATGTCATCAAATACTATACTATGGAACAGTTTTTTACTGAGCTGCCTAAGAATGAAAAGCTTTCCAATGCAAAGTCAACAAAGCGTCTGTGTTCACTATTATACAACTGTGTTTCAGGTTATATGTAAAATATATGACAGAGATACCTACAGAAATGAGATTTGGAATTAATGTAAGAGATAACTGATAAGTGATGTGTGCATTAATTCAGTCAAAGAACAGGATCAACACTTTCTAGTGCATTCTAAGACATACAGCTGATGAGCTTGAGTTGCACTGCATAAATAAAATCCTTCTCTCCTGTCTCCTCACCCATCTTAAAGAAGTCTAAGTATCTATAATTTACTGTTCAACTTAGAATTTTTAAAAACTACTTATTCAGACAATAGAGATGGAGCTGATTTGTCTAATTCAGCCTTTATTTTGATGCTATCTGTTGCATTTATAAGAAATTCCTCTGTTTTAGACTAGCCTCAAGTAACAGCATGAAAGTGAAAAAGTTAGATTAGCTACTTTCTGGGAAGTAATTCTGACATCTGAATGCTAATTTCTATAGCATTCATAATTTTTTAGTTTCTTTAGACCCAATGGAGAAGATTATTTTCATCAGGTCCGAACGGTTACACACATAAAACCACAGCAAATAATTTTTTTGCATTTGCATTTGTCCTAGTTTCTGCTGGGATAGGGTTCATTTTCTCAGCAGCTGGTCCATTGCTTTGGATTTGGATGAGAACAATGTTGATAACACACTGATGTTTTGACTGTTGCTGAGTAGTGTTTACCTGAAGTCAAGGACTTTTTTATGTCTCATGAGTTGCTGGAGAGGAGCTGCATAACGAGCTGTAAGGGAGAAAGGTCAGATGAGTTGGAATCTCCCTTGCAGGAGAACATCACACTCAGTGATAAACTGGGGCAGTTATGTGGAATTGGGGTGACTACTGTAAACTGTGGGGAGTTACACAGAAAGGGCCTGACTACTTTTGGGGAATGGGCTGGGCAGCAATCAGCAGGTGCTGAGTAATTTTATTGCACATCACTTGCTCCACTTGGGTTGCATTAC
The DNA here is from genome assembly GCA_030060385.1 of Muscicapa striata striata. Lineage (NCBI taxonomy): Eukaryota > Metazoa > Chordata > Aves > Passeriformes > Muscicapidae > Muscicapa > Muscicapa striata. Next base: position 4,734,813 of record JAREIS010000005.1, read on the forward strand.
TCTCTCTTCCTCTCCATATGATTGCAGCTATTATTATTACTGTTGTGTTTTTTTCCCGGCTATAAATTGCTCTTATCTCAACCCACAAGGTTTACTTTTACTTTATGACTCTCCTCCCCACCAGACAGGGGCAGGGGGGGAGTGAGAAAGGGCCTGTATAGTAATTAATCAGCATCTGGAATTAAACAATATTAACCAAGTTAAAGCATTGTTAGCCTTATCTATATATTTTCAGCTTTCAGTGTGTAATAATATTCTTTCATAAAAATGGGAGATTATTTCTAGCACATTAGTTTGGAATTCACATGAAACATTTAAAAATCAGCCTGCTTAAAGGAAGTTTGAGAGGAGAAGTGAATATGAAGGAAAATTAAAAGACTGCATTGAGCAACAGTGAATTGAAGGCCTACTTAGGCATACACACATGAGCTAGAGGATGAAACTTTTGTAATTTTTCAGCTCATTTAATCTGAAAGGCCTGCATGCTGAGTTACATAGCCAGTGTTCACATCTGCAGTTTGGTTGGTACATTCCTCTGGTGCTGGCATTAGCCCTGTGACCACAGTGGCTTCTAATACTCAGCTCTTTTAGTGGTTTGGCATCTTTCACAGTCCTTCAGGCTCTACAGTAGAGCAAGAGGACACCCACACTGGATGCCAAGAGAGTCATCCTAATGAATGACATATTACAAGCCTTGTGAAAGTTATTTGCTTTGCTCCGTGGTAGAGTTGGCTAACTTCCTGTTACTGAAGGTTGAGGGCTGAATCCAGCACTAAAGCTATGTAAATTCTTGCCTTTTGGGCAACATAATACAGAAGCAAGTCTTAATAAAATTAATTTTTGCCTTTGTTTTCTAGAACACTGGAAGTTTTCTACTATCCCATGTCAGGGATAAGGAATCTGAAGAAATGTCATTTTTGTAGCAAGGTATCTCTTCTGTGAAATGTAGAAAAAGATTTGGCTAAATCTAATTTTCTGACCTATGGTTTGATGACAATGGCTATTGGCTGTTGGACACTGACCATTAAAGAGCTGAGATCACAGGACAGGAAGCTCATTCTTCCCTAAGTCTATGCCTTACTTGCTTTCCTTGTCTCTTTTTACAAAGCATCATTGGAATACAGTGACTTTGTGACATGTTCAAATATGTAGGCGCTCATTACTTCTGCAGCTAAGATTTTGCAGTATTTCCTGCTTCTTGCTTCTGTTTTATTCATTGCTTTGGTGAAATATTTTTCTTTGCCTGAAAAGTGTGTCTGTTGTCTTTTCTTCCTGGCCCATTTCTTCCAAAAAGCACATGCATCAGAGGAGAAAGATTTATGTATACAGAAGAAACTACTTTTTTTCTATCATTAACATTAGGCTTGGATACAGTCTCTGTGGAAGGGCCAGTGGGGGCCCTTGAAGAAAAATTGGCTTTGATTTTACTGAACTTTGAAGCTCTGAAAAGAGCTGCTTGTAGTGCGTATGGTTCCCAGTCAGCTCACACTGTGTGAATCTGAGGAGTGGTGCACTGTGCCAACATGTGAAGCCAATTTAGCTGGGTAGTGAAAGTGTGAAGGGTTCTGTCAGGCAAAGCCAGGACCATCATCATTTTCTTTCCTGAGGGCATGGAAGGAAAGATGGCAGCACCCTCCTGGCTGTTATACCCAGGCAATGACTTGAAAGACACCATGAGGCAGAGAATAGTTATTTTTTACTTTAATTTGGAATAAAAGTTTCTCCTTCTTATAATTTCATAATTAAAACTGACCTTAAAGCTGAAGTTCAAATATCACAGAATTTCTGTCCCATTGTTATTTGGCATACTGATTGCTGTAAGATTTCTAGAAGTTCATGCATGGTTAAATGTCATTGCTCTCTTAGTTGTGGAGGTTTTCCTAATTCCATGCTTGCCTCCCACCCTGCCCCTGTTAGTACTGCTGAAACTATTTTGTTGTAGGAGCTGCCTGCAGTTTAGTTGTATCACTAATATATAAGGACTTCACTGGAGACATATGGTCACCATCAGCTTAGATATTTAATTTTGAGATGACATTCTATTAATCCATCTGAAAAGGGAGAAGCCACCAAATAACTGGTTGCAATTAGCCAAACCACAATTTTCTCTAACCAATTCAGTCTAAACCAAAAGCCAAAATTGTATTTAAGAATTACATCACTCCCAGATTTGCATCTCGTGAAGAATTCCCGCGGTTAAGATTCAAGCCATACAGTAAAATCAATCCTCAATTGCAACTTTTTAGAGAGGAAGATCAGTGGCAGGTGGTGCCTGCTATAAAAGCCTCATTAAAACACCTTCTGTTTGAATATCACAAAAGGTAGTCACCAGATGGAAGCACAGCTCCACATGGTAGCCTTACCTCAAATGAGAGTTTCACCTGACACTTTGGGGACAGCAGATTTTTTTTCTCTGACTAACAAGCCACTGAGGTTCAAGAGAGGATATATTAGGATTAATTGCTCTTGATCACTAATCCATTGTAATGCCATATGCTGAAGACATTGTTCATTGTCAAGCCAAGAGACAGGTAGGGCCCCTCTGGTAATGTAAACTGTCCCCATTTCCACAGATCTAATCTAATTTCACATCCTTACAGACTTCAGATTCCAGTAAAGATATTTAACACTTCCTGCTTTGTCTCCTGATGCATTTTTGGATGATAGCAAATCTGATATAGAGGCTAATGATGCTGAAATGTGCTGACAGATTGGAAAATTATTTTTCCTGTTGTTTCTTGCTGAAATGAGCAAAGTATTAAAAGAATATTTACTAAATTGTGTGCTCAGTATCTTTGTCCAAAGGGCCAGTCTGCCCTCATCAGCCACAGAGTCTAACTTCTCACACCTCCTCCCTCTGCTAGTCCCTATACACATTCAAAGAATATGTGATTTACCATATTAGAACAATTGGCAAGCTAAATCACATGAGTAAAGTTTATGTTTCTTAAAAGAGGCATTGTCACCTTGCACAGGCCTTGGAATGGGAGGATTTTTTCAGTGGCTTGGCTTTGGCACTTATTCAAATCATTAAGTGCCAAACAGTGTAACCAGAGAATTTTTCATAGCTCTGTTGTGTGTTTTGTGTTAAGCTTCTCTAAAAATTGCCACCCATAAAGCTCTTTCTTGAATTAAGAACATCAGTTGGATTAAATTTGTAGTGTTTGAGAACCAGAAGGAAGGCAAAAAGGTGTATTGAATTAATATTTTTTTACCCAGTCATGCATAGCATCCTATGTCACAGAAGGAAAAGGTAAACAAGCCAAAACCTGTAATTTTTCATAGACAGTATGCTAACTGGTCAAGGCCAAAATATGTTTTTATACCAATCTGATTCAAGGGCTGATCTACTTAAACTGAGGGAGCAAGAAATGAGTCAGAGATTTGGTGTATAACATCTCATCTTGTGCTACTTTCTTGAGACTATTCTATATTCAAAAAATATCTTCTGTTCCAGGAAGGACTCCAAGTGTGTTGCCAGCTGTACACACTTATAGATCAATTCAACCACCAGTGAAACAGAACCATCTCTGGGATTGAACACAGCAGCTCCTCCATTCCACAAAATGCAAAACACTCTTTTTAGGAGGAGGAAGTAAAAAATATCTGGTTCAACTGCAGTTCCAAGGGAAATTGTGCTGGCAGAGTATAATTACAGTTGTTGAAAATTTCCCAAGACACTGGAGGTAACATTTTCCACGACTGGAAAAGTGGGTCTCCAGCAGTAGCAGGTGCTCAAGGCCTCAAGTTTGCTTTGAGCTCAGAAGGCATTGGCTAATTTACCTGACAAAACATTTCCTCTCCATTATGTAGAATGTCAAGTATCTCTACAGTTTCCAACTCTACCTGTTCCCCCCTCTTCCCAACATCCTGACATGTATTGTATATATTACAATGTGACTCAGTCCACCTGGTCTACTCTAAACATCTTCATCCTTAATATAAATTTGGCTTCCTTTTAAAACAGGATTCTGATGGTATTTCCAAACCAATACAAGCTTGTCAATGTATTTTTCCACTGTCTCTTCTAAGAAAATCCCTCTCAGCTTTTTTTTTGGAGTGGTAATTTTCATTTAATTAGGAAAATTAAATTTGGTGGCTAAGAAGAGGAGTTACCTAAGGTATAGGAGTCCTACATTCTTGTCTGGTTTCTTACCTGCCTGGGCTTGGATTCAGTAGCTGTATGTTGTGAATTAAGGGTAAAGTAGTCCACAACCTCCACTGTGTATACACCATGCATAGGGGTCTTCCTATATACATACCCTCATCTTCTTTCATCCAAACAGATAGCTTGTCTTGATCACAGATGGATGGACCTGGCAGACTTGTAATAAAAAATGATCTCTAAAAACAAACCAGACCAAAGGCTGTGTCCATGAATAAGTGCTCAGTTCAGTGTAAATCTGATTTAACTAACACATAATATTCAAGGAAGTATAGACAGTCCTTGGGTACCAAGGAATCGATTTGAGATTCATAAAATCTTGAAAAGATTTAATAAACAGTATGTGTAAAAAATTTAAGCATGTGTTGATTTTCATTAGTATTAATTTATTTAAAAATTAGACAATTTAGTACAGAAACAGAAAACTGGTATTTGGAATCAGTTACACTATGAGAAAAAAAATCATCCATAGCAATATATTGTTTTGCCTTCTGAAGACTAGATGGGACATGACGTACCTTGGCTATTTTAGAAATTATAATTCTTGTAAACTGGGTGCTGTGCTTTGAAAAACTATAGCATAACCCTTGTTGTAAGTTGCTGTTGTAAGTTGTTAGCAATGCCCTTTCTGACTGTATGTTATATTCTTAGAAAGTGAAGAGAGTTTCAGAGAAGTCACAGGTGACCATTTTTCCACTTGTTGAAGGAATGTGACTTGAGAGAAAATTCTACTGTTATGATAGCTCTGAAATGGGTTCTATATGACCCTTAGGATAAATGAGTGCATTTGATTGTTGTTTTCCCAGTGTAATACTTTGGTCTCTTTTGTTCACGTAATATCTGTTGGTTCATTTCTCCACTCTGTCAAGATCCCTCTGGTGATGAATACGGAGCTGCTGGTGTATCAACCACTATTTCTGGGTTTGCATAATCAACAAACTTGCTGAGTGCACACTTTCTCCCATTATCCAAAACATTAATGAAGATGTTAACAGGATCAGACTCAGCACTGACTCTTGGGGTTCACTTCTAATTATTGACTGCCAGATTTGTTCCCACTGATCACCACTCTCAGAACCAGCCCAGCCATTCAGAGAGTTTTCGATGCACATCACTGCTTACTCATCCAGCCTACACATCCAGAGTCTATCTACAAGGATCTCATGAGAAGCATTGTCAAAACATGACTGAAATCCATGTAGATGATAGCCCCTGCTCTCTCCTCATCTGTCATGGTTGTTTCATCATAGAAGGCTATCAAGCTGGCCAAGTGTCCTGATTTCATCTGGGATAGAGTTAATTCCCTCTCAGTGGCCGGAGCAATCCTGCATTTTGACTTCAGTGTGAGAATAATGTTGTTAACATTCTGATGTTTTGGTTTTTGCTAAGCTGTGTTTATCCTAAGTCAAGGGCTTTTTGTGCCTTATGCTCTGCCAGTGAAGAGGTAGAAAAAAGAAAGCTGTGAAGAAGCAGGGACAAGACAGGTGATTCAAACTAATAGAAGGAATATCCCACACTGTAAAACCTCATGCCCAGTGTATGAATTTGGTGAGTTACCCAGAGGAGAGGCTGATTAGGGTTTGGGGATGGGGCCAGGCATTGGATTGAGAACAATTGTTTTGTGAATAACTTGTTTTTCCTCTACTACTACTTCTACTACTACTACTACTACTACTACTACTACTACTACTACTACTACTACTATTACTATTAACTATTAATAGTAATAATAATAACTATTGTTACTATATTTTATTTTATTTTAATTATTAAGCTGTCTTGATCTCAACCTACTGGCTTTACTTTTGATTTTCCTCCTTTTCCAGGGAAGTTGTGAGTGAGCAGCTTTGTGGTGAGTAGTTGCCAGTTGAGTGCAAACCATGACACCAAGCGTCATCAGAGATATTTCACACTGGTGTGATGGAAAGGTGAAAAAAAAGCATACAGATTTGGTTGGTGTATGTAAAACTGTACTGGTATGAGACAATACTAAAAAAATTCAATGACAGTGAAATGAATGATATTTAAAAGGTCCTTTTGAAAAGGTCCTTGCTTTGAAAGGTCCTACACTTCAAAAGTTAGATGAGCCATATGTAAATATTTTAATTTGTAGTTAGGGTTTGGACTATTGATCCATTAAATTATTTAAACCTTTTCCTTCAACAGAATGAGCTGAGGGTCTTGAGGGACCAGGAAGCCATCATTGAGTAAATCAGTTACAGGGTTAATATGCTTTTAAATGGTTATAAATACTAATAGTACTAATACTATTAGTATTAGTATTTTAGTATTCATATTATTAGTACTTCTACTACTAACAACAATAATAATAGTAATAACAACCATCTAATAATACCATTTGAATAATTAACCTTTTAATAATTACAGTAACAATAATAACAACAACATCCTCTTAAAGGGTTACTAACCCTTTAATGGCTTAATTTGAAGTAAGAGTGAGAGGGATGTCTGATACTTCATTATTTTCACTAATAACAAAAAATGATATCACACATATCAAGTTTTCCTGTATCAAAAGTAATGTTTATCTAGATGTGCATCTAGATTTAATCTGTGTTTCAAACTAGAGTGCATAACTGCTCCTTAACTCAAATGGGGCAATCCAATTAGCCCACATGTGTTAAACAAATTTTGCAGGACTCTGTAAGTTTTTTTCCTCTCAGTGTTATTAATAATTTCTTTTTCCTCTAGAAAGAATTTCTAGACTTCCTCCTTTGGAACTTTGAGTGCTGTATGGTTCTCCGTGTTCAACCCTTTCCACAGTTTTTATTTGCCTGTTTCTAGACTCTGACCAAAAGACTGGGCTAATAACCTGTTGAATTTGGGTTTGGGAGAATGGAGATAATGGTTTTTGCAGATCCTACCTGATAGTATTTTCATGTTAATAGGCATGTATCTTTAGGGTTATCAAATGTAATTAAAATAAAAACAGTGGCCTTTGTAGTTGCTATATAATCAATGGTATTTATATTCTCTGGAACAGATTCCACTGCTGTCATTTTTATATTCCTCTTTCAGATATTTTTTGTTTCTCAGTTCATCCTTTCTTTAATGTTTTACCTTACTACCAGAGGAACAAAGACATTAGAGCCCAAACACTATTTTAATCCAATTACGAATAGCATAATGCTCCTAAATGGTACAGAATTTCAAACACAGTGTTGCATTCAGATATTACTTTTTATGTCACCTGACTGTAACATGAATAGTCTTGATTTTTGTAAATGGAGAGAACCTAGGGTCCCCCCTTACTTTTTTTGACATTTCAAATGTTCAAGGATTTATACTGATCAAACATTGGTGAACAGTGAACTTTCCTTATTTAACAAAAAAAGTAGTCTTGGGATCCTATGCAAAACTGTCCTTCTGCTAATACAAATAAACAGAATTCTGTGTCATTATTATTTATGATTTGCTGGGAGGGTGAAATAAATAAATACCCACAAATTACATGTTGATAACCAGTTAATTTGGATAATACTTTTATACTGTTCATAAGAAACAAGGCTGATAAACTGAAGCTGTTTTGTGAAAGGTTTAGAGCCAGCAAGGAGAACTTACTTTCTTTTGGTCTTGTGTGCATGCATCCAATGAAGATACAGCAAAATAAATCATGGGAAAGAATGAATATGCAGCTGATTAATACATCACTACCTTACCTGTATTACTCTTCATCTCCCAAAGCAGAACACGTGGCTTTGCAGTGCTTTGCATGTTCTATGTTTGTTCACTATGGTCTGGTAAAAGCAAAGGATTCCATTCTTACTACAAAAAGTTTTGCTCCTGAAGTTATTAATCATACTATTATATTACTATAAATAGTAATAATCAGGTTTGTTATTTTTTCTAATACTGAGGTGGAATATTTGTTTATGCGTGTCAGGCAGAAGTATTCACATACTTGTACCATTAGGCAAATAAAAAGTAATATAAGTTACTGTGTTTTCTCATGTATCTTCCTTTTTTTTCCCCCTTCCTTTTACTCCTCTCCCACCTTCCCCCCACCCCTTTCCCAAGCTCTTTTCACGTTTCTTTTAAACATCAGATGAAATTTATATTACATTGATCTTTATTTTTTTCCAGTAGTCTTGTGGCCCTTCATGGCAGGCTGAATTATCTGTCTTTTTGTTTGTTTTCTGTCTTCTTATTAGAGTTGTTAGCTCCATTCTGATGTTTGTAGTTTTCGGAAATCTGAATCTTTGTTATTTACATTATCAGTGATCTGACCTGGCTTGCCCACAGCAATGTTCCAACTGTTCTCAGGTCCTCAATTACTAATTATGCAGATGAACAGATTGTGCAAACTCTTTCCTTATGGCCACATTCTGGAGGAGTTTTTTTTAATAAATTGGTGCTGTTTTTGAATTTTAAGGAAGTGCAGACCATTTCTTAGTTGGTTTTTTCATATGTCCTGTACATGTTTGTTGTAGTAATTTATTAACAAATGATGTTTACATACACATATCAAAAGATTTAAACAGATACCATGCAAAAGTGATAAGGTTGTAAGTGGAAATACTGGACACAGATTAAAGGCAGATATCCAGAAGAATAGCTTCCTGAACATCACCAGGATGGTAGACAGCCTGCCACTAGGGTATTTGGAGATGTTAACATTTATGAAACAAATTAATCAATAGTGAGCACTGATTAATGCTATTACACTAGGGATGTTGAGAAAGAATTCACTTTTGAGGGGAAAGAACTCTGCTATGTTAATAAGGCTTAATCAACTTTTTCCTAGGTTTGAGAAGCAGCTAACAGTGCTACATTCTACTAAGGGAAATTATGTCTTCATGGAAATCTTCATCAATGTCTAGTATCACTGGAAGAAAACAGAAATTATCCTAGTTTGTGTGACAACACTGGGCATAGGATTATGGTTGTATGTCATCTTTCTTTTTTTGTGTGCTACAGTGTGCCCAGAAGACATACTCCTTCTGTTTGAACAAAATACATGTTCATGATATTATGCACTCTACTTGGTCATTTGAAGTAATTTAGGGACTTTGGTGAGTACAGAAATCTCCTGCCAGTGTGAGTATGGATTTGTGACTCCTCCAAGGATCCATCCTTATCTCAAAAGACTGTCAAGACTGTTCAGTTGCCATACCAGAATATCAATCCTTTTCATCACAGAAAAGCTTTATGGAAATTAGAAAACAAAGACTTTGTTCTTTTCCTTGTTTCCCTCCTCAGACTAGTGCAGGATAGAAAAAGGTAGGATGCAGCAGTAAAAAAAGGGAAATCCATAAATCAGAAGGAACTTATATATCTGTGAAATCTGAATCTGTGCGATTCATACTGCCAATAGAATCATCAGAAATCTCCTAGTGACTTCAGATTCTTCTTAAATGTTGTTAACAACCTAAACGTCCACTTAAGGTTTAGATATAATTAGACAGATTAACTGGAAAAAAAAGGGGAAAAAAGTTTCTGTTCAAGAAACTAACTTCCAAACCTTATTTTAGCCAATTAAAAAAAAAAAAAAAAAAAAAAAAGCGAATCACTGATTTTTCTCTTCCACATGAAAGAAAGTTTAATATAAAGGATGGGTCAAGTTGACCAAAAATAGTCAAATCTGATACTTACATGGAGCATCAAAAGTATAAAGATGCTGTTTATTGCAACAGGAAGAAAAAAGGCTCAGGATAAGAGAACTCTGTAAAAATAAGATTCTTTTAAGCAGCTAATTTTCATATTACTGAAAATAACTTCTACCATAAACAAAGCACTTACTGCTTTTTGTAAGTAATTTTTATCAGTAGCTCTCAGAGTATTTTATAAAGTACCATCAACCTTAGATTGCAGAGAAACAGATATTGCTAGAAAAAGTGATTAGAGTTAACTCATCAGACCACTGATAAAGGTAGAAGGAGAATCCTAAGTTCCAGATTCTCTAGTATTTTCTAGAGCACAAGAAATTGATGGAGGAGTGTTCCTGCATTTAAAATGTAAAATATCTGTGCAGCAAATCGTTGACCTACCCACCAACACACCAGCAAACTCAATTCAGACGGCAATAGGACAATGAGTCAGATCACTCAGTACTAGGAGAAACACTCAAATTAACTTTGAAGCTTACTATGAATACAAATGTCTTTCAAATAACCTTATCAGTAGAATCTCATCTGAAATTTTTTCCAGTGAAAATGTGTATATTCTCATTTATAGTCAAGGACCCTAAAAGTTTATATTTCAGGGTTCTATTAACAAAATATGTTAAAAAGAAGGCTTGTAGACTTCACTGCTGAACAGAAAAAAAAAGACAGAAATTAAATGTATTTTGTATTTTATCTTTGTAAGGCCATGCCTGACCAATAAGGATCTGCTTGGCTTTGGATCAGTCTAAGTAGGTCATTTTGGAAAAACTGAAGGATGGGGGCTACAAACAATATTTGCAGACTAAGAAAAGTGTAGGTAATTAAGACTTCTTGGAGAAAAGCAGCAGCAACTGTCCTGTCCCTCTGAAAGCAAGTTTTTTTCTGGATTGTGACATGTTATGTAATGTTACATGTTATGTAATTATGAACTGGAGTTACTGGTAAATTAGCTCTCATTCTGCACTATATTCTTTTTTCTCCAATGAAGCAACTCATGCTGTTTGAGAAGATGATGTGATGTTCAAGTGCCACCCAGTTCTGGGTTCTACATACAGTCAAAGAGGGAAGGCAGCTCTGGTGTATTCTCCCTTCTTTCAACACTCTTCTTCCACTCAGCAGACAGCCATAAAGTCTTCTGGTGTGGTGTCATGATGGAATACCATAATACAGACATCAGATTGATAGGACAGGATAATCTGCTTTCAGTTTTAGTTGGCATAAAATCAAACCCACTCTTATTTCCTTCTTTTGTTTTTCTTCAAAAATATTCAACACTCCTACTGACTGACAGGAAAACAAAGAAATAGATAAGAAGCATCCTGCTGGTGACTGCAGAGGAAGAAGGGTGGGGAGGTATATCTGTCAAGGCATAGGTTTGATATGCATAAAAAAGTGATCTTGATGAAAGGTAAGTTCAAAACTCTTTCAAACATTGCCCAGGTCACACAGATTATCATAGTTAATTTGTTATTAACTACATTCTCACAAAATGTTGGGAGTATGGTATGAAGCTGAATGGGAAGTTTTGATTTTCTCCACTTTTCCATTCCTTCTTAAGGTAATTCAGACCTTTTAAAAACTACTATAATTTATGTTGTAAGAAAAAAGGCAAACTCTTCTATTACCACACAGAAGGAAAGAATAACAGACATCATGAATAAATCTAGGAAGATTTAAATTTGACTTTAAAAAAAACAACACTGTGATGTTTAGAGGACTGAGGCAGTGACAAGGTTCTGCGCTTTACTACCTGGAGTAAGAGCTGATTTCCCTTTTTTTGGAAGTGACACTGACAAATGTGATTTATTTATATGCATTTGTTTGTTTGTTTGTTTATTTGTTTGTTTGTTTGTTTTGCTTGGAAATAGATCTAAGAGAAAGAATCATGGTGGTACAGAGGTATTTGAGGAATGCGAGTTCTGGGTTCTCCTTATAGGGTCAAACACCATTTAAATTGTCATATTTAGAGAACTTTATTCTAGGAAGTTCACTAATGCTGAGATTTTGATATCTTATTGCGTGGAGACAGACGTCATGAGATGCTGTAGTCACAAAGTAAATTTATTACAACACTCTTACTGCAGACTAACAATTTTGAACAGGTAAATGGTCTTTTTCCCTTTTAGCATCCGAGCCCAAAGGTGGTGTTTTCTGTTTTAGCTGTGGGGATAATTTTAACTTTCAGTTTTTCCATTTCTCATACATTGCAAGGCAGTACCACACATACCTCTTTAAGTACAGAACCTCTCTCTATTTCTAGCATGTTGTTAACTGCTATTAAGAAAACTATTGGGCAGAAACCTTGGAGATACCCCTTTCATGACTCAGGATAAATTCATCATGGCCTTATTCTGTGCTTTACACCACTGCTATCAGTATTTTCCCAAGGAAGCAGGCCACAAGACTTAGTTAAAGTCAGAGACAAAATTGCAATTCGTGATAAATTTACCATAACTATACCAGGATATAAAATCCCTGGATTTGATGCTATTGGATTTGAAGATAGAGCATTAGGTTTTGCTTTTGCAAAGACTGCTTGCTTCACAGGGAAACCAGACTTTTTGTGCACCTGCTTCAGTGAGATTATATAAAGCCAAAAAGTCCTTGGTATAGATTAAGAGTTGCTTTGCAACAACTGAAACATCGCCTGATTATCAACATCAATCTCATACCAAATCCAAAACACAGCACTTCACCAGTTACTAGGACAAATAAAATTTAACTCTATCCCAGGTGAAGTCAGTATACCGAATGATCTGGTTGTAACTTCAATCTATATCAAGAATACTCCATAAGAAAAGTTTCACAGGTTCTCCTCTCACTATTTAATAATAGCTGATTTACCACTTGCCAGACGAGGGTTCCCAGGTCTGGTTGTTATTTGTCCCTGGATATGGACAGTGTTTCTGATAAGGGGAGCTTAACTGCTCAGGAGCCATTAACCAAGTGTGAAGCCTAACAAGAACTCCTGAGGAGATTGTAGAGCTGTCCCAGGAAGAGACGGGTAGGTGGATGTACTACCACAGATCTCCATTAAAACTTCTGGCTTTAGTGCAGGCCTGCAGGTTTGGGTTTTTTTTCCTCCTGTCACAGAATCACAGAATCAACTAGTTGAGGAGACCTGTGAGATCATGGAGTCCAATCTATAACCAGCTACCACTGTGTTAGTTAGACCACAGCACCGAGTGACACATTTCAGTTTTTAATACCTCCAGGGATGTTGACTTCACCACCTCCATAAGCAGCCCATTCCAATGCTCAACAACTCTTTCTTGAGAAGAATTTCTTCCTAATTTCCAACCTAAACCTCCCCTGGTACAGATTAAGCCTGTGTGCTCCTCCTAGTGCCTGTGAGAAGAGACTGCCCCCCACCTTCCCAGACCCTTCTGTCAGGCAGCTGCAGAGTGATAAGGTCACCCCTGGGCATCCTCCTCTCCAGGCTGAACAACCCCAGCTCCCTCAGCTGCATCTCACAGGACTTGTGCTCCAGATCCTTCTCCAGCCTTGTCCTTCTCTTTACACACCCCAGCATCTAAACATCCTTCCTCAGCTCGGGTGCCCAGCAGTGGACACAGCACTCAACAGTGGACACAGCACTCAAGCTGTGATTTAACCTGTGCTGAGCACAGGGGGACAATCCCTGCCCTGCTCCTGCTGGCCACACCACTGCTGGAACAGGCCAGGATGCCATTGGCCTTCTTGGCCACCTGGGCACTGCTGGCTCGTGTCCAGCTGCTGTCACAGCACCCCCAGGTCCTTTTGTGCTGGGCCAGTTTGCAGTGACTCTGCCCCAGCTTGTGGCACTGCCTGGGGCTGTAGTGGCCAAAGAGAAGGAGCCAGCACTGGGCCTTGTTAAACCTCACTTCATTGGATTCAACCCATCTATCCAGTCTTACCCTCTGCAGAATCCTCCTACCCTCCAGCAGATTGACACTTTCCCCCCAGTTTGGTGTTGTCTGCAAATTTTCTAATGGTAGACTCAACCCCCTTATCCAGATCATCAATAAAGATATTTTTCAGGTTGAAAGAACCCTGGTTTCGAATGAGAATTTTGGGATAACTTGAAAATGGAGTAAGATTTTACTGGCTGTACTCATCTCAATCATCCTTGAGGTAGCACCAAGCAAATTTTGCCTTGCCAACTCCTACCTGGTGCAAGTGATAATATTATTACTACTGAAGTGAAATCTGAAACATCATTTTATGGTAGAGCAGAAGGTTCTACAAGATAAAGAGCAAGGAATTAATTAGGACCAAAAATCTGTCTTGATGGTAAAGAGAAAGTTTCATAGAAAGCTGTTGGGTATCACTCACATATACTTCACAGAGCTGGAAAAGTACAAAGTTTACTTAGAGACCAAAGCTATGAAGCACTAGACAGAATTATCTTTAATATTCTGTGCTTTTTATTCTGTCATTTGTTTTGGATATGAACTAAAAGTGCCAAAATACTCAGAGGAAATTTTGGTTCGCCTAATATTGTGAGACTCTTCAGATGTAGAAAGTAGCAAAAATCTCAAACAACATTCTGTTTTCAAACTTTTCAGCTAATTTTTTTTTCTGGTCTAGAAGCCTAACTTGTACAGATACATTGAGATAAACATCAAAACTATCTAATTTGTCTTTAGAAGAGGTTACATTTCTTCCATATTTAGATGTAGAAAAATGAAATCATGATGTTCCCAAGTATCGTTAATAAAGAAAAAATGCAGTCATGTTTCTTATTCACTGTTTTCCAGTACCTTGGACTTTGACATGATATTTCATAGTTTCAGACACACTCCCTTAAATTGCCAAATAGCATTATGACTGCCAGGAAGGATGCTTATTAAATATAACTCCACATTTTTGTATCAAAACCAACAACCACAATTGTCTTCAATCTAGAAATCTTGCATAATGACATTCTAACTAAAACTGCCACTTAAAGCCCTTTATGAAAATTTAGATTTCACAGTACTTGTGGCATTCCTTTTATAATACACCACATACTTGAGCAGCTTCTTTAAGGAGATAGTTTTGTGGTACATAGAGATATCAGAAGTTTCCTCTCTCATCACAGTCTTGCAGCTGATCAGCATTCCTGAAGCATCTTGGAACACAATGCTTCAAGCAAGTCTAGAGACTACAGCTAGTTTACAAAATGTTTTTATTAGAACTTGATAAACAACTTGATAGTAATATATTAATCTTGATGAGAGAATATGTTCTTCATTTAAAACAGCAGTTTGGTTTGGAATAAAATTTTGTCTCTAAGTGGTGACAGGGGGAAAGATTCCCAGTTCTTATTGCTGTGAATTCTGCTGCCTGGCCAATTGAAGCTATACTGACACTTGCATTGGTTACCTTTTTCTCTTATGGCATTTTCCCATCTATCTATCTAGCTAGCTAGCTAGCTATTTTTATTCTTTGACTGCAATTGTCCTTATTATATGACCTTAAAACCCTCTAGAAAATGTTGAATTCTGTATCCCAGTTTTATCCTGACTTTACGTGGTAGAAAGGAGCACATGAATATATGTGTGTTGTCATTCTAAGCCCAGCTGGGGACAAAATACTCTGCAGACACTTGCTCAACCTCTCCTCTCTCCCCCTAATCCAACCTGATGGAATTGGGAGAAGAATCAAAGTACAACTTGTAGGCTGGCATAAGAACAGTTTAATTAAAAAGAAAGAAAAATTATTTTTAAAAATAATGGTGAAAAATATTAGTAATGATAATAACAAGGAAAAAACCCCAAATTATTCACAATCTAATTGCTCACCACCCACTGACTGATGCCAGAACCCCCTTCCTGAACCCAGATCTGCCTCTTCTGGGTAATTTCCCCCAGATTACATACTTGTAATGATGTTTTATGATGTGGAATACCCTTTTGGACAATTCGAGTGACCTGTCCCAGCTGTGCTCCTTCACAGTTTCTCTTGCTTACCTCCTCACTGGCAGAGCATGAGACAAGGAAAAGTCCTTGACTTAAGATAAACATGACTTAGCAAAAACCCAAAACATCGGTGTGTTATCCATTCCCATTCCAGAACCAAAACACAGTACTGCAACAGTAACTGAGAAGAAATTAACTCTGTGCTAGCTGAAAGCAGGGCAATGAGTTGATGTAGAGGAGATTACATGTGAAAAATAGAAATGGGAGGGTGTTTTGAGTAAAAGATATTGTACCATGCATATATACATGCACATACTCGTACACATTTCTGACATTTTCCTGTATCTTTACTCCTTGGAGGACATGATTCGAAGCCTTACTCCTCTGATTTAGTTTGCTTGTTTTGCTAGCAAAACAAGCAAACTAAATCAGAATATGCTTGCAGGTAACTTTCAAACCTTTCAAATCCAAATCAAATGCAGACCATAGCTAACACTTCAATAAGAAGCACTTCACTTTTACGACATGCTGTCTCCTTTTGAGAGGAGAACACTTTAAGAGAAACCAGAACTCTATGAGTATGTATATGAAACACAGAGGTTCTCTTATTTTAAATCATGTGAAGACTTTCTGTGGCCTGCATAGCTCCCAGTGTCCAGCAGAAGGAAAGAGTAATACACTCACATGTGTTATTTCTAACCCACTTACAATTAAAAGTTCTCCCAACCAGTCTGTACATGCCTTTCTCTCAATTCTCTTTTGGCTTTCAATTCAGTGGACCTTTCTAGAGAGAGAACATCAAAGAGCCTGGAAATTGACATTCCTCATAGCTTCAGAGGTTTCTTGAGGTCCAGTCAGCTGAGAAATGTTACTTTTGCCCTTGTGGAGAGGAATTTTTAAAGTTATAGTTAGTAGTAGTAACAGTAGTATTTAATCGTTTACTTCTATTTTAGTCTTTTGTCTCTGCTAGAGCTAAGACCTTCTGTAGTTGACAAGTACAAAAGAAAAGCAAGGCCTGTTTGAGGGTAAGCTGTGAATAAAAGAGTAAACATCCAATTTGGAGTATGTAACGTCATGCAGCTTATCAAGCTTGACTGTAGTAAGATATAGCAAGTATACTATTTTCCCAGAAATAGAAGGGAAATTTGCTTCATTCTTCCTTTTCTTCAGTTGTTTACCCTGTAGTTTTTTTTTTTTTTAAGTGTGTCTTGTTACTTGCAAGTAACTTTACATGGTTTTTTTTCACCTATTGTCTATATCTTTGAGTGGTGTGACAATCCAACTTTTACAAAATAATCAATCATGAGATGAAAAAATTCAGTAATGAGTAATATAAGTTCAAAGCCCAGGAAAGAGATATAGTTGTGAAAGCACCATCCCTAAAAATGCCATGGCTTCTATGCAACAGGTCTATACATTTTAAAAGTTTGGAAGCCTCAGCGCTTAATACAAAGTATTAAGAAAAGTTTATTTTATTCTTGTGGCAACAATGCAAGAGGTTATTTTCACAGAAATTCAGGCACTCTGACCATCATCCCTTTATAAATATTTTAGAGAAATGGTATTGTTTTATAAGTAATTCAGATATTAATATGTTTCAGGCATAAGTAATTTATTTTTATTTTTACTAGCAACCCAAAATTTAGGTGTTTCAATGGACAGAAAAGATATTAAAGTCTAAAGAACTTGTTGTAATTTCAGTGTATTTTAGTAACTTTCCTTTCCAAAGTTATTTTTTCAACATCATGATAGCTCCTAGTCCTTCAGATATTTTACTTGTGAGGATGAATAAAAAAATGACTTTTCAATAAATAAAAATGAATAGAACATTTACATTTAATAGAAGTATTTAACTGTATCGTGTTCCCTGTTTGTCCATTTTCAATTGACTCAAGCAATGAAAACACTTCAAATTGATTCTGATACTATCACTGCTACTAGTGCTACTGATTTAGTAAAAATTTTTATCATTAGTATTCCCACCCTGGGAATGTCTTGTCATAACATTGACATCCCCATATGCTGCCACTCCAGTTGTAGTTCTCAAGTTATCCATGACATGGGTATTTCACAAAGTATTTACTTCTGTTAGCACATACTCTCCCAATCACACAGATTTCTCAGCGATCAGTGTTGGGCAAAGGTAGAGAGGATTGGGAGCATTAGATCTTACACAGGATTCACCTATTCAAGTGTTCCTCCTGCTTCCTCCTTCAAAAGCTGTATTAGAGATGTTTTGTATTTGCTAAATGATAGCCTATGGCAGGACTTGGAAAACATGAGGAAGATAGATTCCTTGCAGCTACGACAATTAGTTTATCCATTAACGCCCCTGGCAAAATACTGCTGGAGCTGACACGCATGACTGATGGACTCCCTCAACTAGTAGCTCATCTTTCAAAAAGTAGCTGGGCATCTCTAGCTGTGTTTCCAGTGCTGTCTGTGTCTGAGTCCCTGCAGATGGTAATACAAGTGCTTTTGCACCAGCTTAATTCTGGATATTGTGTACCTAACATGCGACACACACAAGCCTTAGGGCTAGTCACAACATGGGTGATCACTGCCTGACTACTCCCTTTCTGCTTTTGTCATGGGATTAGAAAAGCTAGACTGATTCCTGCCTGTGTTTCAATTGTGCTACATTCCTGTCCTCTTTGCATCCCTAGAACAATATCAAGGACCCAAGAGCAAGGGCTTGGAATGTGTAAGTGTTGGAGTGATCCAGCAAAAATGTTCTTGTCTCTTAGGCCTCTTATAGGTGAACAAAGTCCTGTGACAAGATTGGCTTTTGACATTGCAAATTTTCAGCATAAAGTATTGTCTTCTATTTATCAATATAGTCCCATAAATTATGCTGCATAAATAAATAAGAATTGTAACCACACATGGTCTAAAATGAAAATTTGACCTCACACATGTTTCATGTATAGAATTTTATCTGGGTTTTTAAACTATGATTCCTATTGCTCTTGACATTTTTACTGTGACTAATCCACGATTTCCCCATAATTTACTATATCAGAGTCCAACCCTAATAACATTATATATTGTAAAACCACTATGCCTGCAACTATGTAGGGTGAGACACAATTATTGTATGGCAGCCTCCTCCATCATCCCTTAGATGAGAAGACTCTGCCCAGGAAATAGTCCTTTCCAAAGTTTCTTAGTATATAATTTCTGTTTCTATTCCATTTCTTAGTGGAGTGATACCTCCTTTATAAAACTTTCTTAATCTCCCACAACAATGCTGACTCTCCTAGTCCCCTGGAGAGCAGTGTGGCAATGATCTACTGTCAACTTAGAGTCACTAACAAGGCCAAGTGATAAATAGGTCATTATAGTTGTTGTCACCATACCTGAAGTGGATACAAGGTAGGAGATGCAATTTTCGGATGCTGCAAAATCTTTTTTCACATATTTGGAAACCCACACCTAAGCATTTTTTTTTGTGTGTTTTATTTTTAAAATTGAGGAGAAATGCAAAAAATGTTTAAATATAAACACATACATATGTTTTGCTTATTCTATCTAAAACAAAATTAAAACTTTGCTTCATAATACTTCTATAGTGAAAGCAAAAAAGACTTGCTTTCACTACATTTTACATGAAACTAAGCACTTACGTTTTAAAAGTTGCAGGCATGTGAAATGCAGTAATTTACTACTTGGATTACAACACTGAAAATTCTTAGATATTTTCAATTTATAAATAATGCTCTATGAAATTATTTTTATTCAGAAGAGCAGGGACACCTAAACTCTTGAAACACACAAAAGTCTCTGGTTGACATAGAAGAAAAAGCCAATGTAAATGATTCTGTGCATGGGTAAAGGGATTAAAAGGAAAGAAACACAATCACAACCTGCTCTTTGAACAGAGTGCTTCTTACCACATCGACCACAATATCAAGCATACCAATTGCACCGCTGGCTCTAAGGCAGAAATTTCTGGTAAAGTTTCTATAAACTGCAAGTCCTAAAATGCTTTCAGATTAGATTTCCATTCCTTTTTTCTAAACCCAGACTGAGCTCTTGAACCCTCAAGTTGAAAGATACGTATTCTTGGGATGGTTTCAACTGTATTTTGTATTTAACCAGTTTCATCATTTCAAGCTTAGAGCTCACACTCCTGAATTCAAATAAGTCAGAAATCTTTGGAGTTACCCCTCAGTTTTTAGCAGGGGGCTCTATGCAGGTCTCTCAGGAGGGACAGACTTTAAATAGAATCACACATGAAGCTTGTGGAAAAAGGCTGCAGGAACCTACAGGAAACCAAGGGAAATGCAGTAAATTATCAAGCCTTCCTCATATGACAGATGCTCCAGTTCACTGATCACCCTTCTGGCCCTGTGCTGGACTTTCTCCATGGTGTTCATGTCTCTTGTACTGCAACACCCACCACTGAATAGAGCACCCTAAGTGCAGCCTCACCAGTTCTAAGTAAGGATTTGGATAGAAAGGATATTAGAATAATTAGGGGTGGGATGAGAATAATTAGGTTATGGTGAGAGCAGAAACATGCCAGATAAAAAGAAAAAGGTGAAAGAGAATAGTTCTAAGACAAGAAGTACAAAACCTAACAAAGTAAAATTATCTTAGCAAGGGAAAAGAAAGAACAAATGTAACAAAGAAATTTCAGCTGGAAATATTTTGTGGTTTCTTCTGTAGAAATTGATTGAAAGCATTACAATGGAAACATGCCTCCTGATATGTACAAGAATGTACATAGGTTACAAAAACTTCCATAACCCCAGTTAATGAGTGGAGTCACATGGCCAAAAAGTGCTGAAGCTGTGGTTCCTAGAGTAACAATAATTACATTTTCTCACTTTTATTTATGACAGAGTCTAGAGTTCACAGCATATTAACTATACTAAAGAAAAAAAATGCATGCATGTGGTTGTGAATGTCTTTGAGGAAGAGGTGCAGTTTAGGGAGTCTTAGATCTTAGTTTTAAACTCCACCTGGCTTTTGAAGATCTAAGAGAGTTGTTGTGTATAGCACATAATTAATTACAGCATTGGCTTATTTCCGAAATGAGAAATTGTATTATAAGCAATTATGGAACTAGGATAAATTTTTGAAACCATATTGCTTTTGAGAACAACCTCAGAAAACAGGAAAAAAAGGAGGATTTATATGGGAATGAACACTCCCATTACTTTGCAGAAACAGGTACAATAATAAACATAATGAGCATTTTAGACAACCAGATCTTCATAATGTTTTAGCTTTACTGACACGTTTCTGATGTAAAGCCTGTTCCAAGAAGAGACTGACAAACTGGAAGTTTATATCATACCAGTTTTGGCTCTGTAAAACTGATTTATAATTCCTGTGCCCTAATAAACTGAGTACCCTGTACATACACACACTGTATATTTAAACACACACACCGTATATTTAAAGAAAAGGGGAAGTGATTTTAATCTCTAAACTTCTCTCCCCTTCCTGTTTTCTCCCTCCTCCTTCTTCTTCTTCTCTACCATCCACTCAAAAAATAGAATTTAGGCAGGAGGTGAATGTTCAGTCCCTTTTGAAAATCATGACAGATTTATATTCCCCAACAAAATTCTGTTCTCCAGATTAGCATAGCTGACTGGACTACTGCAGCCCAATTCTTTTTAGTTTGTATCTCCTTAAGGTTTCTGTAAATAGATTGAAATTATGGTGCTGGAGAGGCTGCAATAAGAATATTTTCTAGCTTAATAGTTTCTCTTTCTCCTTTCAGTTGGCTGAAATTCATGTTGCTGTTAACCACTTTTTAATAAATTCCAAGTTTTGAACACTGTGCATTCTATACAGTTTGCAGCTGGAAATAAACAGACTTACAATGGCTGAAGATAATTCTACAATTTTTAGTGTTGCTATGAGGCTAATGAAGTGAGAGTTTCTGGAAAAAATATCTCTATGTACTATTTTTTTTTCCCAGAAACTTTTTCTGTTTTGGAAATAATGTTCTTTCCTTACAAGCTATGATTTTCAGTAGACTGCTTGATTATTTTTTCTGTTAAAATCTGCCACCATATTTAAAACCTTTCAATTTTTTTTTTTCCCTAGTCCCATTTTTTCACTGTTGATTTTAAGGACGGATCATGTGGCAACATAAATTATATTGGAAGCTATTCAGTGACTGCAGACCTTGTTTTTCTTCTGCACTGACTCTTTTTCAAAATACAGGCACTTCTCTACCCTCTTATTCTTTTTATTCTTATGTTTTGTTGAGCTCTGCTTTTCTGATCAGGTAAAGGATCCTTTAGCCTACAAATTTCCCTTTAACCTTCTTGAGGAAAAAAAGATTCCAGAGTTCTTTCTGTAAGGCTGCAAAAAAGAGAGTGAATTGCTCTACATTTGGCTATTTGGAATACTGGAGTTAGAGCTGAGAGCCATAAAAAATAACCCTTGTATGACAATGTCTAACAAAGGAGAACAAGAAATTTAAATGGATCTGTTTGCATATTTCTCTCTTGCCTCTGTGCTTGTGCTTTTGTGTTTCATTAATTTTGTAAATGTAGAAGAGACAAGTCTTTTATCTAACAGCAGAATAGGTACAATGGCATGGTGGCATTTAAGTTGTTTTAGATGTTGTCCTCATGGACACCAAGCTAGGATAAAGTACTTCCAGACTCCAGACTTTTACAAATTGGGAAGGACTTGAGGGAATAGCCAAGGGAATTTCCAAAACAAATGCTTATTCTCACTCTACTTTATGAATTTTGGTTTTATTTTTTGTATCTAGTGACTACAAACTACCTCAGAAACCTAGCTGAATTTATAATTTTCTGCTCTAGAAGGATGATCTCTAAACATTTTTTTCTCAGTCTCCCTCTATCATCTAACAGAAAGGCTAGGGTATATTGTAGAATGACATTTTCATAGAGTCCAGTTTATTCTGTATTCTCAAATTTTTATTAACACCAGCAAAAGTAGTCCTAACTTCTTTGTAAATTATTTCTATTTCACTGATAAAAAAACTTTGGTAGAAACACACCTTGTTGAAGGTCAGTAAATAACTTCGGACAGGGACTAGAATCCAAATACCCGAATACATTAATATTAAAACCAAGGGTTTGTGAACCCTTGCTTGTGATGACAAACGTTGCATTTGAAGAACCAAAAGGAGTATGTGCTGAAAAGGAGTATTTCCAGCCTTGCCCCTAAGCTGTGATACAAGACTGATTCAGAAGGTATGTGCAGGTGTGTTTGGCTTGATGTGGGGCTTAGCAGCTTAGAAGTCATTGCTTCTTTTACCAAACTTTCTCCTTATAACACTTACTGCAATTGCAGAAGATGAGAAACTTGTACTGCCGACATAAAATTAAGAAAATCCAGATGGTAGGCCCCCCTGACTTCCCCCAAAAAACATATTATAAAGGTATCTGGAGGTTTTAAAATTTGTTTTGGTGTCTTTGAGGAGTTGAAATATACTTGTCATGTATTTCCAGCTTCTTTCTTCAATTATAAAGGCTACAGAATCCCTTTTATATATGCTTGATTCTGGTAGCTGTAAACTTTGAAATAAAATTAAAGGTTTGGTAATACAAATTATAGGAACTGGTGACCTGCATGTAGGTTTGTTCTTAGCTCAGTATTTTTTCATGAAACATTGCTGCTGCATGGGATATGAAAAGGTGCAAACAAAATTTCTTGAGTAGATGAGAATAAAAAAGAAACTAGCAGTCAGTGAAAAATGAAACAATTTTATAACATTTTTGTAGATATGCTTTCTCCAGATATCCTGGTTCTTTAGGCTGCATTTAGACTGGCAACTATGTTTAAATTCTATTCTGGCCTGAAAACTTGAAGTTATGTTAGCTTAGTGCTAACCATTAAATGCATTAAGAACCATTAAGTTCTCTTGGTCTTATTTTAAACTGTTGGCCTTTCTATAGGGGACCAGTAATTGGGTCTTCCTGTTTGAATGGTTGTGAATATGTCTGTTTTCCTACCCTTTCACCACTCTACAGCTTAAATGTGCTTTTCTTGAAAAAATCACGCTATTATGCGCCCCTTTTCTTGTGCAGATTCACTTAGTCTACAAAATGAACAATGGTACAACATTAATTCTGGATTCATCCATAAACTTTATTTGGACAGAGGATGGAAAACAGTTGACAGTCAGTTATTTTAAGAATAATGACAGAGTGCTAACTTTGCAAGCTCTTATTAATTGTATTGCTATTGAATGATTTTTTAGAGCACAAAAAGATATTTTCAGGTGGGTACCTTAAGTTCTGTAGACCACATTTTGTTCAAAGAAGCAGTTGCAATTTAAGAAGTTCTGAAATTTACCCAAACCTTTTAATTCCTCAAAACTGCTTACACAGTATTGGTATTGCAGGCACTACTTGCTAGGTTGTTTTTGCATTTTTTCTTCTATTTAAGGCGGCAGGTCAGTATTTTACACAGCATTTGTTCACATCTGCTCGTGATTCTAGAACAGAAAAAAAAAAATGCTGTGAAAGCTTGCCAGAATTGTAAGAAGTTTTGTTCTCAATAGTTCCGCCCAAGTATTTTTTCTAAACTCTTCCCCTTTCTTCCATAATATTTTGGCTATGCCTTTATGTTCTGGAGTTTTGCAACTAGAGTTAGTACAGTAAGGTAAAAGACTAGATTATTTGAGCTACTTTGGTCACTGTGAGAGTTCTTGGCTCATTTCTTCTCTTGTATATCATATTCCTCAAAGGAAAACACTGCTCTGAGATGTTATTAAGCAGGATGAGATGTCAGAAACCCAGGTTGCTGGTCCCACACAGCCATGATGAATTTTTTCTGTATATTGAATTATGCTTCATATCTTGATTAAGAAAATGTATATAATAAATAATTGGAATACAATACCAAAATTATGGACAATTACTTTCTTTTTATACCTTCTTTTCCTGGTTCCTAGTCTATTGTACGACAATAGATGCTACACTCATATCAGCATATATCAAATTCATTGTCAGCAGAATGCAATGGAAGAGACTCACATGTACAGGCTGCATCTGGTGTCAGATGAAGAGGACTGATGTTTATTTAAAGTGGAAGTTACTTCTCAGGTGCAAAAGATTTTTCTGCAAAACAAAAGGAATTAGAAGTGCCCTATTTTTTAACCCTTCTCTTCCTCCTGTCATTCTTTGCTTTTCAGTTTACAAAATGTGAGCCAATCAGTCTGTTGGAGTCAGTCTTCATTGACCATGAAGGGATGGGAAAAAGGGAACTGTGAAGATTCCCCAAAACCTTAGCTGATGTCAGCTTGGCTGGGACTTGCTTGTTTTGAAACTAATTTTTTTGTGAGAGTTGCATAGATGGACCAGTGATCCTCCACAAGCATGACAGGGCTGATGTGATAGAGGAAGGACATCCTTAATATTTTTAATTTAGACCTTGGACAAAATTCTGATTTCAGCTTTTTTGGTAATAGCTGAAGATCCTAGATATGACTTTGATGATAAACTGTCCTGCTTTCAGCCAGGACAGAGGGGTTTTTGGGCAGCAGCCATGAGGGGCAAAGCCTTGAGCCATGTAGGCATGTCTGGGTTGTTATTCCATGGTATCCAGTTTAACACCCAAGGCAGGAGTGAGTGACTCTGGAGTAAGTGACTTCTGGATGAAGGCCATGGCTTTGATTGGAAGAGAGTGTGGTGGGGCAGAGAAGCCATCCTCTGTTCATTGATGGGCAGCTGTCAGGTCAGCTAGCTTAGACTGTACAAGTCTGATGTCCCTACTTTTAAATTAGCAAGAGCACACTTAGGCAAATCCTTAACCCGTACAAAAGGAATATGAAACAGAAAACAGATCTGTGGTACTGGAAACCATATTGATTTTTATACTTAGAACCCACTCAGGTAGCTTAGATAGCTCAATTTTTTAACCTATATTTAATGGACAGTTTTGGGATTGGGAGTGTATAAAAAAAGAGCTTATGAATGGGTACTATAGCTGTGGGGGATAGCTGTGACCATCTTGTGGAAAATGAATTATCTGGATGATATCAAGAAAACTGTGTATAAAAGTATCACACAGAAACTGATCTTAATGTATCCTTAAATGTACATAGAGGCAGAGGCTGAGATTTCCTTACCATTCCTCTGTTTGAAAGAGAGTTTGTTAATGAACACTTGAGTTCAACCAAATCAGTTTTACCTAAGAACAACAGAGAAGAAAAAAACAGTATCCATTTAGTTTGTTTATACACCAAGACTTTCAGTTCTTTTTCAACAACTCTCAGCTGCCTCTAAAATGAAATTAAAAAATAAAAAGGATTTAAAAATAAGAAAATTCATAACGTGAAATGATCCAATAGATTAATGTCTTCTGAGTTCTGCTGGGAAAATTATTTTGTTTGGATGAATTCTAACCCAGAAAAAATATGCTTTTTGCATGTGCAATGAATTCATAACAAAGGCACTATATACTTGATAATAGAGGCCATTCAGTGTATCTAGCCAACTTAATGTCACATTCTAGCAAAACATCTCCAATCATGCATTTTTTAATACTCTACAATCAATGTAGTGTTTATTCTAGAAATAAGGTTTGTTATATCCTCATATTCATTCTTGAAACATTAATGTCCTTATAACATGCATCTCTGAAGAAATCCTATAAAGTCCCTCAAACATCTGGGGTGTTAAGCTTTGCATTTTGACTGTAGTTATGAATTTAAAGGAGAAATATTGTTGGACTCAGAGGGATCACAGATTGTGAGGATGAGTAGATTCCTAAGGTAGAAGAAACAGATTTTATCAATGAATTTGTAGAGGATGAAGTAAAATAAATCTTTTTCATTGTTCAGCACTATTTTTCATGCTGTAAATGTTTACTGTAGGTGCTTTGATCCTTTAGAAAACTCTGGAAGGAATTTTAGCTGAGAACTTGTATGATTAAAAAACTTAGAAAAGGAAAGAATAAAAAGAGTAAGAGCTATCTAAAAGACTAGTCAGTCAATACTTATGCCTTAGTCTACTGTCATAAATTATCCCTTAACTGCCTTTTTCTTATCTTCTATAGGGAAATGAATATGCATTTCATCCAGGAGAGTTCCATTTCTGTCATATGATCAAGAAGAGAAGAGCACTGATAATATTAATAACAGAAAGCATTCAGGGAGAGAAAAATACTTACTGAACAATGTCTGATGCAGCCTGCAAGATCATTCACTTCTACACACTCCACAGGAGTGAGGTAGCAAGAGAATGACCTCTGCCAGAACTCTGTATAGTATGACTTAAGTACAATTTACTTAATTTGAATTATTTTAGTGGAAATATTCTTGATCCAATGTTGAGTGAAATGGAAGAAGAGCTGGTCCCATGGCTTATCACCTTTCTTGGTCTTGTTTCTTCCCATCTGTATATAGCCACAGGAGACTTCTGGGCTCCATCCTGGATTCTGTGATAACTCCATGTGCTAGTATTAGCTGTAGAGGGATTGGAAATCCCTTGAAGATAGAAACAGGAGAGGCATTTGGTAAAGAAGAGCAAGAGGCATGATTCTGGAAGGAAGCCCTCTCTAAATATTCCAGGAGCAGGACTGAGATAGGCTACTGGAAGCTGAGTGTAGAGTGGGCAAAGTAGCACCTGTGTGGCTGAAAGAAAGACTTTGATACAAGCTGGGGAGCAGTTTGTGGGGCTAACAGTAGAATACAAGATTGGATGGCCCTTGAACAGGAAGCTTTGTGGTGTGATTAAATGAAGGAGAGAAAAAGATGGAGCTGAATCTTTAACATGATAAGTAACTGCCAAGAAGAAGTCATGATGTGGAATGCTTCAAACAGACCACGTTTCATCATTTTGAGTGATGCACCCACATACTCAGAAAAATGGAAGCTGCTGGATTCATGGCATTGTTAGAAGTGATAATTATTTGGGGCACTTGAAATAGGATAGAATTGTTGTCATTCAGCACAGACACTCAATATACTTCTCAAAACTTCTACAGGCTTAGTAAATGGAAGCACAGCAGGGAACAGGCAGTATAATGTTTATAACTGCTGCTGCAGAAGACCTCTCATTAGGGGTAGAAATGAGCCAAGACATCCTCTCATGACATGACTCTTGTTCCACAACATGAAAAGGGTCCCAGTTTATTCTTCTTTAGAACTTCGCCATCCTAATTCTGACTACAGCAAACTCCTACTATAAGGTCCAGCTGCAGACTCTGTGGCTATTTCCTGTTGGAATATGACTGCAAGTATTGTTTTGCAGACTCTGAACACAGCTTCCACCCAGCTCAGCTATGACTGCAGGCTCTGACTCCATCAGACCCAGACTGACCCCACAGCAGATCTTTTACTACAGCAATCTCTTCCTTATGTCTCTCTGGATCATTCCTTCTTCCTCAGGGCTCCTCTACCTCCTCAGGGCTCCTCTACCTCCAAGATCCTCCTGACCAGTGAGCCCACCTCTTTTATCACACTCATCTTTATTAGTCACAGCTGTGACCCATGGAGGGCAAGGAGGCTCCTCTCTTGGCAATTAGCACAACTGTGACTTATGCAGGCAAGGTCACCTGCAACCTCTTCTACACCTACAACTGGAGACTCTGGGGGAAGGATATACCTACTGTTGTTATAGAGCCGTGTGAAAAATATTGTCAAGACAATATTGTAAAGACAATCATCAAAGAGAAGTAGATTTTGTCAGTTTGTGTCTATACAATAATAAGCACTCTCAGAACTCTCGCTGTTACCTCAGGAGCTGCATTTGTGTTTTCACTCTTGCCATTCATCCTTGACTGAGCTACATTGTCAGTGATTTGTAGCTTGTTTATGAAACAAGTACACATATTTAACTAATGTCAGCTTTCATTTTTCTGTGGTTAAGATGTTTTGCAAACAGCTACATATTGCCTTTTTTTCTTTTCTTTGTCATGACAGGGATATTTTACCAAAACCTTCATGGCAGTATATTTGACAAATAATAATAATAAATCATAGCAAATACAAGTGTGGGAGAGAATTATTTTTAGCTTTCTGTGAGGATAATTTATCTCATTTTATGGGTGAGAATAATACACTATATATAGATGGTGAGGATCTTAGACTTTATGGACCATATCCTAGAGAAGTGAGTGCATCTGAACTACCCCTGAGAACTTTGATCTCGTGTGCATTTATGCTGAAACTATGCCTATTGTGTTTGCAATGAGGAGTTGGAACCCACTGAGAGCTTCTGCTCTGAAAATATGTGCATGCACATGCAAGTGTCCCTTCCAACTTGAGCACAACATAACATTGACTTAGATAGCAGTTCTGTGGGCTTCAAAAGGATCATCTGTCCAGTTTATATCTCTGTATTTGGGCTTCACCAAATAGGGTACACTAACGAATTTTATTTTTCTTACAAGGATTTTTTAGTTGCTTGCTACAGTGTGAACTATATGTGAATATGAACTATCCATTCCTTTCTGTTCCACAGAATTAATAGTAGTTCTGCTTGTGAGCCTTAGGCTGAAGCCAGAAAATCAAAGTTAAGGTTGTTACTTTGTCCTACTGTGGTTTTACTTTCGATGTCTTAGACTTTCACAGTGCAAGCCTGTTCTTGACACTTCACCATTTTTTTAGAAAATATACTGCCACTCTGCCACTCTTTGTATTTAAGGCTATTTTTAGTTGAACTGTCTTGTTAACCTTGGTACATTACGACCTGAAAGCTATTCAAATAATAATAGCTAAGCAACTTACTCCCCTGTGGATAACCCTTAAGAGTCTATCTGGAAAACATCATTTTCAGCTGGGATAGAATTAATATTCTTAGTAGTTGGTACAGTGTTTTGGATTTAGTATGGGAATAGTGTTGATAACACACTGATTTTTTAGTTGTTGCTAAGAGGAGCTGATTGTAAATGAAAGACTTTTTAATTTCCCGTGCTCTGCAAGTGAGTAGGTGCACAAAAAGAAAGAAAAATTCCTGTTTCCTTTTCTTTGAGTCCATTTGGATTTGGTTTTTGTTCATTTATTTCATTGTTTTTGTGTGATTGTTTGTTTGTTTGGGGTTTTGTTTGTTTTGGTTTGGGTTTGGGTTCATTTTTTTTGGTTTTGGTTTTGGTTTTGGTTTCCAGGCACAATTCTAACACAAGAAATTGCAAACAGCTAAAGAACCAGAATCAAAACAGGGACTATTGCCACACTACTTAAACAGAACTAATTATTAGAAACTGAGTCTTCTGCAAAAAAGGGAAGAACGAATTCAGGGCCTCATTCCCCACAGCACCTTTAGTCTTCAGGGAATTGTGTTTTTAGATATAATCAAAAATAATGTCACCTTTTTTTCTATACCCTGCTTGCCAAACATGAGTCCCATAGAACCTAACAAATATTAACTTTAAGTTTAGTAAGCTTAGCCTCCTTCCAAAGGTTGTCACACTCTCAGAAGCAAGGATGGGCTGTGAATTGTCCAGCATGGGGAGTGTTTTCTCTGCTACCACCATTTTTAGAAGAAGAACAATTCTAAGGAAAATATGATGAAGCTGGAGTATTGAGTATCTACATTTTGGGAAGAAAACGTGCCACTTTCACTTGTAAATTATTTTAAAGAAAGAGTGAAAAGCAATGAAAACAATATGTTCTTTTTCCATCTTTTATGTTGTTACTTACATGAAAGAAAAAGATAATAGCACAGTAATAATTCAAGAAAGTCTTGCAAACAAATCAGAAATACATAAACTTGCCAATGGAACATCTCCTTCTAATTTAATACAATATTAAATTTAAAAGTGTAGGTGAGAATATTTAATTTTTCCCTTGCTGTCTTTCCGTGCTTTACTACTATGCACATTTACGTCTAATTAATGAACATTCCTGCTGGTGTTGGTTATTTTAGTAGAGAATGTTTTATTTTTTATTTTTAAAAAATTATTGTTTTAGTGCTGCTTCTGGAGACTGTCTAGAAGCATAACTCAGCATGAAAAAAATAAAGAGAGCTAGGAGCAAGAAAAGTAATGGAGAAAATTTTGCACAAGTTTGTTTTTCTTTTTTGTTGGCTATGAACACAAACTCCTTTTGCATAATAGTAAAAAGACCACACTCATAACAAATTCAAGGAAAATATTTTCAAATTAAATGTTCCACACCAAACCTGGACAAGAGAGAACATTACATTTGAGGTTTGCACTCAGAAATTGCATCAGTTTTTGGGTCTGGTCATCCCCAGATAATGTTTTGAATATTCTGTTATGGATTGGGCTCATATCAAAAACTGTGAAACTTTAATGCCCTTATCTATTAACCTGAATTCAAGCACTCATTTGGTCTCCCTTATCTGATGTGATCCTCTGATCAGTAAAACTCTGTAAGGTTTTCACCTCTCACTTCTAATAAATAGTGCAAATCTGCTTTCCCTGGTCAAAACACAAAGACTTTCTCCCTGAGAGTCCACCTTTGAAATATATATTCAGTTCACAATAGAGAGAACTATATGCCTTTCCACAGTGCCTAAGGAAACTGCTGTGAACACAAGATCAAATGCTGCTGCTGCTAATGGAATTCTCTTGATACAGAGGAACTTGATGTACATTTTGGATCTTTTGTGCTTTTGCTCAAATGATTGTAATTGCCAAGTAAATGAGTATTTATATATATGTGTATCCTTGTTTATTTTTAATGAAGACTAGTTGAACATGCACCTTGGGAATTCGAGACAAGTGACAGATTTAATGTCTTAGCTTGTTTTTCTGAATCAAAAGACATTTTGCTGGATTGGAGGAGACAACATGTGAATAGATGTAAACAACTTTTCATGTCTACTCCTGTTGGACAAGACGTTACAAGGATTCCAGGACGCAGCTGTTGGAAGCAAGGTAAGCTAAGCTACCTAAATTCTACTGATGTTTTGGAGTGACATTTACATTGAAAATTAGTTCTGACTACAGTACCTCTCTCATATTTCTTACCATGCACTAGATATGGAAAGAGTAGATTTGTCCTTGATGCTGTTCAAATACAACAGAAACTACAACTGAAAATTAATTCCTTTATCAGACTACTCTGTTGTAGGATGTTTGGAATGACAATGAATGTTAGGCCACTACATGTGCCAGTAAATTAGGTTAGATGTTGTGAAAACCAAGAGAGCATACTGCATTACAGAAAGTATGAGGGCATTAGTAAGAATGATTTAGCCTTTTAAGATGTTTAGCACTTTTTCATTGCTGAAAAGATAAACAGAAAATTGATCAGTCAGTGATCCAACTGCACTGGATTGTTTAATTTTGGAAAACTTATATCTTGTGTCTGTTTGCTTTTTT
The DNA here is from genome assembly GCA_030060385.1 of Muscicapa striata striata. Taxonomy (NCBI): domain Eukaryota; kingdom Metazoa; phylum Chordata; class Aves; order Passeriformes; family Muscicapidae; genus Muscicapa; species Muscicapa striata. The sequence goes on from JAREIS010000005.1 coordinate 4,766,720, forward strand.
CAAATACTTACTACATGGGATGATGGTCAGAAAAGACTAAAGATAAAAGTCTTTAAGAATATGCCTTGACCTAATGATTTAGAGGTGTAGTTCAATATTTAGTAGTTGTACTCTAATGCTGGAGAAAATGTCTGCACAGTGCCTATTCCTGACTTCTTTTGGCGAAGAGTTACACTTTGAAAACAACAGATTTAGAGTGCCTTAGCAAGTGATTTTGGTGACAGAAGGATGAATAACAGAGAGAATTATAATACCTTTACATTTCATGAGAAAAATAATTTTTCTTTTTTGTTATGGTAAAACTCATAGTCTTGACTTTATCTTTTAGCTCTAAACACTGGCTAATGTTGGGTCTATGGTAGTTTCTAAGAGCAGTACACCATTTATATTGATGACTTCTATTAACTGTTGTAAAGATTTGCTTAAGAAAAATTTCTTTTTGCATTGATGAATTAAGATTTCAGTACCCTTGTCCCAGCTTTTCTCTACTATCTCCTGAGATGGATAATGATTGTTCAGACCTAAATCTAGTCACTACTATACTCGCTACTGTTCAAATTCTTTGAGACAGGTCCAAAATCCAACCTTTCTCTGGACTTCACAGAGTTAGATCTCTAGGCTAGTACATGGTATACCTAATGTTGTCCATTATCCATACAGATATTTCCTCTACATCAATTTTCACACAAGAGGTTGAATGGAATGCTACCATTGCACCATCTTGTTAACCTAGCATTTTTAATGAATGTTTATCTGCTCCCATGGAAAATCCACACTGGATCAGGTTCAAAAGCATAACTCCTAAACTCTACAATCCATTTATCTCCTTTTGTGAGACTGGCAAGAAAAAGAAGTGGTAAAATGTAGGGTAACATTTAATGCAGCTTTCAAGAGGAAGTGCAGCTCAATGTATACCTGCATTTTCTATTAAAGGACTGAGGAAGCTTTTTAGGGGTTGCCTACAATTCTTTTTACCATATTATAGTTGAATATCAAGGAAGCTTCACAGATCTGCCAGCCTTTGACTTATATTTATCTTTGATATCTCAATGATATGGACAGGGTTGTATGAACTTAAAACCTGTTCTAATAAAGCCAGAGAGATTGTTGTGGGGAGAAGTACTTGTCTCCACAGGCAAAGTAGTTGTTCAGTGGTGTCCAGATAACCAACCATACAGTTATACTAGTAACAACAACAATGCTAATGATAAATGAGCTACTCTTTTGTCTTGAAGTCCTGATTAAGATCAGGGCCCTCTTTTATTACACGTCCAAAATTAGCTTCCTAATGGCTTTATAGTCTAACGAAGAAAGACAGAGCCAAGGTGGGAGACCAAGTCTGTTATCCCCCTTGGTGCAAATTGACAAGTGGTATTCAAAGACATGAAGAAAAACATCCAAGACTGCACAGGAATTCTTTGGTGCTGGACTAAGAAATTCAAATGATGCCCCGTAAGCCTGAATAATTTCTTAACTAGAAACACACTCTGTATCCCACAGCAAAAGGTAACTGGGAAATGTAGTGCAGGCACATCCTAACAGAGGATTGCTGTGGGACAGATGTTAGGGAGCTCTTCTGTATTGCTTAGATATCAGCTGAAGGATTTTTTCCCTGTAATTGCACCATCCCATCCCTGTAGACTTAATAGTAAAATATAAATGAAAAAGAGAGGTCAGCACATAAGAAAGAAATATCTACTTTTTCCTTAGCAAATTAAATAAATGTTATTTGTACTTTACATACTGGACAAGGAGCTTCTTTTAGGGAACTACCTATGACAGTATTTGGTCATTTATATAGTTAACAGCCATGCCTTAATATGTATTTTCTATTCTGACTCTTCTACTTATGTATATAATTTTGTTTTGTTAAGAAATTACTTGTTTGTATACATAAAGTGGTAGTATTTGGAGGCTTTTTTTTGTTTGTTTGTTTAATTCTGCTCATGTTTTCCATTTTACCCGGCTCTCTAAATGCTTCTTGTCTGTCTAAATAAGCACTTAAGGATAGAAATGTACTACTGTCTGTCTGTGACTGACAGAAAACAAAGCTTCCAGGCAATGCAGACATTTCATTGACCTCCAGTGATTGCAGGTGCAGAATTATAGTTCTCCTTTGAGTACACTGTCACTGTTTATTTAGGTGCAGTGACTTATTAAGGAGCAGTGATTCAGTGACTGCTAGTTTTAGTACACCTAGATCTAAAGCATATTTTTTCCTAGCATAATGTATGAAGAGAAGGACCAGAAAAGTTTAATGTACTACTATTTCATTTCTGTCACTTAAGTTCTGCTGACCAGGGATATTGTAAATATTTCTCCAAGTGCAGGGAATTACCTCCAAAGTTCACCATAAAGCAGTTTCATTCTGTTCTGATTAAGCCCAAGAAAGGTATTATAGATGGAAAGGTTTGCAGGGTTCATTTGGGCCTCTGATGTATCACTGAACTGAGTGAAGCCTCTCTTGATTAGATCCCATACTTAGGAAATACTGCATCCAGATTCTCAACTAAATCTACAGTCAAGACATTAAGAAAAGACAAAAAGTCAAGAGACTGTCTTCCAGCAGAAGAGAGCAAAACACAGGAGAACAGAACATTTATAAAACTAAAGGTCTGGTTCCAAAGGAATTTTGAAAGGCAGATGTGCTTTATGAGAGTTATTGTGGGTACATTCACAATACAAACACTTCACTGTAAGCTTCTTTCCTTCCCTTTGATGAATAAACATCTGTTTGGTGTGAGATAGAGTTGGTGTTCCAGTTGAACCATGATTGTGAAGATGGGCCTTTTAGGGAGAATTCAGTGTTCTGTTTGATCTTCTGTTCTCAGCTCAAGTACATGACCTGTTGCAATTAATGAAAGACTTCTAGGGAAGTCTAAGGGTGTATGTTTGAGCTGGAGGTCAGCCTGGATGAATACATTGATCCCTTCCTCCTTTATAGCCTATGGACTATTGTTTAATGAGGGTATGGCTGTTAAATAGGTTTATTTCTTTTCTCCACTTTTATCTATATAGACGTCTAATAGAATGTAATTGAAAACAAGTGAATTCTGGATGATAGAAAAATATAAAATTTTCTGCTTTTGGAGTATTATCAGTATTATAGGAACCATAATTTTCTTTACCTCATAAAAAGAAAACAGGATTTCAAATCTGTGGTCTTTCATGTAATGAATCATAACAGAGTATCCAGGTAGAATGAGGACTCTCCCTCCTTTGTGAAAGTGATGTATGGCTGCCAAACCCAGAAAAACAGAGCTATAAATTGACTCTTAAATAACAGAGACAGATACTGAATGTATTTTTTTTTCTCAGATAGAGGGACATCTGCGGTGGTCAGCAAATATGATGACATTTACACAGCACCATATATGTTAAAGGGAACTTGCAGTTAGCTCTCTTCCCCCAATTCTTTTACCACAATATTCTCTATCATCCAACAACTGTACTGCTTGTCTGAAGTGGCTGTACTAGTCAGAGTGAAAAAAAAGTCTCTTTTGGGGAACATGGCAGTTTTGAAGTGTAGTGGCATGCTGGCAACATCCTGTACACAGCTCATTTCCAGAGATGAGAACATGTCTTTCTATTGCTTTGATTATTAAAGAATGGGTATTCTTCCTTTGCTTAAAAGAATACAAAGCTCTGATTTGCCTCCAGGAAGCTGAATCCCAAAGACAGATAAAATGCTGAGTGAAACTAAAACAGACAAAAGAAAGTAAGTTCAAGAAGTTTAAGAAAAAGCTTAGTTAAGCAGTAATCCTAAATAATTTACTATGGATTAGTTTCAGATTTTTTGAGTTCTGCTTTTGCAGTAATTTAATTCATACCTTTACTCCAATTTTCCATATTCCTGGAAACCACACAAGCGGTCTGTACCATATGGAAGAAAGCTGTCTTTTTCAACATACTGTATTTTTAATTACAGGACAGTACCTATTTTCTGCTGCACAGATTTCCTAATTTTAAATTTTGAAATATCTGTCCCATGTAAATGTCACATAGGAAATTAGAGTTCTGGTCTGTAAGGCACTGTTGTAGACACATAAGCACGAATCATTGTCCTGAAATTTAAATAAACAACAGACTAAATTAATGAACAAAAATAAAGAAAAAAAAAATTCTGACCAAGAATTGTTCCTATTTTGCAGGTGATAAATGGAGTCAATGCAATATTAAGTGATGTGTTGGACCAGGATCATGCACACAACCTGTGGCAGCACTGGCAGTGAATTGCTGCTTCCTGACTGCCAAGCTTAACAGCAGAAATTTCTTTCATTTCATCATACCTACTCCCTTCTTAACTTTTTCATGTTTTGCTCTGGTAAGTGGGTGTCACATGGTGGCAGAATGCCTGGTTTATCAAACATTTTTCATTAAGAGCATATGTCAGACCTAGAGCACTTCCACTACTTTCCCCTTCAGTGAACCCTCATCTATATAGCTACCACACAGCTTTCTAGAAGACACTGCTGAGCACAAAGCAGATCCACATTTCTTCTCCCAATCCTTTTTCTAGACACATATGTTTTCCTTTCTATGGCAACAGCACTAATGTTCAGATTTTCTCCATTGCTAGGCAGAGGTTAGGACTACAGGGAAGAGTTTCTCTGTGCAGCAGTGGGTCTTTTGCTTTGTTTTATAAAGCATGGAGAACATGTCACTTGCCTGCTAGTTCTCAAATAGCATATAAAGTAATCTTAATTTTTGCTAAGAAGAAGGAAGTAGTAAACCATGCTGGAGAGCAAAAAAAGCTAGGCTGTTTGATGTATTTCATGTAGTTTCTTATTAAATGAAATAAACTCCTTGTCTTACAATAACACATGCCTCATGGAATCCTGCATCCTAGACTACCAAACTCTGGACTGTTTAATGTATTGTCAAAGACTCATGCCTGCAAGTTAATAGAAATACTCTTTGCTGTAAGCATAATAGCTCAACATTATCCCCACTGAGCTGCAATGTGGAAAGATTTTAAAGGGAGCAGTGTCAAAGGGTTAGAGAGCAGAATCCTGCCACTGATGGTAATATTATATGTCAGATCTGTAAGGAAGTTACAGTGATCAGAAAGAGGAATGCAATGCTAAACAATGTTATCATCAGCACACTGAAGGAATGCTTTTACTTCCTATAATGTTACAGAGGGGACTGACCTCAGCATGTATGCAGTAGAGCACAGCACAGATTTGCATTAGCTAAACATTTTTGACCTTTCATCTGCAGTAAAATGGTGTCCCTCACTGGAGCTGAGAAAGATGGAAATTCTTGTCCAGTCTCCCCAGTTCTTGGCAGAGTTGATGTTATTATGCTCTGTAGACTGTTTATACTGTTATACTATTTAGTTTACTAGAAGTGTCCAAATGAATCCCACAAGCAAGAGGGAAGAAGATAACTTTTTTTTTTATACACACCCCTTTCCAGCACTGTACACCTAGCTGTCGTGTACATTACACTATCAAAGACCAACTCAAGTGAGGGTGAAATAGGCACCCCCACTGTACTTGCTAGATTTTAGGTTCCCAGGGAACACTGGTATCAGTCTGGACAGTTTGATGTAATCCTACTAATGTAGCTGAAGCTATCTGGGCTCAAGGATTTATTAGTTGTGAACGTTCATTTTTGTTTTTACTGGGTTAGTGCCAGTAAATAAGTCACTAAAACCACTAGCTGAGTGTCATATGATAGGAAAAGGCTGGGATCACAAGTAAGCCTTCCGTCTTTTAACAAAAAAAAACTGCTGAGGTAAGCAGCGTCAGACCCAGCTGCATCAACATGATGGTGGGAAGACAAATGAGAGCTTTCACTGCTGGATACAGGGGATAGAGAGCCCACAGTCTGAAAAACCTCTTCATATCCCAGAAACAGCTGTCATAACTGAAACTGCCAGGGACTGCTTTTTAAACCGTGAGCTTTGATAAGGAGTATTCTCTCACCAGCCCTTTCTCTAGACAGTAAACATACTTCTAGCAGAACAGCCCATCTGAAAGGTGACTAGAGATTTAAATACCTTCAAAGGTTTCCAACCCCCTCTTTTTATAACCTCTCCCAAATGCTTATGTTGAGTTCCCAGCTGGCATTTCTGAAGTATCTATCACTACAGTATCTGGCTGCTGAGCCATATGAGCTCAAAAATACTGTGTAATGTAAAACTTAAGACTTTTTTTCCTATGGGAGGCTGAACTTCAGAAAGTTAAATCTAACATTTACCTTGTTATTGGTAACAGTGAATCATTAAAGGAGACACAATAGAAGGGACATGGGGTCATTTTAGAATAAATATCCAGGCAATGACAGCTTTGAAATATTCTCTTGGCCTCTCCCTGTGTGTATTCTGGGAACAGGAGGTCACGTGAAGTCAAGGGTGATGAAATGCATCTGCTCCTGATCTGACCTGCTACAAAGGGGGGAAGGTATGAGGCGACATGCAAGGGTCTAAGCTCTGCATGTGCAGGTCTGTGTGTGCATGCACGTGCACGCAACATTTGTGAAATGCAAAGAACAGAGAATTGTGACGTGGGGGAGGGAGGTGTTCGATGCTGGTGGTGGAATGAATTCCAGACAGGGACTGCTTTCTCTCCACAGGGCCTGCCAGCTCCTTGTGGCTGTTGCCTGGGCAATGGCTGGGGAATTATGAGGAATGCTTGAAAACTATATCCTTCTGTTGGGCTCATGGATGGAGTAAAAGGGGGTGGATGGCTTTTCTCTGTCTATTTCTTTTTCATATTCATCAGATTAGACAGCCAGGTTGCTGTGGTGACGACATGGAGGAGGTCTCCTGCACACCTGCACCACAAACAAGGAGTCCTGCCAACACAGACTTAAGGAATCCCAAAGGCATCCTTTCCTTTTTCCTTCTGTTTCCTTCTTTTTTTTTTTTTTTTTTTTATTCTTTCCTATTGCAAGTGTGAAAGAGAAGGGAAAAGCGGAAGGAAGAGGAGGATATGGCAGAAGAGGGAGGAGGGAGAGATGAAGAGAAAAGACAATCAATATTCTATCAGCTTAGCTGAGCAACAGTGTTTGCAGACTGTGAAATAAGGTGTGCATAAACAAGATGCACAACCTGAGCAAGGTGCCCTTAGGAGAGAAAAAACAAGTGTAATTTAGTTTTTACATAGTGTCCTGAATTCCATGATATCTCTAATGGAAACCTAAATAAAGTAACTATAGAAATGGCTGAATTCAGGCAAAAAACACAGCAATGTGACTGGGGTGTGTAAACCTAGAAACTGAAAGTATTCTATTCTATCTGTAAAAGGTAGATGTATTTGTGTTTGTGCCTGCACATAAGATTCCATTTTGTAGAAATTCTTGCCTCTTGAAAAAGCTGAAGAATGGTGTGAAAATGGACATTATATGCCTGCCCCTTTACTAAAAAAAAAAAGTATCCAGAGAAGATAGATGTGGGAAGGAGGAGTAAAGTGAAAAATAAAAGAAAACCTTTGTAACCAAGAGGTCCTCAAGACAAATGTGTTGCTCTGGGATGCCATGGCATTTCTCCAGCTTCTCCTATTGAAATAGTCATCTCAGTGCAGAGATACTATCCTTTCCTCATGTCGCCTGGACATCCCCCTGTCCTCTTCAAGACTTTCTCTTTTTTCTTCTCTTCTATTCCCCTCGTCCTTTTTCCCCCCCCTATCACTTTAGAGTCCCTTTCAGTAATTTTTCATATAATCTTTTCTCTACCTCTAAAATGACTGCTTGCATGCCTACAGCACTACCCAATGTACATACAAATGGATCAAATAAAATTAAAAATGTCTGTATATTAACAGGTAGAGAATTTATGCGTGAGTCATTGTTTCTGCATATGCCAGTTCGACTGTGACTTCTCCCCTTTGCACATGTGTCTTGTCATTGAAAGGATGAAGGCTCCCACCAACTTGGATGCTTGATAATTTAAAAGAGAAAAAAAAGGTCAAAGTCTTCAAACTAAGAGATTTAGAAAGCACCTGCAACCCACACTGTGAGTGGTGAAACAGAAGGGAGAAGTGGAGATTAGAAGGGTCAGGGACTTTAACCACACTCTAATTCTTGGATACAGGAAATGTCAGGAGTATTTTCCAGCCTGACAGGCAAAAGTGCATGTTGCTGTTCTCCTTACTGCCCCACATCTAGTTTTTTGTTTTGGTTTGGTTTAGTTTTTTTCCATGCATGAAGTTTCATGTAAGTGGAGAAATATGCAAGAGAACTTTCTGCAGCTACCAGTGACAATGATATTATTATTAGAGTGTGGATTACTCAAATACAATGAAATTCAGTTGTTCTCACGACCAGTTACATCTTCGTAAATATTTACCCAACCTACCTGTAAGATGAGGGTTTAAAAAAAGCCAAGTTACTGCTGCTTGTATATCTGTAATTTTCATGGAAGTTTATCCACATTTATAGAAGGTAATGGCTTTTTCAGGTCCTGTATATTTGGTTTCCCTTTCATTGCCTGTGTTTCATTCTAAGGTTAACTCTAGCTCTTCTTCTGGATTAACTGCATTGCTGCATCAATGGCAATGTTTGTAGAAAAAGCACTTTATGAATAATCTAAACCCACCATAAAAGGTAAATACAGCTATTGCTCATCAGGTTGTTAACACTGAGCTTAGAGTTCATGTCAGTAACATTTGGAAGGACAACTCTGAAAGAGACTGCGTGTGCCCCATTCCAGATAAACTCAGTGAGTAATGCCTCAGTTCTTCAGCCAGGAACCAGAGAAGCCTCACACAGGGACATTTCTTTACTAGAGGACAATTCTGGGTGTTTTAATGCCTCCTATTGTGCTCTGTTGCAGTGACATTCCACACTGAAAATTCTACATAGCCCATAGAGTATATGATCATGGGTGTGTTGGCAAACAACTGACTGACTGTTCAAAAGATCATACTTTTCCTTTCCATAGCTGGCTTAAGACAGTGAGAATTGTCTTGGTGCCAGTGGATTTTCAATCAGTCTTTACACATTCAGGAAATAAAGTCAACTGTTTTACTTTTCTCTCTCTAAAACTAAAACTTCACCAGTAAGGAGTGTAAGCAAGAGACAAACCAATATGCACACCATGATTGCAAGCAATGAAGGAAAAAAAAATCCAATTGAGTAAGGGAAATAAAGGAGAATTAATGGAGAAATTACACTTCTTGCTTCCTATGGCTGGCTTCCATCAACTGTGTTTACTTTTCTCAGGTTTCTGAGACCCACCTTGACCTGCCAAATCTAAGCAAAACCTTCAAAGAACAGTGGCACCCCTCTTGCTGAGGGACAGCTGGTGCTATCTTTAGCTAGCAGTTCTCCTGAGCATGCAGAGTTGTGTAGCATGATCCAGCCAGTGCTGGGAACATGAACTGAAAGACATTGGTCGTTTAGGAGGTAATAGTCATCCATCAGGTAAAGGAAAGGGAAAAATACCCTGAGATTTGTAGAACTTGAATCTTTACATGGTGTAAACAAAATAGATATTTCTAGGCTTATGTCAAAAGAGCTGAAAATACCAGCTTCTAAGCTGCTTTCCAGTCTGATGCCTCTGCTCGTGGTAAGGAAGTAATCCAAAGTTACAGGAGTTTTATAGGTGGAAATTAGTCTTTGCTTATTTACAAGCAGTATCTCTTCTTTGCTTCCCATTCAGAATATTGAATTTATTATTGCAATATACACAGACAGCCCACTTTCAGAGAGAAAAAGAGATTTTGATTGAAGAAGCGTTTGGTCAGTGAGCACTAGATTGTTTTCATTACTTGAAAAAATTACAAATTGCTGAACTGTAGCTGATTTTTTCAACTGTCCTTGAATGTTAAATTTACAAGAGTAAGACACAAAATTGTCCAGGACTGACATCGAAACTCAACAATTCAGAAATCCACATGAAACATTAAAGAGACATTTAAATTAATAAAGAGAGATCATTCTGGTACCCCAGCAAAAACAAACAAACAAACAAACAAAAATGGTTACACATTTTTCTTTCAAAATACTGCATGAACTTGTATGATGTTATCATTTTGCATTCTCTGGTACTTCCCAGAGGAATAGAAAACAAAGGGAATGAAAAATGCTTTGAGAAATCAGCCATGTGCAAAGAAAGGTTTTAGAGGCCATTTAAAAATGCCAGATATAGTCTACATATGTTTTTAAGGGTTACAGCCACTGATATGGAAAACAAAAAACATCCAGCATGCAAAGGTATGTAAGGTGGGTGTCTTGGAAGGAACTACTGAAAGCTTTTTGACCTGCTTCTCATATCCCTAGATTTCCTCTCAGGAAGAATAAGAGGCTGGAATGGCCTGGTCTCTTAGGTGGCCCTACCTCTTTGGCTAGAGGGGAGTGGATGTGCTGCACCACACCAGTGGAGCTTGTTGAACAAGAATGGTCTGGTCTGCCCTTCAAGTTGGCAGCACAAGTGTAAAAGTAGGTCTGAGTGGAAGGGGAAGGGGGAAAAAGACACGCAGCAAAAATCAGGGCAGGGCTGCATCTGGGACCCCAGCCAGACTGAACTGCTGCGAATTCCCTGCTGATATTGTAGGAAAGGAATGTGGGTTCTCATTATGCTCTTCCCATGCATGGCCATCGTATCTAGTGTACAGGGTTCTTCAGAGTCTCAGGGACGAAATCCAATGCGCTACAGCTGGCTGATACCCTTCCCCCTCCTCAACTGCACACCGAAAAAGGGAGATCTGTTTGTGTGCCTCATCTTAGATCAACTTGTTCTGGAGCTGTAAATTGCTTCAAGGCTCTTCAAGATGAAGGACTATGTAAATGTGGGGCAGTTATCAGTGTAGACAGAATGCACATGCAAATTAAATACTATAAATGTGTTTGGGATTAAATCAATGTGTTTTTGCTTGAAAATTTGGCATGTGATTAATCAACGTGCTCTGAATGAGTGCAAATACTAGTGGTATGTATTGCCAAAATATCTGAGCATTTAGTACCCATTTAAGGTACCCACCTAGGTCCCTGGGAAGGAAACCCACTATTATATGAATATTCTCATGAGCCTTCTTAAAAGCACTATTTAAAAAATAAACATTGCAGAAACCATCATGTTTTACTTTTAAGCCTGTTCTGAAGTGTAACCACCTCTGGCATGAAATGTGCCAGCTGTTTAGCAAGGCCCAGTCAACCCTGCCTTCCATTTGAGGAGAAGTGAATAACGCAACATATGAATTCAAACCATAGTGGTTTTTAGATTAAATATTGCAATTTATGTTTTAATTTGATTTTAAAAATTAGAGAAAACCTGATTCATTTGATTTTCACTGAAATTTACATAATATCTAAAGGTTAGACAACTTCACTGAGCATCTAAAAACTGATGGACATTCTATCTTGATTAAAACTTACTTTTCTGGTTTAATTTTTTTTCCACAAACATTGTTTAATTTTACAGAACTTGATATTGTTACACATCTGGTTTTAAGTTTTAGTAATGTCTCATCTTGACACTGCTTTCCCAAGAGCTCATTTGAGCTTTCATTGCCCTTCCATATATTTTTAGTTTTTACCTGCATGAAGGCGTGTGGTTTGGGTAGTGAGAAATTAAGAATAATTTGATATGCTATGATTCTTTTAAATACCACTCTTCTTGCATGCTGCTTTTCAGATATAAAGTGTCATTATCTAGTAATGCTAGCTGTTATAGATTCTCTTTCTTCAAAAGTGTTTTTAGGAACTCAGTCTTATTCTGGAACGTACACTTGCACAAGCTTCTCTGTCTTTTTCTTCCATCAAAGATAATAATTGAGGATTAAAGATTCAATATGTCTTCTGAAGTTTTCATTACATCTAAACCCATCAGAATAAATTTGAATTTAAATTTTTCTATGTTAACAGAAATGAATAAATGGGAAGTCCTGGATAACTGTCTAACCCAATGCTGCAATACCTTCAGTAACAAAAGGAAGAAGATTGGTTTTCGGAGAGTCATTTAAAAGTCTTTCAAAACTTCTGCCAATAATTTGTATATATATATGCATATTAATATGCATTTGCCTGATTTTTGTTTTCCTCTTATATAATTCTATGCCCTGTACATAGAGAATGAGACCCAGATCAGAAGAACAGATAAAAATATTCCATTGCCATGGCACTTTTCTGTGGATTTTTCCTTTGAGATTTCTAAAATTTAATATTAATTTGGTATTTCTTTGGGGATATTTCAATTCTTTAGTCTACCATGGGTAGTGGAACCTTAACCGACTACTTCCTCTTTTCTGACTTTTAAGTCTAGGGAATTTTATCAGGAAAATTGTGGTTAGCTTCATTAGGATTAGATTAACATTAATAAAATTTATGTATTCTATCTACCCAAGGTGATTTTACCTTTACTTGCATTGTGTTTTGCTACTATAAAAGCATCTGGATTACTAACTAGGTATATAGAAAATATAAAAAACTAGGTACTAGAAAATATAATCTTTTCAGGCCTAGACCTGACTATTTTAGACTGAGATTTAAGTATGACTGATTGTATAACCAACAATTATAAGGGGGAAATTTCAGAACATGTTGCTTTATTTCTTCATTAAAAAAGAAGAAGAGAACAGGTGTAGCCAAACTGCTGCATTTGTTATTCTGATTGTGTTAAGCGTTAAGGCCTGTCCTGTGCTGCTATTGAAAGGTATATTACTATTAAAATTGTCATTGAAGAGTTTGATCTCTTGTCCTCACCAGAGGGATTGCAGATAGATGTGAATTGGCTGTGGGCCTCACAGGCCAATGGGCCATTCTTGCTCTGTGACATACGAACTAGTCAGGAATGTAAATCCTACCACAGACAAGGGCTGAAGAGATGAAAATAGTGTGAATTTGGGGAATGTAGTCCACACGAGGCCTGCAGAAGCTCTTTTCCAGTCATCTGTTTATGGAGGCTCAGAGATGGAATAGAGACAATATTTCATAATAGTTCAATCAAATCTTTAGGTTTTCAGATGCCTCTGAGTTTCCAAAGCTGTCCATTGTTCAGGAAACTCTATTTGGGGTTTATCTAGGACAACAAACATGTGACCAAACTCTTCTGGTAGAAAGTCAAACTTGAACCAAGCACATATTTTGCTATGAAATCTACTCCTATTTTTCAGCATCAGCAAGACAGCTATCTGCTTCATCTACCTTACAAAATAAACTTTCCAAAACCAGGAGTACTTCACACTTACTACTGCACTATTTTGGAGCAGCTAGATCTCTGAAACACACGTAAGTGAAAATAGTGCTAGAGCCCTTCTTCTCCGTCTTACTTAGCTAAAAAATCATGATTGCCTACATTTGTTTTCTGCATCCTTGGTCTCAGTCACCTTGTGATCTTAGGATAAACGGACATGGATTTCAGCTCCAATTTAAAGCTGCAAGCAGAAATGTACTTACCGATCTCATTCCACCTCTCTGTTCTTGTGGCCCAAACACCTGGCCAAAAATCAGGTTAGGAGGTTGTTCGGTGGTATGGAGATGGGTATCTTTCTTGTTCATAGAAAAGATTAATTTTTTCCCCCTCTGAATATGGAGAAATCAAGCAGAAGGTAGCTGTCTCCTTGCAGCTTCAAACCTTTTTCACCTCATAATAAAATCCGTTTAAATATGCTCTCTTTTGTTTTTTCATTCTGTGTTGGTCAGGCTTCTTATAAAAGCCTTATTTTCCAAGCTGTTCTACTTTCTTTTTTTCCTTCTATTCTGAGGTAATTGATCTTTCAGAGAATGAATTCACATCAAATCACTCTGTGCTACTGCTCTGGGCAGAGGAGAGCACTTACATTGATTCAAGGACCATGTTTATTTCCGCTGTGAATACACTTACCAAACCCAACGGCTTATTTGCCTGCAAGCTGGCTGCTATGCTCATGAATCTTCCTCCTGAAAGTATAACCCAAACCCTTCAAGTTTAATGACTGATTTTTACATAAAATAGGGAGAAAATATCTTAATATATGGCAGTGGGCACATGAATATTAGCAACCAGAGTTAAAACACAGAAAGACACATGCCAAGATTTTTCAAGTGCAACTGGTTTGTAGGCACCTAGGTTTCTCAACTTTAGAAACTCAGTTTCTCAAACACAAATGTGAATAAATAGGTATAAGATGCATTTGTTTTATTCTACCTTTGACCAGTAATGTTTTTTTTCTTTGACATCATTGTATTTTAAAGCCTTTTCATAGCTTAATAAATAAATATTAATCTATCTGAGTGATATAGCTGCTGATCACACTGGCACTAAATACCTGAACTTTTTATTTTCTCCCCAGCCTCCCTCTCAAGACCGCTTTTATTCCTCATGAGTTTATTGTAACTCTTCTACAACACCCCTTCTATTGACTCAAAAAGTTAGGGTACACTGCTCTTGCTAATTCCTTTGCAGAAGGACTTGGCCCAGTCTTCGAGAAAGTCAATATAAATCTTTTGACAAATAGGAATAGATTCAGGTCTTATTGAAAGAGAACATGAGATCAAAAGGTCCATAAGGTTTCTGGGTTCTGTCCCATACCAAAATGCTGCCGCAGTGAAATTTTATTTTTTTAGCTTATCCATGCTAACAGCACCAAGACAACTCTTTCCCACCCAGAACTTCTTGTAGAAAGCTCTTGAAATACAGGGGAAAACTTCAGTAGTTCAAACTATGAAAATCATATTCCTCATCCCCCCAGATGGCCTAGAAAGAACCTTCAGACAATACAGATTAAAGATGAACTTGAAATTTCCAAAGAAATATACCGTGGAATTTCTGCACATCAGTGGCACTTTCTCACTCTCTGCTGAAGTGATGCAGTAAATTGAAAAATGTCCTGTTGGGAAGAATCTTTTATCTTACCATACATAGAATTCTGGAGTCAGTCTAATAAATATCATATTGCTAATAGCTCTGAATTTGCACTGGAGCACAGGAGATCAGAGTGAACTGTGATTTCCAAGGCAGCATGGAAAGAGTCAGCTTGTATCGAATACTTAAGCCGCTTGCCACTTGCTTTGTCTTCTTTTTTTCCTTGTAATTTTTTTTTTTTTCAGTGCAGCATTATGGACTTGGAAAAGCAGAAGAGGAAAGATACAAAGTCAACAAAATAATTCCAGGGTCTAGCAGCTTAGCTATCCTGCCATCTGTTTAAAAGGACAAAACACTAAAATAAAACAAAACTTGTCGTCCAACAGCTATGTCTGCAAAGAAGAAACAGTGCTATACTTTAAATTCTAGGCAACACCCTTTGGATCAAAATATTACGACAACAGATAGCAGTGACCACATTTAATGGATACTGACACAGCTAGGCCATGACTCAGACTGCTTACTGTTGTTTGGAACTGAAACCTGAGAGTAGAGAAGCGAGAGGAAAAGAAACCTTGTGTTAGGCTGGCATGCACCAGTGAATAAATGGCTGGCATTTGCAAAGCTGCATTGCAGGGAAGCTTTTAACAGTTTGCCACTGCCAGCTGATGTCTCTTTAAGCATCGCTGCCAAGAAGCCAAAACTGGAAGCAGGTGCAGGGGCAGAGGAACTGAATGTGGAAAGGGAGAGAAAGAGAGAAAGAACAGTACTTCTGTTGTTAAAATTCTCTTGCTTTCATTAAAACCTAAACAAAGCTCTACTTTAAACTTGAATAATAAATTTTAGTGTGATAGACTCCTGCCTATCCAGTTTGACAATCCTCTTACTTTTATACACTGAGGTAAAAGAACTTTTTGAGCTTTCTCTCCGCCCCCCATAAAGCCTTGGACTGACTGAGAGAATGCTGTATACTGATTATGGCAGCTTTCTTTTAGAGATTGAGAGCATCTGCTTCATAAGGCCTCTTGTTCCTTCCCCCAAGAAAAGTGCTTTTTACAGACTCCCACCCCCATTAGTCCAGGGCCTGGGAACAGAGCAGTTTGCCCAGATCAAGTCTCTGTCTTTGCTGTACCATGTCACTGGTTCAGGACCTTAGTACACTGCTGTCTGATAAGATGCATGGCAGGAAACATTAGGTGCTAAGAATTTACATTTGTAAATACACTAATGCAATGGGCTACTGATTATTTTGTGAAATATCTTCTGTTCTTTTTCTTAACACAGTTGTAAAAAGCACTGAGACTGGTATAGGCTGCATGTTAATGAGCCCTGCAAAAAATTTTGACAGGTCTTTGCTGCCTTTAGGATACCTCAAGGAGGAAATATATTCACTAATTATAAAGAGCACAAGGCCAGATTAAAAAAAAAGATAAAACAGCTTTTTATGAAGGCAAAACCCCAAAACCTTGAAATGCATATGGCTGAAGGTAGAAAGCTTTTCTGAAATTCTTTGCTAAAAGCCTTGATTTCTAACAATTTCATAGTTACTGTTCCCACAGATTAGAGAAAAGGTGTGTCACTTTGTAGTCAGAGCTGTGAATTTGGGCATCCTTATTGTTTGCTACCCTTTAAGGAATTCCTATTGACAACGAAAATATTTTCCTTTCTGGTTTGTTTTTCCTGTACAGTAAAAGCAGCTGCTAAATCCATACTGGGCACAGTTAAAAAACCAAATAAACCAAAATTAAATAAATCAACACACATGAATGTTTCTGTGTGGCTTATGTTCTAAAATCCTTCCTTCCAAGGTTCTAAATACTATGATTTTTAATCAAAAGCTGTGTTTTTTATTTTGGCGTTTTTTTCTGTCTCAGGAGAGATTGTTGAAACTAACTTGATGGCTGTCTTACTGTTCAGAAGCAGCACAGTCTTGAAAATTATTTGCTTTTGCAATTATTATAGATTGTGTATTTTAAAGTAAAATAATTCTACTTTTTCAATTTATATTGCTTATTAAAACACTTTCATCTTTTTAGTGACAGTGAATTTTCTCCTCCTAAACTTTTACTTAATATTCAACTGCTTCTTACTCTTCTTTTTCAAAATGTCCAGGAAATTAAAAGCTGAGATACAGGTATGTCAGTATTTCCATTTGTCACTCATCTTTATAATGGCATCTTGTTTGGAGAGTGGTAAGGAGCTGCTTCAAAGTGGTAATATTCCTCTGACTCAACAGGAAACATACAGTCTGCCTCAAGATAAAAAGTGTACAGAACACTGTGTGATGAAAAAGAGTATTTACAAATCAACAATTAACTCAGGCTGAACATCGCTCAGTAAAAGTGAGCAGTCCTTCAATTAATTAAATTGATGTAGAAATTACAGGGTTTTCAAAATACCTACCCAAAGCTTTAAAGCTATTTCCTTCAACTCTTACAACCTGGGGATAAATAGCCTTATTCTGAAAAAAAAAAAAAAAATTATATTCTCCAAAGAATTATTCCATTAGCTTAGCTAGAGCTTTTTAGAAAGGTACCAAAATGTTTGGATAAGAATAGAGATAAATCTATGATCTTTTCAAAAGAGAGAATAAACATTAGTAAATCTATTGTGTTTTTTGTGAAACACCATTGCATACGAGACTGGCTACATGTGATAAAACATTGAGTCTTTCTTAATCCACAGGACTGGCTTGCACAAGTAGGGAACTTCCCATCAAACAAAAGGGAAAGAAGCAAATGTATAGGCAGTGTAAACTAGGACAGGTCCCTGGGAAGAGTGTAGAGATGAAGTTTGGTTATGAAGGGATGGGGTGATGAAGGTCAAGGTGAAGCTGGTACTGAACCTGGGGGGTGATGCAAGGAATAATGGTGTTTACAGGTATGCTAAATAATAAAAAAAGGTTAAAGAAGGTTACCCTCCCGATAATCAATGCTGGAAAACTGGAAACCACAGATAAGAAGGCTGAGGTATTCAACAACAGGTTTTGCCTCAGCCTTTAGTAAAAACCTCTCTTTCCACACCTCTTGAATGCATGGATTGCAGGATAGGGACTCAGGAAAATCTTCAATGTATTTTTTTGGAAGGATCCTGAGCACCAAAAGCACATTGAGCATATTGACCTATTGGAGCGAGTCTAGAGGAAGAACACCAAGTTGATTACAGGGACAGAGGAGCTCTGCTGTGAGGAACATCTGAGAGAACTGGGATTTGCTCAGCCTGGAAAAGAAGAAGGTGACCTAATTGTGGCCTTCTAGTACCTAATGTGAGTCCACAGGGTAGATGGAGAGTGACTTTCTACAAGAGTGAGGAGTGACAGGACAAGGGGGAATTACTTTAAACTGAAAGAGGGCAGGTTTAGATTAGATATTGGGGAAAAAAAATATTTACTGTGAGGATGGTGAGGCACTGAAACAGGTTCCCCAGAGAAGTTATGGCTGTCTTGTCCCAGACGGTGTTTAAGGTCAGCTTAGATGGGGCTCTGAACGACCAGGTCTAGTAGAAGGTGTCTCTGCCCACGGCAGGGGGGTTGGAACTAGATATCCATTTAAGGTCCCTTCCAACCCAAACCTTTCCATGACCCTATGACCTTCTCAAGCTCTGTAGATGTAGTTTTGGATCCAAACTGAAGTCTGTTCCAAGTCCCATGTTTTTTCACGTGGAACACAAGCCAAACTGTAACATGAGAATTCTTTGAGCAAGCTTCCAGGAAGCGTCATGGATGAAGATGTCCAGAGTGTGTGAGATTTGGAGCGAGCACCTAAAGCAGTGATATGCATTCATGGTCTGTTCCAAAATATGGTGTGAAGAAAATGGTAGAGGTGTAATCTCTGTGTAGATGATGGATATGGGGCCTGGAGGAATCAGACAGAGTCGCCTCATTCTGCTCTTCGTTTTTATCCTTCAACTAATAGCCTCCTATTTTTTTTTTTTTTTTTAAATTTTATTTTTTAGGAGCATTTAAACTGATTTGAAGATAAGATATATTTCAAAGGATTATCACAGCAAAATGAAATTGTGTACCTTTAAGCACTTGATCTCTTCTAAACATTGCTATAACTTCTACGGTTTTGTTTCTGCAGCACTCAGGAAAACATTTGAAACTCTAAGCACTTTGCAGTTATTGTTCATGATTAAAATTTAAAACAATGAGTGTTCTAAGATAAATATCTATATATTTTGGTATAGATAGGTATAAACACAAAGACATGCTCACATTCTAACAAAAGTACAATAGCTCATTTGTAAAGTCAAGAAACTGCAAATGGGGTACATTTTTTATTAACTGAACTAGCTTATAGCTATATATATTAAAAAATATGCAGCCAGGGCCTATTAAATGAAACCATAGATGAAGTGAACTTATGTCATCAGTCTTTGAATTTTGTACATTTTGAACACTATCCAAAAATTATAATCCACTGTTTGAAATACTATATTAGTGGAGAAGGAGAAATGATCTCCCCATTACAAACTTATAGCCTTAAACATTCACATCCTGCTGTAAATATATCACATACTGTATCATGTTGCTTATGGAAAAATTACTTTTTTTTCCTTTAGTTCGCTGACCCTTTTGCTGTAGATTAATATTTGGCAAAGTAAGGGTTCTAATTATTCCTTTTCATTTTACTCTACAGGAAAATGACCTCTCAATTTTATATTTCCATATTTATGATGACTTGTATTGGTCAAATAATGAAATTCAATGCACCCTGTGGATGATGTGACTGTGTGTATGCTTGTGGTTGCTTAGTCTCTGAACTACAGCATTATTGTTTTGTGTGCTGTTGGACTTCATGAACCTTATATGTAGAATGCACTTCTTGGACAGATGCTAAGTTTTATATGTCTAAAAGCATAATAATGACAAAATATACACAAGAAGTCCAGACTGTCTTAAATATGATGAAAACAAGACTAAGTAACTCAGCATAAGAAAATCTCTCATGATAGAAACAAGCATGTTTGGTCCTGGGTGTGGTGTGTTGGTAGAATGTAAGCAAAGAAACACTAAGTACCTTCAGGATGGGACCCTCAATCATCTGGGGCCCAATTTACAAAATAAAACACAATATTAGGTCATTATTAGATACTGCTACATTTTAAATGTGAAATCAAAGCCTTTAAGGCTGTTCCTCCTAACATACTATTCCTCCATAGCACAAAAATCCACTTCCATTAACAAAGCATATGTTTCATTTTTCATTTCAAGCACTTTTTTCAACAAGTATCTTTTTTATTGGGATTTTTTTCAGTGTGGAAACAAAGCAGCTTACCAAGTATTTACTCACTATTGAGCATGGCATGAGAGAAAAGGGTCATAATGGCTGTTCTCATTAGGACACTTCTATGTTATATTGCATTTCCTTACACTTGTGACTGGTCAGAAATGTAATTCTGATTCTATACATTTTGGGCAGGATCATCTCTCTGATTTATTAGTTATATATATTCTCTTACTGTTATTTGGGTTGCTTCTACAATATTAAAATTTAGTGTTTCTTTCTCAGTGCCTGTGACATTGCAACAGCACCTAGTAATTGTCACATTTCATATCATTACAAGTGGAATAGAGGAGGGTGATCCATATAAGCAAATAGGTATTCTGGCAGGGAAACAAGAGAACACAAATAGGACATAAAAATTTCAAAGCCAGAATCTTTTCAAGCTAAGATATATAGAATGGTAGTTGTGGTTTCAACTGGGGCAAAGCCAACATGCAGAAAATTGTGCTACTTCAGATATGTACATTAATTGAAGTGACAACTGAAATTAAAAGTTGTTTTTATAACTGTTCACTGTCCATAAATAAAACCTGAAAGATAAGGTGCATTAGTACTGCATACATTTATTTTACCTGGTATTTGGAGGTGATCCTCTTCTCAGATATGTGTGGGGTTTTGGCATTTTTTCCCTACAGGTGCTGCAGCCAAGAGGAATGAAAAGTAGATTACTGTAGAGAAAAGTTAGTCCATGTTCAAACACAGACTTTCTCTGCTATAAACCTTTGAAGAAAGTTCTCCAGCAAGCCCCAATTCTATCAAGTTAACTACTAGACCTCTATCCCAAAGTAAATTTTATCATTTGGAGCACATTTTTTTGGGCCTCACATACTGCAATCTCTTCATGTTCTGTTTCCCTTCACATCTACCTTCTTTCTTTGCTAGCCACATGTACTCAAATGCCCACATTTTGGCAACCCAGCAGTGTGTTTCATCTTATTGTAAGCTGCTTCTTAAAAACCCTAAGACACAGCTCTTCTCATCTATGATATGAAGGCTTTTTTTTTTTTCCTATCTGCTATCTGACTAGAGAAAAATCCCAGACCTACATAAGGAAGACAGAATCTCATGATCAACTATAAAAATAACTGTACAGTTATTGGTAGGTAATACACTATAGTCAAGGACAGCATACTGACCTCTGCAAAGAGCTCTTAAAAATTAAGGTCCTAGTTAGCTCCCACTAGCTGCTAAAACAAAGTTACAACCACTAGTACATTTTGCATGCAGCCATTTACATTTTTCCTGACTGTACTGGTAAAAAAATAGCTGAAATATCTTATTGCCTTACATATTTATGCTAAGGTTACAGATTTATTATTTTCATGGATTTTCACAGTAAAGGGGCCTAGGCCCTAACTCCAGCACACTTTTTTCTCTTTTTCTCCACAATAGTCAGTGATTGACTGCCTAGATCCTTCTTGTTCACTAGAGAGATCCTGATTAATTCTTCTGCTCACTAGCTGTATTTTGAACAACTGTTTATCAAGGTTTTCAATTTATTTTAAAATTTCAAGAGGTCATTGGCTCACAAAGAGAACAAAGAGAACAACTCTGTTGTTTCAGCAGTTCAACATCTTTTTGTTTATCTAAGTCGAACAAAAAGCCACCTTTTTTTTTTTTTTTTTCTTCCCTGTATTTGGGGGAAGTGTTGTCTACCTCAAAGGAAAGGAAAGGAAAACATCTATTATTTGAATTTGGATGGAAAGTGGAATGTATCACTATACTGTGTACTCCTTTTTTTTTTGCTCATTGTTGACTATAATGATAATTTAGAAATTACAGCACCATTTCAGGTAAGGTTCCAGTCTTCCCCTCGAATCTGGGTGTTCAGTTTTTGTTTTAATGAATTCTTACAAAGCACATTTGTTCAGTAAATCAGATCAAGTAGGAATAATGATCCTAATTTATGAATGAGAGTAAGAAACACTGTCACTCAGTGTCAGTACTCTGATCAGGCTGTCAGAAGGAACCACCTATCCTTATTAAGAAGTGAAACTCCACAAGTTTAGGTGTTTGTTTTGGATAAAACCCTCAAACCCTGAATATGAATCTCATTGAGCCTAATCTATAACGTTGAAAAAATTGCTTGTTTTCTGAGAGAAAGTGGAACACTGAGTTCTGAGAAAAAGCAAATGCATTGTAAAATTAATTAATCAGGTTTTGATAGATACATATTCTACATATTGAAATTTTGTCAAAAAATATTCCCAAGGCAATTATTTTCTAAATAAAATATTTTTAATTTTTTTCAACCATTCTCCAATTTCCTCTGCCTATTCTAACTTTGCCATTGCAATGAAGGCAATTTCTTGCATTCTTGCATTACAATGAATGCCCTTCCTTCCTCTGGAAGACCCAGGAATACAACAATATAATTCTGTGTATTGCCTAGTTTTCTGAGAAATGCTGTCTTGTAAAAGAACTTGGCACAGCATTTCAACTGTCTTTGGGTTCTAAGCTGGATGTATAATAATTAAAAATTATAATGGTTTCAAATAAAAAACCATGTTAAACATTTTTAAATTTAAAATTACACTCCCTATAAGTAAAAAGGAATTTATTTTCTGTAGATTCAGTAATTTCTTAATAAAACCAGGTACAGACACTTTTCTGTACATAGAATACCTGCAGGACTACAAATTTTTGTTAGTGGAAAGTAGACAGGACCAGGGAAATACCTTTAATCTTTATTCAATTACTACATGGCAAACATGCATTTTTCATTCCAGTGTATCTAAAATGGCTGCTCAGATAGGACTCTTGATGGGTGAAGAAAATGGGCCTCTACTAAGGATGCTAATATGAGCTATGAAGAATGATTACCAAAAAGTAACTCAAAAAGCCCAAAACTCAACTAACAAAAAAGTGACAACAACCTTTTTCTTAGTAGGGACTTTTACAGCATTAATTTTCTTAATATATTCAGAAACATAAATCATTAGAACGCCTTTATTTTCAGAAATATAAACCTTATGCATGGGTGAAATTATGGCCATAAAAAGCTATTTTAGCAAGACCTACTGGTTCACTTTAGAAAAAAACCCTTATGTTCATTTGCAAACATTTAATAACAGAATGAGAACAAAAAACAGTCTGAAAAACACTCCTACTCACTCCACATGCTTATTCTCTGTGTCAAAGATTGTGTTTGTTGGCAAAAGTAAGGATTTTCAAAACTGTGACAGCTAGACTCAATTTGTCTTGTAAGTACTTACTTATGTCCGTTTTTTTCAATGAATTCATACTTTCAGATGAAAGTAGCAAATTCAAACTGCTCAAGGAGTCTGAAATTTCAAAGAGGTTTTACCTGCTTGCATACCTTGTCCAGTGTATAAAATTTTAAGCCATCCATTATTTTTAGGACTAATGATTATGATTTGTGTGAGTAAATATCAAATCTATATTCTTCATCTTGATATATTTATTTCAAACTCAGAGCAATTAAGAAATGATCCTACTCAGAAAACTGAGCAGAATTGGCAAGGTGGGTCATTTTATATTTCAAATGTGAGCTGAGTTTTCAGGAAAAAAAAGACATGAAAACTGAACAGCAATAGCAATTTTCTTCCTAAATTTAACCAGTTATCTTAGAAATAGTAGTATAAACAATAAAATAAAATTTGAATGAAACACTTACGGATGTCAAAACATATCAATAGGGTTTCTGAAATAAGTTGCCAATTAAAATCATGCAGTATTTTCTTTGGCATAATAACAGCTTCTTATATGTCATTATTAGCCTAATTTTCTTTGCTAAAATTTTGCATAATTAGAATACACACTGAACTCTAAGATGAAACCAAGACATTACTTTGTAGTTTAACTGCAGATGGATTTGAGTAAAAAATTTGGAAAAAGTTCCAAACTTTTTCAAAGCTTGGGAATGTTTGGATCTGGTTTTGTGGTAGTTTTGTAATCCAGTGCATCCTGTGGAAGCATTCTTGTAGGGTTACACAGGAGTTGGATCATGGCCTCAGAATATAATGTAAATGGACAGTACCATGAATTTCTGTATTACAAAAGGATGAATTGTAGGATTCTGTGAGGAAAAAAAAAAGAGTTGATGTACTTCTCTAAAAGTGTAATCAAATTTACAACTGAAGAGTTCTTATATCTGTTACTATGAAGACAACTATAAAATTGCTATTGTCAAAAAAATTGAAGGGTTTAGACTTGCTCTACTTGACACACCATCTGAGTAGAAAATAAAATGTGAAAAAAAAGAAGGTAATTTGCATGGTCATTAAATGAATGTATTCTTTGTAATAAATACATCTCTCATAGAAACTTCAGCTTTGTTAAGATCCTGTAACAATTCTTACTTCTTAATGAGGCTTTTTTCTAGCCAGAGGGGAAAAAATAATAGTACCGTATTCAAAATCTGTCCAGAATAAAATAGTTTTGGTTTTTCTGCAGCTATGGAAACTGTTCAAATCAATTTTAATCATTTTTATTCACCAGAAATCAGACAGCACACCAGTTTCTGAGGATAAATTCTATTTGACCAAAATTTAAATAGCAGTGATACTAGAGACCAATTAATACATTTGCTCACCCAGAATTTTATAGTAAAAAAAAATGGCATCATTTTTGTGTATGTATATAGAGCAGGAATATTAACCAGCTGCACAAAATTAGATACCTAGTAATTACATAATCTGCAACAGATTTTCACCTTGAGTTTCCATAGACATACATGTCAGCTGTAGATCTGTGGTGTTACTTTCCTGTCTATTCTGTGTGTCGCAGACATTTGGCCAAAATTTTTTGTCTGAGTCTAATGTTTATGCAGTAAACATGTTTATGCCAGCTGAGTATATCACAAGTTTACTTCTCAGTGGTTGTAGTACAACACTTGCAGTTCTAGGTGTGCTAAGGGGCCATCATATAGAATTGGCTATAGTTGCTTTGAAAAGAAAATTACTTCCAGAGAGGAAAGGTTAATTAAAGAAACAGAGGATGTGTTGAATGTAACTTCATGTAAATGAATAAAAGAACAACCTCTTACCATTTAGAGACTTGCCTCACGGAAATGGAAAGATTCAAACATGCTAACCTTTAAGTTCTCATATTGACGCTACCTGGAAAAAACATTGAAACATGCTGACATGGAACTATTGGGTTATAAATACATGCAGGTTCATTTCAACATTCAACTCAAATAGTCCATATTTTTATTATCTTGCAAACTATCTAGGAATTTTCTGTTTCTTCCTTTTGAATTTTGAAAATTTCAGAGAGAACAGTTCTGTAAATTATCTCTAAGGTTTTATAAAGCTGTAGATACGATGCATCAAGGAAACCAAGTGCTAAATTCAGGGAGTACACATGTGCTGGTCAAAGGCTAGACTCTGCTGTGGTCACCATGCAACACCAAAACCAGATAAAAACTGCCCATTAACCTTTGCATGGAAAGGGAGAAAAGGTTTATATGGTCTCCGAACTCAGTAACTGCCCACAAAGCTACTAGGCAAAGAGAAAGAGAGGTAAATTTGCACCATGGCAAGTTTAAAAATACCTCTCATTCTTTACAGAAGCTAGAAAGTTCAGCACTCAGAGACTGCCAGTCTGCCACATATGCATTGACTGAGTATAGCATGGGTACAGCAATGTCAGAATACCACCATGTCTTTTATGGAGCTCAGTTTTTATGGAGCACTTACAGTGAAATGGCACTTCACTCCCAAGATCTTTCAGCTCTGTCTTTCTCAATGAGAAGACCGACACCTGAAGGTGTGATTTTATGACAAGAAAATTATCCTTTGGAAAGAGGACAAAATGCAAAAGCCTATTTAATGAGTGATAGTGAGATGACAATTATCTAATTTTGGTTGCTATTTTCACTGAATGGGTTTTAAATCCACAGCTTAGAGGGCTAAAAAACTCTTCTGAGTCAGAAAGTGAAAAGACTGGGCTGACACCAAAGAGTTGGGGATAAGGACACGTGAGCACAGGGATCCTAACCAGCAGTCAGTGATAGGGTTCAGTTCTTCCAGCCAAGGCAGTCTGAGGATAACAGTGTAGAGGGCAACATACAGGATCTCTGCCTGTCCAGGCCCCATAGCTTACTGTAAGCAGAGTATCTCTGCAGTTTCCACTCATAGCAATTAACTTGGCTGAGGTGTGGTGTGGCCAAGTAAGCATCTGGACATTCATACATATTTGGAGGCCATAAAACAATGAGCACAGTGGACTACACAGCTTCTGTTCCAAAAGGATAAGATAGAGAATTGTATGGCAGGGTGCTTGTGCAGGTTGTCTCCCAACAGTACTGCCTTTCCAGTGGTCTGGGCATGAATATTGTTCTAGTGACATCCTCAAGACAGCAGAAGCATGATCCTCCCTGCTGTCGGGGCCTGGACTGCCCTCACCCTGGGATGTTGTTGGTGAGGTGGCCAAATAAGTAATAAAGGAAGGAGAATGACTAAAGGGCAAGAAACTGAAAGCTTTAATTTAAGGAGAAATAAAAAGGGGCGCACAAGGGTGCAACATAAAACATAACCCAAAACACCTGTTCACAGCTACCTCTAAAGAAATAAAGTCCTTGCTCCCTAGAAGTCCAGTGTTTGCAGACCTACATAGCTCATTTAGAACACCCCCCAAAGGGGGTTGAGCACACACTTATATAGACCATGATGGAATGTTCTAGAAAGCTTCCAGCCAATCACGGACTGTTGTGTAGTCTCTATTTGCATGGTCACTCCCAGTCATTCCCATAAGCCTTTTCTTCTCCTCTTCTTCTCACCACAGCCTGACTGGATGTTATCTATCCAGGTTTCTCAGTGTCTAGGGTCAAATGCTGTCAGCTGCTGTGGGACTGGTTTATTGCCTGTCCTTACTAGGGTATTCTGCTATACTTCTCCTGTATCCCTAGGTCTTGGGATGTGGGATGGAGTTTGGTGGTGCTCATCTCCATGGGCTTTTTCTCTTTGGTGGTAAGTAAAAGAAATTGTGGTTGGGCTTCCCAAAGGGCTCTGGTGCTTTCTCTTGTGTGCTATCAGGTACCTATCCAAAGTGAGAGGTTCAGGAGCTCTCACAAGCTCCAAGGGGCTCTACCCTGGCCATCTGGAGAGTGATGCTCTCAGTGATAGTGTGTAGTGGGCTGCAGGGACTTACTCCCTCCTAGCCAGTTCCCGTAACCAGCTCCATGAGCCAGAGTGGCCGCTCTACTGGAGCTCTAGCAAGGGAGTCTCAGCAATGGCTGGGAGATTGCTGTTTCCAAAGTGCTGCTCCAGATCAGTGAACAGTGAACCTGGGCCCTGGTGCAGGGGTCTTTGCCTCCTCTCTGAGGGAGCACCCAGCTGGCCATACTGGAGGGGCAGAAAATTACTGCTGAGGATGGGCTGGTGTCTGTCAGGCAGGTAAGGCATTACACAGCATTGAAGGTTAGGCTTACCTGACTTCCTCTGAGGGAAGGACACAAACAGGTATATTTCTCTTTATTTATGTGAATGGATTATTCCAACAAAGTTTCCATGTATCCACGCTGTCCTCAAGCAATGAGCTTATTGGATACTACTGCAGCATATGTAGTGAATGGGAAATCACTTTCTTCTTACATGAAAAAAAAAAAAATCGCAGAAGTCATTAAAGCGTTGGTAGATTGTTCCAGGATTGTGTTGCCAAATTTCAGCCAATTAAAAAAAATAAGTTAAATGTAGAGAACAGAGCCACCATTCAGATTTACCTAATGAATATCCAGCCATTTATAGATAGTTAGAAATTCAATATATTATGAAATGAAAAGTGAAATATTAGTAATGAAATATTTGCTTCTGCCTGTGAGGACTCACATACCCAGCAAACTCCTCCATCACTTTTGGAAGCAAACTCTTGTTTATTGCCACAGGTGGATTATCCTAATCATCATTCTCTTTAATATCTTTAATCGCACTAATATTTTAGGGACACAGTATATGAGAAAGGACATATGCTTTTCTTGTAGTGCTTTGAGTTCTTTCTTATTTGGGCAAGTCTTATCAATGTGGAGACAACTCACTGAAAGCCCATGTTGACCCCAAATCCTTTGTTAGCATCATTTTGAGGTCTTAACAACTGAGCAGTTTCTGGCTTCTGCAACAGCAAAATTCTGTGGCTTTTTTAACAAATCTGCATCAGAGCACTCATGGTCCACTTGCAAATCCATGCACAAATATTGTATATTTCTGAATTATTTCTGATCTTTCAATTATAAATTTGAAAGTGTTTTTGTCACACTAGATATAAATGTCTCTGCATTATTATCTCACACTGAAGAAGGAAAAATGAAATAATTTTCACTATGGCTCTGTTACCTTCAACCCTGACAATTCAGCATCCTGTCTGCATTATGTTAAAAGCAAGTCATTGACTTGAATATAAAAACCTTAAATTTATGTGTCCTGCAATTTCTTAAATTTCATACACTGGACTACATAAAAACTTGTGAGAAAAAGATTTTATATAGCAACTGTCAACATAAGGGGATAGTTCTCTGATTGATAACTAGAAATAAAGGCTAAAATTTCAGGATTGCCAAACTGCTCTCTGAAAAAAAACAGTAACTACAGTAGGGAAAGAAATAAAAGAAGTTCTTAGTGTTCACAATCATTCCCCAATGGAACAATTCTTTGCTGATCACTGTTAACCTGTTCCATAGGCTACTCTGCCTATAGAAAAGGAGAAAGTATTTATTCCTAAGGATATATTGACTGTGAATTACTCACTGTCAAGATTTATCCTCACTGAAGAAAAATTATGTAAAAAAATACCATAGGAGATGCCAGTTGTTAAATGCCTTGTGTCCTCTGTGATAGCTTCTGTAATTGTGTAACAGTCCTTATGTCTTGAGGGGACTGTGAAGCTATTACTTTTGAAGTTAGCTAATAACTCACGAAAAATATGGGCTCCATCCAAATTAAAATTATTGCTAAAAGGTAAATTACGTAGTGATGTTATATAGCCTGTAGACAGCTGCATCTGAGAGGGCTGGGATGAGTGAAGACTTGCCTCCCACTCACCTTCCCACTAGTGGCAAGGTAGACAGAGTGCCTGACAAGAAGCTCTTCTTTATTCAGAAAGCCTAGTCCATTAGGGAAACAGTGATCTAGGTGCATGTGTGAGAAATAGTCAACAGATGAGTCCAGGCAAAAGCTTTGGTGGAAAAAAATGTCTTCATAATGGAGTGGCAGCAAAGATATAGAGCTCTTAAATAGCAATAAATACAACATTGCTGGCAAAATGCAAGTAATTGCCAGACAAAACATAAAATATAATTGTTCCAAAACCACAACTGGAAGAGAAAAGAAATCATAGATGCTAGACTGGAACAGGAATATTTCTTTACACCAAAGTGAAATTTGGTCTGGTGGAAAGGAATAAAGACAACTTCTCTTAATTTCAGGATGGCCTGAGATTTTATGTTTAGCTAGTTTTCAAGAAGCTACACCATAGCTCTCGTTACCCAGATTGCAAATATTTCAGAAATAAAAATACCTGTCTTTTTGAGTTGGCATCATTAAAACTCATTAGTAAATATCCCTTTCCCTCCCATCCCATGTGGCTACAGTTCAGTAGAATGAGCAGAGCTGTAAAGTCCTCAGTGGGATATGCTCTGTCACTTTCTGCCTCCTTTGTGTTTCCTGTGTTTCAATCATATTTTCTGATTGCATGTCTGTAAGGACATTCTCTGTCTCTTGCTGATTCATACTTCTTTTTCATGTTGTTGAACTCCATAAGCTTTTGATGACATGGTTAGAGCTAAAAATCCTCCAGTACTTAATAACAAACACAGTGTTCTTCTTTTGAGACAAATTCTGCTTAGAAGCAGATGCCAGTTTTGTGTACGTTTGTTCAAAACATAAAAACATCTTGTGTCAATTTTTCCTCACGCCCCACCTTGGTTTTCCATGCCTTCAACAAAATGATGCTCTAATTGAAAGTGTGGGTTTATTTACCTATGAAAACTGAGTTCTCCTTTGGGGAATTGAGAACTGGATGCAAGCTGAGATTCATGGAACATCAAAATATTTTGCTTCTATTCAAAATAATAAAATGCAGGGTGGGAGAGATGGGGGATGGAAATGAATCTGTGCAAAGATGTGTTCTCCAGGTGACAAGAGATGGCAAGTTCTCTGAGGTGTATCATAGATGGTAATAATGAGATATAGAACTACCAGAAACTCTTGGAGAAAGGCTCAAAATGACCCACTTCTTCTGTGTTTGTTTTCAGAGTGTTCACAAGTAACATGTAAATGGCTGTTCTCCAGGATACACACTGTATCTCTGCTTGGGCAAGCAGGATAGCTAATGCACAGATAAAGACAAAAAACAATAATAAAACCATAGCTGTGAATTTTGCTGATTTGGCTGTTTGATTTCTAGGCACATCTAATAGATCTAATTTTTCACATCAACTTCCTTCCAGTATAAAAAGAGTAAGTTAGAAATAGTAATGAATCTTTGCAGGGTTTAGGTAGGCATGGCCTATGTATCATTTTAAGACCAGTGAGCAAAGTCCTTAAGTCCTTAGATGCACAGGGACTGATCTGCTCTTGTTTCACATTTTCTGAATGCAGACTTGGCAGGAAAACAAACAAACAAACAAACAAAACAAACAAACAAAAACAGCACTGAAGGTATAGTAGTACACCTTTTAACAAAGTCTGTAAAATCCAACGATGGACATCTTCCAGGAACCAAATGAATCCTAACATAGCTCCTGACAGATCAGCAAGTCAGGTGGGCCCTGGCAGTTTCAATTCCTGTCCTTGCACTACTACAGTGAGTGAACTCCAGAAGCTAACTTCTCCACAAGAAGGCAATTCTAGACTCTTCTTGGCCTCACATCTAAAATCCTTATTTCTTCATCTGGTCTCAAACTTAATGATGATTCTATATCTAACAAACTCATATCCTAAGCACACCTCTTTCTTGGCACCTCTTCCTTAACTGCAGTCTGGCATCCTCTATCTGACCCAGTTCCTGCTGTGACTTACCAGCATACTCCAAGCTTGGTGTTCTAGCCTGGTTCCAGTTCTTGTTCCAGATCACTACTTTTCTGCTGAGCTGAAAATGAGCCCAAACCTTTTTGATGTTAGTCCTTCAAATGTAAGTTGTAAACTAAGGCTTTAACAGCTTAACAGCTGTATAAATAAATAAATAAATAAATAAATAAATAAATATATATTTTTTTTTTTTTTTTTGAAAAAACTACAGACCTACTTTCATGCTCCCATCTGGTTTTATTCCTCTTCTGTAATACAATTTAAAGTACAGTGCATAGAGACTCTGGCAGATACAATCTTCTCTTAGAGATCTAATTTTAAAACGCTATCAGCTCAGGAAGGACTCTGTAGGAAATCAGTTCTGGAATATGGAGCAGACTGAGATATCTACTTTTGTATTTCCACCATTTTGGGACATGACATACCTATTTTGAAATTATGGTTCTTTATGCTTCATATTTAGTCTCATTTAATCAATCAGACAACACTTTAAGTATAAATATTCATCATATGACTCCACACTGTGGCAGAGATGCTGTCTGTGGTTTTGTTTAGATCCAAATCTGATTTCTTTATAAAAGTGCATTGAGATGCACTTTGTGCGTATTCAACATCCCTGTTTGTGCCTTTTTAAAAATTTTTTTAATTAAGTTGGTGTTGGAATAGATGAGTGGAAATCAAATCCCCTTGCACTAGCAGGGTTTAAGGTATTTCTTGAGACAGGAATTTTAGGTAAACTTGTCTGAATACTTATTGGCCACACACTCTTGCACTGATGGATTTTTGCTCTTACCTATCTATTAAATAACATCAGTTTCCCATTTTGCTTTTTAAGGTCTTAGCAGCTACTATTTGAAGGCTGTCACTGGGGAATAACTTCAGCAATTCAGTCTACCAGTGTTAATTATTCTTTTACTAGTCCCCTAAGTTTCCTGCTCCCTATTTGGCCAACAATCGTAAAGATTGTTGCTGTTGTGTATGAGACATAACATATAAATAATGTGGCTTTTCATTGCAACCCCTTATAAAGCAGGAAGAGGTGATCAGAGATGATTTCACAACTGTTTACATGGGAATTCTAACAAGGATGACTTAAGAGTGTGGCTCTTACCTGCAGCAAACTGCAGCGTGTTACTCTGTGGTTCCAGGGGTGGCTGCTGCTGTGGAATCATACACTAAAACAGGAAGCCATGGGATATTTTCCAAAGTAGAAGCTGTACTGCTCTCCCTGTGTGTATGTTGTGTGTTGGAGCACATACACACATGCATGGACTTAGACATGTAAAAACGGATAGAGATATGTACCTTCTATGAGTATCTTCAAAGCTTTGCTGGATTCTTTCTTGGCAGCTCATTTTAAGGTTGTCTTGGATGGGAAACATGAAGTCCTCATGGAAGAATGCAATAGGCCTTTGACTCTGGACACAAAGGACTTGCAGGATTATGGTTAGTAGAGAGTCCTGTCCTTCTCCTCAGCTGAAGTGTCCACAAATATTTTACTACACTGCAAACCCTTAGAGGGGTGCTGACTGTCATAATGTAAAGAGTGATTTAACCAGGCTTTGGGAATCATTGTCTGCAATTTTTTCCAAAATTATTATAAGCTTACAAGATTGGCTGATATCTGTAATGCTAATGCAATATCCCATCTAGATAAAGCTGTTAGAACATGGTCTTTTGAAAGTATCAACACTTCCAGTTTGGGGGTCAGTTCATATCAAAGAGAATAAGATTTACATGATAATTTTTATAAAAAATTGCTTGGCAAAATGTTAGAATAAAATTCATGCATATTGTGAGTTTGTCACATTTCGACATGAACCAATATTGAAGTATTGGGAATTGTAAATTTTTCATATTAATTTATGTATAGTTTTAGATTTCTCAAGCTACACATGATTTTAATAATTCAGTCAGCAGTGTTTTTGAGATATTATTAAAGATAAGATTAAGCCAACTCTCTTGCCTATAACCCAAACGAAGTTTACCTGCTGATTCCCTCAACATTTTCTGGTTTTACATCCCAGTAGAACTGGTTTGGAAACTGTCCACTACTTGTGATCCAGACAGCTGAGCTGTTTATGAGGTGGACATGATTTGAATTCACACATCTCCCGTCATCAGGTGAATGTCTCCTTTTATCAGGTAAATGACCAGCCCATCTAACTCTTTTGTTTTTTTTCCTTGAAGGTATTTCCTTTTTATTTCAAAATAAAAACACCATCCTCTATTCGAAATTTCACTGAGACAGGCACATTCTTGTGGAAAAGATCTTTTGTTTAATTTTTTTGAATTGTGTCTGCCTATAAAAGGTGGGTTTGTCAAACTTAGAAAACTTCTACATCAGCAGCATCTGCATTTGCAAAAGTGGAAATTTCTATTTTCAAACTATAATGTAACCAGAATCAAATGTTTTTCTTCCTAGCACTTAATCATAGCCAGAATATCTCTGCCTAAATTCTACCTATTGTAACACTTTTGGTTTTGATTTACTGTGTCCTTAGTCCTGTTACCAGGGGTTTTACATTATGGATATGGTTAAGGAATAATCAGGACATAATTTTTGGTTTCCACATGCAGCAAATAGCTTCTAGTTTTAAAAGAAGCAATAACTGATTATTGAAGAGAAAATGCCCCAGTCACTCCAAGATAAAGCAGTGAAGGGGCTAAGGAAGAAAGGAAAATCAAGCAAAGCCAGCATAAATGAAGTCCAAGTCACCAGTAAGGCTTCTGCAGGGAAGAAGGGACTTAGAAAGGAAAACTCCTGATCATAGGAAATGATTTCTAGACAAAAAAGGAATAATTAGTTACATGCTAAATGGAGCATGACCTTTTCCTGGAGCAAAACTACATGAAGGAATGGTGCCCATATTTCCTGGAGCACTGAATCAGGCACAAAGTGGACAGCACACATGCCACAGTATCATCCTCACAGATCTTTGGTCATGTGTTGCTTAATCTTGATCAGGACTTCGTTGTCCACATCGAACAGTACCTGTGACAAAGAACTCAAGTTCTGTTTTGTCAGATTATATTAATTTCCCAAACAGTTTCGCTGATTAAGCAAAATTGCTTAGGCTATGCTACACACAGGTAAAACCTTATAAAAGAAAGGCCTTGTAAAACCAGGACTTATTTCTTTGGCTAAGCTAACAGCTAGCTTGGTAAGTTCCTGTGAGAACCTGCCAGCTTTCACGAGAAAGGAATCCCATAGTGGTGGAAATCTGCTCATTGTCACGAGAAGGAATTCTAAAACAGTTATCAGCACCTGTGAAAACGATCCTAGATCATTGGAAAAAGAATGCAAACATCCCTAAAGAAAGGAGCTGTTGAGACATGTAGCCACCACTAACGAACTGACCAATCAAACAGGGTAACAACTACTTACAAACCAATTAAAGTTAGGCACAATGCTTTTAGAAAACCCTATAAATTTGGGGCTGTGATTAATAAGGACATCTTATTTTGCTGCTTGAAGAAATGTGTGTATCTTGCCTATTTCTAACCTGAGCTCGTAGTGACAACACTACAAAAATATTGAAATATTTATTTACCTGCTGTGCAGCTGCCAAAATCATCTGCTATTGCTCCTTATCAGCAATTTAAAACCTTGTTGTATATTTGGGATATCTCTACATCCCAGGAATATCAGAGAATTTCTATTTACACAATATATTATATAGCTTCAAAGAACTTCCCTCCAATTGTGCTCTTTATAATTCATTTTGGGTTTAGAAAGTCCTAAAAACTATTATAAAATACTTTCTTTTCCTTCTCAACCTGAAAAAATCATTTTACTAAGATAAAATCAATTTAATTTCTTTACCTAGTCTCTGTTTAATCACACTGTCACTTCCTGCTTTATTGCCTGCTGCTTTTTAGACACTAACACATAATTCCTTGCATTTTTCCTTCTTCGCGTCCTTTTTTTTCTCACTGTGATATTTAATCCCCAATTGCCATTTAAAACACTAGTTGTTATATGCTAAATCCAAAAAATAATGTTTAAAATGTCAATGACTTATTTAAGGGGGTTAATATCCATCACAAAGGCATTGGAGGAGTAGTACTGCTAATAGAATCACATAAGAATTGTACTTTCTCCCAGGCCTGGGTGGGGCACTGGGTATTGACTTCACCTGCAAGAAAAAGAGATGAAAAACAGAGACAGTTTGTGCTTTTGAGCATAACCTGGCAGCCTAAGTGTTGGTATTTTATGGTGGAGCAAAGTGAAACCACTTTATCTTGTCTAATGGGACACAGCACAGGAATCAAATGTGTTACTATGAATTCTTGTTCACAAGCACAGTGGTTGCCAGCTAGCTAAATTTCAGGAAAAGAACAGAAACTGCCTGCTTGCTGTGAAAAAATAATACTTCTCCATCTGTTCCCGGTTTCCCACACCTTCTCCACTTTGGAGGAAGAGACTTGTGAAGGTTGTTCTGCCTTGGGAAAAGAAAACTATTATACAGTCTCTCGTGTTGGTGGAGCAGGGAATCCAACACTGTATGTAAGCAAGTCTTCCCTCTCTGCTGCACTAGGAAGACAACACATACTCCCCCAAAAGAAAAACACATACCTTTGCCTAGGTTTGTTCCAAACACAAAGGAGAGGTAGCTGAACTTTAGAGCAGATATTGGAAGAAAAGTGATAGCTCCTGACACTAACACAGGGAAAAGGCCATCCCAAATTCTCCTTTCTTCAGGTCCTATCAAGCCCCCTTACCTAATTGGAAGAATGACATGCTTCAGTCTTCTGGGATGTCCTCCTTACAGAATTGTAAGAGCTTCCTTGCAAGTCTGCTGATTTTAGGGTTTTCTTTTTTCCTGAAGTCAAGGGACTGCCATCTGCTTTTGGACACAATTCTGTGGTTCAACTAAGGAGCTTCTTCTGTGATGGTTATTGGCTCAATAGCTCTAGAGAAGCTAGAGCTGGAAATTCAAACTCTGGAATGCAAGATAAATATCCTTGTCCCAGCTGGTGGAGGAGAGGGGAGGCACAGATGATCAAGAACAACTAGTTTATCGAAGAAAATCCAGGGTTCAATTAAAAGAGAGGGGAGAGAGAGAGGTAAAGGGACTGATGATTGTGATTTTCTGGTCAGAAAGGGATAAAGTAAAATGTACAGGAAAACAGTAAGAGAGGAGAGGCTCTGAAAAAAACAACTGAAGGCAGCAGAAAAAGTGATAGAAAAGATATATTGTGGGTTAGGGACTGGGCAGGAGAGCCAAGAGAACAACAAAGGTGATGTCCAATCTTTAAGAAGGAGGGAGAAGAATAGCATTAAAATAGGGGAATTTGAAAAGGGAAAATTTTGGTGGTGGTGGAAATGGGAGAGGGGAGAAACATTAGAAAAGAGACATGAAAAGAGAAAGAAAGAAAACCCTATATTTTACTCTGGCTTTAATATCTCAGTAGTTGCAATTGGGTGGTTCTAATTTGGAGCACTTTTCATTTAGAATGGAATATGTCAATGAAGGACAAATTAAACATCTGATATCTGGAAATACTGCAAGTGGTGAATTAGAAAGTTAAATACATCTTGTGCAACCTCCATGGGTTTTCACTGGTAATACCACACCAATTACACAGATCTTTCTATTCATAAAACACACTTGTGTAAGCATTACCATCATAAATTACCCATTCTTGGAAGATGACAAAGAATGCATTGTAAGGGCTTTATAAAACAATTATAACAGGTGAAAAACTTCTGCATTCCTTTTTCATTATGTCTTAGGCACTTCTGGGAAAAAGAAAGGTACTCAGTTCCTCATACACTTAACCACGGCCATGCAATTTTGAGCCTGACAAGCTAGCTAGACCTCAGCTAAGCTAAGGGAAAATAAAGTCCTCATTGTTAAGCCAGAAGAAAAAACTTGCAGCTGCTATATGTGAAGGTAAATACATGGAAAATTGAGATGATTATATGCACCATGAAAACTGCTAGTTTATGCATCCTACCATTTCTAGGTCACATCAAACTGCACATGGTGTGAAGAAGTGTGGATTTCAATTTAGGTAATGTATATGCAATTGGAGTAGAGCAGGGGACCATGACCATGACAATCTATCTCCTGCAGATTAATGTCTGGTGCAGGCAGGTATGTCATAAACTATAGCTTAATATGGACAACCTCTCAGATTTTCCGTCATTTTTACTAATGCATTGTGTGTGCTTCTAAGATATTCACAGTAGATGTAGGGCTATTGCTTTTAAATGTTGCCTCTGACCCAGATAATGTCAAAATGTCTGAATATGCTATGCTCTTTTTAGAAAGAGTATCTCTAATGTAATGCAAATGCACACTGTGGGGAAATTCCAGCTGAGAAAACGAGGCCTTATATTTCTAAAACTATATACATGTCAATAGCCCATTATTCTCAAGTTTTAAATGTAATTGCAGCCCATCTTGGAACGAATTCCTGAAATAATAAAATACACTGAGTAGCAGTTACTGTGTCTTCCAGTTATTTTATGCTCCCCCCTGCCCTGCAAAATAAAATAAAAATAAATAAATAAATTTAAAAAAACTTAAAAAGAGAGAGAGAGAGAAAAGCCAAAATGGAGCGAGAAAGGGAGAGAGAAGATAAAAGTGAAAGTCATATCCTTTTCTCTAATGTGTTATTGGAACACTCTGTGCAAAAATATGCTGGACTCCTAAAAAGCATTACAACATCAACGCATCTGAAGCTTTTGTACAAATGAATCTCAGCCCAATTTTTATGACAAATTATTTCCAAGCAATTAAGAATATTTATAATTGTTTTCTTTAGTTGGAACTTTATTCTATTTCCAATTTTTTTTTTAAGCTAATGTTTCCTATAAATCCTGAACAGCCGTCATTTTGAAAGAATTCTCTCTTAGTCATGTGAACTGCTCTTTGCAACCATCTTTTTCTGATAAATTTACCATGTGCATAGTATGCCTTTATCTTCAGTATTGGTAGATTTTAAGGTATCATTGTTTCATTTCAGAGTTTCCCCCCTGCTCCCCTTTCCTGGAAGAATTCCCAGAAACAGTTTCTATGATCAAAAACAATATAGATTAATATTAGGGTTGTGCTGAACTGAAGTATTTCTTTCCTTTCCTTGCTATCTTTACTTCCCTCACAGATTTCCCTTCTTAGCATGAAACCCTATGCTTCTCAGTAAATGAAATGTAAATGGTTCAATTGCCTAGTCATGTTTCTAGGGTGAAGAACATATACATAGATTTTCTGAAAAAAAACCAGTTAACGGACTATTATGCAGTGAATCCATGACAAATAGTTCCTTGGAATACTAAATTTGAGATACAAATGTGTGTTTACTGTAAATGCCTTCTGAAGACTTAAAAATGTGAATTTAGTTTGTCAGAGGAGGTGGTTTTGTGGAAATGAACAATCACACAAAGAACCAACTTTCCTTCTCAGTTTCAGATGAAGCAAGAGGTAGCTGCAGATAATGCTCAGCATGCTTTATTCCCCTTTCAGTCCTTTTTTTTCCTTTACTTAAGGGAACTGAGGTCTTTCTATCTGACTTATAGAGGTGCTGTTAATTATTTAAACCTTTCATCTTTCTTTAATTTATGTCATAGTGTAAGCATAATTTCTAATTTTTATCTGCTTCTCATCAAGCTGCATTTCTGTCATTGTTTGTAAGCCTGAGGATAGACGAAACTGCAAAATTAACTGTGTTTCAGTCTTTGAAAGAGAAAAAAAAACAGATAAAAAACAGTCTCCTCAGGACTTAGTGCCTCTGGTAGTTGATTAGTCCCTGCAGTAGGGAAAATTAAATTTTGTGGTTGAGACCCAGCATGCTTGGATGGTTTAATAATGCTGTGGCCATCATCCAATGGCTGACAACCAAGAACTGAGGTACTTTCTGTTCTTTACTCCCTCATGCAACACCTGAAAATCCCGGGGCAAATCAAGCAGCAAATTAAAGCTCAAAAAAACCCCTCACCTGCAAAACATGTATAAGGAACTCATTTTAATGCTTTCAAGCTGAAGTCATTGGGACAGGAGCCCAAAAACCAGTGACAAGGGTATCTTGGTGAGTTCTGAAAGCACCTTTTTCAATTTTCTGTAGCTCCAACTGGGCTTGATGTTTTAATGTATTTCTGCTTCCAGTGCAGTTAAAGCCAAGTAGCTACTAAAAGCAATCAAGTCACACTAAGCATTTCAAAAAGCCGAATCAGTGATTATGACTATAAATACAAATGAAGACTGTGGCTTCTCAAATGTAGTTAGTGTGAGGCATTCCCTCCCATCACCCAAACCTGGGTCTGGCACCCAGTGTGGACTCAAGTACTGCCTTTGGATTCGCTGTCCAAGATGGGGCTTTGCCTGACACATACATCTCCTGTGCTTGGGGCAGTCCCTGAAGATGACTGTGTTGTGATCATGTCTGCCAAGCAAAAATGCCTTTGTTAGCTAGCAGTGAAAAGTCAGCTGTAGTGGTACAGCCTCTGTTATTCCATGGATAAAAAGCAGAAGTGTGACATTGGATCTGGATTATTAAATGCACAAGGTATCCTCAAAAAATAAATAATATGAAGTGTGTTTTTTTTAACCTCCAAATTTTTTTCTACTTTGTTTTTAGTAAAACAAAACAGAAACCACAGGAAATTCAGATGGAAGGAAAACAGCCATTTTATGCATCAGTGTTGAGAACATGGTGGATATTTTTCTTCTTAAGGCAAATACCTTTACTCTCACAATTTTGGCAAGTTCAGTTGGAATTTTGCTACATTTGTGCTTTAATGCAACATTTGCTGACGAGAAAAGTGGCGTTTTCTTTTTGGATCAGATGTATTGTTAGAATAATCTTGAAGAAACAGCTGTCAGTTTTGTTCTGATTTAGACAGAGGCTTCAGTCAGAAAGACAGCAATTTCTTCGTTAATCATTCACTACAGTAGTATCAGAAAGCTGCCATACAAGAGCTGACTTCAGAACTGTGTCCTAGTACAGTTTCTCCAGTGCTTTGCTACAGCAGGATTGGGTGGAAGAGAGAAATGAGACCAGACATTTTAGTGGTAGTTTTTCAGTTAGGTCATAATTATGACAGTTATGGCCATTGAAATTCTTTTACTGCCTTTAAATTCTCTTTATCAAGCGTGCTTGGAAAAAAATGCTGCACAATCACATTGTTCTGTTTCTTGGTCTGTCTTAGCTGTTGAATCTACCAGTTTTACAGCCAGTGGTCAACTTCAGAAAATTTGATAAAAACAGAAGATAATACATTTTTATCAGCTTTTCTCCATGGAGGATAAAAAATTGCAACTGTCTATACTGACAGGTTGTCCCATCAAAAATTTGCCCAGACGAGTGAGAGACTACCCTGAGTGTTCTAAGTCTAGCTGTCCAACCTCTAACCAGCCTGCAAATGGGCACAGAGCAGAGCTGAGAAAACTGCATGTGAAACATTAGATAAAGATACACAGAAATTTGTATTTATGAGTTCAAAACACCGACTTTTAGAAGGGAGTTGTGGTTTTGGAATATTGCTATTTGAAGGCATTTCTACACCATACAATTCGGCAGTCATGCATTAGAAGCTAAAAGAAACCTGAACTGAATATATAGGCTGTTGCTCAAACAACATCCCTAGGTTTAAAATCTTAAAAATTGCAGTTTGGAGATGATTTTTGTGGTTTAATACTATTTATTATTTGCTTAGATAGATATTTATCATATTCTTTCCTTGTGGCAAGCCCTTTGCTCCGGAAAATATCCTCACATTTGGTGTTTTATAGATGTAAGACCTTCTTGTTCTGCAGGTGGTGACTCAAGAATGGACACTATAAGTAATTTTCTTGAGTTTGTAAAAGTTACACATGACACAGGTTTAAATGTCTGCCCTGAATAAAAGTCAACAACTTAATTTCATGTGCCAGTCTTCTAGTCTAGTCAGACTATCTTGTGTGATGACTTCTGCACCCAGGAGTCTGGTAGAGTGATAAGAAACAAAGGAATCCCAAAACAGAAGATACCATTTCCGAGGGAATTCGGTGTGTAAAGCCATGTTTCCTCCACATTACATCTGGACCAAAGTACACTATTTGGAAACCACATGGTTTCCCCTCACCCTCTTTTTCATCATGTTAAACTGTTGGGGGTTTTACTCTAATTCCTTTGTTGGTTTCACTGCTAGTTTCTATAAGCAAGCAGTGAGATTTCAATATGCTGTTCTGACATGTTTTGCCCAGTTTAGACAATGTTCTTAAATCTTTACCCAGCCTTCTTTTCTTTGTTTAGTCTTTACCCTAATGGCAGTCCTGGTTTCTCTGCCACGCAGAATGGTTGATGTTGCACATTCTCAAGGGTGTTGGCTAGTGCAGTCATTCCTTGAACTCTCAGACCTATTGGTAACACTGTTCTCACAAGGGTGATTTGCATTCAGTCTAGATTGAAGTCCAGTACGTGCCCACAACATAAAACGTGCTTGTTATGAATGAAGTGTATGCAGAGCCTCTTAAGAATTCACCCAACATAATTAGATACACCCTGGTTCATCTAAATGTTATCCAAAGGCTAAATATCTGAAGCTTTAATTGAAAAAGCTCATTAACTTTAAATACAGCTAAAGTTGTTGAAAAAATCTCAGTGGAAATAGTAGATTCTCCATAAAGACCAAAAATAAAAGCACATTTGAGTCTGAAGCTATTAATCATAAAGTTGACTTGCATATTTGTGCTACGTTTGAAGTAGGTCTGAGTGCTTAATTAAAAAAAAAAAAAAAAAAAAGGAAACTTGTGCATGCATGCTAACTAAATTTTGCTATTTTGCTGTGTGTTTAGTGGATTTCAAGTACTTAAAGAGTGCAAAATAAAAAGAACTACTTGATGTAGGAGCACAGTAGACAGGTCCACAGTCAACTTGAAGCAAACTGATGATTATGTGTGATATTTGCCAACAATGTGTTAAACTAGTAACTGTGTCTATGGAATGTCACATTACCAAACAAGTCACCAGCAGAACATTCAACATGAGTATATATGAAATTTGTTATTACACCCGACGGAATTTTGTACCCAGAGGTGAACAAGCCTTAGTAATAATGTAGGTAATCTAACGTGCAATGTTGCAACCAGAGGAAACTCTTATGGCATGGATGGTATTGACAGATGGGTCCCTTCCAACCATGGGAGGGGAGAATACCACTCAAAGGTGTGGAACTAGTAGAGATGACAAACCTGCATAATATTTACATGTGCTACAGAATGACCAGGATTAGCTGACAGTATCATTTGAATTCCAGAAATACTGTTGGGTGAAAAACCAGCCTGATTACTTCAGAAGAATTTGGATGCAATTGGCATGGAATAGAGAGGGTGTTACTTGTGAAATTTGTGAAATACAGTTTTCAGAGCTTCTTTGATAATATTTTTTTCCTTCTCTTGGGAACTAAAGCAAACAATCTTTTGCTGCAGTTACAGAAGTGATTGTGAACCTGGCATCAAGCCAGATTCAACACCACAACTCTTTTTTTCTTTTGCTATTCAGGTGCACATTAAGTAGTCTGAAGCACATACCAGAAGAAGTAAAGAATTAATGTTAGCAGTATTGCTAAAATGTAAATCTACATTAAGTGTCTGAAAAATCTGCATGGGAATTACACAGGATTTTAAAAGACTTTATTTATATCAGAGCAGCATTCTTCTATTAGCTTTTATTTGCCAAACCCCCAAAATACTACAGTTTTAAGAATTCATCTGAGAATTACTCTCTCTTAACCTAAATGATCAAAAGTTGTTATTTTCAAATTATTTATGTGGGAAAACAGATAATATAGGATCAGGCTTCACACCACAATTGTCCTTCTTAAAATAAATAGCCCTTGACATTAAAATAAAAAGAATAAAATCTGAACCCAACCTCCCTTCTCTCTTCCTTTCCCACAGAATTATCTGTTAGAAATACATTTTGAAGATATATAGACATAGTAGGTCATTGTAATGCCTTGCTATATCATTAATTAATTAAAATGCAAGTTAAGAAAATTATTTTCAGGATTTTCAGCTTAAAAACCATAAAGATGGAGTGAAATCATAATAATAGCACTAGAACACTATCTTCTATTTGCTGATTTTTACATAGTATTGATACCAAAGAACAAAAATTAATAGACATATTTTGACTATTACTAAACTTCATTTCAGGCTTCATAAATAAAAAGAGAAACCATTACTTTAAAAAAGTCCTAATATAAAATAATACAATTAGAGACATATACAAAATTTTACTTAAGCAAATACAAATATGATATTTGTTCTTCAAGTAATTAAACCATTCTCACAATTTTTACAGGTACAGGAACTTGAGTTATTTGTTCTAAAGCTCACTATTTTGCTATTTCATTTCATATTACTAATTTTTCCACATTCAGATGCCCAAGAAAATACTGTACCTACATAAGGATAGTTATATACAGTTCATGTTTCTAAACAGTGCTTTTTTTTTCACCTGATAATCATGGTGTAAAAGCTGAGAAATTTTAAGACTGTTAAAAAAACTGCTAAATAGATTCACTGGCTTTTGTTTAGTAGATATTTACTAGACATTTAGTAATTGGTAGATATTTTAAGACTGTTTAGCTGATACTGTATTTAAACCTGTCACATAGAAACTGAGGTCAGCATTTATGACTATGAAAGCATACAGTTAGCCTCTGAGTATTGTTCTGAACACGTGGAGGAAAAATGCATTTCATCACAAATTGTTCTGAACATGTATATAACATTTTTAATCAGGCTATTATTTTACTGCCCAAACAACTAAATTAGTGCCTAGTAGAAGTTTCTAATTTAAAATTAAAGTAGAATGAGCTACTATTTTCTGAAACGCTGAGGGAAGAATGACCAAATTTTTAAATGGAATTGCTAAACCTAATCTATGATTCAGAGAGTTGTCTTTTAACTTTCTTCCAGCAGATTTTTAAGGACCCTTTTAATCAGTCCCATTCATGAAAATATATGTTGAAAAATCAAATGCAGGTATTTTCTTTTGGTTTTGATAAAGTCCCTAGTTATAGCTGATGTTCATACC
Source organism: Muscicapa striata striata (assembly GCA_030060385.1). NCBI lineage: Eukaryota > Metazoa > Chordata > Aves > Passeriformes > Muscicapidae > Muscicapa > Muscicapa striata. The sequence goes on from JAREIS010000005.1 coordinate 4,810,756, forward strand.
CCAATTACTTGATTGAAATGTAACAAGAAAAAAGAATTTTGATATTTTAATAAATTTTTAATAAATTTTTAATAAATTTTAATAAATATAGACTGTATCTTTCTGAGAAAGAAACCAAGTATTTTTCAATCTGTCATTGTTGTATATAGGTAAGTCTAAAATTCTTCCTTCTTAAAAATGCAAAAAGAAAAGTTTAGATATCACAAATTAGCTTTAATGACTCTTTGCACTCTGAAGTGGGGTTTCATCTCTCTTGTCTTGGAAAAGGCTTTTCTTTAGTTGGTTGAGGCTGTTTTGTTTGTTTTTTTTTTTCCTTTTTTTCTCTCCACTTCTGCTTGGGGAAATGCAAGCTCTTCAATTGGCAAACAGAACTGCACTTATTAGCATTCAACCAAACTAAATACTGGATTCAAGAACAAATGCTTGCAGAGGTGCTGGCCTTAAACTCGCCCCATACCATGCAAACTGGTTTATCAGAACCTTCATGAATTACAAGTTACAAAAGCTACAGTTAAGGAGCACACTTCTACTATCGTATTTAATTTGCAATCAAATGAAGAAACCCTCCAAAATGTAATTACTACTTTGGTTTAAGAGTGGCTTTATCCACATGTATTTAAAGTGAGACAGTATTTGACTTAAGAATGGAAAGCTACATATACATAATGTTCCCTGAAGATATTACTTTCAAGTAAACATCCAGCCCTCTTCCTACTTGAAGGATGGTTTATTTCTTTTTCAGTTAATGCTCAGATTGCAAAGGAAATAGGTGTGATGTTTACATGCCTCAAGGTAAATGTATTAATACATACCTAACCAGTTTTGTTGAAAGGTACATTCTTACCTAATCAAACCAAAAATAACACTCCCTGCAACTTGTGCTGGAGGCTTTTAAGACACAGAAAATGTCCAGAAAACTCTCACTTTAGACAAGGAAAAATGCATTTCCTGGACACTTTATAATTAATGTTAAAGAGTTCATGTTATTTTTTTAGAGAAATGTTAGTACAACACATGCTTGGAGCATTGCATGAAAAGGATTTTTCTCTACAATCCTACAGTTACCATGAGTTTGATTTTCTTGCTTTTTTTGGCTTTTTTAATGTTTTGTGAAGTTTAATGCACACTCTTCGATCAACAAATACCCCCTGAGCCCTGAAACTATCTTTGGAAACAGGATTGGGATAATACAAATCCAACAGGAATAAACATTTCCTAATTTTAAAGTGAGTTTTGAGAAAATACAAACCAGCAAACAAAGTAATAGATCCTGAAGGTCTAAAATATGTTTGTTATTCCAAACTTTTTGCAAGCTTTATACCAGCAAGACAGCTGGCTACAGCTAGCATGGATAATAATTTTAATCTAGGGTCCTGGTTGATCTGCTGTGCCTGTATTCCAAGAAACAAACCTTGCTAAAGGGAGTAATTATGGAAATAAACTCAACTAGGAGAAAAATAAATATGAAAGCAAGTTGATGAACTACTAAGTAATCAAGCAGTATTAGATTTTTTCATGTGAGCTCATTCTATGAGTGTTGAACAGCAAGAAAATCTGTTTCAGTGCAGATGTCCCTCTCAGCCAATCTGAAATCCTTCCCATGCCAAAGAAATAGTATTTGAATTTTGCACTGCAAATTGTATTGTTACAACAGAGCCATTGGTTTTCCGTACCATGTTTTTGGTTTAATGTTCCTGTCTGAAGACCCTGATGGGTATCAAATATAAAATTAGTCTCTAGATTTATTAATCGTGTAGTAACACTGTTGTTAGTCCAAGTAATAAGAACATCCTAAAAAGTCCTCACTAAATTCTTGTAAAATACAAAGTTGTCTCTGAAAAGAAATATTGTGAAAACTGTCCCTCTCCCATATATAAATTAGACCTATTCTCTTAAATATTCGTCTATTACATTTTTATTACTAACCACAAGGTAAGATTTTACTGTTTAATTGGTATATGATTTCTAGCCAAACATAAACTACACAAGTGAAAAATAATCTGTGGATATGAAAAAGAAATTGGAATGTAAGCTGAATTTTTTCTCTGACTAATTTCATTCTTTTTCCTGTATTAAAGATCTGCAACTATAAACCCTTAACAATTGTGTTGATAATGAATGAATCATGAAACAAGCCTATTGTCTCCTAGATGGATCCGTTTCTGTGAAATAAAGAGAAAAAATAAGTCTATTTATGTCCAAAACACAAAGCACATGTAACTCAATGCAAACATGATGCATTTGTGTTGCATACACATCATTTCTACAGTTATTCTTCTGACCATAAACAAAATTTAAGATGTATTTTGTGGGGAAGTGGTGAATTCCACTGTGTAATTAATGAAACAAACAAACAAACAAAAAAGACAAAATAAAACCTTGTTAAATTCTTTGAGTCAAATTCTGTTTAAGAGATATGTACAATGGGCAATGTTTCACCATCTGTGAAGACCAGATATGGCCTTTATATATAGCTGATGATAAATGAAACCAGGTGATGATTTCTACTTTTGTGACCACATCTTCAAAATAATCTCAATTTTTATGATTCTTCGGAAGCAAGAGGGACCCTAACACTAACAAATATCGGAAGGAAGAAGAAGGAAAGAACATAACATTGATATTTGGAAGAAGTGCTGTTAGTTAGATGCATCAAGCAGGCGGCCTTCGAAGCAGATAGGAAACAAAGAGGCTAACTAGCTACATTTTGCTTCATGTTGTGTTTTTGGGAAAGGTAGCTGAGAGTATTTGGTGTCAGGCTACAGCAGCTAATGCAATTTTGGTCATTACTGCCTTTGACTCTTAATTTTTGTCTCTATTAATATCATACTGTGACTGTTTGTTCAGAGGGTGTCTTTTACTGCTTTGAAAAAGCTGCTGGAGATGCCCAATATTGACTTCCTTTGGTCCTTTAACTTTTAAAAGTGTTCATCTTTTACGCAGGAAGAAATAGATGTCTGGAAGGAGATAAAGAAAGCAAATAGTTTTGGCATGATTAATAAAATAGCTCTGGCTTACAGTATGAACACAGAGAACTGAAAAGCGATATCCCTGAAACAATACTGGTCAGTTCTTTAAGGATTCTTGGTCCTGGGTGTTTTTTTACAAGAATTTGTGGTTTAGAAATAAGTGAGGGTCCTTTAGCTGTCAGTTTCACAGTCCTGACTGCTTGAGGATCTTTGATCATCAAAAAATCACCCCAAGCCATGGACAAAGGCTTTGGCCCACAGAATCTGCTGTGTATGTTGCACTTATGGAATATCTCAGTCCTAGCAGCTGTGATTAAGTAGCTCATATGACTTTAGCTGCCATAGCCAATCTTATGTTTAGACTCCTAAACCCAATGTACAAGCAGCCCAGCATCAAACAGTACCCACTTTTGTGTAGTATTTCATGGTACTTCTACACTGTTTTTCTGATTACACAATTTGTAAAATGATCATTCATTCTAAGTCCTCCTCTAGTTAAACTGGAAGATTAGCATTGTACATCCCAGGATTTACAGGAGATTTTAAACCAAAAATATTAGAAAACCCCTTTAAATACACAAGGCAGAAGTTTCAATTTTCTCCAACAATTCTTCATAAAGCTATGGATTAACAACTTGAGTGTGGCTCAACTTAGCAATTAAACAACCAAGAAAAACTGTCTGAAATATTAAAATAGTTCAACTTGTTGAACTAAGATTCTGAAGACACCATAAAAATCCAGTCTTGTAGTACATATGGGGATTATCTGATGCTGTTCACATAGTTTATACATCTTTGTCTTTAAATCAGGATAGTGCTTCCCTTTTTCAAATGCATGTGGTGAAGATAAAAGTGATTAACCATCCTTTTGGATTTTGGAAATAAGACAGTCCAGTGAAATGAAATGAACTGAGCAAACCACACAAGTAGATAAAGAAGCCTGAAAATATTTCTAAATTTATATTTGCATAACCAGCTAAATTTCCTTAAATTCTCTGTCCGTATCTAGTATTATTTTCATAGCTTTGACACTGATTCACTGCAGAGCACATTTTAAGTCAGGGCACTGGTCACAGCACCAGGCTGTCTGAGTTCAAGAAGAATTTGGACAATGCTCCCAGGCACATGATGGCCTGAGATCCTTGGGACTGTCCTGTACAGGGCCAGGATGTGGATCCAATGATCCTGGTAGGTCCCTTCCAACTCAGCATATTCTCTGATTCTATGATTCTAATACATTGTACATTGTTTCTAATTTAATGTTGCCATCCTGAAGATTTACATAGGCTTCTGTGTACTTCCACTGTAGGCAGTTTGTAAATGATACTCAAAAATGCTCAATTTTATCCAGTAGGTATGTAAAGACATAATGATACAAAGTAGGAACATTGCAAAGATTACAAGGAGTTTTGGATGGAATTGTTGTAATCCTTAGAGTAGGATCTTGCAATTGCACCATCACAGAGAAATATTAAACCACTCAAATTACATCTGTAAATTACTGATATCTGGGAATTACCCATATCTGTTTAGAGATAGAATTCACAATTTCCTTCATCCGCTTCACAGTACTTATGTGTTTTTCCATTGATTCCTAGATGAGACTTCTGACTATTCAAGGTAATGAAAGATGTGCCCCAATTCAAAACATGCATAGAACTTTTAGTCACACTCAGAACACTCATGTACTTCTTATCCAATCGGGAGGAAAAAGAAATCAATATTTCAGTGTGCATATTTAAATTGCAGAAATATATACTCTTAATTAAAAATATGCTTATAGTCACCAGCTGTGATTAATGTGTATTTTTAGGCAACTGCACTAATGCAGAAAAGAAAGAGAAACCTAAAAAATCCCAGATATAATGTCTCTAACTGCTCTAAAATAGTAGCATAAGTGTACAGTGGAAAAAGCTGCAAAATCTGATGGTCTGATTCACATTTCATTGCATTACAAATCAGAAGTTACTCTGAGTGTACTAAGAACTGAATAGTCTTCAAAAATGTTTCTGTTTATTTTGTTTATTTTTTTAATTAAATGGAACTTGGAAAAAACCTCCACCTTTTACTAATTATATTTTTTTTATTTTAAATTTTACTTCTATGTGGAGCAATTGCTTCTGTTGAAAAATGTTGATTTCTAATTTTAAATAAGTGGGAGTTTATTAACTTTTTTATGACACAAGCAAATGAGCAGAAGGAGAGAGAAAGAGAGAGGGAACATGTCCAGACCAGCTCTAAAAATGGAGTTATGCCAGTCAGAGAATGAGGACTAATTTTTTTGCACCAGAAAGCATGAAAATACATAATGTTGCTGCGCTAAGGACAGGAATATTTTAGAGAATGGCCACTGGAAAAACATCCTTCACTTTTCTCAGTTCTAGAGATTTAGATAGTCATGTGCTAGTAGACATAAAGGTGGAGAAAACAGACAAAATAATTTTACTGAGGAGTAATAGCTACTATACCTTTTCTGATTGCACTGGGATGGTGCTGCTTCTGTCACTTAACCTCTGATTATTTCAGGATTGGAAGCAATCAGTCAGTATGAGTTTGGCAGCTGCAGGATCCAGATGTGCAGCCCTTGGATTTAATCTGTCTGGCAGTGGCAGCTGGCTGCCACTTTTCCTTTTCTGTTTTTCTCAGCAGATGTGTTGTGATTGTGCTGTGCATCACACCAATATTATTCATTTTCAGACCATCCTTTTTCTAATGATAGAGAACTGACTCACTGGTTTTGATGTTGAAGAAGAAAAAATTATATACAGAGGTCCTATTTCTCTTGCTTGTGTTTCTTTACCTTCTTTGACCTGAGTGGATTTAGCCTTGATTTAGAAAGAATGAGGAGAATAAGGCTTATAATACAAAGTAATCCTTCACCAGCATAGACAACATTCAGCCCTCCAGTGTCTTATCTACTGCAAAAGGCTCCATTCAACTTTCAGGAAAACTAAACTGGACAGTAAAAGGACTGAGAATGAGATTCTTCTAACTGCTGAAACAGTTTGCCAGTAGACTTCAAACCACAGGCAAACTAATGAAAGTAACCCTGGGAAGGAAACAATTGATTCAGTCATCCTGGGGAATGTGGACGGGTATAAAATGGAACATCTTGTGTAAAAATAAAGACATAGAAAATACAGAGTAATTTAAAACTTCTGTCCAGAAAAATGAATTAGTAAGAAGTAACAGAAAGAGCAGAGCTCAGGAGAATAGTAAAGCCTGCATATTACTCATGTGGCAGTAGGCACTGACTAGTTCAGATGAGATAACCATGGATAATCCAGAGTCAACTGCACGTATACTTATTGTGTAGTCATTTGTTCAAGCTTATTCCCTTCTTGGATTTTGAACAGCTCAGCCGCATGCAACATAGGAATGAATTCTTTTGAGTTGTCTAATTACAATCAAGCCTTAACTGAAATTTATTTGGGAAACATAAAACCTCACCAGTCATTTTCTTTTAATGGCAGAGGATGCTGTGAATTTCCTGGCTTTTCACTGCTTCTATGGCATATGCAATTAAATTAGCAGGATTGTTTTCTGCAGTTTTAATTGGAGTATGCATTAGTCACTTCTATCCCAACTGCTTTATCAAAAAATGGATGTAAAGGGGGAAAATAAATACATGGATTCTGTTTGAAAATGCATTATCTTAAATATAATTGGAATACTTGCCATCCATTTTTCTGGTGGCCAGTTTTGATTCATATAGAAATAGTTTTTCAATGCATGGTTTTGATTAGTCTAAAGAAGAAATATTCTCCTTTACCCTCTGTATTTGGGAAGAGCATCTCACATTGGTGACTGACAGTGTCACGCAAATATATGGGGATATATGATCAGGGCATGTCTGCTTCCTTAAATCTGACACAAATTAATCCTTTTTTCCTGGCTAAGAAATTAGTCTTGAAATACAGACTCTGTTTTTCTTCACATCTTGTAACATAGCATGTTAATAAAAGGAAAGAGCATACATCAGTATCTTTGATCCAGAAACATGAAATACCACTCTTGTGTCTCAGGGTTGCTTGGGAAGTAGTTTTACTCTGCATGGTATATGTTGCACTGATGTCTTCATTTCCTGGTTTCCTTTTACTTTATTCATCCTATATCTTTTTTTCTGGAATCAAGTCTGTGGATTCCCAATTCTGCAAAGGGGTGGGTCCACATCTTGATAAAGATTCTAAGAGCATCCAGCTGTTGCTGAACTTTGCAGGAGAACCTGTTTGCAATGATTGCACACCAAAAGCGTGAGAAAAGTTGTTTGTATAATGTTTTAGCATGTAGCTCTCTTCACAACATGGAGTATATTCCACCAGGAAATTTTGATTCATAAAAACAAATGAACAGTCTTTTTTTCTCCTCCAAATTCTGGTTGCAAATTTAATTTCTGAGTTTTCTCAATTTGCAGTCCTGGACTAGCACATAAGAGGTAGATTTCTGCTGTTTAAAATTTTGGACAATGCAGTGGACTGTTGGATTTTCTCTTTTCGTGAAAATGAGTTGCACTGAAAAAAATCTAACTACATTTTTCCACTGGAATTGCTTCCAAAAGTAGAAGAAGAGAGGAGAAGGATGGAAGAGTCATTTACTTTGCTCTTGTTCAAATCCTTATTGCTCCAATATAAATTACCAGTTGTCTTTGTTTTCTCTTGCATTTGATTTTGTGTTATTTGAAGCATAACAAAATCTCTTCACCAGTTTGGCAGACTTTAAAATATGTAATATAAAAAAATCATTAAGAGGTCTAATTTTGTCAGATTAGTATTAAACATACATTATCTGAGCCAATTTAAGGCAGAGAATTCTGCTAAGGAAAGACAGCTCTCTTTATAGAGAATATCTTTTCCCCTCCATTCACCGGTTCCCAACTCAGGTTTGATGCTCTAGAAGAATTGGAGTTGATTAGGGTAGGAGGGAACAGAATTAATGTTTCATGCCTTCATCTGCTTATTATCAAAGGCCCACAAATCTGTTCCAAGCTCTATGAGTTAATTTTCCTTTTCTTTTCTTACTTCATTTTTTTTTTTTTTAAATTTTGCCTGGAAACCTTTTTAATCTGGAGGAAAACAAAACCTCCTAATTCCATTCTTTCACCCTGAATAGGACCATATTCCAAACACATATGGAGAGAGGTATGTTAATAATAAGAGAGGGGAATAGGGTCACCTGAGGCTGTGAGAGACAGTCCAGAGGAGTTTCAAACTGAGAACTGTAGTGATAATTTTGGAGAAGACCGGGTGATGAGATGAGAGTTGTGCAATGCAGAGTCTGATCTGGGCTTGAGTGAAAAATACCAAAATGCTTAGGTCAAAGCTGCAAGGTACAGTGCTTCTAAAACATATCTATTAACAGAAGGCTGCTGCCTTGTCTTTCTCCCTGATCAACACATTTTTGAGCGATATTGCATGAGAACACAAAAACTTTCCTGAAGGCTACCTGTATTTTTCATATATTTTATTAGTTAATTCAGCAAAATATATATTTTTAATGCATATGGTTGTAATTGTCCAGCGCAATGATTTTAATCTATAAACAATTGGCAGAAAATGCAGGAAAAAACTGGGAACAGAGAAAGCTCCAATAGAATTCCCAGAGGACAATATATTCAATAATAGGAAGATTAATATGGGAGAACTAAAGGCACAAATTACAGTCAGAGTCTTTTTAAGATCTGTTATCAGATTTTAGGATCTAAATTATTTTGGAAATTCATTTTATTTATTTATAAGCATGAGAACAATTGACAGTTTGAAATGACGGGTAGGTGTATGTCAGATTCTTGGCAAAAAGTCAGAGCTTGAGCTCTTGGGTGGTGTCAAGGAGGGAGGGAGGAACACAGTCCTGAAAAGACCTCAGCACCACAGAAGTTCCAATTGCAGCCCATTTCCCTAAGCATTTTTTTAACGTCTCCATGCTGTCTTTTTCTAAACATGTAATTTTCCAAGGCTGCACACAGTGTTATATATAGGCTGGCTAGGTCAACATGCTTTGCTCAGAAGGGTTTGTATGCTCTATTGTCTCTGCCACAAATTGTGGTAATTCTCTCTCTTCTGTTATAAGCCTTTTTCTTTATTTTTAATAGGAGAACAGCTCTCTTTTCTTCTCTTTTTTTTTTTATGATTGTGTTACAGTGAATCCAATTCCACAAATAAAAGTAGTCAAAAAGAAACAACAGAGTGTGCCTATCCAAATACTTGTGGATTGGACTGTGTCTCATTATTGACAAAATTTTCATTACAAGATGACTCCAGTTATGTTTTATTCTAAGATACAGACTGGGAGGAGGCAGTAAGTGTTAGATAGTCTCTGCTTGTTTTCCAAATGTAGTTCAGCTTAGGACATCACATGCACAGACAGTTAAGTATCAAAACCAGACACACAGAAAGAGCCCAATCTCAGCACTGATAAGTTTAAAATAATAATATAATAAAAAGAGCAAATAGCATTTTGCAGACATCTAACACAGAGTAGATTACCCTGGCATGAACCTCAGTAAAAGATGAAATTATATTTGGCACTGCACTCAGTGACAATGACTGTACTGTAGCCTGTGTGATTTATACATTTCCCTAGTGCTTTACTTGGGTAGAAAGAATTTAGAAGCAGACAATGAGGGAAAAAAAAAAAAAAAAAAAAAAAAGAGGAGGTTTAAGTTTACTGTAATATAAATACACATACACATTGCTGCAGATGTTATTCATTGGCAAGTGCTTCTGCCCAATTATGCTCTGAGCTTCATAATATTTTAATGAGCTTTTACCCTAAATAGCAATTAAATGGAACAATAAAAATCTCTCAAAAGAGTAAAATGGTTTGGGAAGAAGGGAAGGTTTGTGGGTATTTTCTTTTGGTGAGGGCTATCTTTGGGCAAAAACATATAACACACAGTGGAAAATATCAGGATTGAAATAATGTCTTAGTTTAGCAAAGTCAAATCAACTCTACATACATCAGACATCTGCAAAATTAAAGCTTTGGGTTATTTACTTATTTATTTTAATTTATTTTTTTAAATGTACTGTTATGCTAAAGGAAAATAAGGAAAGTAAGAAAAAGTCCTTAGTGTAACTCAAGCTGGTTTTGTTCTTTAATGCTGGTGTGCTCATAATCAGCACCTTGACAACAGTGTTGTGAATAATCTGTGCCAATTAAAGTTAAAAAAATAATAATCTAGTATTTATTGTAAATGCTATGGTGATTTAAGCATTTCTATAAACATTAAAAATATTTGGGATGCATGACAAGGTAGCCATTTGGGTTGTTTTCTCCCACTACAAAATACAAACCCAACTTGACTAGGAAAAATTTCAGCAAAAACTGGTGAAATCTAACCACTGTGCTAATGCAAATTGTTTTAATTCTAAGGATCTGTAAAGAAGATCTACATTCTCCCTTGGATTTGGCATGCCACCACCTACCTTGGCAAATAAAAAATAAAATAAAGTCCACTCCTCCCACGCACAGCAATCCAAATCCACTTGGATTTTATTTCAGCATACCCCCCACTATGATCTGTTTTCACAGACTCCTCTGTAACTCTGTACTCTGTAAATGTTGAGCACAGAAGATCTACTTTCTGTTTGGAAAGCTACAGAGTATTTATAGTAATAATGAAGATTATCTCAAGGTGATGGTAATGAAATCTGCATGCTGTCCTCCAAACCTTTTTCAAACTAGAAACATTTGGAAACAAATGGAAAATGGAGAGTAAGAAATGAAATGGAGAAAAAAACTGAAATCAGCATGACTGCTTAAATACTCACCCTTGGACTGTACTCAGTGACAATGAGACTAGATAAATACTGCCCATTTAAAGTCTAACTTTTTTTTCAAGACATAATTTGTGAAGTTCTTCAGAAAGATGGAAGACTTATAAAGCTCCTTTAATGGAAACTTTTACAAAAACTGGTTTGAATCTTGTAAGTCGACCTTAACAGAAGCGGCTTTAGATTTATCTACATCAGGATTGAATTTACAGTACTTATGGTTTGCATTTATCTTAAGGCTTTTATACACTTTTTAGAATTATGCAAGTTTTAAAACTTTGGTAGAATACCTCATGGTCTCTTTCTCTCTGTCTCAGAAAGTGTGTGGGGTATGTTTCATAGTAGAGGCACATACTTGAGGAAGCTGCATCGCATGACAGAATCAATTATCCTAACACAGCTGCAAAAAGCACCTAGTTATTGAATTCACCTTCAGCTTGCCATGGTGTCGTAAGTCCAAACTCACGGATGGGTGGGGAAGAATTCTGACTTTTTTCCAAGGCACAGAAGAATAGTTGGACTATTACTCTGATTAAGCTTTATCAGTAGATTTATTGCCACAGAAATTAATTTAGGTTTCTCAGGTCCCAACAAAGGATAGAAAGCTCTGCTGAGAAATATACAGAAAATATGTATTGCCCGTCTTTAAAAATGCTCTCCTTTGAAGACTGCTAGATCACTCCCTCCTGAATATTAGGTTTTTTGCCATTGTGGATGACTATGGATGAATTTATGACATCATAAAAATTATTGTGTGAATGGTGGACTCACCTTACTATTAATTTTTTTCTGAAATACACACTGCCTAGATTATTGTTATTATTTTTATTACTATTTTTATTGCTGAATTAATGAAATTAATAACCAATTTAAATATAAGCCACTGTGTAGTGCCCTGATGATCCTAGTGTACAATGGTATGACATCAACTTCTCTATAGAATGGAGAATTACTGTAATAAATTAGTCATGAGGGAATAATTGACTTCCAAAAAAATCACCCCTTCCCAGATCATGACTTTAATTTAGACATCACATCCACTGGGAAAAATAGTTCTTTTCAATTTGTCCTCTTTAGACCATATTGTGCCCACTGTAATCTCTGTTAAATACTGTGGCTCTACAATAAAACCAAAGCATTTAGAGAAGTAAGTACTGCTTTTCAGGGTAGACATAATATTTTTTTTTTATCTTTACAGTGAGTCCAGTATCTGTTACACCTTCTTAATAAGAGTGCAGTGCACATACTAAGCAATCACAGAATAATAAACGGCTTGGGTTGGAAGGGACCTTTCAGATGATCTGGTTCCGGCCCCTCCTGACATGCAGGGATTTCCCCCACCAGATTCGGCTCCTGAGGGCTCCCATTCAACCTGGCCTGGAGTACTTCCAGGAGTGGGACATCCACTACTTCTCTAAATGATCCATTCCAGTGTCTCACTATACTCTGAATAAAAAAATCCTTCCTGATATCTAATCTAAATTTCTCTATAATTTAAAGCAGTACCTCCTTGTCCTGTCATTATCACCCTATGTAAGATGTTGTCCTCCATCTTTTTTATAAGCCTTCTTAAACTACTGTCCACAATGAGGTGTCCCCAGAGCCTTCCCCTCTCTGGGCTGAGCAGCCCCAGCTCTCTCAGCCTGTCTCCCAAGTAAAGCTGCTTTAGCCCTCTGATCTTCATGCCCTTCTCTGGAGCTTCTCTAATGTGTGCCAAGCACCTACACACAGAACTGAAGGTGGGGTCTGGTGAGGGCAGAGTGGAAGGGCAGAATCTTGACCTACTGACCACACGCAAAGAGTAAGATGTGACGGAAATTTGAATTCATAGTTGAAGAAGGAAGGAATATTCCCCTTCCTTCATCCTGCTCCATGGCATATGAATCAATCTAATACCAAAAGATGGATATCCCACAACCACATTTTTCTTCATCCTACTTTTGGGTGAAAAAGAATTTACGGTAGCCTTTTCAAAGAAATTAAAACTCCACCTGTCCATTTAATAAAAGCAATTAAGAGAAAATTAGAGACTCAGTTTCCATCCAGTGAACAATCAATTTTTGTTTTGCAAATAAAGGAGGAGCTAAAAATTTCCCAAGAGTCACCATTCTCCATTGGGTAGCATTTGCTGAGTCAGTAGTGTCACGGTGTGACTGGGGTTTACCAATTTTAATATATTTAATTTCTCTTGGGGATCAAATTTAGGAGTAAAGACAAAGCAGGCTTAAAGCTTAAAAGGGATACAAGAAGAAATTTATTAACAACACAAAACAATTCAGAACGAGACTTCCAGACTACTCCCTCCTCCCCCTTTCGTCATACCAGCAACAAACAGAGAACACTTCAGTCAGTTATCTACTTAAATAATCATTTCAGTTCATCCTAGAGAGAAAAGTCCCTTCTTTTAGTTTAGGCTTAGAGGGTGTCCCACTCTCATAACTTGCATCTGCCCAGAAACCTACAAGTTATGATTTTTCTTCCTCCCATTCTCACAGTCCTTCCAGAGCTGTATATGGGTTGCTGAAACACATGGAGTGTCATTTTAAAGGCAGGCTGCTGAGAAACACAAAAGTCTCTTTATGTCACTCTTCACCAAATATCTCTGTCCAATATTCTAGTCCCAAAGACAGAGAGCTTTATTTCTCGAGGCAAAAAAAGTCTTCATCTCAGGCACTTAACCTCCCCAAATATATTCTACAGTTTAAAGGAATTTAAGTAAAGTCACAATCCTCTAAAGCCCACAAAAAAAAGGTTTTAAGCTACTTATCAGTGGCGACTTTTCCGATCTCTCCTTCTATGAGAACTTGGTCTTTATTCTGCTGACTTCTGTAATTCTTCTTGCTTCATGCCTTTCGTTCTGGGGAGCTCAGGAAATCCGAAGTCTCATCCAGGCACTAAAAGTTAAACTTGCATCCAAACAGTAAAGAGCCAGGCTGAAGCCATGCTGGGAAAAACGCGGCCACCACGTGGAGATGAGATGGCTGGACTTCCTTCTGCTGGTGCGCGGGGCCGGGCGCCGAGCTGAGCCGGGTCGCCAAGCCGAGCCGAGCCGGCCGCCAAGCCGAGCCTGGCCGAGCCGAGCCGGGCCGAGCCGAGCCGGGCCAGGCCGAGCCGGCCGGGCCGGGCCGGGCCGAGCCGTGCGGGGCCGAGCTGAGCCCCACTGAGGCCGCGCTGGGCTCCCCCCGGGGCCGGGCCAGGCCGAGTCCCCCCGGGGCCATCCTGGGACTGGGGCCCGCCAAGGCTGGATCGGGTCCACCCCGGGGACCTTCCCAGGGCCGGGCCCTTCCCCCTCCCGGGGTTCAGGGCTGCGCTCAGGCCGGGCCGGGCCCCATGCCGGGGGCCCGGAGCCCTGCAGGTTCCTGCTCATCTCCCCGACCGGAAAGGAAAAAGACCCACCAACCCTTTTTCTCCCTGTGATTTGTGAAAGCGAAACAGCCTTCTGATTGGTTTTCTGGGCTGTCAATCACCAATTCAGGTCTCTGATTGGTCCTTGCAGCCTCAGGGGAGGCTCCCAGACAGGAGACTGCTCTCTTTGTTTCAAGCCATGTGCTTTACAAGAGGCTCCCTTGGGGGATGGGCTCCCTCTCTGCTCCACGTGGCCCCAGCACATGTAGTAATTGTCTTCTTGAGGCAGCAGGGATTTAAGAAATGCAACTAAAAAATTCGACACCAGAAAAAGAAATTCTGAACTGTGGATTGCTCTGTAACAGAGGTATAAAAAAACATTTCATCCATAGTTTATGAAGGGAGAAGTTTTCAAAAATCTTTCTTACACTTTTTACACCGAGTGCTATAAAACAAATTATACATTTTAATTCTTAGTGTGGTGGTTTTTTTACCTTTACTATGTTTTATAAAAATTCACACTGTTGTTTAATATATGTATTTGCATTATGGTAGATACCTAAATGGTGAAAACCTCTTTTACAATAATGGTACTTCTAATCCTCCTTAGAGATTTTACAAAAGTCAGGGGGTTTTTTGTTGCAGACATTTACAAATATAGTGGTTGTATTGTGCTCACAAACTGGCAGAAACAAAATAGTGGCTTTTAGGGCAAGTATTTAATTTCACTTCCAGAGTGAAGGGCTTTTCAGAGGTATTAGACCAGGAATTATTTATCCTATTAATACATATGTGTTCATCTGAAACAGAATATATTACATTTTTACTGTCTTGTAGGACACTTGTCTCTACTGCAGACAGAAAGCAACAATCGTAAAGAAAATAACTTCATCATTACTTTGTTTTATTCATATAGAATATCTTAGAGTCATTAATTTGGCAGGAGAGAAATCTACATCAGCTGTATTGACCTCTATTTATAACTGCAAACAACTCACTATAAATTGAACTTTTTTCAGCAAAAGATTAATATTTGGTCTTCTATATACAAATTCAGTAGTTTAAGAAATCAGTCAGAAAGTGTTCCAACGTAAACAACATTAAATGCAGCAATTATAAGACAAGTACTAAAGTTATTTTCCCTTAACAGGGTGTGGGTGTGAAGAAGTAAACTTACTGTCTCATGGTTGTTGCAAGATTTGCTTCTATGCCAGTAGAGGTTTATAATTGCATATTATTAAATGCTTTTAAAATGGCAGTTTTAAAATGACAAACACCTGAACAGCAATGTTGTGATTGTGCTGTACCAAGACACTAAGTTTTTCTTTATCATAAAAAAGTGGCCTAATGGGAGCAAGCAGCATGATCTATCTCCTCAATTTCTCTATGGAAACGCTCCATCTTTAAAATGAATTAATTTCTTGGATTGGTAGTATGAATTGGGAGTGATTACAAAAGGACAAATAGCTGAAAATTAGGAGAACTTCCTCTGAAAAAAAGTGTACATGCTCCATACAGAAGAAATCTAGAGGATAAACTTATTTGTATATTTCTACTGCATATTCAATACAGGATGTGTGCATCCACAGTCATTTGACCTATGATTGTTCAATCATGTCACTGAGCTGACACATTGCAAAAATATTATGTATTTGGTCATGACAAACACTATAGCAATACATTTTGAGTAGGTATTCCAAATACACCCGCATCTGTGGGCTACAACAAAATAACACATTTGCCCTTTTTCAGGAATCATGTTTTTGTAAGACTTCATGACAGCACATAAGTGCAAGCTCTTATTATGAACTTTTCTCCTGCATAAATTCTGGGAAGTCTGAAATGGGAAGCTAAACTAAGCAAAGGCAGATTAGGTCATCCACACTTGGCAAGAGGAGCTGGAGCACAAACACGGCTCAGTTATGACAGCCTTTGGCTGAACATTTTCACTGCAGTTATCGTGAAGTGTTAATACATCTTGTAAGTTATAACATGGTCCTTCTGATTGTGACAGACTTGTGACAAAGAATCATGTTAGCATTTGGATAAACAAACATAAAGCATTCTTGGAAGGAGAAAATTGGTAGCTGAACTTTATTCAACCCTCTCTTCTCTGGAGCAACATTTTCAAGAATTATTTCTTACTTCTAGGAAATGGGGTTTGAGATTCATCTCAAAGTACTGGTATTACTTTACTGAAATTCTACTGTTGCAGTTGTCTAAATTGTCTCCAATAACCAATATTTTACCTAACAGTCCATTATAAATTTAGGGTTAAATTTATTCTGTTGTTGCCATATAAAAATCTCTGGCAAATATTTTAAAATCCCTTACATATCTAAGTGTTCTGCTCTTAATCTAAATGCTGGGCTGTTCATGCTGATACCAAAAGAAAAACTAACCCAAACAATATTTTGGTTGTATTTGTTATACAAATGTCATATATATGTCATGCTGAAATAACTTATCTTTTTTCGACTCCAATATGTAATTTTGGTATAAAAGAAGCATAATGAAGTTAAGACAAGTGGTGGTTACACGAGGCTAGAATTTGTTGAACAGAAAAAAGAAGATGTGGTCATTGTCCAAAGAAAGATGACCAGGATGAAAGGCAAGGAAAAGAGTTGAAAAAAATTATTTAATACAGTTTTGAAACCTGAGAAGAAGCTGACACACAAGGACAATATTTTAATACATAAATGGTTTTACAAAAAAGGCTGTCATCAGTCGCTTTCTATGGCTGACAGGGGGAGGGGGTAGAGGAGGGAGAGTTGAAAGAGAGTAGGTTGAAAATTAGCATGGTTTATCAGTAAAAGCTTTCTTAAATATGAAGAGATGAATAAAATCAGGGTATATATAAAAGTTGTAAAATATACTGCATTTTAACAATTAGTTGAATAAACATCTTTTGATAACATCCTCAAAGCAGATACTCTGCCTGTGGTCCTAAAGGTATTGTGGTAATTTTATAACAATGGCTGTCACCATTCCCACAGCTCTTCAAACTTCTGATTTTGATCTCCTTGTCCATGCTTGTGGTGTTACTCAAAACTGCAGAAATTATTTGAATGAAAAAGGAATTTTTGGAATCTCTTATAATTCACTGCTCTTAGACTCATTTCCACAGATTTCCACATATCTTAAAAAAATGAAATAAAATTAAATTAAAAAAAAAAAAAACAACTAGTTTTCTGGTTAGGAATTTAAAAAATTATTGATAAATATACATTCAAAATTGCACCTAACTTCAGCTTGGCATGAGGTCAAGGTGTGACTACCCAACTAGAGAAAAAAGAAGAGGAAAAGAGATAGGAAAGCATAAAAGGAGAGCATTTCAGATGCAATAATAAAAAACTTGTTTCTTCTCTCTTCATCTATTGCCCTGTTTCTCCACTCTGTTTGAGAATTCACAAGGAGAACTTCCTGTGTTCCATCAACAGGACTCAAAGAAATGGCCTGAAGCTGTGTCAGGGGAGGTTCAGGAGCTGTGTCAGTTGGGTATTAGGAAAAGTTTCTTCCCCCAGAGGGTGGTTGGGCACTGGGACAGCTCCCCAGGGCAGTGGTCACAGCACCAGCCTGACAAGTTCCAGGAGTCTGGACAGTGCTCTCAGGCACATGGTGTGACTCTTGGACCCTGTCCTAAATAAAGCCATGAGTTGGACTTTGGTGATCCTTGTGGATCCCATCCAACTCAGGACCTTCTATGATGCTGTGGTTCTTTCTGAATGTCAAGAACTATCTATAAATATGCTATAGAAGAACAGGGAAAGTCCTGGTCACTGATGTCCATAATTCATTTTTTAAATCATCACAGACATTGATTCCTGTATTTATGGGGATCTTGGCAAAAATGGGACCACTGCCTGTGGGTGTAGAATATAAAAATGTAGTGCATTTTTCAGCTCCCAATAGTGATTGCAGTGTGCAACAGCCCAGTCTCTGGAGAATGTAGAATAATCATGTGTTAGCCAGAGGTGTTGAAGAGATGCCTTTTGGCTCAATAGAGCATCAAGATCTATGTTCCTTTATGCAAAGTGGGTCAGTGAAGCATTTGAATAAGCAAGGAACTTAAAACTCCCACTGCAGTACACTGCCAAGTGTGGATTGTTTCCTTTAAGAGTATTTACCGTTCCTCTGGAATACTTCCAGCCTCTTTGAGAACTCAAGGTGTGTTTCATTATTAACGTTCACAGCTATATATTGACTCAGATGTCAGAATTTCCATTAAACGCTTCAGTGACTGATTGTCAGGGATAGGCATAGGAGTTCTTGTACCTCCCCTCTTTATCCACTGAATGCCACCTCCATCCTTAACATTAGGTGATTGTGGTTAACCTGCAAGTCAGACTGTAAAGAAAGCAATTATATAAGAACACACTCTTTTGGCAAATTGCAAAGGAAGGTACATAACTACAAGGTGGTAAAGAGGAACTGTTTAAATTTTGGCAGGGCACAGAATGAATTGGAAATGGTTAACCACAAAGACTTCTTGCTTCAAAGTTGTTGCAGGAATAACACTTTCCCCTCTAGTGTTTATACTATGGAAATAACGATGTGATGTTAAAGTAGTACTAGTAATTAAAAAAAAAACTTGGCTAGACTGCCTCATAGTATATTCAAAAAAAAAAAAAAAAAAAAAAAGCTGTGCACATTCACTATCAATTTCATCCCAGTGGCATTACTTAGCATAGTTAGTATTAAGATTTGAAGCTATTTTGCATAAACAGGATGACAGCTCAACACAGTTGGAGGTGTTTTCATTGCCAATTTAAATGGTGTTAAATTAGTGAGTATTTAAGCTATACTAAAACAATTTAGAGTCCAATCCACAAAAGTCTTGGCTCCAGAATATTGTAATATGAATGAAAACCTCAGTTTTAGGCTTCTGTTCAACACATTGCCTTGCAACTGGCAATCACTTGCAGTTTAAGTATATTATTGCCTTTCTTAGAACTATCCCATCTTACTAGGAATGCAGTCTAGAGTATGCAGTCTCTTCAACGGGACTAGGGGTGCATGGTCCAGTTGAAAAGCTGAAATGCTGCAAGATTAACTCATATAATAAATAATAACTCATAATCATAGCAATAATAATTAATGAAACTAATTCATTCAGGGCTTTCAGCACACAAAGAATACCCACTGAAGGTGACAGTGATTAGTACATGGAAACAAAAAACTTCAACTCTAAACTGGCTTCCCTCCTTAAAAAGAACAGCTGTGCACTTACCTACTAGTAAATGTATTATTTCTTTGTTGTTCTTTTCCACAACATAAGGGAAGAATTCAGAAGGCCAGATTTTATATACCCATTGCGTCTGCTGTTGAGGAGACAGAATGGTGCAGCACCAGGAGAGTTGGGCATTTGACTTGTAGAGCAGTGTGTGGTGCCTTCCAGGGGCTCATGTACTTTTGGGTTTGTCAAGCAAGTGTAGGGAGTTAATGGTGCCATCAGCTGTGAAGGCAGCTATTTTGCCCACCCTCTGTGCTAGAGGAAACATGCTGCAGGATTCCTTTTTTCTGTTTACTTTTTTTCCCCCTTTTTTTCTTACAATAGATTGTGAGTGAGAATGAGTAAAGGAAAGATATGGGGGATCAGAGAGAGATGATTGTTTTACAGCAGTTGGCACTGCTGTTCTTTTTCTGTTTTTTTATTCCTCCCCCACGCCCCGTCCACATTTGAAGATATAGTGTAGCCACCAAGTTGTTCATGAGTCATTTAATTTTGGTAACGTATATATTTGAAGATTTTATTGGTGAGTTTTAGAACTATTTATTCTTCAGTTATTGCTTTATTTACATATCTAATGGGTTGATTGATGTGCTAGCAACCCCAAGGAAGCAGAAGCCTCATTTTTGTTTTTTCAAAAGAAATTATTTGCTGACAGACAGGAGTTTGACAAACATACTAAGTCAGATACTCCTTATTGTTCTGTGTTTTGAATAAGTTCCTGTTGGCACACATACAGTACCTGTGACAGCCTACCTGTTGAAACAGAGTCCCACACCAGGTAGCTGTGAATTACAGCAGTCTCAGTACAAATAAAATACTGCAAAACACTGTGGAATGCAAGCAGTTTTTCACTGCCTGGATGCTCAAAGTATGCTGGTCTTTCAGATAGCACTTTTCCAAAAGTTGCAGTGCATTACTTAAGAGTGGGAATTATTACAATCCCATCTGATATTGCTTATTTAAAATGAGAAATGTGTAGGCACAGTGGACTAAAGCATGATTTACTAAAATGGAGACTTCACATTGCCTGCTGCTTCATGTGGCTATCTATCTACCTAATTTTAATTTTGAGATGCATATTCCCTTCTAAAAGAGGCAGCAATAACTGGGAATAGGGAATGTCATGCAGAGAGGAGCAGGTGCTTGCATTCAGTATCACGTGGTCTTTCTTCACTCCTCCACCCTTCCCATACTCACCATTCACAACAGCCTCTTTTTACCTTTGTTTTTAACATTAACTTATTTCTTCTCCTGTCATCTTCTGGTGGATCATAGTATATTCCAAAGCAGAAAGGCTTTGTAAAACCTGTATGTGACGGTACATGAGCAAATATTGAAGGTAAAAATTCAGCTGGCCCCATTTCTTCTTTTGTTTCCCAGGCGGGCAGTTCCAGCTGGCTGCACACCTCCGAAGGTTTGCTTCTGACCACAGGAAGAACTAAAGCCAAATAAAGGGTTATGGTGGAAAATCAGAGCAAATCAGCTGGAGCATGGGGCTTGGAGCAGAACCTTTTGCTTTCCCTTTAAGAAGCCTGGAGTGTTTTGCTGTTATTGTTGGGTTTTGATCTTCCAAGCGTTTTACAAATGTGACTAAGCAAGTCTCACAATCTGCTGCAAAACAGGTCATAGGCCATTTCATAGAAGGGATATATTGAGAAGTTAAGTTACAGCAACAGAAAAGGATAACATGAGACAGGGAAGAGATCCCAGATCTATATTGAGACATTTTGACTGTGCTTCCCATGATTCAACATAATGGAAGAACAAATAGAGCACAGCTGATGGTGTGCACCAAAGTGCACATTATTTAGTTCAGTTCAGATTCTAACCAGCTGGTCCCCTGCAAATGAGAGAGAGCATTTCAGTGCTCACAAATCAACAACTGCTGCTTCTCATCAAACTGTCTCTGTAGTTGGTTTGGCATCTTGCTGTACAGACAGGTATCATATTGTTAGTACGGGACTGAATATACTAATGATGAGGTAATGTTCCTATGGAAGTGTCTATGCTAACAGATGTGTTCATAAAAAGACCCGTAATATCATTATGCAGCCACTCAAATGGATGCTTTCTCTTTTTAACTTTTAGAATAATTGCATTTGAGAATCTCAGTTTTCATCAGAAATATTAAATACTTGCCTTATGGCAGTAAGGATAATAATTGAAATGTGAGCAGAGTGGGGGCCTGAGTCTGCAGTCAGCCTGACACATAGATCTAAGGCAGAACTGCTTTTGTTGCTGTCACTATTGTTTTATTTCTGGTGGCTCTTTGTTCCTATTATTCAGAGACTTACTGATAGTTTACAATGTATGCAGCTAAGTGTGATACTTGTGTTGAGAATTGCTGGCTAATGCAGAACTTCAACTTTTTTCCTCTGACATGAAAATCACTTAAAAAAGATTATCGACCTTGAATTGAATTACTGGTAATGAATTCCTTTGTTGATATCTAGAAACTGAGCATGGCTCCAAAACCTTCCTGAAGGCAAGGAGCCCTGAAATTGCCCTGTGGCTTCTTCTACCATGCCAGCACATGGCATATTTAAAACCAACTGCACACCCCAAACTCATCAACAAATAGAAACACATGAAGAGAAATGAGTATTTAGAAGAATAATGTGAGACAGCAGCTATTTCAGTGATAGTAGAGCCCCTGAAAGAAGAGTTCTGAGGATGAAATAGCAACAGAAGGGACATTCAGGGTTCTTGCCAAATAATTCACATTAGTATACAAATATGTGGCAAAAGGCCTCTGAGCATGCCCATATTCATACAGAAGCACTCTGAAGACTTAACAATGCACAGCCAAGGTGTTTCAGGTAGCTACTAGAGAGTTTTCCTGCCTACCTCACCAGTATTTAGCAAGCAAGACACCTTCTCAGAAATGGTATCAAAACAAAGATCTAAGCATTATTCAATGAAAAACTTGGGAGGCAAAAGTTTGTATGTCATAAATAACCATATTTGAAATTTGGATGTAAGGTTTGCCTTTTGGCAGGTCAAATTTAAAAAGCTAGAAGACTTCAAATATAGAATTTGAAGATTTGAATACCCATAAATTGCAACCTTATATTAGTTTTGTACCTGGGGTATTTAATAGAGTAATTTAAAGGATTTTTGAAGGATTACATGTAATTATATTGCAATGAATGGTGACTTAGTCTGGATTGTGTATGACACAGAACAAGAAAATCTACTTCCTTATAAAGGTACTGGAAATCTCTGAATTTTAAAAAGTCTAAAAATTGTTTTAGCAGTCATTACAATTATTAGGCAAACACTAAAAATAGACAACATAATTGCTAATTCGAATTAAATAAAGGCTCCATTGACAGTACAGAGTGCATCTACACAACTTTTGAGTTCAGATTAAATTCTTTTCATACACATTGAAAGTCAACAGGCCCTTATGGGACCTGATGGAAAACTATGTTCACTTGGAGTTCAACAGACATTTACAATAGCCATTTTAAAATTATTAAGACTTAACTAATCAGTTGGCTGGTCAATATACCATCAGAAAAAGAAAATAAAGTATACAGGACAGCTTTGGTTACCACAAACAAATTTTGCTGCTTATAGATCCATTGCAAGAAAATGGGAACTCCTCCACCTTGCTGCACTGACTACTGCACCATCCTTCACTCACCTGCTCTGTCCCAGGCTATCAGCCATATCAAGGGCTACTTCTTCAGGAGTTTCCCAAGGCACTTACACCTTTCTTCTTGAGTGTTTATGACAGCTGTGTGAGGCAGTATACAATTAGGTCCCAGAAGAGCTTTTCCTGCAGCAGAGACAGCTGTATTTGCATGTGGATCAGCAAACAGGGCAATAAAATTTGTGCTCAGACTGAAAGAAAGAAGCAGAGAAAAAAAAAACAACAACCCTACTTGTAATTTCATCAGCTTTTCTCTAAATACAATAGCATTACACATGAATAATGTAATTATATAAAATATAATTAATTCAAATAACTTAATTCCTTCACAAAACCATATGAAAATATATCATGTAAATATATTCATGTACATATTGTGCTGAAACTACAGAAATGTGTGGCTGAACTTACAGCTATGCTTTCAGAAAGAACACCTTTTAAATGCCATCTTTACAAACAGCATGCAGGTGGTGGGACTCAAACAATTTGGGAATCCAGACCTGTTTCCAGTGTCTGAGGGACTGGTTTCAGAGGAAGCATTGAGTCACTGCTGACTCCAGCATCACCACTGTCACAGAGTCCAGCTAGTACCAGATGAATTCAACAAATTGCACTGAACTGAGTCATGCTGGTCCTGTGTCATGACAGCCAGCCACATCCAACAGGAACAGGCTGCAGTAAACATAGACTAAGTAGATGGATCAGCATTGTATTAAATGCTACACTCACCTGTCACATCCTGTTTAAAAGACGAATATTGTCAGAGATGTATTTAAGTAACAAAAAGGCATGTGTGTTTGTGTATCAAGTAATGGTTGAAATATGCTTTATCAGCTGAAATATGAATATCAGCTTACTGGTATGGGAATGTATATATTTCCCTTACTTTTGATGGGAAGCAAGGCCTTGAATTGACCAGTTGAGCCCTAAATATGTCCAATATGAAACAGACATTTCCAGGAGCTGGAACAGACTCAGGTGTGCTAATTATTCACACTGTTAATAAGAGTTGCTTCTTTCTTCCAGCCACATGAGTACTTGTTAAACATTGCAATCACTGATAAACCTGTTTATAGGTAATAGTTTTATCAAAGTGATGAAATTGTAAGAGAAAAAATTCTGGAGTAGAAAAGGGACATGGTGGTGAATGATAAGTAGAGACTGTCCCAGTAGCTTTCAAATTTGGCAAAGCAGTAGTGTGTCCTTCTCTCTTGAAGGTCAATCAAAAATTCTAGCTGTATTGCAAGCATAGTTTTCCATATAACACTGCCACACAATGTCCAAAGCAGTCCCTTAATATAAAATACCAATTTGATTTTTCTCAGGAGATTAGTTCTTCCTTTGCAATGCAAATATTTTCAAGTGTACTAAACACATTCTAGCACCTCAGTATAGGGACTAAACTATTTGCATGCAAAATTACCCAAAGTAGGCAGACTGGCACAAGCTTATGCTTCTGCCATATGTGCTGAAGAATTTGAGCCAGGAAACTAGTAGTATCTGAATACTATTTACAATTTAAATTTGACTTTATGTTATTATTTGAAAGAGAAAAAATAAAAAACAGTCATTAAAATTAATGCTATCTGTAATGCTAAGTTTACCCCAATGTCTTCTGATTGCAATTTTCCACTTAAAAACTTGATCCAGGAAATGTAGAGAATTTTTTCATTACAACTCTGACTTTTTTTCTCTCAGTGCTTCTATATTTTAGATACTTTTTTTAAAAAATCTACAGTATCCCTCATATTTCTCTTAGACATTAATTTATGTGTCACTTCACATTTTCTCCCACACACTTGTGTGTAGGAGGCTGCCTCTGAACTTCATAGTATGGCAGCGTAAAATCTTTTTTTTTTTTTTTTTTTGCCTGGTAGACATTCAGGGCCTACCATAGCTTTTCCTTGCATCACAACCAAGTTTGGAGAAGCTCTTTTGGATGAGCTGCTGAGGTTTTACATTGACAAAATAGAAAAAAAAATTTGATCAACTGCAATTATCAGTGAAATGCCAGAATGTGGAAAAAGCACAGCTCTTGAGCTTCAAAAGTTCATTCAAACACCATTTTCTAAAAACAACTATTAGAACAACATGGGACAGGAGGATGGAGGGAGGCGATTTTGCCTGCCATTCCAGGTATGCTTATACTTTTGCTAGATCTTTGCCTGCAGCAACCATTGATGCTCTGGTAACAGCAGCTGCCCTCCACACTGTGAATATCACCTGCAGAGGGATCCTGGGCTGTGTGACTGCACCATGCTGCCTGTCATAGTCACTTGAAGTGGCAGGCATAATTTGAATGAAGCCAGTGCTGTAATCCACTATCCTAGATGTATCGGAAGTGGTTTATCCCAAGACCCCTGTAAATGTCCCGTGGTCCCAGAGGTCCCATGACCCTTCCCCTTTGCTATTAACCTATTGGCAGGATGCCTATTCTCCCCCCGCCCCCTTCCCTGACCCTAGAAAATATCTGTATTCCCTAACCTCAGCCTCTTTTGCTTCTGGACGCCATCATGAAATAAACCTTGAATTCCCAGGAGGGGCAAAGAGCCTCGTTTGTAATCTTTTACTCTGTCCTTGTGGGGGACCAGGCTCTTCTTAGAAACTAAGCTAGTCTGAGGCCAGGAAGTAGCCTCAGCACCCCTGCAAGCCAGCTTTGTGCTTCAGTCTTGCCTAAATTGCAAGCTGTGGTTATAATTTATTTTGCTGGAAGTACCACCTCCTCAAGGGGTTGGGTGTTAAATAACATGTTCCTCTTGCATCACTGCATGGTGATACCTCTTTAAGTGTCTTTAGGTAATTCTGTTATTTTCCTCAGAAAAAAAATCAGTTGGAAGAAATATCTCACCTTTTTCTTTCTTTTGCACTTAAAGGAAATTTTAAAGAAGTTAAAAGCAGTTAGTAAGATCAGCCCCAAAATTAAGGAATGTGTCTTCAAAAGTGGTTTCAACTCTACAAGCAAAACCATTTCCAGACAAAACTGTCAAATTTATTTCTTCAAAGTTTTTGTCCATGTTTTACAGTAATTGACTTGAACAGCATGTTAAGCAAGTCTGTAGAGTGACTGGGAAAGCAGGGCTATCACCACAAGGCATTTCTCCTCCTTTGGAGTAGCAGAGAAGCACCTCACCCTTCTCACACTTACCTTTACTATCAATTCAGTGGAGCACTCCCTGCTGAAAACTGTCTTCAGCCAAAACAGAATAAATTCTGCATTTCTCCTTCTACCTGGTGTTTAAAAGCAAATCTAACATCCACCTGACTCTTAAAAGAAGAACAAGAATTAATGCTTTCTCTAGTTCATCTCAAGGTATCAGATATTCTCAATCAGAAAAGTGAGAATACTAGTGTGTTTTTTTTCTCTCCGAATGAAATCTGGACACAAAGAGAAAATTCTTGTCTGATACAAATTTTACATACCTTCTGTGGCCCTTTGGCTGTGTTAAACTAAAAAAAGAATATTTGTTATTGTTCTTATTGTTATTGCTGCTTTCCAAGATAAAACTGATCAAGTTTGATCTCACCACAACCACGGCATCAAGGTATGCTCTTATGTTTATCCAGTGTATTTTAGTCAAAAATGTTTATCCCTTTGTCTCTATTCCTTTAAAATGGTTACAATGGGTCACATAGCCAAACAAACAAACAAACAAACAAACAAACACATTTTAAGTTTTATTGTCTTCCTACAAATTATCATATTTTAATTAAGTCTCAGAAAAGCTGAACAAATGCCTCAGTGAACTCTTTCCTGAGAATATTTTGCTCTAAGAGTATCTCTGTTGTACTGACTATCCAAAAACACCCCAAAAAAGTACTCAAAATCTGTGGTTGTGTAGTAAGTTTAGTGGAAATTCTCCACATTGCATGTCTACCTTTGGGTATTAATAGCAGTGCAGTTTAAATCTGGTTTGATTTCAAACATTGAATTAATGAAGTGCAAATCCCAGCTGAGACAAGTCTCTACCAAAAGGCATGCCGACATCTCCCTCTGCTGCCGGCAAGGTGATGCAGCGACTGGGCGATCCTGGAGGGATAATTTGGGAGCTCATCCCAGCGTCTCCTGAGTGCAACTGGCACTTAGGCTGTGAGCTCCCATTGTGGGAGCAAACCCATTAAATACAAGAGCTTCCCTTTGGCAACTTTCGTATTACCCTTTTTGCTAGAACTGTACATTGCTAAACACCCCATGCTTGTGATAATGAGCACTTTGAAGTGTTTTTCCCTCTACCAGAACAAAATCAACTTGCAGGCACTTCCTAACACAGTGCAGATCTGAAAAGTGTCTTGTACCAGAGCTCCTCTCCTCAATTGCACTGAAGATCAAGTCTCCATTGAAAAGCCTGTAAGAAACTTATAGAAGACTGTTTGACCACTTTCAAATCAAGATATAAAGTCAACTTCTGCATGCCTAATCAGAGGAAAAGTATTTTTGAAAATTAAGAACAGGGTCCAATTTGTGGCTCGCTTTTGAACAAATGTGCAAGCAAGATGTGCAAAGCATCTCTGCCACATAGACATTTTCTCATTAGAGGAATCTGTGACAGCACTTCATGCACTGGGGAGGAGGTGGCTATGGGGTCACAGTTCCCTCTTCCAGCCAAAAAGAATGACCTGCAGAGCAAGTGATGCCAGCTTTCTTCTACAAAGAGTTCTGTCATTGCAGGAGTGCGAGGGCATCTCCAGAAGTGCCCTCTGACATTTCAACTCTTTTGAGTATGGGATGAGACTCAATTTAGTTTTCAAAGGATATGACTCTTCTATTGGAATCATTGCCTTTTGTTTCTGTCTCTGCGATTAAGTTTCCCTTCTTTATCTAAATTCATGCAAACCTGTCAACCCCATCACCCATCTCTGCTTAGAATTGCTATCCTTTGCGCACCTGAAATAACATATGACAGACCTATCCAGTCTCACTCATTTGAAGTGAGCTGTCTCCTTCTGCTTTTGGCTTCATTTTCATGCAGCCGTAAAGATTCACGGCATATATCAATGGAAAATGTAATATAACACTCAGAAGTTTTCAGATCTCACTCATTCAAATGAGTGTGACTTGACAAGTCTGATGTGATAAAATAATGCAAAGGGGTTTAAAGATTTCACTTTAATGCACAATGAAATGAAACCTTTTTTCCTTCTTTTTTCCCCCGTGTTCTTTAAAACTTTAGAAGTGAATTCTAAAAGGCTGCATCAAGCTGATAGAAAAGAGGAAGACTCTTAATGTAAAGGCTGTCATTTTTCACCTCCAAACAAGGAGGTTCTGCAGTCACCCTCACTTACACTGGTGACATTTTACAAGAGGAGATGGAGAGTGGGACAGATATAGGAAATTGCAGATATGAAAAACTAAGGAATTGTATACAATGGAGTAGTGTATTTACCAGAATAGACTTGCAAAGAAAGAACTATAAATTAACTAAGAATTTTGTTGTACCTCACCTTAGCTAGCACACTGTAAACAGAGGGAAGAGGAGAAAGGAGACAACAAAAACAGAATTAAAGCTGGTAAAACAAATCACTCCTCTACATCTGGATGAATGCTTTAGTTGGTATTCTGTAGTTCACTGATTAGATGTTAGGGCAGGGGAAGAAAAGGAAAAATATCTACACATATTAAAAAAGCAGAGGGTTTACAGGTACTGGTGAGTGCAAGTCATCCCAGCTACTGAAGACATAAAAAATAGGGGAAGCCACCTATTCTACTGGGGCTTCCAGGACCAGAAAGCTCACATCTTATTTGAAAGCTTTCTTATTTCTTTAGACATGTGAATCCAGCTTCTTAATTTTATGGGCATCAGTATGAAATGTTCTACATGTAGTGAGATCTAATGAAGGGCACTGCACTTATGACCTAGAACTCCAAGGAGAAGTGAGACTTGATTGGACAAACATATATGTACACATTCTGTTTAATTTAGAGGCAGGTCCACCCTACCTTCACCACTTTTTTTTGGGGGAAAAAATCTCTACTAGGTTACCCTTTTTTTCAGCTTCCTCTAAAGCATTTATTACTTCCTGCACTCAGAAGGAAGAAATTAATCTAAACAGGCTAGTGTTTTAACCCGTCATGTGTCAATTCTTGTCTTCCTACAGTTCATCTCAGTACTAGAATTGAAGTGTTTGTCATATTGCTGAACGACTTGTGCATCAAGAACATTCAATTCATGGTCATTTAAAGCCACTCAAAGTCTCTCAGTGTCAAAAATCAAGCAGACCATTGCACTGTGAACAATTTGACACTGCTCAACATCACGTACTTGCTATTTCACATCTATGATGTGTAACTGACATGTAATACCTTGGATCTCCTTTAGACAAACAAAACATAAGGAGAAGGTGGAAGAAAGCCCGACAAAGTGGTGACAGACAAAGCAAAGGAGGCAAAGACAAGAACTGTGGAACTGCTGCATACAGGCCCTTCCACCAGATAGTGCAACTAGAGATGTGTTTCATTCCTACTTCAGAAACCAGTAGGGCCAGTCTTCACCTCCAATCCAAGTGTCCTCAGGCTTCCACAGTATTTCCGGCTGGAAAGGATCTTGAGAGTCTCCAATCCAAACTTCTGCTCCAAGAAAGAGATCAACACTGAATTCAGGTTGCTTAGGATATTGTCCAGTTGGGTCTTGAAAAACTCCAGTGGCTGATATGGCACAACCTCTCTAGGCAATATTTCCTATTCCCTAATTACTCTTATGGTGAAATTTTGTTTCCCAGTATCCAGTGAGAATTGACAACTGTGGACACTGCTGCAGGCCTAGGCCTTTTCTCACAGGGTCTGAGTTCCTTTCTCAGGCTGTGAAACTTTCTCAGGCCTAGCTGAAACTTTTCCCATGCTAAGGCCTCTGTCTGTACTGTAAACATAAGGGAAAGAATCATAATAAAGATAACACACCTGCTGGATCTATGGGAGAACAAGAGAGGAGAGGTGTCTCTCTCTCTCTCCAATGAACTGTCTGTATTTTGTTTTTGCATGAACTGTATTATAAAAAGCAATAGCTTTCTTCAATAAACTGCACTCTTTCTTGCATCAAGTAAGAGAGTTGCCATGTTGCTGTTTTCCTTTCGCCGCTACTTTGGAGGAGGGAGGCGGGGGGGGGAACACAGTACCTTCTCTCCGCGGAAAGAGGAACGGTGGCTAGGGCGCTCGCGGTCCGGGGTAGCCGAGGCTGGCTCCGCGGGGAGCCGGTCGGGGTCGCTGGCTCCGGGGTGGCTCCGCTCTCGGTCCGGGGGGCTCCGCTGGGCTGCGGGGCCGCGGTCCCAGTTTGCGCTGTTCTGGCGAAAGACAGTCTCGGCTCCCATGAAGGACGATCTCGGTGGAACCTCCAAATGTCGTTATACACGATACGGCCGCGCAGAATAACGACACAGACCTCTCCAGCCAGCAGCAAAGAGAAGCAACTTTATTGTGAAGGCGAACCACTTTTATAGTGTGGATCGCAGAAGAAGAGAAGAACGGCCGTCCATTGGATAGTAGAAGAAAACAGAACGTTCTCACGGATCGTGAGAACTGTTTTTCCTTACTTTCTGAAAAACAGCAGGTGCTTAATCTTGTTGTGAATTCCTTCCTGTTTTTCCTGAGGTTTATCACCTTGGGAAGATCCAGGGAGGAACAGACAAACTGCAACAGGCCCGAGAGAAATTTTCCTTAGCATGAGAAAGGAGAAAAGGCCTCAGGCCTTTACAATTTTCAGCCTGTGGCTTCAATGAAGCCCACAGACAACATTTACAAACATTGTCTCGTCAGCCATCTAAATGGCTTAGAAAATAGTACAATTGCAACTCCCTCCCCTTGGTACCTGGACTGCTTGCTGTTGGCTATTTCTGAAGCCGTCCCATCTCCCAGATGAATCAGCCCCAGCCCTACAGCCTCTCCTTGCAGAGCAAGGACTCCAGCCCCACCATCTTGACTGGCATCTCTGACCTTGCTTGAAGTTCTTCAGACCCACCTTCTTGTCCATTGTTAGGATGACTTCAAGATTTTGCTTTTTCTTCTCATCTTGTCAGGAGATTTTTACAGAAACTTTCAAGGATAAAGCATCATTAAATACTTCCTACCAGATCCTGGGGACTTGCAGGGATCAAGCCACTCAAGAATCATAGAGCTATTTATGTTGGAAAACACTCTTAAAAGTATTGTGTTAAACCATAAACCTAGCACTGCCAAGTCTACCACCAAACCAGGTCAATAAATACATCTACATAGTTTTTGAACACTTTCAGGGATGGTGATCCACCACTTCCCTTGGCAGCCTGTTCCAGCACCCGACCCTCCTTTCCATTTTTTCCTAATTTTCAATGTAAACCTCTCCCGGTGCAATTTGAGGCCTTTTTCTCTTTTCCTTTCACTTGCTGCATGAGAGAAGAGACCAACCCCCATCTGGCTACAGTCTGCAGGTGTAGACTGTATAGTTCAGGTAGTTACAGAGAGAAATGAGGTTCCCCTTGAGCTGCCTCCTTCTCTACGGAGGAGGCCCCAGCTCCTTTAGCTACTCATCATTTTTGCTCCAGATCTTTCACCACATTCATTTTCCCTTGCTGGACTAACTCCAGCACTTTAATGCCCTTCCTGCCACAAAGTGCCCAAATCTGAAAATTATGATTAAGCCTCACCAGTTTGAATACAGGGCAAAAATCCCTGCCCTAGCCCTGCTGGCCACACTATTGCTGGTACAGGCCAGGATGCCATTGGCCTTCTTGGCCACCTGGGCACTGTTGGCTCATGTTCAGCCACTGCCACCAGTACCCCCAGGTCCTTTGCTGCTGGGCCACCTCCCACCCACTCTGCCCCTAGCCTGTGGCACTGCCTGGGGCTGTTGTGACCCAAGAGCAGGACCCAGTACTTGGTGTTGTTGAACCTCACACCACTGGCCTTGACCCATGATTCAGCCTGCCCAGATGCCTCTGCAGAGCCTTCCTAACCCTGCAGCATATTGCAGTGGTTTCGGTTCACCAATTTTTCAATTTCCCAGCCAATGCACCAATTTATGTGGCAGGTTTAGTGCTGGCCAAATCACCAGTGCACTCACTAGAATTATGTACTCATTTCCTGCTGTGAGGTAGGATTAGAAGAAAGGCAAACCAGGCTGAAACTTTAAAGGGTATAAAGAAAAACTTCATAAGAATAATCAGAACGAAACCTTCAGAACACTTGTCCTGCCCCCCACACCCTCTTTTCTTTCCCACTGACAATGTACAGAAAAAAATTCAGTCAGTTTATCACCTCTAAAACAGTCTTTCTTCTTAGGGAGAGGAGTCTCTCTTGTCATGCTATGGAAACTTCTTCTCAAGAAAACAGTTCTCTGTTTGCACATGTAGCTGCTGCCCAGAAATTTGAAATAATGAAGTCCCTCTCATCTACTGCAGCTTCCCCAAAGCTGTATTCATGGGCCTTGTTAACTTATGGGGTACTATTTTAAGGATGAGCTGTTCTAAAGCAAGGGTTTTCTTTATCTATCTTTGCGATCATCTTTATCTCTGGGAACAGAGAGCTTCTTCTTTCCCTGAGGGCAAAGGGTCTTCATCACTCTTCTGTCTCCCTGTTCAAACATCTCATGGGATCACAGCTACTTCAATATCTGCTTGTTCAACATGGATGCCTTTGGTCATGTCTACAGTGTGAACACTCCATCCCCCCATGCTTTTCTCCATGATTTTAGGGATATTCAGCATATTGTAGTCCATCACCATGGCTTACAAGAGAATTTCAGCCTAAGACTAAGGCATCTTCTCATTCTCCTCCCATCTGGGACCTGACTCCCTTTTTACTGACCTTGGTGTCCTCATGTTGTTTGTCTATATGTCTTTACTCTGTCTTTTTCTCTCACTCAACAGGGGATGGAAGGTCTGCAAGTCTCATGTGTGCACTGAAAGAGTCAATATTTTGCCCAAGGCTTTCAGATGGTCCTGTGATCCCTGCCAGGTGGCAGCCAGAGCTGGTTATGGTGGAGAATTCCTCAGCAGCTGTGCTGGGGGGAAGCTAGGCTCTCAGCAGCCAAGCTAGAGCACAGGGCAGCACCTGTGGGTTGATGGCTCTCCCTCCCCCAGCCCAGCAGCCTCTGGAGCCTGGCCTAGCCCCTGTCGGGCCATTTGGGCCATGGCAGAGGGGTCTGGCCTGGCCTGCGGCTGCTCCCATGGCCCTGCAGACCCTGGCTTGGCCTGGGCCAGCAGTAGAGCCTGGATCAATGTTGGTGAGATGTCAGCAGCCATGGCCTGGATCAGTGTTGCTGAGATGTCAGCAGCCATGGCCTGGATCAATGTTGGTGAGATGTCAGCAGCCATGACCTGGATCAATGTTGGTGAGATGTCAGCAGCCATGGCCTGGATCAATGTTGGTGAGATGCCAGCAGTGGGGCAGGGATCACTGTCAGTGAGATGTCAGCAGCCATAGACTGGATCAATGTTGGTGAGATGTCAGCAGCCATGGCTTGGATCAATGTTGGTGAGATGTCAGCAGCCATGGACTGGATCAATGTTGGTGAGATGTCAGCTGCCATGGCCTGGATTAATGTTGGTGAGATGTCAGCAGCCATGACCTGGATCAATGTCAGTGAGATGTCAGCAGCCATGGCCTGGATCAGTGTTGGTGAGATGTCAGCAGCCATGGTTTGGATCAATGTTGGTGAGATGTCAGCAGCCATGGACTGGATCAATGTTGGTGAGATGTCAGCAGCCATAGACTGGATCAATGTCAGTGAGATGCCAGCAGTCATGGCCTGGATCAATGTTGGTGAGATGCCAGCAGCCATGGCCTGGATCAGTGTTGCTGAGATGTCAGCAGCCATGGCCTGGATCAATGTTGGTGAGATGTCAGCAGCCATGGCCTGGATCAATGTTGGTGAGATGTCAGCAGCCATGGACTGGATCAATGTTGGTGAGATGCCAGCAGTGGGGCAGGGATCACTGTCAGTGAGATGTCAGCTGCCATGGCCTGGATCAATGTTGGTGAGATGCCAGCAGCCATAGACTGGATCAATGTCAGTGAGATGCCAGCAGTCATGGCCTGGATCAATGTTGGTGAGATGCCAGCAGCCATGGCCTGGATCAATGTTGGTGAGATGTCAGCAGCCTTGGCCTGGCCCAGCCTTGGCCATGGCCTGCAGCCTTCCCTCCCCTGCCCAGCCACCATGCCAGAGGTGGGGTGTGAGAAATTCTCTCTCCAAAGGCCAGAAAGCAAGAGAGTTTTTTCCGGGCATGTTAGTTTTTAACATGTGTGTTCATAGAGGTGTGTTCAGCTTTCTCAGTGGTTTAACTGGCTGTCAGTTCTCAAAACTAGTCACTGATTGGTTTTTGTCAGACATGGAGGAAGCTCTTTGCAGCTCCTCTCAGAAAAATCACCTCTGTGGGTGGCTTCTTCCCTCCTCACCGAATACCTGATGTGCAAAACCAGCACTGTATCAACACTCCAACCCAGCACGGTGTTGTCTTTGAACTGACTGAGGGTGTATTTGGTTCCATGATCCAATGATTGATAAAGATGTTAAACAGAACTGGCCCAGTACTGAGTCCTTAGGGACACCACTGGTTATCTGCTGGATGCAACTCCATTCCCCACCACTCTTCAGGCCCAGCCATACAAATTTCTTTTACCAACACAAAGTACATGTGTCTAAGCCATCAGCAGCCAGTCCTTTCATAAGAATGCTGGGAGACAATGTCAAACTTTTTTACTAAAGTCCAGGTAGATGACATCTACAGTGTTTCTCTCATCTAACAAGTGGATTACTCTGTCATAGAAGGAGATCGGGTTGGTCAAGCAGTACCCACTGTTCACAAAGTCATGGTGGCTGGACCTGATTGCCTAGTTGTTCTACATCTATCACTTGATGACACTCCAAATGATCAGTTCCATGACTTTCTCCAGCACTAAGGATATGACTGCAGTTCCCTGGATCCTCTCTGTGGTCCATCTTATAGATGGAAGTCACATTGGTTAATCTTCAGTAAACTGGGGCTTAGCAGTTAGTCAGGGACACTGAGAAATGACTGAAAGTGGCTCAGTCTTTGGAAAGTACTCAAAACACAGCCTCAAGTTTCACAGAAAGTGAAATTGTTAATCTAGTTCTAAGCCAACCTCAATGTGAAGAGTAGCCAACAGACCAGCTAACATATTTGCTCAGTAGTCTGTACTGGAACACCCCAGGAGACATCCAGACAGTTTGAAGATTGAGTTGAAGGATCAGTGAAGGATGATTTTTCATGTGTGTGTGTATTTGAAGGTGTTTCAAGGAATTTGTATTAATAAGCTACTTTTTGCCAGATTAGGTTTCATTCTTTAAGGCTTTTATTTTACTTTAATTTAAACTAAAAATTGCAGAGAACAGGTATTGTTCGTTTTGTTCTAGTCCTGCAGTTTGTATAATTGTCACACTTTCATATTCAGATATGTCTTCTGGTGTTGTTTGTGAATTGAAAGAGGCATCACTTCTATGACTGCTAGATATTTTTCTTGTTTAGTGTAATATATCCTTTCAAGGCATATGCTCGTGATTTCCTTTTTTCCTTCAGCACCATTAACTGACCATGAGGAATAAACAGCCTAATAACTCCTGTTCCTCACCTTTCTACATCAAGTTAACTTTTATTGCTCATTTGTATTGACTACATTATTGCTGTTTTCCCTTAAATTTTGCCATATTTTTACAAGTTCTTTCCTCAAGGTTACTGCTACAAAATCTCTTAACTAGTTCCTCCTAGTTATCCCTTTTCTAGCCTCTTTTCAGATGTATGTCTTTTCTGAAGATCTATGAGCAGCTCATAAGAACAAGTACAGAGTACCTTTGATATTAAAGCCAATTCCTCTCACACACTCTTCTACAGACCCTACAAATTGATCTTTTCTGACCTCCTTTCAAGAATCTTTATTGCTCCTGAGCATAGCTCTTTCTTCACTGATAACCTCTTTTTTCTACTACTTTAAAAGCTTCTGCATTTGCATAATCTACCATTTATTAGACACTATTCCTGATATTTAAGATGATGGAGAATGAATACTATTTTTTTCTGGTTTGGTACAGATCCTCAAGAACCACCCATCTTTGATTCTTACAGTATATTCAGTTGTAGTGGGTAAAAACAGCGTGCACTAAGGTTTGCATCTTGGCTGTCAATTGAGATGAACAAATACTATTACACCAATAAAGGAAGGACAAACAGAGGCATGGAGAGATGCTGAAACTGGGCATAGCTATATATGGAATAAACTCAATATATTATGAAGTACAGAAAAGTTATCATAATTATTAATTGCATAATTATTATTGTTTAGTTGGTGTATTTCCAGCCACTGAAATCATAAGATGTGGATCTTGATTTTCACTATAACACAAAGAATACACTCAATCAATATCAGGCTCTGACTGGAGATCCATTGCTGTTTAAATAAAATCAGAACATCCTAATGGCTAGAGGTGGGTAAACAAACATGCCATTGCAAAGACAGAGTTAAGCTTAACTAAATAGCCTTCTGCTGTTCTGTGAGCACAAGTTGTAGGACTCTCTGCTGAGCAGAATGGCAATCTGAGGCTACCCATTTAAACCCAATGACATTAAATCAAATTTGTATCAATTCCTGCTGAGCTTTACTTGTTCTGTTCATGCTTGCCCTGCAGAGGTGTAGCTCAAAAGCTAGGCAGCAAGATTTTACAGTGTCAAGTAACCTGTCAAGGCTTCCCAAAGTTGCTTTTTCTTTAACCTTTCCTATTAGTCCCAACTCTTGACTGTATCATTGCCTGTGTTTCACTGGCTCTTCACTCTTTTTATTCTAAATTAAACTTCTAAATTTTAATATTACAACCAAAATATTATATCTGTCCTCTCAGCTTAGAAAATGTGATTTAAACACAATTAAAACTTTGTCAAATCCAAGTGAATGGATAGTTACATGGTACATCTCTTGGTTTTAAGGTTTAGGTTTTTAGGCATTCAGTCAGATGCAGTCTTGCGGAATATGGAGGAAAAAAACTGTTACAGCCTGGTTTTCCAAAAAAAGTAGAGACACAATTAATTGTTATACTAAATTAATGCCAATAAGCATATGAATAAAGGAAAACAAATACTGATAAACAAAAAAAAGAGGTGGAATAAAGAAACTTCTTGGTCTTGAAAGCACAAGAGAAGGCTTGGATCATATCTTACTGGGTTATGAGCTCTCTCTTGAGCCATGTATAGGAAAGAAGGCATCAGAACAACTATTTGTGACAAAAAGTTTTTTTCTGCTGGAATTTTTCTTTGTAATTTTTGGATTGATACATAAAATTACCAGTGAAACAATAAGAGCGCATTTCCTTTTTCAATTGCTCCACAAACTGAATTTACCTACCAGAAGCAGGAGCCTACATTTCTTCTCCTAACCCGTTCCCAAAGCTTCGCATCTTGGAAAGGTGTAAAGCTGGGTCAGACAAGAGAAGTCCCCCTACTTCAAACTGTTTATAGCTTTTTTTTTTTTTTTTTTTTTTTTTTTTTTAAATGGCTTTTCATGCCATGGCAACACTCTTGGTTGCACTTATGACTCATTTCAGCAGCTGAACTCATGGATAGCTCTGCTTAAATAGTATTAGGTGCAACACATAGGTTGTCAGCTGTCCTGGGAGGTAGTGTGCGGCTAAACATTTATTGTTTGCTCTTATCTTTTCCTTTGGCTGGATTTTTTTGTCCTTGTTGTTGTTGTTGTTTGTTTGTTTCCTTATCATATAAGTTTCTTACTCTTTCTTTCCCAGCTTCTTCACTAAGCTGCAGTTCTCAGTCTGAAAATCTGTTGAGAATTTCCTGAAGTATTTATGGTAAGGGTGGGAGTAGAAAACTTGTTCAAGTTCATGACCATTTTTTCTTGGAAATGATTGTCTGGGTTCTTCTCATCCACTTCAAAGCTAGATTCAATTTTAAAACTTGTTAGCTAAAACACTGTGTTCAACACTATGGCTAAAATAGTTCTACCTATAAGTATCTTGGCAAAATGCACGCCCCATGTGGAGCAGATGCTTTGTTTAACAGTTTATTTTACATTACAATTCCTGCCTCATACCACCCTTACTTTTTATCTTACAGGTTTGCATGTGTACATATTCCCTCTGTGATGTAGGTAAACATCTTTAAAGATCAGGCTTCTTTTTCTTTTCCTCTACTTGTCAATAAACTCTGAAATCCTGCATTTTTATGTCCAACTTTGAAATTGATGATGTCAGGCCAAGTTCAAACTGAGCAGTATGTGTGAGCATGTGATACTTTTAAGGATGATTTGCCAAGTCATGACCATCAAAGCTGTGTTTTAGAGACTTAACATTGAAATTTTGCCAAGAAAAACAACTTCATGAGCTTTTATTGCTATCTGTTCCTAAAGGAGGAATGATGATTCCATGGATCTTACCTCTAAGCTCTTCTAATCATGTTTACTTTGCTCATTGCTGCCACAGGCCTTACACTGTGAAAACAGATGAAGCAGAGGTGGATCTGCTTTTCAGATATAGAGCAGATCAGAATAATCAATTCTCTTTCAAAGGATTCTCTCTAAAATATGGAGGCCTGGTACATGGAACAGCTCTAGTGAGTAATCAGCTTTTTTTTTTTTTTTTTTTTTTTTGTCCTACACTACAATATGCAATATTTTTTCTAAACAGTCTGTAGAAAACAGCCTGTCCCTCTCCAGCAACAGAATTATGCATTATGTATGAGCCTCATTCCTACTCTGCCCACACTACTCATATATTTTTCAAAATTCAAAGAACTATACAGAGTTCAGTTATTTAAACATGTGGTGGCTACATTAAAATGAGCAAGATCTGATCACAATAAGAGAAGACACAAATCTATTCACCCTCTTCGCACCATGATCTAAACAGATCTCAACATCGTACTTGCATTCTTAGTGAAAATGAAAGTCTGTCAAAGTGTCTGAAATGCAAAGGATCTTCCAAGAAAAGGCAATGAGGGGAAGAATCTGGGCACTTAACTCTGTGGCAGTCTTGTCTCAAGGCGTAAGCCTGGACGCTGGGGCTCTGTAGGGACACCTGTTGTGAAGCCAGGACCTCCATCAGTCACTGAGAGTCTCCTTGGTGCCTCTGAGGGCTCC
Organism: Muscicapa striata striata; assembly: GCA_030060385.1. Taxonomy (NCBI): domain Eukaryota; kingdom Metazoa; phylum Chordata; class Aves; order Passeriformes; family Muscicapidae; genus Muscicapa; species Muscicapa striata. The sequence goes on from JAREIS010000005.1 coordinate 4,849,796, forward strand.
TGGACATCTAAGTCTTCTCTCAGGGTGAAAGAATAAAGGATGTCCTGGCTGAACCAAGGACTTTATAGCTCATTCTGACATCATTGTGTCCTTCCAGAAAAAAATTTGCCCTTTTTTCAAAATTATTCTCCTGCTTATATATTTTCTTTTACTGAACATTTCAAATTTTCTATTCTGTGCTCCAAAGCATTGTGCTTATCCAGGGTGTTGAAGTTTTAGAATGGAAAATTAGATTTTGAAAAAGTGATGCATTAACTATTGTAATGGTTTTGGCAGGAAAGTCACAGAGTGAAGAAAGCATGATCAAGTCTGAGGGGCAAAACAAAAGCAAGTAAGATAAGAAATTAATGGTGTTGGTTCTGTACAAGCTTATGAATACATGCAATGTTTATTCTTTTGGTGTATCAAATCAACACCATCCTTGTATATTACATTTCACTTATTTCAACTTCATGCCCACCCTTCTTCTTCAGATAATATATGGGAACTGATCAGAATGTTAAAATTCAGAGAATTCTCTGTTAATCAGAGAATAAGACAATTCAAAGCCAACAACATGAGGATGAAAAATACACAGAGTGTTCCTTGGTGTAGTTTCCAGGTAGGTGTGTGGTCACTCTGCCCAGCTTGAGTGGCCCGGATTCAAACTGCCTCCCATCTGGGAGACACACTGCTGAACCCTGACACTGAGCCTCATTCCTCACCCCTACTCTCTGATTTTACAAGACTGCCAGTCCCTAGATTTCCAATCACATAGTACAGCTTATACAGCCCCCTTGCCTGTCTCCACATCCTCCCCTTTCTCATCAGTGTATTCTGCAAATGAACCTGCTATCCTTCCTGCTGAAGAGATAGCCATTGCTCTGTGCCTTTTTCCTCCTTTTGGAAACCTCCATTACCTGCAATGCAGTCCATTGTGCTGGAACCAGCAGCTCCTTGCAAATGGATGAAGCAAAGATTTATTATCATCAGAACACATGGAAATTAGAAAATGGACTAATGGAAACCATTAATGTCCTCCTCTCAACAATCAAATGAATGGTAGATCAATGCAGTATATTAATATACTGGAAATGATTTAAGATAGTAAAAACATTAAGTCTCAGATATTAGATGGGAAGAAAGCAAGCAAGACAAGGACAATACTCTAACACTATGCTGCACCTATGAAAAAAGCACCCACTATATTTTAAGACATATTTCCTGTCCAGCATTTTGATATCTTTAAAGAGATAATATTGAAAAACTGCTCTTTCTCCTTCCATGATATCATCTAATTTTGATATGAAACAGTCTGTCTCCTTAAAAAGCAGACCTTATTGCCTGTAACAATTAATAGATTTGTTGTATTCTACAGGTAAAATAATAGTAATACTCAGAGTTTTCAGAAAATAATTGTTACATTTTTAATATCAATGACTCTTTTGTTTGCATTTTGTGTATAACATTGTAAAAATAAATTACTAAATATGATATAACCGTTGCAGTACCCCCACTCATTCTACATAAACCTCAATCAAAATCCTCAAAGAAGGAAAGAAAAAAACTATAAAGGAAAATAACTGCACAAGTACTTTAAATTAACGTGGCATCATACACAAAAATAATATAATGCCTGTAAGTGAATGATCCTTAAGCTTTAGGGAATAACTGAATTTTTTATGTGGTCACATTTCTTGGAAAATATTAGAAGCCTTAGGATTCAAGAATTTTTCCTTCTCAGCTAAAACTTTTCAAAGGTCAATCCATTCCCATTTTCAGGACTTAATCAAAATTCCTCAATAAATTCCTGTTGAATTGCTTTGTGTTGTTACTTGTGGGAGCATTTATGAAGGCCTGATGATGATTTGAACTACCACAAATCCCATAAATGTGAGGTCAGAAAGGTTACACCATGGCACTTCAGTGAAGAAATGAAAACAAAATATAAATTATCTCTACCAGAAGGACAACATGTTCAGCCAGATGTCACAGGCTTTGTCTTTTGATTGCTCACTGCTCTCCAGCACTCTATCACATTGCTTGGTTTTAATCATGTGTAATAGGTCACTGTGATCAGAATTCAGGACTCACTTGTACATATTTAATATGCCAGGCTATAGCTGAGTAACTGGGTGAATTCTAAGAGGGTGGATACAGTAAAATATGTTGCTGACTTTATTTTTTCAAATTGTAACTAGTAGAGAGAAAAGTGTGGAAAAAAATATCTATGGTTCACTTAATTTGGAATGAGGTTGTTGATAAAGAGTAGCCAAAAAATCTTTTCTGCTACTATTCTTAGTGCATCCAGGGAAAAAAAAAAAAAAAAAAAAAAAAAAGCAAAATTTGGAAGTTGCTTCTTATTATTGCTAGAGTTTATAAAAAACCACAATGAACACAGTGGGGAGGATCCTGTCTAGAGGAGTCAATATCACACCATTATGATGGGTACTAATTTATTTCATAATAAGGTTGGATGCTATAAGTGCCTTTATGGCTGTTAAATCATATTTCAGCATAGCTAAGTCTGCCATTAAAATCATGTATTACTGACAAAGGCAATATTTATTTAATTTAATTTTATGGCACATATTTCAAGCAGGACAAGAAGAAATACAGTCTGACCTTCCCCATGGCCAGAAAGTTTATTAGCATTGTCAAAGAGAGTCAGAATCAAACTGTATCCATTAACACCAAACCCACTGGTATTATGGGATGTTAATACTATGAGAGGATAGACAAAGAACAGAAAAGACATGGAGCTCTTCTGGTCCATGGAAAGCATAGAGGTATCAAGAAGAGAGAGAATTTAAAAGGTGCACTAGAGATTCTGGAATATGTGGGTCATGCTCTATTGAGCATGATAATTCTGATTCAAGGAGAATGGATAAAAAGTTTGGAAAAAGGAAGAAAAAACCCCAAAGATTTAAGAAAAAATGTAGTGAGAAGGAGAGATGATAAGGTGTACTGAACGTCTCAAGAGGCTAAAGATACCTTTATCTCTGGGTCTTTGGTTCAAATCCAATATACTTTTTGTGACCAAAAAAAATATATTGCCATCAGATGCTGGCTTCTACAAATCAGGAACGTGGCCTGTATCACACTGACAGAGAGGTACCACTGCAGCCACCATTAACCAGTCCATGCTTGCATGCTGTCTTACAAAGGAATGCAAGACCTGAATGATTTGAGCAGAGAAAGAGCTTTTAGAGCTGAGAGTGGTTTCTCTTCTGGAGTTGGGATGTCCTATTTGAAAAGGATTGGGAAAATTTGCAGTGCTGCCTGTGCTTTTTACTCCCTGAACAGATGATTTTCAAGGCTGTCAAAATGCCAGCTTCTGCAATGGCTAAAAACAGACAAATCAAAGTGAATCACTGAATATAATCACAGAGGAATGGCAAGATGAAGTTAAATTGGAAATGAAATGAGCACAGCCAGATTGAACTTGGTAATCATCTGTGTTGCTCTGATAGCAAGGAAAAAAAGGCACTGGACTGCTTATACATGCTGGAGAACATGAAGAATGTGAAGCTATGTGCTGTTAAGATGGATCTGTGACAATTACATGTGATCACTAGAGAACACTGACTTCTTGACAGTGAGATCCAGATGTCTGAGTGTTTTATGTATATTTGCTCCCTTTTTAAAAAAATGCCACTATTGGTTAATTTCAAAAAATGAAGTAAGATTATCTAGTCCTGACCTGAACATTGTAGGCAAAAAATAAGGGAATTATTATTCTCTCATAATGAGAATGAGATGCTGAAGGAAAAACTATGGATCAGTGCCAGTAACTCTCATAGAAGAACCAATTTAAAATTTGGAGGTTAAAAAGGACCAGCCCACTAGCAATTCAGTCAGGATTTAAGTTGCAGTCATGCAAGTTCTGAGCTTTAACTGTCAAAAAAAGACTTGTTGATGCAAGTTAGAGGAAGTGAAATAAGAGTGCTGATTGTGTTTCACATCTTTACTCAGACATGTGAGGACAGATTTATAAAGGTATGTAAGTACCTGAGGAATCTGATAAGGCCCTCCTCTCTGAAAACACGCAAGGGCCAAACCCACAAAAATTAATTAGATGTTGACATTCAATTAAGATTTTTTAATTTTACTAGAGATAGGTAAATGCTAAATATTTCCAAGGATCTGGGGCTACGTGTCTATCAGCATCTGCAGCCACCTAAACATCTTGCAAAACCTGGACTTCACTGGATAATTTCTGCTTGCACATATCAGTTTGCAGACTCAGTTCCTGCTCACATGTCTGTAATTTGCTTTCTGGGAGCAAAGAGCTCCACATCGTTGTTTTCTCCATTTGCATAATACTGGAGCTAATTTCTCCCTCTGAATTATTTCTCTTTCCCTCTTCTCTCTGAACAATCAAAGGGGATGTGAGAGGGGCAGGCTATGGTGCTGGTGGCTGGCAGTATCTTGCCCTCAAAAGGGGATATGGCCTGTTTCTATAGCTCAAGCTGCACCATTTTCTCAGGTGCTGCTGAAAGAAAATATCTTGGGAGAAGGGGCAGGCAGGATCCTGGCAGAGCTTGCCTATTGCCTGGGCTGGGTGCCAGAAACTTTGTGCTAGAGGGAGACAAAAGAGGTGAGTTTCTCTCCACTTCTTCAGGGGTTTCCTTGGTAAAGGAGGACCTGCATCCTAGCATTAAATACCTGAGCACCTTTTCCCTATTGTGAACTAGAAATCACAAAGCAAGGCAAATTAATGTGGGGCACTTAATCCAAACGAATAGGACAGTCTCGTCAGTTACAGCTTCAGATGGCTTAGCACAAAAAAAGGGGTTTTAATATTAATAGAATAAACGATCCTTTCAGTCATATTTCTGTGATTTACACTATCAAAATACCAACAAAATCCCTTCTCTTGTTCCTTTGATGTATACTGTATTTCTGCGGTTTACCATGCTCTTTAAAAATAAGAAAAAGACAGCCAAATTAAACTCATTATTATCTCTACATTTTTTCTAATAGATGTTTGTGTGTGTGTTTAGGTATATATAATTGCATGCTTATACCATGTGTATTTGTCTGTGCCTTTAACATGCTAGCAGAAAGAACTGTAATTCACTAAGCGCTACTGAGGTGTGTAAGTTATTTGCCTTTTAGAAATGACCATCTGGGTAAAAACCTGTCAAGAATTAGTAGCTATGAAGTCAGGCCTTCTGAAAACACTGTAGATGGAGAACCATGGTTATGCTCAGTCTTTATATCAAAGGCTTACGTCAACTCCCTCTGGCTTTGGCAAGCTGAATACCTTTGGGTAAACAGAATGATCCATTTGCCCATAGTTCCATTAGACACTGCAGAAGACCAGTCTAACACAATCTGAACATTTCATGTCCCTCTCTGTGTATCTTACATTTTGAAAGCTGGTGCAAAGCCTTCTGATGCTCCAGGCAAATCATCAAATATCTGTTCTCCCCACAGGCACCCAGATAAAAATAGTCATGGGTTGCTTTGTTGATCCTGCTGTTTGGCTGCCTTGAAGAAAAAACAGTTTCTGCAGACACAGAAGTGAATTTGTTCTAAGCTGTGTTTAAACATAGGAGGATTTTTGTTTGTTTGACCAGAACAATCAAAAGAAAAGTTAGAATAAAAATTAAGATAGTTTGGAAGCTGTGATGGCAATCTATATAGCGACACAATGCCTTAGGGAGTTGGAGACAAGCACCTTGATGAACCAGTTGCTCACTCTGCTTGGAGTTAATGACACTTCCACTTTTTGCATTACCTTGGAGGTACCTAGCACATTTCTTCCACGTAGAAATTCAGCCAGACTCACCGAATACAGCTGCAGCTTTATTTTACAGCTTTTCCTCTGCAGCTAGACAGGCCCTGTGAAGTGCTGGCTGCTCATTTACTGAGGTAGGGTATTTCTGCTGTGTTATGTTAGACCACATACCAGGCCAGTTGGCTTATGATGCTTGCAATTTGCAGAGTTTACCACTAACTATTGAAAAGACTATTTAAAAAAAAATTGACACCCACTTCCTTGCCCTACCCCTTTGTCATTGATCCCACCAGCCATTAAAACACCCTAAAATCAACCAGCTCCTAATCTAGCTGAGGCCCTTGAGTACTGATTTGTTTGAAAATGAATGTTTTTAAAATTCTTGTTTATATCAGCTATCGTTGACTAAGGCTGAGAGGAAAGTAGGCAGATAGTGATTTATACTGAAATAATTATTTCTTCCAATATTTGAGAGAGATGCTGACTGAGCTATTTCCAGCTAATTTCTTACTAAATATAATATAGTACTATATTTTTAAGTACAACATGAATGCAGAACCTGAGATTTATTAAGTTGTACAACTGAGCTTACTTCATGTATCTGTGGAAAGCCCTATTCCTCTAATTATGAATCTGCTCACCAGGAGGCAGTTGTCAGCTTTTTCTTACCTACAACTCTCAAAATGTGTGAGTTTTTGGTGCATGCTGGTTCAGTACAGCTGGCACACAACAGATGGCACAAGAGAGTCCGTCGTCAGAGGATGCATATGTGCTCATCCCCAAAGTTAAATCCATGTTGTTGCAAACCAGGGAGTTGCCAGGCAGAGCCTATGAACATGTCCGCAAGGTGCCAAGAGAAACTAGAGTACAACTACTGGCTAACCTTGCCTTTTTTCCTGTAGCCTAAGGGATGCTGCAGTTTAACAGGCTGTACTGACTCATTAGAGGTTTGCTTTCAATTCTGCCATTGTTCACTGCAGCTAAAAGTATCAAAAGCTAAGTACTGAGGGACAGCACAGCAGGCAGCTTTTAGCTCTTGGCTATTTTACAACATCGAGGAGCAAACCTCTGCAGGAAGCTGAAGGGTGAGAATTCAATTTGGAACATACCTTGCAGAAAAGGTAATTTAACTTGTTTGCAAAGAAGTACCTAAATAGAGGGATTTCCCTTTCACAAAGAGCCGAAGACATTCAAAACTTAAAATTTACACAGAAACCCAGGTGACTGCATGTAACCAGGAAGCAGGTGCTAGTTTTAAGCAAACCTCAGGGCTTGTTTAATTGCAGCACATCTGGTCTTTAAAAGTCAGCCCAGGTGTTTGCATTTTAATTGCACAAATCTATCCTGCTTCCCCATGTTATTCCTCAGAAAAGTCAGAAGTCGACTCTGAGATAGCTGTGCTATTAATACAGGTGTTGCTAATTGATCACGTGTTGGTCATGAAATAACAAGTTCAGAACTACACCATTGCCTCTATTTATTCTTGTGATTCTTTGACATATTTAATTTCAGAAAGACACTCTTGTTAATTAATTTTCTACAGTTTTAAGGGTTTCTTTGACTTTGTAGTGTCGCAATATCATCATTTTGTTCTATGGCTTGGCAAAATTAGTGTCATTGATCTTTAGAGAGTTTGCAAACATCCTTCAACTATGTTTTGATCATTTTGTGGACTAAGCTGGAAAGTATGAGAGAAGGAGAAAAACATCTTTAAATGCAAAAAATTTTGATAGCATGTTGGGAAATAATAAAAGTGAAGGGTTGTGATTTATTTACTGAAAATTATTAAACATTCCTAAAAATAATGAAAGATACCTTAAATAAAATCCAGTGATGAGGAAAGAATCTGATAATGGAACTAAATTCCCTTGGATTAAGATAAAAATATTCACTAAAAGTATATGAACCATTACTAAGTACTTGGGAAGGAAAAGTGTCTGTCTAGAGAATCATTTGGAAAACAACAAAGCAGGTATTTGTAGGGAACACAGGAACCCAAAAAATTAAAGGCTGGAAATAAAAGGAAAAGTTGGTAGCCATTTTAGTCAGAAGGATACGTGCATGCTTGCTGCCAAAGACTCTAACCTAAGAACCTAGGATAATATTAAAGAAAAACCCAAATAGTTTATGGATCAAATAACCCCACAGCAGTGAGGCATGGATTTTCTGTGGATATTTTAGTAAGGTGACTAGGGAGTGTGGAGTTTTAAATTATGTACAAAGTTAGGATATCAATGTTAGGCTGCACTTTGTGTGTTTGAAATGTTGGGGTTTTTTTTGCTTTCAAAGTTTTGTTTGTCAGGGGGCAGGAGAATTGTAGGATAATTTTTTTATAAATTCCAGCTCCTGAGCTGGCCTTCTGATTGCAACATATTTCTCGTAGTATCCTGTGCAGGTGGCATACTTGGAATTGAGCCGATTTAATAACTGAGGGATTTAAATCAGATTTAGAGATAAAAATAAGGATAAATTAAGTTAGGTATATTTCCTTCCTGCCTTTATCTATGTAACACTTCACTATAGAAAAAATTATGGAGGAATGAGACATTTTCAGATGAGAGTAAAGCATCCAAGAGATATAACCTTAAGTGAGGAGGGAATATATGTTTTAAAAAATGTACTTTAAAAGATGTATTTTCTTTTCAAACTTGTCCTCTGCTGAGAAGGAAGGCCAGGTGAAGGAAAGGTTTTCTGTTTAATCTAGAGATGGAAGAATCATCCTGGAACTGTAAAAAATGCTCCTCACAGGAGTGTAAATCACTAAATGCATAAAACTAAAAAAAGAGTCTGAAAAAATCCGATGATGTTTGAAGACAAATAAATACATTTTATGGCTGAGAGAACACAGGGGTAGGATGAGGAACTATGCTTATATGGTAAGTTTCATGCATCTGGAGAATGTCTGACAGGCATAGAGCAAAAAAGGCACTGTTTTATCCATGGGGTCCTCATTGTGAAGCTTTGAAAGCACGGCAGGCTTTTTGAAAATAATAGAAGCTGAAGTCAGAACCAAATTTAGAACCAATTTTAGGTTATTCAGCACAGTTATCATCGCAGTGACAAATGTGAGAACTGAGCAAGCACAAATACAATGGAAGGTATTTAAATTTGGATGGGTCTGAAAACAAAAGCTTGATGAGGTTCATAAATGTCAAATGAACAGATGGAGCTGAGAATGAAACCAGCAGGGAGATAAGGCAGAGATTGCTGTGTGCAGGGGTGGAAAACAGGAAACTCCAGTCCCTGGGTTACAGGGTGAGGAAGAGGGACGAGGGACTGCCAAGATAAGAGCTGAGACAAAGGCAGTCCTCAGGCTGCAAGGAAGAGCAGGGGTCAGCACAGTCAATTATGGGAAGAGAGATCCCCATTTGGAAATGCTGGGACCAGACAGATGGGTCAGGAATGGGGCATGCATGGGATCCAACACAGAGCCAGGGCTCAGGTGAGGTTCCCTGCAGATCCCGCTGGTGGTTTGTGTGTGGGACCACAGCCTTGCATCCCCAGGTTTCATCACCAGCCTGGGGAGGCACATATGTCCCTGACAGGATGCTCCTGCCTTACACACAACTGTTGCTGTGAGGTAGATTTATAAATGGCTGTCATAACAGAGCTCCTGGAAAGTAAGAACAATTGCTGGGCTCTGTTTGCATTCAGGGTCTTGTGCAACACAGCTGTGTCCAGCTCCCCGGGGCCATATTGTGCCAGAAGCTGGATAATAAACAAACTTAAGTATTTTTGTCCTGGTGAAATGAATTGGGTTTGTTTTTTTTTGGAGGGGGTTTGTTAGTTGTTTTTGGTTGATTGGTTGGGTGTTTGTTTTGGTGGTTTGGGTTTTTTTTTGGTTTGGTTTGGGGTTTTTTGGTTTGGTTTGGGGTTTTTTGGTTTGGTTTTTTTTTGTTTTGTTTTGGGGTTTTTTTGTTGTTATGTTTTGTTTTGTTTTGTTTTGTTTTGTTTTGTTTTGTTTTGTTTTGTTGGTTTTTTGAGGGTTTTTTTTTGTTTTTTTGTTTTTTTGGTTTCTTGGCTTTTGTTTTTGGGCTTCTTTTAAGAGATAAAAAAGAAGTTGTTGCAACTTCATTTTCTTTCAGGCCATGTGCTCCCCAGTCCCATGCCCTTTATGAGGATCTCTTGATCTCCTGAGACTCAGCTTTAACTTTGTGCTGTCTACTATAAAAATTTAGCCTAATGAGTGCATATGCAATGCAATGAGCTGCTGGTATAGAATCCTTCCAGGGAAATGACATCTTCACTGTAAGGCTGAGCTACCTCACAATCCTAATGAGCAGTCTGGTCTACCTTGATGATGCTTTCTAGTAACTTCTATAAAACAGAAGCATGCTACAGGCACAGATGACTATTGGGGGTGGACACCTGTAGTTTTCCTTCATGTAGATTGCAGCAGCTTTCAATGGGATGCTCAATGGCTCTCAAAAATAGGCTGAGTGCACAAATATTTGTTGTCTTCTCTCACAGCATCAAAGAGCAAGGCTTTGTCTATGTGCTTTTTTACTTTACAAGGAGACATGCAATTTGTAGATCACATTTATTGCTTGTTAGTTGATTCACTATTACTAGTCTGATTAACAATAGCACCAAAAAAAAACTAGATGAGACCACATTCACCTTTTGAAGATCCCTGCAAAATTTAAATAAATTCTCCATCTTCATATTAATTTTTTTACTTAATTCTTTTTTACTGTGTTACAACCACATTGCTTGAAAATAATGTGGCCAAAGAATAAGATGGTCCTTTATGTATTTAGATTGTTTAACCAAGTTAAAGTGCATATGAGCCTAGTTGCTTGCTGTCTTTGCACACTGTCTAGGAATGAGTACTTAATTCTCAAGCAGCTTGTAAACTTCACTGTTATGCTTTATATGTCTTGGAGAATGGGATATGATTTTATATGCCTCAAAACTCAGCAGGTAAGAAATTAAGATACCACACGAATTAATGCTTTCATACAGCTAAAATGCTAAGGCATGTTACTCAGAGCCATTTATTTACTTCTCTTTTCCCTTTATTTTAAATAATAATAATAAAGAAATTGCAATTCTGACAAAGTGCCTCTCTTTTAAATCACACATGCAAAGTACAGGAAAGTAAGACAAAAATAAAAAATGTGCTTGACAACTCCAAACAATTGTGTGTTTAACTACTTCTGACACAGACACATTTCTTTTCAGTAGTGTATTAAGTCTTCTGTGATATTCTAGAATAATCACTATATAATGTGAAGAAAAATTGAGAAAAATGCTCTATAAAGAATGATTGGTTTTTTACATCCAGATAAAAAGTTATGTAGATGAAGGCTGCTCCAGAGTTTCTATTTCACTACAAATGGTTCTAGTCCAATATTTCACACTCCTTACACTCCTTTAAAACTGAATTAAAATTCAAATTAGGATTAACCACCCATTGAGTCTGGCATGACAATAGAAGTAGTCACTAACTTTTCCCTACATGTTATTAGCAGAGAGAATGTAGGTTAAAGAGTTTCATTACAAAAATATAATTTTTAATTCTCAACTGCCTGCCTTTTTTCACTTTCCTCTCAAAAACTGAAGTTTTCACACACTGCTGTGGCCCAGGGCAATCTTTATTCAATACATATTTTAAATAGTGAATGACAGATGTATTGATGAGCAAATGGAGAAGGGACACAGCTGGACATATAAATTGGTTTGGTTTGCTGAACTGGAGCCTAGTACTAGGAGAGGATAAAAAGCAATTGCTCATCTATCAATCTTTCACCTTTAATCATTCAGTTAAAACAGTTAAAATTGGAACAAGGTAACAGATCTTCACAGAGGTTTGCAGTGTTTGTCTTCATATTTAAGAGGACCTTTTTCCTTAATTTATTTTGAATGGCATTTTGAATGGTTGTAGCAAAGGAATAAAAAAAAAAAATTAAAGTTTGGATTATCAAACACAGAACTTTATGGACTGAATAGTGGTTTTTATTCCAGCCAAAGTTTCAGATGTAATGTGTTAATGCATGGCTGAATCTTGATGCTTCAGTCAACATTAAATACAACTACATAATATTACTGTTATTAAGCTTCATAAGGAATTTAGCCAGGTTAATCAGTCTTCATACATGGGTATTTGCACATATAATATTAATAATGAGATTATAGAGGTAATTTTCATACATATAAATATCTTCAGTAGAGTTTGGTCTTTAGCTGCAAAATATTTTGACATAGCCTGAAAATGTTATGAGATAGTCTGACAAAACTTAAGTAATATTTGATTTATATTTGATAAAATTCAAACTGTTTTAATAAATAAGAATTTTACCTTTGAGACAAGTGCAGTGCATTATTTCCTTCAAACTGCAAGGAAACCGTTGCACTACTCTATGTTAGTGAATGAACTGTTTATCTTTAATCTGAGCAGTTAAGAAGGCAGCACTGATGAGGGTGTTGGCCTCCTGAAATGTGATTTAAGATCTCATCAGAGACTGTATGGATGTGTAAGTATAGGCCAAGTAGTAACTCAATACTAAGACAAGATGGAGATAATGGGATCATTAAAACAGAGGTTTGATAGAGATTTACAGTTTTTGTTTTTATTGTATTAACCATGACTTTCAACAGAATTGTGTTGTCATACTACATAATTTTTTACCTAGGTGTAAAAAAAGTGAACTTCTTTTGCATTTTAAGCACAACTGAAATTCCTAACTAGGAGCTTGGTCAATTAACAAGGAGTTTTCTCCCTTTGCAGTAACAGAGCTACATTTCTAAACCTGTTCCTTCTTTTCTACTACTTGTGTTTCTGCATTTCTTTTTAATTTCTTAACAGCTAATTCCCAGTGTGGGCATATATAATGTAGATACAGAGGATATGAGTATAAATTGTATAAACTGTGACTGGCATCATTTAACCTGTGCAGATGGAGGGAGATTAAGTTTATGCAGAAGTGGAGCTGTAAGTTATATCACTGGGTATCGCTGGGCATCACTGGGCATTCTCAAATGAAGATTTTGTGATGACATCCTCCTTTCTACTTTTTTTCCCTATGAGGCATCATGGTACAAGAAAAATAAATTTCCATTTCATTGGGAAAAGCAGTTTTAGAAAACAAATTTTTCAATAGCTAACATCCTATTTAATTATGAAGCATTCATCATTCAAGTTACCTATTATACCATCTTTGAATTTCTTGTCTGAATGCTTCATTTGCAGATATAATGTTCATAGAATCCTAGAATCATAAACTCTTCTCTGATTTAAAACTAAACAAAACAAATACCCTACCAAAACTTAGTTTTCTCTTGGCCAGACTGCTACATTTCTATAGAATGTTCAGAATTGTTCAGTCAAGAGAACAAACTATGCCGTAGAAATATTTTTCTAAGCACTTTTTTTCATATCTTCTATTGTCTTTGGATAAAATTTTCTCTTGTGTATTGAGGTCCCTGTTTGGGACCTTACATTACCCTACATTGCATGTAATATTTCTGGGGTGAGTGATCAAACAGCACAACAGTCTTCAGCAGCATTCTGCTAATTTTCAAATTGTCCTAATGAGATCTTGCTCACACATGGAAAAGAAGCTTCAATATCCACCATTTGAAAAGTGAGAGCTTTAACTCTTGCTTCAAGAATGAGTGGTCATGGGGGATAAGGCCAACATTCCTCTCCAGTATTCATAGGCATTTCACATAAATTTGTTTTCAACTTTACCTTGTTTTCCCTTTTCACTCCTTGCCCATGTCTTGCCTCTGATTATTGCTGGAGCTACACATTTGAAGTGAATATCTCCAGGTAGCAAAAAAGACTGAACTTATAAATGTGATGTTTGAAAACAGATGGATTTAACATATTCATCAGTGATCGTGTGGCATAACATGGAGGTTGTAGATGCAAAAATGAACAGTAGATATGACTATTAAATATGTAACTCTTCATCAAAGTGCAATAATTGTTTTGAGCAGTATCACAGTATCAGAATAGTTAGTGTTGGGAGGGACCTCTGGAGAGGTCCCTACTGCTACAGGAGATTCACCTAAGGCAGTGCTGTTTGATGGCCACTGGCTGGGAATACTGGCTGCCAGGTAAGATGTTCCTTCCCATTATCCATCCAAAGCTGAGCTAGACATTAGCACACTTACAGCATGACTTGCAAGGCAGCTGAAAGTGGGTCATGACCATTGCACTGTGATTAGATCTGCTAGAAATCATTCAGACACATAGGCTCAAGACTGTGATACCTGGCAAGCCCTAGTCTTCCCATCTAGTAATACATTTAAATGGAGAATTTGGAGGATGAGTTGAGCTAGCTAATATTCTTCAGTGCAATCTGTACGTCTGAGAAAACCTGAACAGGACTATCTGAATTTCACATTGCTAAAGTTACAGACTTGCTGTCAACTACTTGTTGTCAGGTGAAGTGCAAAGCAAGAATTACACACAGTGAGAATTTGAGAAAAACTTTTCCAGAATGTATATGATTGCAGGAGTTTTATAAATGGGTAAAGTAAGGAATTTGCTAAATGAATATTTTTCTATAGAGTATTTGCTTGTTTTTATTTACTGTTATAAAGCTGATTATTCCACTTGCCTTCCAAGCTCACATTATATTGTGGACCTACAAACAGACTGAAAATGGCTAGCTAGTTAGAGACAGATGGAACACAGGGATTTTTTTGTTCCTTTTTTTTTTAATTGAGAAAACGCGTATCCAAATTAAGTGTTCAAATTACCATGACCAAGTCATGTATGCTATTTGCATGACTTGATAAGGCTTTTGCACATTTCAGGAAATTCATTTGCCTTTCAAAATGGAGGCTTCAGTGTTCAAATAGAGCACTTACCCTTCAACTCAGTAGGTGCTTGATGGAGCTGAACAGCTGCACCAGCTTGAAAAGAGTTACTATTGTGCATTGAACATTATGGTCCTGAAAGCAAGGACTGGCTGCTGCCAGCCCACATGGCTCTTCACATTCACTGCTGGTAAGTACACTCCAGCTGAGAAAGTGATGCTACCAAGCATTTTTCTCTGGCATGCTTTTCCCCATGGTTATATACCTCTATGGACAAACCTTTTCTCATGCAGTTACCATCCCAGAGCTAGGAGGACTGCAAAGGATGCTCTTATGGGTGATACAGGTGGAAGACAAAGTGCATATCTCAACACAAATAGATTGTCATTTACTCAATGCTTTTTCTCTGGCCACAGTCCCTTGATGACACCACTGCTTAGGTAGCATTAAATACTCACTAATCCACACAGTCCATCAAGAAAGAGAAGGACATTGTATTGCAATGGTTGACTCATTTTGAGTGCCAAGCGCGATAGTGCTCATCACAAAAAAAAAAAAAGCCATATTCAAGTGCACTCCATGTAGTCTTCTACATGCTCTTTAAAGCATTGTATTCTAACTAGGCAGGAGGCTCATATCTGATGATGACCAGTGCTGGCTTCTTGCTTTGCTGGCTGGCAGGTGCGGGTAGTCCTGTGGAGGCAGCACAATCAACCCCTGTGGAGGAAAGAGTCCTTCACACCACTCAATGGCAGTCTCTCCTGCCAATTAAGGGGATTTGTGGATGAAATCCAAGGGGAATTGCAACCCATTTGCCTTGGCTGGGAGAATGAAGGCTGTGGTCTGTGCAGGCGGGGCTGTAGGCAGGGAGGAAAGGAAAGAGCTGTTTGCAAACAGCTCCCTTTTGGGAAACATGAACTGGAGGCTATTTTGAGCTTAAAAACAAAGTGGAACTTTTGAAAAGACAAGAAGAAATTTTTAACCCTTCATCTCTTGCTACACTACCAGGCACTTGGAGCAGAGTACAATACAGTATTTTTAAAAGCTCATGTCTCCATTACAGTATGTAAGTGAACCATCACTGAGAATTTGTGCACTGTTCATTCACTTTTGGTCATAATGACAAAATTATTTTGAAATTCATATCATGAACACAAGTCTGGAACAAAATACAGCACCAAGACAGTTGAATACACAGCAAAATTAATGTCTTCTGTGGGTGTAGGAAGTAGAGGGGAACCCCAAAATGCTTAAGTTGCCCACCATGTTTTCCATTGTCAGTCAGAGCAAAGGGAAATATCATTTCATGATTTTATTAGCATGGAATACATCTGGAAAAGGCAAAAATATTTGACAGTCTTACCCCAAAAAAAGGTAGGATTTTAACTTATCTGGAGGTAATCTCTTTACACTAGCTCTTCTGCTGCTCAACATCAGAGGAGCTGGGGCATGCTTCTTCTCAGGTAACATCTGGGATTAAGTGAAAACCCAGTAGAGAGAGAATAAAGGCTATATATATCTCTGCCTAAAATCAGAAATCTTATCTCTTCTTCTCCTTTTCAGAGATTGGCTCAGTCAAACTGGTGAGGCTGTTTCATTGTGCTGCTCTCTCACAGATCAATAACCATTACTAATATGTGTTTTACAGGATGTGAGTTTTGAGATGGCAAACACACACAAAAAAAAGCCTTACATAATCAGGCATCAGTATGGAAATTTTTGCATGAACTGATTTTCTCACTTTAAAATACTGCAGGTGAGGCTCAGTTTTCATGAATCATGGAACCCGTACCTTCCCTTATGCAGTCCTGCCATCAAATCACTCTCTCTTTCATGTCTAGCAAAAATCAGTGAAAGTAATTTGTCTGTGGTTTAATGGTCCTTAATCAACACCAAGATGTTGCTCAGTGGCAATATTTCTGTCTATCTGTGAATGAAGGAGTAAAGGATCTAACCTGTTAGTAGTTTTGCAGATTTAATCCTGTAGTAACACTTCAGCTCGTTCTCTAAACAGGCTTATCTCATTCATTTATATGTGTTGCATCTGGTTGTTGCTTGGGGTGATAGCAAGTAAAGGAGCAGGAAAGGCCTTTGCAATGGTTTTATAGAGATGTTTATTTCAGCCACCCATGTGCACCATCCAGAGTTCAGGGAACAAAGGCCAAGGGGGTTGTGGGGGGGTTCAGGTTTGGTACTTGGGATGAGCAGGGCGGGGAGAGCCTTAGGGACCAATTACCAGGGGACAGGGGGTGTCCAAGGGTGGGGTTAGGGCAAAAAGGCCAACAGGGGAATAGAGTGGGAGTGACCAAAAGTGACAGACAGGGAGAGGGCACAAGGTTGAACCAGGGAATACAATAGAGGCTTGCTTCTCCTAACTGGGAATGCTTTCGGTCTCCACATATATGGAATTTTAAAGTTGAAAAAAATATGCATCTTAGAAACTGCAGTGCATAGAGGATGAATAGAGTATCCATTATACACTTAAAAAAAAAAAAATTTGAAATGCTTTTGCAGTTTTGTGTCTTCCAGAGATTAATTCTGTGTTTGTCATCCCTATGAAAGGGATCTCCCCTTATAGTGATCTCCACCAATTTGGCTATTGAGATCTCAGAAATCCTTTTCTTTTCATGGTGAGGGGTGGTAGTATAAAAATAATAGCTTAAAGAGTTAATCCTAATTATATATCTCTATCATACTTGTATATCTCGGTTGGTACTAGGCACTAGTAGAATTATATCTAGTGTTACATTTATACAGTAGTATATCTTGGTTTCTAAGAGAAATACAGCTTGTATATCCACTATTAAGAAACAGGATGTCCTGACACAGGACCTCTAGAAGATCTCTGGACTGCTTGAGGATGTGCTTGTGTGCAGGAAAACTGCATTGTGAACATGGCATGGAATCAGCTCCTCAGAAATTCCTAACAGTAGTCTTTAAATGCTCTTTGCTGCCCTCTTCCTCCACACATCCGTTATCAAGTATGAGATGATTGTATTTTTTTTTTTATTTTTTTCTCCCCCATAGGCATGCATTGTTAATTACATGATTATCCTGACCCACTCCAGGACATGTAGGCAGCTGGCCTCACTGCTGTGTGTGGGTAATAAACACTATGCACATTTCCTGTTTCCTGATCTCACACTGAGTATATTTATAAGTATGTAGATTTGGTGGTTGATTTCAACATTTATCATTGTTTCCCAGATAATTTCCGTCTTTCCCTCTCCCCAAAGAACATTCCTTCCTGAATTGTATCAAAGTAAAGTACATTTTTGGGTGGTGAGCATGTGTTTCCGGACAGGTAACACCCAGCAGCAACAGATAACTCCACAAAGTCAATGTTTTCAGCATGCAGATAGTTTTGCAGAGGCACTAAATCCCAACACAGCTCCTGCACGTCCTACTAATGTTTCCATAAAACCAACTCTTTGCCAGCTGGTATGGATCAAAGTTTTTTACTGTGCATTTTACTCTGAGCTACATATCATATGGCAGTTAGTGGTGTGCTTAAACGTAAAGAAAGAACACAGTTTAATCCAGACAGTGAAGTTACATCTAATCCCTCATCTTTGCCTATGCATTGTATTTCCAGAGATTCATCTAGTCTTATTTCATATCTGGCATTAATGTGATGGTTCCTCATTGCACATTTGATAATGCCTATGGCACTAACAGATGCGCAGAAGTTTTGTTTTATTGGAAACTTTATTGTTATAAGGTCTACATATTATGTTCTTTTTTGGAATAGGTTTTTTCATACTTTTCAAGCTTGGGGTACTCATTTTTTGCTTTGTCTTAGGCAACTTATTATATTTAAAAGATATTGGGTTTTTTTTTCAAAATAAGCCCTTGGTTTTGTATAAAAATCTTAGAATTGGCAGAAGATGATGTTTGGAGGATAGTATCCACTGTCTTCTTTTTCCTAAGTAAGCTCTTCTAGCGTGAATGGGAGCCAGATCAACACATCCATGACTCTGTATTGACCTACTCCTGGACGTACAGCTTTCTAAAAAAAATTCTGTCCGTGCACAGTCTTGATTTTGATCCAGATTGGATATTTAACAGTTTTTTATTATCTTGGAGACCTGAGAAAACTGCATTTCATAGAGGTCACTGATTTGTTCAGTAATGTGTTCTGATTTCAGTCATTTAAACAGTTTACCTCCACATGAAGGACTTTTTAGGCTTTTAGTTTTCTCAAAATGTTTAACATTCAGCCAACTTGTCTCTTCCTACTCTTCCCACAAAAACAGCTATCTTAACTTTTCTGTTCAAAAATTACTAAAGTAGTATTGCTAAGTTTTAGTGACAATTTTTCAAGTAGTGATGCAGGGGTGTTGTTTCTTGGTGATTATAAAATTTCATTACTCATTTGACCAAATAGTTTCTGAAAATTATTTTAAAGTTTAAGCAACAGTCAGTTTAAACCAACAAACATGAATTTAGAGAAAAAAACCTTACTCTTGCTGAAGGGAGATTGAGCTAGCATATATTTAAGTGAATTGGTCATACCCGTGTTCTGGGACCTCACAAAATATACCTGTGAGTGCTGAGAGAGCTGGCCCAGTCACTTTGAAATGACTCTTAGTTGTCTCTGCAAGGTCATGGTGATCAGGAAAGATCCCTAATAACTAGAAGAAAGTAAATATCACTCCTGTCTTCAAGGGCAAGAAGGAATATCTGGGGAAGCACTGCTCAGCCTCACCTTAATCCCTGGGAAGATTGCGGGCTAAAAATTCTGAAAATTATTTCAAAGCATATTGGGGACAAGCAGGGTATTTGAAGAAATCAATACAGATATATAAATTGAGATCATGTCTGACCATTCTCATAGTCTTCTACAATGATAAAAAGGGCTTTATGGACAAAGGGGGAGGGGGGCAAGAAGTAGATGCTATTAAGCTTCATTTAACAAGGGTTTTGCCACTACCACAGAAAATGCTTTCAAAGCTGAGGAGGTGTAGGCTGGATAAATGCACAGTGAGGCAGATTGAAAACTGTCAAAATCTCTTTACTAGATGAAGAGATGTAAAAGAAGCATGAACTTTATCTGGAGGATAATCACTTCAGGTTTACTCCAGGAGTCAGTAGTTGGTCCAACAGTGTTTAACAGCTGTTTTAATGACCTTAATGACGGGACAGAGTGCACACTCAGCAAATTTGCTGAAGATACAAAACCAGGAGGAGTGGCTCATTACATCAGCTGTCCTTGCTGCCATTCAGAGGAACCTGGACACACTGGAGAAGTGGGATTCAAGGAACCCCATGGATTTAAGTGAGTGGAAAGCAAAGTCTGTATCTGGTAAGGAATAATTCCATTCAGAAACAAAGACTGGGAGCCAACCAGCTGGAAAGTAGATTTGCAGAAGAAAATTTACTGGGCGTCCTGGTAGACACTAGCCTGACCATGAGTCAGCAGTGTGCCCTTCCCATGTAGAAATCCAACAGTATTTGGAACTTCATTAGAAAAAGTGTTACAAACAGACCAAGTGATATGATCCTTTCTCTCCACTCAGCACTGGTGAGACCCTCCCTGGAATTCTGAGCTGGTCCAGAGCTGGGCTTTCCAGTACAAGCAAGAAATACACATACTATGGAAGTTACAGTGAAAGGTCACTAAAAATTTGGAAGTACTGATGCGTTTGTCATATGAAGACAGGTTGAGACTTCTGAAACTGTTTACCCTAAGGAAGACTCAGGAAACACTAATCTATCTGTATAATATGTGATGGGGCACTAAAGAAGATGGAGACAGACTCTTCTCAGTTGTGCTCAGTAACAGGATGAGAAGTGATAGGTACAAAGTGAACAGAAATGCAGTAAATACTGCTTAAAGGTTTTTAAAAACCTTTTTTTTTTCTTTTGTAAAGACAGCCACAGTTGAGCACTGATGATGGGCTCACAAAGCCTGTGGAGTCTCCATCTTTGGAGATAGTCAAATTGATTGGGCAGACCCCTTAGCAACCTGCTGCAGCTGTCTCTGCTCTAGGGTCTCTGCCCTGTCTCTAATAAGCTGAGTTAGAACTGGGCTCTCTCTAGAGCTGCTGGCTAGCCTCAGCCACAGTGTGGTTCTACAATTCTTCTACTGGAAGATGTCCCTGACCACAGCACAGGCATTGGAACTAGGTGACCTTTAAGGTCACTTCTAACCCAAAGCATTCTGTGATCCTATGATTCTGTGACTGAGACAATTAAATACAATGAAAAAGAAGTTTTCTTTAATTTTCTTATCAATAAAAGAAAATGGAGTTTAAGAGCTGGTGTAACTGTATGGGGGAAAAAAATTACACAAGAGACAGAATTCTTTTTGGAAGTTGTTTCTGACCAGGTTAATTCCAGTGAGAGGAAGCAGTGAGTAAAATGTAAGGTTCAACTCCAAATGCTATTGTCTCTGCATTATATTTGTGAAAAATCCTTCTTAAGACTTTGACATTCTGCATTTAAGAACAAAGAAAAGATACTACATGCTGTGTGTCCTTTTAGTGACTCTTCCCAAAATACTCATTGAAAGCATTTAAGAACTAGATTACACAATTCTGGTAGATTACTTCTGGGTTAATTCCAGCAAGTTGAGCACTCTGAGAAGGTGAAATTCCTCCCAAACTACAGTGAAATTATTGCTTCCAAAACTGATTTGAATGCTTTCCAAGAGTATTTCCAAATAAAACTCCTCCATTAGTCACTTGGATGCCAATAAGCAGGTCAAATTTAAACTCTGGATCTTTAAATGCAGTAAGCTGATTTGTTACATTTTCATGCCTAGCATGATTTTTTTTTTTCCCTCTTGTGTTTTAGCTATTAGAGGACATTTTCTATATGAAGAAACAAGTCACTTGTCCTGGCCTTACAGAAGTTATCAAACTTTTTGTTATATTACATAAAACAAAAGCAATTGAAAAAATTACTAAGATTAATTGCCTTGACAATTAAATTGGTGGAAGAAAAGGGTCATAATTTTGATCTATATTATTGTAACTGAAAAGATGATGCATTTTTTTATTTGGAAATTTATTGCAAGTGCCTAGAAATCTAGTTAGCCTTTCATGCTTTTTTTTTTTTTTTTTTTAATAGTGAAAATTGGTCTAATGATTAAATGTTTAAGTAAATTGATTCATGACACTGTCTGTATCAAATACAACTTGTCAAGAGTGTATAACTTCGTGAGTGAAACATCCTACTGAGTAAATATATCAATTAAAAATAATAATATGAATTCAAATTATATAATTGGAAAAAAAAATAGTAACCAGTTATGCATGCAATTATTTTTATTTTTAACACTCATTGTACTTCACAAATTTAGATCCCTTATGGGTCTTTGATGTCTACCAGAACACTCTCTGCCAGATTTTGCTCTTGTGTTACTTCAGTGAGTGTTTTGAAACTACTCAGGGATATATTTGGTCTCCAGTGAGATACCTTTGGAGGTGGAGAGGACAGTTGACTTTATACAGTCATGCACACTTAATTGTGAAATTTTCAAATATGCAACATTAAATCACATTATACATGTCATGTGTTTATATAAATTATATGTATAGGTTTTTATGAATCTGCTGAAGACCAAATGGTTTCTTAATGAGAGTTCTGTACCCTGGGGATGACTGTAACTTTCATTCTCTGTTGACACATTGTTTTCAATAAGTAATCTCCAGAAGGACATTTTAATTCCAAATAGAGTGAGACTTTGAGAACAAAAAAGGAAAGGTCAAAGAAGAGAGATTGAACTGATCCACTCTCAAAAATGGAATTGAAATGGAGAAAAGGTCTTCACAGAAAATAATTCTGAAAAATATTGAAACATTTTGAACAAAAAGCAAATGAAAGGCTGAGAAAAATTATTCACCACTATTTTAAGAGGGGAAAAGGCAAAACAGAATCAAAAAACTGCCAGATGTTTGGAACAGAAAAGTAGGATGAAGCAGAATATCCTTAATAAAACTAACTGTAAACACAAATTGAAAGGAAAAAAAATCAAAGAAACAGATAAAGGAAAGACTAGGGGAGAGGGGGGAGGAATTTCAGGAATTAAGCTTTTTATTACATAGATATACAGTCTGTCCTTGATTTACAGAATGGCCACACAGAAAAACCTCTGTTCTTTGGATTCCACCAGTGCAGTGAACCTGCTAGAGATCTGAGATCCACATCTGTTCTGTGATCTCAAACATAGCAAGATTTTATAAAATTTTTCACCTATCCATCATATTCTTCTTACATGCTGTGAGTGAACTGGGATTTTAGCTACACCTGGACAAGGGTAAAAAAAAATCCTGATCTATCTCTGCTATTTCTTGACCCTTATCCTTAGAAAGTGCTAGCACAGCTTTTTGAAAGGCTGAGATGAATTCTTATAAGGAATTTTATTATGAAAGAAAACTGCTTTGTTGAAGGAGGAAAAAGGGTAAGGAGACAAAAGTGTGAAGAAACATACTTCATGTGTGTATGAAGCATGTGGGAGAAGCTTTTGGGGTCTCAAGCAGAGGCAGCAGAGAGCATTCCCCAACAGTATCAATCCCACTATATGGAGTTAACCATACATTCTGCTGCTGCCACATCTCTGCACCTATGCCTGCTTTAGCATGTCTCTGCTCTCTTTTCTGCAAGCCAGGCTCTGATCCAGAAATCCTTATCCTAGTAATATGGAAGGATCAATCCTTTCTGCTTCTGGCCTAGCACCCACCGCCTGCTCTCTCCAAAACTCACATGGAAGCCTGCCCCTTGCTGCCGAGCTAGGCAATTTTCAAAGGACATCCAGTTCCCAGTCTGTGGTAAGAATCCTGATGGCACCACACTATAAAGTATTCATGGAAGCATCTGGAGGGCAAAGGAGCATGGCTGTAAGAGTAGGAAATGGGAGAAGGGTCGGGAGGAGAGTGCATGCAGGGCAGGGAGGGTGTGGGAGATATGGTTAGCCATAGAAAGAGGGCTAGGGAGGGGAGTTTTGTATGCACACAGTGCCTTGCTTTGCTAAGTTCAATGCCATCATTTGTCACAAGTATTTTCTTATCTGTCTGTTCTGACAATTTTCTGCTGCTTTTTATATATGTTTTGATTATAGCTGATGGGACACACACCAGTGTGCTAGGATCCCCGTGGGCTAACTCATTTATTGTTTACAGCTGGCTATGGATTCACAGGTAAATACAGAGAAGTTTTTGAAATATACCTTTTTTTTTTTTTTTTTTCAGTATCCTATAGCTCTTCTCCAAATAATTGAACCTGATATTTAAAAATATTTTTCTGACTTTTTTATCAGTGATTTTGTCCCTGTTGTCTGTATCTAAATGTTCAATGTTTACAGCATTGTATATAACTTGAGTCTATGGAAGTCTGTGGAATATGGAAGCAGCGTCTCAGATCTCACTTTATTATCTGTTCTGCTTTGTGAATTTCTTTTCACAGCCCCAGGCCAAGAGAGTTTAAAACAAACCTCAAAAAGTGTGTCTGTTTGCTGCACTGCTCATGTAAAAAACTGAAGCGATTAATCTGAAATAAAATTATTTTTATTATTATCACTTCACAAAGAAGTTCTAACTATAGTACAGCTTTTTGGAAAGATCATTCAGCTATGCCATAAATTTCCACATACAGACAAGCACTGAAAACAGAAAGCCAAGATATAAAAAGATCTTCCCTTGCAAACTCTTTGTGTAGCTCTAGCATCTGCTCTAGGCATGTCTGCCAGTGGGGACCTCTAGAGGCTACTCGTGGCTTCATCCTCCTGTGCGTTGGCATCCATCATACACGAGATGCATCTAAATACTGCACCATCTGTGGGACAGCCATTTGCTCCCATGGTGCATACATGAAAGTCCCACAGCTTTCCCATTCTGGACCATATGCTGCTCTCATTTATATCCCATGGATTTGGAACTGAGGCATAATGTAAATGGGAAAGCTTAGTTATCAAGATCTGCTGTTTAATTCATGCAAAACTGGGGCATTGTTATTCTGCAAATCATATGGTACACATTTTAGGAATTCATCATTTACATAAAGATGGGGGTGCCCTCAAAAGTAGTATATGTGTGAAGACACACACAGAATCACAGAATTCACACCCAGATTTCTATTACTACCTTACCTTCAGGCTCTGAGATGTTCGTTTCTCGCCTTTGAGTTAGATCGTTACAGACACAAAGACAAAATTTGCATCTGGGCTAGGTTTCCAAATGCCTTCAATATTTAGTTGTACCGGTAGTTTTCAGTCAGTCACTCTCTATTTTAAAAAAACCCTTCTCCTCAAAATTATACAAAGACTCTACTTTCTGTCTTTTAAAACTATGTTTTATTCATGTTTCTGTGAATTAAAATACTGATCTGGCTTTACCATGGACATGAACTACGTAATCTGTGTTTCAAGTCAGCTGATGTGTTTTTTTAAAATGTGTTTCCTAGTGGGTCTGACCCTCACAAACAGTCAAACTCATCTTATTGCTTCCATCAGTGCACACTCATATGCAATTCTATTACTTTCACGATGCATACTTTCATGATGCGTACTTTCAGTATTTTTAATTACAAGTACTTTAAAGTGTTTGTGCCTTTTGTTGATGCCAAGCTGTCGGGACTGTAGCACTTCAGTCCTGAGGGCACCACTATGGAGTATGAGAGGAAACTGAACTTTGGCCAAGCTAACCTTGCTCTTGTATGTGCCAATCTATTTGTTTGGCACCTGACACTGGCTAGAAAAATAAACAAAAATGGGAGGCTGCAGCAGGACAAGTTCCTCATTGTATTTACTATCAATTTGCATGTCCTTATGCTTTTCTCAGAAGACATGCCTTTTCTTCTGTTGCCCTGAATGAAGGGTAATGCAAAACAGAGCATGCAAATAATAAATTATCCTGAGTTGGAAGGGACTTACAAAGATTGTCACAGTTCAACTCCTGGCCCTACACAGAACAACTGTAAGAATCTCACTGAAAACACTGTCCAAACTCTTCTTGAACTCTCTCTCCCATGACCACTTCCCTGGGGTTGAATACTGTTCAACCAGCCTCTGGACAAAAACCTTTTCCTGATATCCAACCTAAACCTCCCCTGATACAACTTCAGGCGATTCCCTCAGGTCCTGTCACTGGTCATCACAGAGAAGAGATCATTACCTATCCCCTCCTCTTCACCTCACAAGGAATTTTTAGACTGCAATGAGGTCTCCTCTCAATCTCCCCTAGGCTGAACAGACCAAGTGACCTCAGTTGCTCCTCACACAGCTTCCCCCCAAGGCCCCTCACCATCCTCGTTGCCCTCCTTTGGACACTCTCTAACAACTTAGTATCTTTCTCATATGGTGACACCCAAACCAGCCCCAGCACTGGAGGTGAGGCTGCCCCAGCTCAGAGCAGAGCAGGACAATCCCCTCCCTTCCCTGCCTGTGATGCTGTCCCTGATGCCCCCAGGACAGGGTTGGCCCTCCTGGCTCCAGGGCACTGCTGGCTCAGGTTCAACTGGCCATCAAGCAGGACCCCCAGGTGCCTTTCTGTTGGAGTCAGTGAGTTAGAGGTCTCTTTGAATTCTTCAGAGAGAAATCAGAGTGTAGGGATTGAATAAGTTTTAGTAGGAGCTGCAGTGTTTTTAGTAAGTAAAAGGCCTCAAATACCATGGTAGAGGTGAGTGTTCTAATGAAGCTTGCAAACAAACTGATATCTTCAGTAGAGGTTCCAGGCCTGCAGTTGTAGACAGGTCTTAGACATAATAGAGTTATAGTAAGAATATTGCTTACATTTCTCAGATAGAACAAGATAGATTCTATGTGTAGAGTTATACGTAACCTGGTGTTCTAGGAAACTAGAATTCTAATAGGTTAATGAGTGGTGGTCTGAACTTGCATCTTAGCTTGCTGGAAAAATGCTATATAAGACTATGGATTAGGAGAGTTGTTGCTTTTAGCCATAGTTGCTTTTAGCCATTCTGGCTTCTAGCCATTTGTTTATTGCTACTGCTTTTGCCATTGCTTGCCATTGCTTTTGCTATTGCCTTTTGAGACTGATGTGCTTTGTAATAAGATGTGCTTTGTAATAAATAACCTTTTTAACTATTAGCTGCTCTGCAGCTAATCTATATTAAGATTACCCGACAAACTAGGAGCCTAAGAGCTCAGAGTTAGGTGCCTATAGACCACCTGGGGGTCAGAAAGAGTCCTACACCAGATTCCACACCTTTCCACGGCACTGTTTTCCAGCATCTCATTCCCCAGTCTGTCCATATATCCAGGGTTGCCCCATCCTGGTGCAGAATCCAGCACTCTCCTTTGTAAACAATATGTTGTTGGTGTTTGCTCAGCCCTCAAATTTATCAAGCTCTCTTTGTAGTGCCTCTCCGCATTTAAGAGAGTGAAACAACTCCTCCCAATTTAGGGTCATTGGCAAACACACTCAGCATCCTCTCAAGTTCTGCATCCAAATAATTTCTGAAGATGTTGAAGAGCACAGGGCCAAGGATGGAGTCCTGTGGAGCCCCAGTAGTGACAGGTCACCCGTCTGATGTCACCCCATTCACTGAAACCCCCTGTGCCCAACCCATGAGCCAGCTGCTCACCCTTTTCCTAAGGCATTTATTGCATTGTGCACTGGACAGTTTTTTCCTGGTGGATACTGTGAAAGACAGTATTGACAGCTTTACTGAAATCTGAAAAGATTACTTGTTCTCTCTCCCCTTGATTAACTAGGTGTGTTACCTTGTCATAAAAGGAAATTAGTTTATAAACATGACTTTCCATCATGAAGCTATACCGGTTGTGACTGATACCTGTCTGTCCTTCAGATGCTTTTTAATAATTCCCAGAAGAATAATCTTCTCCATCATTTTACCAGGCACTAATGTGAGACTGTCAGGTCTGTAGTTTCCAGAATCATCCTTCTTGCCGTTCTTGAAAACTGGGACAACATTAGCCAGCTTTCAGTCAACTGGGATCTCTCCAGAGTCTAAGACTGTTCAAAAATCATTGAGAGAGACCTTGTAGCCAGAACTTTCAGTATTCTCAGATGAATCCCACAAGGCCTCATGGACTTAGAGGGATCCAGCTGGAACAGCAGATTCTGCACAGGGCCTACTGTGTGTTTATCATTTTTGCAGTCATGGTCCTCCACCTCAGGGCACTGGGACCACCTTAGTTGGTCTTAAGAGTCGAAGACCTAAGCAAAGAAAGATTTTGGGCTAGGAATTTGGTGTCTAGGTGCTTTATGGAATTGAACTCCATTGCCTTCCTCCTGGTACCAAGCAGGTATTGCTTCTACCACTGTATGAGTGAGGCAAATCATTGGAAAACCACTCTGGTGTTGACACTGGAGGGCACATTTATATCTGTTGCTATGAAGAGCTTTGTTAGGCTGCTTTTCATGTTCCATTTGTTGGTTTCTCTGATAAATTTCACTTAAAGATCCTCCTCAGTAAATGAAGTGATCTAGCAGTCTTCAAAAGGGGAAAAAAAAAGTGAAAAGCCACTACCTTCCTTATGCTACTACTCAGTTCCTTTACTGAGGGTAAGGAAACACAGAGCTGTCCACTCCAGTTTAGATTAACCTTTGAGTAAGCTAGTGTGTTGGGTTGATATGGCCAGAAATGTGTATTCTATCACCATCTGTTGAAGTCGGGTGGGGCAGTGATTCCTTATCTCCATAGCACACATTATCTGCTAATGGGCCATCTTTAAGACTAGGTGGGGCAATCACCTTTATCTTTTCCACAACCCATCCTCCCTCCAGGAAGATACCATCTGCTGCTGGCCCATTGAGTCCCACTGCATGACTGATAAAATTACATCATCCCACTGGGACATGCTCCAGCCAGGGGGAGGAACCAAGCCTTTCCTACCTAGATAAAAACTGAAATTTTGGATGGCAAGATACCGTCTTTCCACTGGATTCCAGAGGAAAACTGGACCTCTCCACATGATCTCTGGACCTTCAGAGGAAAACAGCACCCTTCTACAGGAGCACTGCTTCAGCTGAACCACATCTGTCACTGCAGGGGAACTGTAGCAAGCATTTAATGGGACTGCTACCAACACTCTGACTGACAGGGTGTCAGGTTGTATTCTGACTCTGTCAGGGTTGGCATTGTTCTTTGTAATACTGCATTTCTATTTTAATTTTCCTAGTAAAAAACTGGTATTCCTAATTCCCATATCTTTGCCTGAAAGCCCCTTAATTTCAAAATTATAATAATAATGGAGAGGAAGGGAGTTTACATTCTCCATTTCAAAGAAAAGCTTCTGCCTTTATTGGCAGACACCTGTCCTTCAAACCAGGACAGCTAGCAATGATGCATATCTCATCAAGTTACATCAAGTATTCTTTTCAAAGCTATAGAAATTGGATAATCTTGCTGTCTTATGGCACTGAAGAATTACTATGATGGGTTGCAATTGGTACTTGCTGAGTGCCTGGAAATGCTGGAAAGAAATGAGCAAGGTGAAAGAGGCTTTAACCAAGTTACATATGTTGTCAAAGTGTGCGACCATCTTTCATTTTTCACAGCATAGTGTCTTGATACCCTTCAGCAGCTGAGCAGGTACTTCAAAGGCTGTGGTTTAAGCTCAGCTCCCTGTGTCTGGAAAGGTGCCCCTCTAAGGACTATCCTCAGGACAGCTGTCTTTGGGTCAGATGGGGTGCATCAAGGAAAGCAGCCATTTCAGCAGTGAGCAAGGGAGACATGTGACAGTGAGATCCTGGATGGGTATGATTTCATCATGGATTTTTTGATTTCCCTACTGGGGTGAATTTTCATACCTAGAGATGGGGCCCAGCTACCAAAGAGGTATTAAAGCCACCAAAGGTTATGAAAGGTCTTGCATATGTAATAGTATGAAGATCTTACTCTTAAGGTGCAGACAATGGAAAAGGAACATTATTCCAAAAAATATTAGCAAAGTTCTAATGCCTATGCAGCCTAGACACTGAAGACAGGCACCCTTCCTACCAAGTTTTAAAAGTATTTTTAAGTATAAATAAAAAGTTATATTGTTTAATTAAATACAGCCTTCCTTCCCTGAAAGTCTGTACTTGTCATGTTATATTGTGTGAAATTTATCTTATGCCTATGGTTCTAAACCTGCATCTTTCTTTTCAACTTTAGTAGTTTAGCTCTTCAGAGAGAAACAAGTGAAAAGCATTTTTGTCTTTCACAGGGACAAACTCTTCTCATGTAGCATTGCTGTGTGATTAATAGTAGTACTGGAGAAATGGGTGAAAGGCTTTGAAGTGTTATGTGTTATGTTCCATTTGCTTTCACGGGTCGGTTGATTTTAAGAGGCTAGTGCCTTCATGTAGAGTATTCTTTATCTTTGATCCCAGTTTCATTTTCTAGGCTGTGTATTAACTAGAGTCTTCTGAGTGCCTGATTTCATTTCTCTTTTTTCTTGTTCACATATCTGATCAGAGAACTTAGTGTCACTGAGGTGTATTCATCCCAAGCTCTGTATTAATTCTCCTGTTCTGCATACTATGTACTTTATACATCTTAATGAAAGCTGTCTGGTAATGATCAGTAATGTGGAACTGATTACTGACTTTCATGAAAACTGTGGAGATTGTAAATAATACAGTCTGTTGAGTTTGATGAAGGGATGTTAAACTTTCTATGATTCATGAAGCCAAGAACGATATTAGTCAAGAACAGACCTGTTCCTGATTATCCTGGCATCTTTAAAGAACATTGTGCATTTCTCAAATGATTCACAAAATATTCAACCTCACCATAGGAAACTGATATTTGTATACAGACAAGACACGGATAATAGGAGTCAAAGGGAGGAGACAGGAGCATGTAGATTGATGAAACTTCTATATTTCAACTTACTCTGTTTAGTATTCAATTGTGGGGGCTCTCACATGAGTTTCTAAAAACCCAAAGAAGTAGAACAATTGGCCCATAATGACTTTATTTAACTTGGCAGTAGCTTGAACTGGTTACTTTAAGAGTTTAACTGTCATTTACCAGGTTTTCTTCTCTCTGCTTTTCATTCTTTGGTTTCAGGTAAACATCTCCATGAATTTCATTCTACCATGGACTTTGGGTTTTGGTGTGAGTTCTGTGTTTCTCTGTCGAGAGTTAATGACATCATTAACATCTAAATCATCACAGAGAATTGAATTTTCTGCTGAAAGTGTCATGACTAGCATCAGCTATTGCAGGGAAAAACAAAGAATCACAGTCTCAGCATAGGAAAATTTAAAATAAGAAAGAAAAGCATAGTAAGCTATTTTACTTTTTAATGGCATTCTAAACTTACCAGTTTATTATATATGACCCCACCAATACAACTGCCTATATTAGCCACCATGCAGTTCACTCAGCTCTGGACTCTACCTGGAAAGATCAGAGAAAGCTACAGTTATCTTTGACAAATTGTTGTTGTGCGTTTGGATAGATAATCCTAGGTTCTGGTTGGAAAAAATCAAGTCCCAGTACTTATTTCTGTTAATGCTACTTTAATGTACATTCAGTAGGTTTTGGAGGGAAAAAAAAAGGAAAATTAGAGTTGCTGTTCAGAAAGTAAAGATGTGTAGAAAATACCTCTGATTGTTTTTTCAAGCTTCCAAAGCTATAAATGAAACAGTGCAAGACAAACAGACTCAGAATTTTCCCAAACAATCACACTAACTGTTTTATGATATAATTTTCATTAATATACTTTCATTTGTCTGTACTAGTGCATATGAAGAATATACTCTCTTGTATCATAGTTGAGTTCAATGGTTGCACTGACATCTACTGGTAAAATAATATTTTTAACTATTATGTATGATATTTAAAGTAAAAAATTACAAGCTGCATTAAAAAATTACATACCACTTGTGGTGTAAGAAAACATCACTTTGTGCAAGTACTTATTTTCCTTTGCCTTTTTTTTCTCTTAAAACAACTCACTATGCTATTGTCCTCACATCTCACTAATAATGGAATATATCTTAAGAACCTATATTTTCACTGCAATTAAAAAAATATATATATGTAAACCATTTATTTATATTTATTTGAGATGTATATATTCATACACAGTTTGACTACTTGGACTGTTATTTTGGTAGGTTGGTATACTGAACAATTTGGCTGTTTTTTTAGCACTCCTTAGATGCACTGAAAAGGAATGGTGATGATACAGGATAATTTGGTACTAAGCAAATGTCATTGCAATGATGTAACAGCTATAAAATGCAAATTTAACAGTAGGCGTGTTTTTTCTGAGTCAGGTTTTAATAGCCCTAATACAGCATCAGAACTGCTGTATTATGACTCGGACAGTAGAAACATCCTGCACCACAGTGTCCTCATGAGCACAGAAAAACAACAAACACTCTCCTGTCATCACATCTGACTGAAGTTGTTTTGATACTTCTTGGATTAGTTTTTAAATTACAGCTGTCTAAGCACACTGTGAAATGGAACAGAAGTCCATTAAAAATGAACATGCTAAAAAGCTGATAGGCAGGCAACAGTACACATGAACGTTCACAAATCATGTCCTTAAAGCACAGAAAGACAAACAAAACAGAGCTTTAAAATGTAATAAAGTTTTATATAATATAATTTAAAAAAGGAACGTGTCCTAAGCTATTTAAGATGCAAAAGACAGTATGCCACTCTATCTTTTAAACATCAGTCTGCTACCTTAAAATAGATAACTTTTACTATATTTTAGATGTTTTCTTCCTCAAAATCTGGGAACGAAAAAATATATGTTAGGATACTACCTCTTAAATAATACTTCCAGTTGTGTTTCTAAAAATGTCCAGTGTAGGGAATGTTCTCTCTGATTTTGGTCAGGCCCTCTGATTGTATAGCAAAAATTTTTATCTTGGCTGGATGAGAAAGATACATTGGGTACCCTGCCAGTTCAGGATGAAGAAAAAAGACTAACAAATAAGTTCCTCTGATATTTAATAGAAAAATTGATGTGCTTTGTCAAATAATCTTTGGAACAACTAGTGGAATAGCCCTTAATAGTGAAGTTGCAGGGTTTGTATAGCAGCTGTTTCTCAACTTCTATCTATGCTTTTTAAATCTACATGCACAAAACATCAACCCAACGGAATACAGGACTGTGCTAGGTAGGATAGAGCAACACTTGAAAGTATTGAGTAATGGTTTACCTGCAGTCACACAGGAGCTACAGTTTCACACACTTCTTAAACATGCTTATAGTTTTTATCTCTTGTTTTGTACTGAAAGTATAAGAAGTTGATGACGAGGATACAGTAGTCTTAGTTAGTGATTAAATACTTATTTTGAGAGGTGAAAAAGTGCTGACAGATATCACAGAATCACTGAATCATAGAATTAACTAGATTGGAAAAGACTTTTGAGATTATCAAGTCCAACCTATGACTGAACACCATCTTATCAACTAAACCATGGCACTAAGTGCTACATCCAGTGTTCTAAACACCACCAGAGACTCCACCACCTCCCTGGGCATTCCAATGCCCAGTCATGCTTTCTGTGAAGAACTTTTTCATAATGTCTTGTCTAGACTTCCCCTGGTGCAGCTTAAGACTGTTTTGTTCAGTCACTGGTTGCCTGTGAAAAGAGAGTGATCCCCACCTGGCTGCACCCTCCTTCCAGGCAGCTGTAGAGAGTGACAACATCATCCCTGAGCTTCCTCCTCTCCAGGGTGAACAACCCCAGCTCCCTCAACCACTCCTCACAGGACTTGAGTTCTACACCCTTCACCACCTTCTTTGGATGCATTCGAGTATCTCAACATCCTTCCTAAGCTGGGACGTTGAATATCAGTAGCTTTAAATGTGAGGATATTTTGAATGTGTAATGAGCCCATATTATTTTAACATCGTAAGTAGCTTTGATAAATCCTTGTATACTTCAGTCATTATAAGGATACAAAACTCACTGAGTTTGCCCAGACAAACTGCTGACCAATTGCCATGTTAAATGTTTTCCCCTTTCTAAAACTGCAAAAAATTACAAGCAAGCTGGCCAAATCTAAACATCTTGACATCATGTGCTCTCATTGTAGCATTAGAACAAGGCATTAGGAATATAAATTAATTTATATTAAATGGCTAATATTTTTAAAGTGTTTAAAAGATTATTTGAAAAGGTATTTAAAGAACTAATTTGTTCTTCCTACAGATAGTAACAATATGAAAGCCAGCTTTTAGTTGGAGACATCCAACTAAATATTCACAAATATTAGTTAAAAACATAGTTCTTTTGCATTGTTAATTTGTGAGAATTACATTCTTTTTATAATTTTCAATACAAAATAATCCTTACATATAATTTCATAATCCCTAAGGCTGTCGCAATGGACAAACAAAACTGATAATCAGGGCCACAAATAAAGAATTTATTTAAGGAATTATCAAAATGCTGCTGTAACTATAAAGCCTAAATATTTGAAAATGAGACTTTAGTACTCCTAAACAGATGTAGACAGATTACCTTTTATTTTCCAACTGTAATCATACAGAGACAGAACTTGCTCTTTTTACAAGGAGACAAAAGTGAAAATAGTGGTAAGTTTGTTACAGATGCTTTTAGAAATTTTCATATCGTTAGATATAGCATTTAAATATTTAAATTAATCTTTTTTTTCCATCACATGCCTTACGTATTGGAAAATTTTTCTCTCCTACCATGACTTATGAGAGTGGACTTGATAACCACCTCTGAAGGACTTTCAGTAGTCAAAACAAGGGCTCCAACATGAACCCTTGTCAAATCACTGATGCTATAAAGGCAATCTTTGGCAAGATAGACCAACTTTTTCTGTAATCTAGGGTGTCAGATTTTAGATCTGTTAGAATGGGTCCAGAGGAGGGCCAAAAAATTGATGGAACATCTTTCCTCTGAAGAAAGCCTGAGTGAATTGTGATTGTTCATCCTGGAGAAGAGAAGGCTCTTAGTGCAGCCTTCCAGTACTAAAAGTAGAGCTGCTGGGAAAGCTATAAAGTGACTTTTCAACAGGGCCTGTAGTGAAAAGACAAGGTTCAACAGTTTAAAACTGGAAGAGGTTATGTTCTTTTGAAGAATAAATTATATGTGAGGATAATAACACACTAGAAAAGGCTATCTAGGGAAGTCATGACTTTCAGCTTCATTTCATGTCTCCTGGCACTTGCAGTGGAAAAGGCCACGAACTTTTGTTTTCCACCTTCCCTTTTTATCCTATTTTTTCCTCTATAGTGCTCCTCAATCAGTGTTGGTTCCCTGTATGCAAATACTGAAGAAACTGTTACAGGGTGTATTGTGAAAAAATGTTGCACCAGTGTCTTAGTTTTAAGGACAGTTATCTGCCAATAAAGGCAGAAGCTTTTCTTTGAAATGGAGAATGTAAACCCCCTCCCTCCAAATTATTTGTTGGGGGTTGGGGTTTTGTTCCTTTAATGTATGAGTTTGGAGAATTTTTTCCCATTGTAATGCTAACAGAACCCTCCGGCTGTGCCCAGGGTTTGTGATGGCCCTGGACGGGCGGGTGGGTGGGACCGGAGCTGCTCGGAGGACCACGAGGGCTTCTGGGCGGAGCTACCCAGAAGAGCGCGGGCCGGGGCAGGGACACTGCGGCTTCCGGCGAGAGAGGAGGGAGGAGGCGCCCGCTTGGCCCGCACCGCACGTGGGAGAGAGGCAGACAGCCAGACCCTGCTGCCATCAGCTGTCCTGCTACCTCGGAGGCACTGCTGACCACCAAAGACCAAACGCCTCTTGCCTCTGGGAATACAACTGATCTCCAGACAAAACAGTGAGTGAGGAGCTGCTCCTACCTGAGCCCAGCCCAGCCGTGGCTGCTCCCCTCCACCTCCCTCGCTCCCGCCTGCTCTGCTGCACGTGCCACAGCCCCGGGAATGCACAGAGATGGAGTGTGTCCACAGCTAAAGACAGGACTAGAACCGGGTTATTTTCTTCTGTTCTTTTTGTCGGTAATTTTAATAACTGCTGTTGTTTTCTACTTGTGCTGTCAGTTAGAGTAGTAAAGAGCTGTTACTTCTACCCCCTTATCTCTGCCTTGAGTCCTTGATTTGAAACAATTATAACACTTGGAGGGGGTGAAATTGATTTCTCTATTTCAAAGGAAACTTCTGCCTTTTATTGGCAGAACCCTGTCCTAAAACCAGGACATTATTATAAATTTGAAATTAAGGGGCTCTCAGGCAAAGATATGGGAATTAATAACAGTTCTTTACTGGGGAAACTAAAATAGAAATGCAGTATTACAAAGAACAATGCCAACCCTGACAGAGTCAGAATACAACCTGACACCCTATCAGTCAGGGTGTTGGTAGCAGTCCCATTAAATGGTGGCTACAGTCCCCCTGCAGTGACAGATGTGGTTCAGCTGAAGCAGTGCTCCTGTAGAAGGGTGCAGCCTTCCTCCAAAAGTCCAGAGATGATGTAGAAAGGTCTGGCTTCTCCTCTGGAATCCAGTGGAAAGAAGGGTAACTTGCTGTCCAACAGCTCCATTTTTATCTAGGTAGTAAAGGCTTGGCTCCTCCTCCTGGCTGGAGCATCTCTAGGGACCCGAATTCTTTACTGCTCTACAGACTTTTAATAGGTTCAGCAAGCTACTGTGATGGATACTTAATACATTATATGCCATCTTCATCTGACACTTATTAAATGTATTCCTTGACTCTTTGTTTATCTTGGGTGTCCATCTGACTTTTTAAAAAATTTGATTTGAAATTAAGAAACCTTTCTTCAAGCCATCTGCCAAATTAATTTGAAGCATAAATCTATTTTTTTAAAAATTCTTTCAAGTCTGTATGCCAAAAGTCTATCAGATTTATTATTTCACTCATTGGGGAAATGCTGTCTGAGTTTTAAGAGGTGCACAGATTCCTAAGAGTTTGCATTTCCCGCCCTATTCCACTTTCAGCAAGTGTCTCCAGAACCTCTAGATCACAAGGCACTTTCATTCCCACAGAAAACTGGATTTCTCAAATCTCTCATCAAGGTAGAAAAATCACGTATGCTTTGCCACTCATGTAGGAAAAGTACATTTACAAACAAGGCATGTCTGTCACTGTTGTACTTGGTACACAAGCAACAATCAGACTGCTGAGGCTTATGACTTAATGAAAGTCTGAAGCAGCTGAAATCAGAAGAAAAAACTGGTATTTTTTTCCTCAAAGCTGTTTATAAATGGGTCTAAAAATATAGGTTGTGAATAAAATTGGAGAGGTAAAATAAGTCTTATTACATTATTCAGAAGATTACTTTTCCTGTTATGTAATTTCTAGGATTTTCTTTACAATTCACACAAAAAACAAAACATACATGTTAAAGATGCTATTTTCTAACTAATAACAGAATAATCTGAATTGGATGTGACCCACCAGGACCATCAAGTCCAACTTGTGAGTGAATGACCCACACAGGGATCAACCCCAGGATCTTGGTGTTATTAGCACCATACTCTACCAAACTGAACTAATCTCATGTTCCCAAAATTGAGAGTGTAATACAAAGTAAGAGACCATTTGGGTTTTCCTGACACAAAAATCAAGGTAATGAATGTAAAGTTGGATCAGAAGAAAATATGACTGATGCAGTTTCATATATATTTGCAAGTATGCTAGATGGCCATAACCTTGCTATGGCTTTCAAGATCTTCATGGAAGTACTGAGGTATAGGCAGAGCCCATTTGTTTTCTTAGAAAACTGTGCTGGCCCTAAAACTGGCTTAGCAAGGAAGAACATAGACAAGGATATTCAAATCTTTCTCACTTGCTGGACTGAGGCATTTCTTATTACTTCAGATGTATAGATTACAAAATGTTCTGATTATTTAATCCCTGAAACAAAGGTTTGTTCCTTTTCATGTGCAGTAGACATCCATGTACACACAGAATAGCTCCATGGGCAGACTCTCCAGCTGGAGTGTAGCAGAGTCAATCAATTTTATTTCCTCCTCTTGCTATGACTGAAAGCTCTCTTGATCAAAGACTACTGTGACATTCCTGGAAGGAGTTAGGTAAAAGAATTTTGAGTTTAGATATCAATAATGCTATGTATGAGGAATATGATATCAAACAGTCTCTGTGTCCAATGCTTGGACTGTGCCCAACTAAGCATACCAATAGGATAATGTAGGTATTTTTTCAAGAAATGTAAGTTTAAATCCTTTCCAAGAGGGATCTCAATTCATTTGCCTGTGTTTCATACTCTTTCTCAAAAATGAAGAAGTTGGATTCCTTTTGGTCCTTGTGGTACCTGTAAAGGAAGGTATCTTCTAGCAGAGAAATCTGGGTAAAGTCTCCAAAATCAAATAGAAAAACACCTGGTTTATGAATTCTAGAAGAATTTACCTGAAGGTAGACCAAAAATATATTAGGAAACAAAAATGGACTCATCTAGGTAAATTCAATATTCCAAATATAATGCTGGTGGCTCTTAAGGTGTGAAGACTCAGGCACCAGACTTGGATGGGGCTGGGAATTGGGTATAGCAATACTGGTAGCCTCCTCTAGGTACTCACACAGATCTGAAGAAAGACTTTTGAATCTCTCCAGCTTGAGTTAATTCTGTAAGAGCTCTTTCTCTCTAACTTTTCTGAGGATAGTTTCAATACCCAGGCCAGTTTATTTCATTACAGTGAACTGGACAGTGGCATTATAAGAAAAAGCACTTGCAGAAGACATCTGCATTGAGGATGACCTTGCAGGCAGAGATATCTGAAAGCCTCAGAAATGTTATTGAAGTGAAGTCCATGTAAGCTGTCATTCATTAAGATTTTCTAGAAAAGGAGAACACATACAATGAGCAGGAGGAGGGAAGGAAAAAGGCTGACTGTAACCTCATGA
Source organism: Muscicapa striata striata (assembly GCA_030060385.1). Taxonomy (NCBI): domain Eukaryota; kingdom Metazoa; phylum Chordata; class Aves; order Passeriformes; family Muscicapidae; genus Muscicapa; species Muscicapa striata. The sequence goes on from JAREIS010000005.1 coordinate 4,888,064, forward strand.
GTATGATGATGCACTCTGTGTTGCAGGGCAGGGGCTTATATACAAACTAGTGGGTCTAAGTTTGTGTACAGCCAGTTTATGCAAAGAACAGTCCTACAAACTGCAAGCATTTTTCCCCTGATGCTGGCTTCACCTCTGTTTCTCTTGTCTTTCCTATTGAAAAGGTTACAAGGGATAGGGAGGTGTAGAAACATTTCTCTTGCCTGAAATAGCTCCTTTCTGCTGTTTGAGTAGTATCTACAAATCAGTGTTCATTGTGCATTGTGCATTCTTCCTGTTCAAAAAGTTCTATGTATGCTAAGGCGTTACTGGATTATGAGACAGAATAAGTTCAATATTTGTTTTCTTTACCTGCATATGTTTCTGCAGTTGCCTGGGCATTTATAGCTCTGTTTTTCAAAGCTCAAGTACTCAAATAAAAGGGATATGAAAGAGAAGAGCATGAGAGGGAATGATTTTTGTTTAGCTGTTTAAGTTTATTTTTGGAAATCACATTATTATTATTCATTCCTCCTACATAAAAATTAGATTCAGAGTTCAAATATTATTAACACAAGATTTAAAATTCATCACTTTGCAGTTGTTTAATCCATTTCCTCTTGGCTTGCCCCCTTGGCAACAACAACAAAAAAAAAAAAACAAACAACAAAAAACCACAAAAAAACCCCAAAAAAACCCATAAAATGAAAAAGCAAATAGCAGCTTATCTGAGCCAGTCTTTGCATAACATATTTTGAGATTCTGACTGGATGTTGACTAAACGATGTCTCAAGTCACTAAACGAAAGAAGTTTGTTATAGCCTCGAGACCTCATCCTGTACTCTGCACATTGCATAAATCCTTAAAAGGCTGGAGAAAACAACAAAAAAGTGATACTTAGCCAATGAGAGCAGCTACATCATCTAGCTAGAAAATAAACTATTTTTTGCATACAAGGTTGTGAGTACTGATAGGTAACTACTTAACTCCTGAAAATGAGGGGTTCAGCTTACTACTGCAGGGTGATTTGGATGGAGTATTGATTCTTATTTTTACTTATATTGCCAATTTCTGGAACTTAATGGCCAGATGAGGGCAAATTTGGTAATTTCATATCAAAGTTTTTAAGATTTTTAAGAGCTCCTTCTGACAATATCACTATGAGAAGGAACCTTTATCTATAAGAGAAGCAGCTATCCTAAACCAAAGAGGATTTTAAGAGAAGAAAGGCATTTACTGAATTAGTATCCTGCTCTAACAGAGCTTCTTAATGTTGCAGTTGGACTAAATCTAAATTTGTTTCATTCGCTAAAATGATTTTCACTTTTGTTAAATTTCTATTTAAGAACAAACTAAAATGAAACTTCCATTTACTTGTATAAATGAGCTTATTCCAGAAATGCCAACCTTTTTACATCTTCTGGTCTGCTCTTTTCTAGCTTCTGTAAAGGTCTTTTGTCTGTGCTTTTCTCATAGTTTTCTTAGTACTTTCGGTGCATCTTGTAGGAACGGTGAACTCCTTTATAGCACTTGAGTATGCACAGAGGAAGGAAAGACCCACAATGTGTCAAAGCAAATTGAAGGGAATTTACATCTGTGAACCTGACTGAGACTACTAAAAACTTGGCCAGTTACAGACATGCTCACTCAAATCTGGGCCAATAGTCTGTAGCACAATGTATCAAAAATTTCCTCCTTACATCCAGCTGGCTGAATAGGAGAAATTTTCATAACAGAAATGTTCCCCCCACTCTCCTTGTTTTCACAGGTGCAAATCTTGCTAGAAAAAACAGCTTTGGTATAGAAGGACAGGTATGATAGCAAATAAAGCCTTTTTCCTGGGTAGCTTCTTCAAAAGAGAGGAGCGGTCTTCTCTGGATATGTCACCTGCTATCTATAAATGACTGGATATATTCTTAGCATGTTTGGATTTTGGACTGTCCATACTTAGAGACCAAAACACCAAAACACTGGTGTTTGTTTAATGCTGGTAATTCCTAGACTGTAATAATCACTTTTTCAATGCAATATGTACTAATGGTATGAATGGCGGTTAATAATAGTGGTAAATATTACTAGCTTTAGTCCTGACCTAAAGTTAACCTACACTATAAACAAGGGGAAAGGACACAGATGTACATTTCTGCCTCTTCTCTACATGTAAATTAAAACTAAGAACATGCAGAATCATGTGGAACCAGCTCTCTCAGAAAAGCAATGGAGCAAGGCTGTTTGCACTCTGTACACACTACGACTTGGCAAAGCTATCCATAAAACTTTATTGCCTCTCAAAAAGACAACAGCTCTAATACTGGTCCATGATTGGGACAGTGTAGAGAGTTGATACCACTTTAATGGTCCAATAGATACAGAACTATTTATACACTTCACAGGGCAGGATATCACATACTTTATTGGCTAAATAGTGCAAACAGAGGTAAATACTACTGGGACAGTGATAAATTGCAGAGCCATACAACAAATCATTCAGTACATATTGCTGTGCTTTACTTTAGTTTCACCAACTCATCTATACATAAATTCCTGAACTAGTCAGGTCAGGTTCCTTCCATTCTGAATCTTTTAGATCTAAAGGAAATGTCATGCAGGACCTCCCAACTTTTCTAACACAAAAATTGCTAATGAGATATTGCCTTGTCTTCTCAAATATTGGAACAACTGTTGCATTGACAAGTATAACAGATCATATGTTGCTCTGGACAATGTCCCTTGAGGGACTTCTGAAAAAAGCTTTTAAAATTAGGTTCTCTGAGAGTAGGGCCTGTCAAGTATGTGGAAATCTGGCAAAATGCAACATTTTGAAAAAAAATAATGCTGTAATCTGACAAAACCAGATACTCCTTGTAGGTATTATGTGTCTGAAGAATTTATGATAAGGTTAATATGCTTTGTCACTTATTTGGCTTCACTTTTCTGCTATGGGCAAAGCCTGTGGCTTTAAAGAATCCTGTTTGTGTGTAAATAAATGCTTTTTTAATTTGTCATAATTGCAAGTATTTTGTTTTGTAGTTATAAATAATTAACATACCTTTTATGATTTTTTTACTCTGTTTTACCTTACGGGGCATACTTTTCCTTCTATGCGTATGTGCAACCTCCAGTAGCAATACTAACAGTTAGGAAGTATGTCCCCAGGGAACACAATCTCCCAAAGAACCTTTAAAATGTAAATCTATGCACCATTCTTGCCAACATGCATGCTTCAGTAAGTGAAACTAATATTCGCTACTTGCCAGGATAATAATCCAGAAACTGTAAATTTCAAACATGAAAGTTAAGAGAGAGTTCCCAAATTTAACTGTGTAATAACATACATGGTGTTACCTCCAGTACCAGAAGTAACTCTGTAGTTACACCATCTGACCTTTGAAGTGTAACTTGTACATTGAAATGAAGGAGAAGAGTGCTATATTTAATAGTGTATGCTTCTGCTAGTATAACTTATTCTACTCTAAAGAGCTCCATGAAAAAAGATGGAGATCCATCCTCATTTGGATAAGGACAAAATGCATAACCACATACTTAATATATTTAGATTAGCAGCTATAGCAATTAGGATCATAGTTACCTTTGATCTCAGACTGGTTTTCTACAGCTTAATTCCACTTAATGCAATAGATTATTCTTGCTTTTTTTCTTTTTTACACAGCCAGGAATAAAATTTGATCTATAATAAATTATTACCATTCTCTAAAAAGGAAGATGGTAACTAGTGGGTTTTTTAGTTGAAATTTGAGCAAATGCTGTAATGAAAAGTACAATATTGTGTCTATGTATGCATATATACATATGAAAATACATTAAGAAAATTATGCTGAATATTGAAGAGTAAGGCTATAAAAGCAGAAATGTATCCAATTTTTAATCAAGGTAGTACTTATAAAAAGTGTTTATTGGTGCCTTTTAATATTTTATTCTAAGTTCAAGGATGGAATACTTCAAGCATAAATATAAAATACATAAATATTCCTGAATCCTTCCTCACAGGATAATTCTAGGACCCTAAAATATATATTCTACCTATTCTGCAGTGGAGCACACAATAACAATGCCCATGCCAAATATGATAGCCACATTGATGAAGCTAAACAATTATTGTTATGAACGTTGGAATTTTGTTTTTTTTTTTTTTTTTTTTTTTTTTTTTTTTTTGTTAGGGAATAAATAGATCTGTGTCATAAATGTCATCAAATGTGTTTCATAGGCAACATCTTCTCTCAGTGAAGTCAGTACTAGTGACTCAGAGCAGAATCAGACTCCCGTTTCATTGGTTAGATCCTGTTCTCATTATTATTTTAAAAGGCTGCATCCCCAACAGCAGCCTGATGAATGATTTAATGGACACATAGCCTTGTTTCTGTGCCCCTATTATTTCTGTAGACTTTTTCCACTTTTTCCTAAGTTTACTTCTCCTTCATGTTTTCTAATAAATCTAAGCAGTAGATCATTAATATTAATATTTTATTTATTTAAGTAAATCAGCAAGACAGACATATCATCCAATATTGATACTTTGACCATGAGTATATTATAAATTGACTTGAGAAATGAAATTACCTAGAGAACATAAAATTAGCATTTCTTTAGATCCCCTTCATCTTCTAGTTAAGAGTCTTTTCTGATAGAATATTTTTATGGATTTTGTAGTCATCGTAGTTTTTTGAGGAGAGCTTATGATGTAAAAAAGCGCTTGCAATTTTTATTTACAATCACTTGAATAAATATGTGTAGACACATCAACTATTTGTAGTTTGTTAAAACATCTAGCCTTGAAATACAAAGTAGATTCTCTTTTCTCACGTTTTAAGGATCTCTCAAGATTATACAACATGAATGGCCACTCTCCTTACACTAACAAAGCCGTGACATAACTTAAAACATTGTGTGTCACATTACATGATGTAACCCACACTAAGGAAATCACTGATATGTTGTGACCATCTTTTTGTAGGAAGGCACTGGAGAGGCCCTATTTTATAGCAAAAGGAATAAATAAGGAAAAATGAATTGCTGATGTCTTTCGAGTTAACTTTCTAAAGCTAGTACCAAACATATCCGCAAGACCAGTTGCGTACTTTGAACCCTAACAATCTGTTTTGCTATTTGCTAGAACTTTGCCTGCATGGCTCTTCATCAGTGTCATCAACAGCTGTGCATGTGAGCTCATTAGATTACTGTGATGCAAATTCCCATAGAGTTTTATGTTTATTGTATGTATAGTTGTATGTTTACTGAGAGGGCTCAGTTTCTGTGTACAGCTGTGTTGGCATAATTATACTCATGCAAGTATTTTTAATACAGGCAAAGTGTAGGGTAGCACAATGTTCTGAACTTCAGTAATTATGATCTACTTAATATATACTCCAGGGATTTGACAAAATCTGAATAGCATTTAAAGTGTATTTCTACTTTAGAATAGCAATTGGTATGTTAAAAAAAATTTCTGAAAGGTATATCTCATACAAAGATAAGTTACACTGGGAAGAATTATTACACAAGGGATGCTTCTGTACATCAGGAGTACTGTTGCACCTAATTTTGACTAGATTTTGTCCAAATAAACTTAATAGAATCACTGCATTTTGTTTCAGTCATATGCCATAGTTAAAGCCTGAGTAACAGAAAAAAATAACAATAAGAGTCTCATTTTGTACTTATCAACTGTGGCTTATTCATTGAACAATGATACATGGAAACAAACTGTAACCTATTTTTAAAATTTTATTCTGGATTTAATAAAGGCTCATGCAACACACAAAATTGGTGGGACAGTTATAGAGCATTCAATGTCTCAGCTATATCAGAGCCTCTGTGTTTGATTAAAAAACCCATAAGCTTACGAGCACACGCCAGACTGAACAATGGAACCTGTGAATAAAATCTTGAAAATTACTTTTCTTAGTTAAAAAGTGGAAGAACTATTGTTAAAAAGGTGTAATTACATGTATATTTTAGTAGTCAGCAGAGGGAAAGGCAGCTAATAATTTGGAGTTTTTCAATCCACCGCTGTTATAAGAGCAAGGAAGAGAAATATTGTTTAGTAATTTAACTTTTAACTTTTTTCAGAATTTAATTCTCCAAATAAAACTTTAAAAAACCCAAACCATACAATGTACAAAGACCTAAAGTTTACATTCTAAGTGTTGTGCTAAAGAAAGTCTACCGAGATTGCATTTATTGATACTCCTGAAAATAGATAGGGCAGTATTCTAGCTTCATAACATTAGGTTCCGTTGAAGTTTTTGTGTGAGCAAAAAAAGCACCAAGCACCCAAAGAAACTCACCAACCAAATCACACCCCGCCCCCTTCCCCCACAAACTACTAGAACTTATGGTGACACTAAAGAAAACATGAGTTTGGAAAAAGAACCATGACAGGGGGCAAGCAGATAAATAGCTCACGGAGCCTCTGCAGAGCCTGAGCCAACATGCCTAGTGGAGCAGCCGGGGTCCATCTCCCTCTGCAGCGGGCTTACCTCAGCTGAGCTGCCTGAGAGCATCTGCACCAAACAATTATCTTATGTAAAGGAAAAGGGGAAACCGTGACTCTGATAACATGTGCTAGGAGAAGCAAAGTTAACAAATAGCAAAATAATTCCACCTTTAGCTGAACTCATGTTTTCGGGTATTTGGGGGTCACTGCAAACATCTCTGCATTAGACACATATATGTGAAACATACAGCATCTTCCTTACTTCTAGTTAACACACTAACCAGCTGCTGCATCGGGGGAAAGTCATCCGTTCATTAACTCTACGACCTTACAAATAATTTTGTCTAACTTCATAATGTGTTGTTACTTGATCTTAGCTTTTTTTTTTTTTTTTTTTAAACATTTACAAACATTTCCCGTTTTCCTCCGTTCCAGGCCACGCTCATCCTGTAGCACCAGAGGGGCACGGCCGGTGGCTGGGCCGGCAGCAAGCGGGGCCAGTCCCGGCCGCAGGCGGCCCCGCACCGCTGGAGAGAGGCAGGGGCCAGCCTGCCACAGGCGAGCGGGGGAAGCAAACCGGAGCAGCCCGGCTCCGCGGTGTCATCCCGGCGGGGCGTGCGCTCCGGCAGCCGCGGGGAGACAAACTTCGCGGGAAGAGCCGCGACGCGACAGAGCAGCAGGGAGGCGGCCGGGCAGCCCCGAGCGCGCCCCGCTATCCCCTGAATACCTCCCCCCCCCGTCGCTATGGGCGGCCGCCCAGCCCGCCCCGGTGAGGGTGAGATCGGCGGGCGGGGGTTCAGGATTAGGTTTCAGGCCGCCGGGGCGTGCCCGAGCGCGCTGCCCCGCGGCGCCGCTCGCTCGGCGCCGCTACTCGGGGGCGGGCAGGGCGGAGAGCGGCGGCGGGGCCCGCCGAGCCGCTGGGGTAAGCACGGTGCTGGGCCGGGCGGCGGGGAGCGGGGCGAGCCCGCCCGAGTCGTCCTGCGGGGATGCGGGCCGGGAAGGGCGGGGAGAGTCCGCCGCGTCGCTGGAGTTTGAGCGACCTTTTAAAACGCGTTTGTCTCCCGAAGTTTTATTTATTATTGATCCGAGGGGTTTTGCTGGGTGGACCGGAGGAGGACAGAGGCCGTGGAGCCGCGGGCCGGGGGCTGAGCCTGTTGCTGAGTCCCGGCACATCCTCTTCCTCCCCCAGCCGACCGCGGGCGGCGGGAGCGGCTGTGGGGGCCGGGCTGGGCCGGGGCTCCGGCCTGCGGCGGTCCGCGGACTCGGGCGGCCTGGCGGGGCGTCGTCTTCACGTAAACAAAAGCCGAACCTCTCCTGACATCTGCAGGGAGCCCTGCTGCCCGTGCACGCATTCCTTTTTTACCCCCCGCGGGCGTTTCGTACTGGAGGAGGTCTCCCCATCTGCCGCCGCTGGCGCAGACCTCGCTGGCGGCCGCGGCCTCGGCCGGCGCTCGTGGGCGGCGGCGTTGGCTCCCGCTCGCAGCCGGAGCCGCGCCGGGGCCCCGGCGGCACTGGCGGTGTCCCTGGGCTGCAGGCGGGGCGGCGGCCGCGGCTCCTCGGGACCGGTACCTGTTGCCGTGCTGGTGTCGGCGCTCCCGCAGGTCCGACCCCGCTGTAGCGCTCCCGCAGCTCCCTGGTGCGCGTTTAAACGTAACGGGTTTGGCTGGGTGGAAGCGGAGGGCGAGGGGCCGCCCGCAGCTGTGCTCTTTGATGGGTCTGGGTGCGCAAAGGAAAGGGGTGGTTCGTTTCTCGTGTCCCCCCTTGCTGCCAGCACCTCCCTATGTTATTGGGAAGAGCATTAGGTGGAAGGAAAGAAAAAGAAAAACTCGCAAAGCTGACCTTTTGAACTCCGTATACAGCACTTAACAGATTTGATTTTCCGCTTGGCTGAAAAATGTTGGGGTTTTTGGTTTGTTTAGTTTTCTGGGTTTTTTTTTAAATTTCCCTTTCCTTGGCTTTTGCTTTTTTAAACACTGCATCGTCCAGCTATATTTTTGTGTCTTACTTTAGTTTTTTTTTTTTTTCTATTCTTACTATAAACTGTTGATTAGGAAACGTCCTTAGTGGCTTTGGTGCGAGAAAGTGTCGGGAATCTGTTGCGGTGGGAGAGCAGTGATTCACTGAAATCGAGCGAAAGGGTCTGAATTCTGCAGCTGGGGAAGTTCTGTTATGTGATACCCTGTGGTTTCCACACCACTACTGCGTTTCCCAAGGTAACAGCAGCTCCTTGGTAGGGAAGAATCTAAACTGGAAAAGGAGGAAGTGGTAGAATAGTTTTTGGGAGTGTTACTTGATGCTTCTGGGGAAATTGGAAGTAATTGTAACACTGAAAGAGAAGAATGCAGGTGGAAAATACCTAAGGACATACCCACCTTAAAAGGCAGCATTTTTTTAGACAGAAGACATAAATTTTTTAAATTGTTACCAGTTTTTAGTTTGCGTATTTTTATCTCTCCTATCTTGTTAACAGTAACGTGCGGGTAGCATTTACTAATTAGCTATGTGTTTCTAATGATTTCCTTAGTGCTTTCAAGAAGCTTTTCACTCGGAACTGGTTACATTCTCCTCTCTTCACACAAAAGTGCATTAGGAAAGTTAGATCACTATCAGCTCTAGGGAAAGAGAACTGCACTACTTACATACTAATGGATCTTTTTCTTCCACCTGGCCCTGGTGGGGCCTTGGTTTGTGAATTCTTGGGAGGGGAATGCCTTATATCTTCTCAGTCATGCAGATAGCTGTAGGTGGTTTTGTTTTAACAAGTAGTGCTTTATTCAGTATATTAAGAACCATTTTAAAGACCTTTTAAATCTCTGGTCCGTGTTTCACATTAAAAAAAAAAAAATTGTGAAGTGCATCCAGTACATTTTCTGATTGGCTATGTATGTGAGCATCCTGGTGAAGGAGTTTTGGCCAATACAATGCTGTGCGGGCAGGATATGATATTATTGTTGATAACGACGGTTTTGTTTCACTGCTGGTGTTCCCAACAAGTCAATACAAAAATGTGCCTAGGCAGTAATAATGTATTTCTTCTGTAGTCTTTTCCGACCCTGTCCTTGCATCTGAGACCCCTTGCACAGTGGTCTTGTTACACAGTATTATGATTTTCTGTATAAGTCACTTGATACTGTCACAATGCACAAAGAGAAATTTATGCTTTCAGTTTACAGGGAGAATGATGACTGTTGATGTTTACTTGCAGGTGTTTGGAGAGGCTTTGTATTTATTCATTTAGGTATGCTGTTGTCACCTCTGTGAAGAATCCAGTATACATTGAGGTGCAACTGCTGTAAAATCTGTGCTTCCTCAGGTTTAATTGAATTTAATGAATATGGTAATCAATTCAAAAATCACTTCAAAAATCAATTGCGTATACTGGAAAACATAAAGAAGCAATATTAACCATGCCTGTATTTCTTTAATTCAGTATATGTAGCATCCTCTGTATTCTGAATATGCTAAAAAGTTGCTTTTCAGTTTCTGAAGCTAACATAGAAGGATTCCATTTGAACTTAATTTAAGATATTTACTGAAAAAGTAGTTTTTTGCAAAGGTGATTTGTTAGTTTCATTAACAAAAAACCGAAAACAAACCCCACCAGAAACACTTACCCTACTATGTTGTTGTTTTTTGGAACACTCTTTACAAATCAATTTTGAATACACTACCTCACACATATCAGTAGGTGAAATCATTAATGGATAGTTCAGGCCCATTTCCTAGTTGCAATTATTGGCACATCAGTTAACATGGATATTATATCTTACGCTGATGTAGGGCTTCTTACAGTGTTACAGAGCATTATCAATTATACACAGCGAAGAGGTTTCTAGTTCACGGAAAAGCATTTTAAGTTTCCTTAATACATTAGTGTGGTGCATACAGAAGGTTAAAAGTAGTTGAATGTTCAAAATTCTATTTTCATAATTGATTCAAAGTACATGGTGCTGTTCAGCTCTATCACAGAACTTTCCTTCAACATACAGAACCACTACCTCTCTATATGTTTTGATGCACTCAGCATTTTGCTACATTTTAAGAGGCTAGTAATGTATTTTCAAAGTGCTTAGAGTCTTAATATACGCTGTGCAATACTGCCTTTGTATTTCTGCTTTGAATGTTTCAGAACAATTTTCATTAGCATAGCTTTTAAATGTATGGATGTCAGGAATCTCTTGCTTGCTTGTTACATTCCAGGTAGTCAGTGGAAATCTGCTTTGTTCCTTGTGGAACAGTGCACATTAATTATGCTTTTGTTCTTTCTCTTTTCCCTGTTTGCCACTGCTGTCTTGCATTTATTTTCCACCCTTTGTGTGCTTAAGAAAGTGCTGTATGCAACAGCAAAATTGCATTTGTGGCAGTGGAAAAATAGCTAGAAAAATACATAGAAATGTATGAGATCTTTCAATTTACTGTGAATAGTTTCCACTGCCTAATTTTTGACAAGACTACTAGGAGTCCGGGAATTCACCTTAGTTTCTCCTGGGGTTACAATCTGCAGGCAAAGCAGAAAGTGTAGCAGTTAGGAGTATCTCCCAGTTCCTGCATGGTTTGGTTTCACTTCCTGCACCACACGGTGCTAACACAATATGCATGTTTGAGTGATAGCCAGAAAACTGGGGAGGAAGATGGCATAGGATAAAAATCAGATACCAAAGGACATCCTACCCCAGACAAATGCAGGCCAAAGTGTTAGAGAAGAAGTTTTGAAATACTCTTTTTAACAGCTGGAAAATGCATGTTGTGGTTACCTTGCTGCTTAATTGAAATAGATTTAATTTTAATCTTGTGCAACTCCAAGCCAAAGTTTGGGCCTAGAGATCACTCTTAAGAAAGGCATTTCCTCTGTATCCTCAGAGCACTTCAAGTAATGCAGGAGCTATGGGGCAAAGCCTATTACTACGCTTTCTATCTTTGGCATTGCATGTTTCCTAATCCATGCTATGAGCATTAGTTTCCAAGGTATTATCTAAAATAGCTTTGTAAAATAATTGCTGGAGTATCCATCAGTGAAACAGTAGGTTTCCTTGTAGAAACTAAGTGATCGGGTGTGAAAGAATGATCAATGGAAATGGGTCGTCTTTCTATTTTAATGAATGTTTTGTCTGTTTAGCTAAGTGCCTTCTGCAATTGTAGTGGAAAGGGGGTGATCAAATAAATTCAGGATTTTTAAAAAATTCTGCCACCTGTATATTTAGTGTTTCAGAAGTGGTCAGAAAGAAACCAGACTTGCAACATGGTAGCTCTTTTCTGGCAACCATTGTTATCAAAGAAGAATGGCAAAATGAGTATATAATACATTTTTGTTCATTAACATGGGAAGAATCAAATTTCAAAAGTGCAAGCTTGAAAGGGACCATCTTTAACTTTGGTTTGTTCTTAGAGAGAATATGGCATGTTTGTCACCATGTACCTGTCTAAAATTCCTTGTGTTTTCTATTCTAATGTTCTAAAATGGAAGGAAAAAGAGAAGAAAATGAGGTTTGTTTTCTTTTTTTCTTTTTAGTTTGTTTGACTTTGTTTTTTGTTTAAATCACAGCTTTTAGCTACCTGTGTGTTTAGAACTTGAAAATAGATTTAACTTGCTATTTGCTTAACAATATTTATTCAATTTGCCAATAAAGTCTTAACTCAGACAGTTCTTATTACAATGAAGAGATTAATGAACTTCAGCACCAAAATACAAATATAGTTTAATCTGCTTTGAGCTAAGCTAGTAAGCTCTTTGAGGTGTGAAGATTGTTTCATCATGTATAGAAGGGCTGGTTTTGGCTTTGGGTTCCTGTGATACAGACTGCAAAATGAGAAAATCAGATGTAAACTTTCCAATGGCATCTAGAAATCTACAATGCTGTTATAAAAATATTCACTGTGGCAGAATTAGGCCTTTCAACAAGTAATCGTGCATTCCACTCGGCTTCTCACTGGCACATTATTACTAAAATACCTAAAAGCAAGCTGGTGTAAAGGCCAGCATGTCCTGTGGTGGGTGGTGGTGTTTATGGAGATGTTTCTACTGTGCATTTTGGACAGATGTGCGGTTTCTTCTCCAGTACTTCCACTATGTTAACGTGCCACTAAGCTGGTGCTGACAGCCCACTTGTTAGCATGGCTGTGGCACAGCAGGAGCAGTCACATGGCTTTTTGTCAGTTCAGAGTGCAGGCACAGCACGCGGGGGTCATCTTGGCCTGCAACGTGTGGAGGCAAACACTGGTGTGCCTCAGTGCATTGTGTCTGCTTCAGAGAGGCTGTCTAGGGGAAAACATTCTGACGACATTTTTGGTCTTGCTCATGCTTATTGCTGCAGTTGACAGAAGCATTAAGCTGGCCAGCTGGGGAGGGATTCCCTGTTAATATAAACCCAAATAAGGAGAATAAACTTAGAGTTCAAAATGGATTTGCTGATGCTAAGACATGACATGGCACTAGAGCAGTATTCACTCCTCTCCCTAAAGCATGAGCTAAATAAAAAGTAGGTAATGAGTGTCTTAGCAGAGCTAAGGACTTCTTTTCGTTGCAAATTATGTGGCATAATCTCAACCTATAGATGTGTTTAGGACTTGTGTCTGCTTTTAGAAACTTCTGCTGTAAGTTATTAGTGTTCGTTCCTTCAGGGTTGCATGAGCACAATGATGACCTTGGGTGCTGTCACTTGTGAAATTTGCCTTTCACAGGACAAGAAGAATGGGATTTTAGTCAAATTGAGTTCTAAGGTAAAGAAATATCCAGCTACTGCAAAAGATGAGACATTTTACAGCTGCATCACTTCTTGAGGTTCTTGCAGAGCTAAAGCAGAACAGTAACCCTCTGTTTTTCCCGAGTAGTTTCATCTGCTGAACATATGATGTTATGTGTTTGTGTGTATAGAGCCGTGATAAATGAAATGACTGAAAAATACTCAGTTTCTAATTTTTGCACAATTCTCTGGTTCCATCCACTACACAGCCCCGAGACTAGGTATTGACAAAGAGCTGGAACAGTGAAATGGGAAAGAACAGCTTTGATTGGCATTTCCACTTGAGCATGATACAAATACCTCTGTTTTTAAATAGGGGGTCTGAATAGAAGTGATAGTAGTTTTTAATCTAGAAAGAAAAGCTATGTCTGATTAAGGTTTGGGGAAGTTGCCTTCCTTCATAATGTTTAAATAATCTCATCCAGCCCTTCCCATGTAAAATAGACTTCATTTTGTCCTGCTTTGTAGAGTGTCAAGGTGAAAATACAAGATATTTGGGTTGTTTTTTGGATCTGGTAATTACATGCTGGGATTTTTCTTGCCAAGTAAGAAAAAAAAAATCATAAAGGCTTATTTTTATTTAAAGACAGTTTGGATCATGGAGTAACATGACTTTGACAAAGTCAGGTTTAAGGGGTTTGAATATTGTATATTATCCTAAAACAGATGATCAGTGATTCTGTACCAATGTATTGTCAAATTCAAATGCAATCTTCATAGAGGTTGCAGGCTCCCCATTCTTTTAGTGGGCTGGATTGGACTCTGAGTAGCAAGATCTGGTGGAAAGTTTTCTGCCTGTGGCAGTAGGGTTGGAGCTAGATGATCTTTAAGGGCTCTTCTATCATAAACCATTCAGTGATTCTGTGAATAAAACTGATAGGAAGCTTCAGGCATATTGAAACTAGGAAAGTCATAATGATGGAACTTGAAACCGTTTAAAACCCACTTGGTTTGCTTTTTCTGCACAAACTGCAAATAGTATAGGCTTGACAAAAATGATAAGATTCTATAACTAATGATCCTTTTAGGCTGTCTTATCTAGTGATCTGTCAACATCATTCCTTTTCCTCTTTTTATCCAGAGTTTCAAGAAAAAAAAAATCACTTTTCCTGAGTGCTCAGTGATCACAGCTCTGCATGTTTTTCAGTTCTCCAGATTCAAGTGGGGGTGCTGTACTGGAGTGTTTTCCTACTATAAAGAAAGCAAAAGCACCATTATGAAAGATAAGATCAACAGTTCATATACCAGCAATGATATTTGAGCTCCTCGCTTCTCCTCAGCTATCCATCTCCATCAAACATGTTCTGTCACTGCAAATTTCTGAGCAATTGCAGGTGTACATTTTTTAAAAGCCCCAAACAACCCCAAAAAACCAAACCAACAGAAAAGAATAAGCAAAGCAATTTCAGAATTTATCCCAGTAGAATTTCCTTCCTGGAAACCCTCACTGATGAAAATACAGCTATCATCCACATATGAGTCTCAATTCCACTAGATACTAATAGTAGAGTTTCTAGTGTGAGAGTCCTTCAAGCCTGTAGCCTTGTGGTTTATATGATTTTTCTTTCTGAAGTGACTGCAAAAAATGTGCTGTAGCTCATGCACCTGAAATTGTCAACACAGAGCTTGAAAACTGATCCCACAGGGAATATCTTTTGTGAATCACTGAAAAGGAAAGCAATGAAACGGTGTAAAAATATCAGTGGCAGCTATGATTCGCAGTGTCTGATTAAAGATGTGCAGGACGTGTTGTGCAACAGTGTGCAGACAGCAGCTTTGATATGGAAATGCAAATATATTACAAAGTATATTCCTAAAGTAATTTTCAGGAATGTGAAATGTGACTCCAATGTGACTCAAAATATGGTTACCTTTGAGGTTATTTTAATTATCTGTGGAGATAGGGTTTTTTCATGGATTGTTATTTTGTTGTTTATTGCTTTCAAAAGTTAAGTTTTTTTCTTTCTGTTCAGAGCTTAGTATTTTTATAAATGTGACCTTTTTTCCTTTCTGTTACTTTTCAGGGAAATATTTACTTGTCTCTTTCCAGTGTTGAAATAGAAGCTGAGAAGCAGAAAACATGTTGGAAACAATTGGTAATTTTTTTTTAATTTGTATCACAGTAATTTTGTGTCCAAATCAAGTATATGTGATAGATTTGGGATATGGGTGTATACTGCTGTGACCCCTTTTGAAAAAAATTACCTGCTTTGCTTGGAAATGCATGTTGTGTTTGAGTTTTTGTATTTGAAAACAAAAGTTGTATGATCATATATTTAATGTACTTAAATTTTAGCCTCGTCTTGATTTCATTGTTTTAATCTTTTCATGAATTAATAGTTTGCATGGAAAAGACAAATGTTTTCTATTATGACTATTTATGCCACTATTTACTTATTGTGGACTGTAGCCACAGTTCCTGTAACTGAATTTCGATGAAGGCTCTTTTATTTTTATAACACATTTCTTGATGGATAAAAATACAGTTTTCGTTGCTTTGTTCTTTGCCTCTGACTTTGTGCTTTATTAGACAGGCTGAGATTTTTGTTCAAAACAGAGCCATTCAAGTTCTCTGTAGTTTGAACAGTAAAAAGAGTTATATTTAAACCTGTTAGCTTGTGTGGCTGTTTCTAGACTACTACTGACTAGGAATAATTGTTGCTACAGATACACATCGGGCCCTCCAGGCCATGGAGCGCTTACAGGCAAAACTTCGGGATCGAGGTGACATGGCAAACGAGGAGAAACTGAGCCTATTAAAATCAGTGCTGCAAAGTCCTCTCTTTAATCAAATTCTGAGCCTTCAGACTTCTGTTCAACAACTGAGAGATCAGGTAGGAAAAGCACTCTTGCCAAATGCAAGGGGAAACTTGCTAAGGTAGTGCAAGGATGTGTGTGTTTCTGCTTGTTGAACAGTGAAATAGCTTAAAGTAAACAACTGATCCAAAGGTTCAGGGACATTTCTCATTGACTTTCCAGGGCTTTGCTGAGACTATATTTTGTGTATGTAATTTTTATGTGTATGCTCATGACTTAAAATGTGCAGGGTAGGGAAATGGTGATATGGGTGGGGGTTGACATAAAGCTTTCTTTCTATGCCCTTCAAAAGGCACATGTTTTCTGTGAGGTCTAAGACTTCTTTCCTAGGAGCCTTTTATTGCTCTTTTGTGTTTTACCCTGCTAGAATGAGGATGTAGAGGGAGGCTGTGGAATCGTTGACTTCAGAAGGATGTGAAGATCTATTTTGTACTTTGTATGGGAATAAAAGATCAAAGAGAAACCGAGCTCCTGCCTCCTTTTTGCTTGCTCAGGGTGTTAAGTATTAATTTTCTGCATGTTTTCAATACTTGAGAAAGGGGTCAGTAACTTGGCTAGATTTGACTTTTTTTGTTGCTATAATTTTCTTGTCAGAAGGATAAGAACTTTAAAAATATAGAAAGCAGTTCAGTAACTGAATTAAGACTAAACTATGTATCTGGTTTTACAAATT
This sequence comes from Muscicapa striata striata, assembly GCA_030060385.1. Classification (NCBI taxonomy): domain Eukaryota; kingdom Metazoa; phylum Chordata; class Aves; order Passeriformes; family Muscicapidae; genus Muscicapa; species Muscicapa striata. The sequence continues at coordinate 4,904,727 of JAREIS010000005.1, forward strand.
GTTGTTCCTGTTGACTCCTGCAAGATGGTCAGCTCTGTTCTGGTATGCAGAATTGCTGAGTGAGAGGGAGCAGACTCTGCATATGAACCTTATTGTCAGTGTGCAGCCCCATCTGGTCTCTGATGAGGAGGATTCCTCACAATCCTCACAGTACTTCAGCTGTGTGGTGGAAGAATGTGCTGTGGCCCTTTATTGCTTAACTTTTGGATCATCTTGATGCTATTTTGCACAGAAAAGAAATAAATTAGAATGGTATCTATGCTGTATTCATCACGATGTTTTTCAGATTTTGTCTGTTTAGTATTTAGAGACTTGATGACAATGGAGTAATTTTAAAAAATCTCAGGGAAAAAAACCCTATCCTGAGGGTTTGTTTGCACTGCTATTTGAAAAATGAGAATTTAACAGTGACATCCAGAAATTGTGTGAATGTGGTGAAGACCGTTTGACCGTGTAGTGAGAAATAAAAGTATGCCTGAAACATTAATAAAAGTTTGGTAAAATGGCAAATTAAATTTTCAGTTCTGGACATTAGCTGTGAAGTTAAAGGATGGCTATCTTTTTAAATGCACTTGCCTAAATTAGAAAATGAAGCAGGACATATTAGGATGGGTTATTTAAGGCATATATTTTTTTAAAAAGCAGAGAATAACTTCACTTTCTGTCCTGACTTGGCAGGTTTATCTGTGAAATAAATGTGCGATCTGTGCATATGGCATGGTATATCCCCTGTCTAGTTGACAGGGGAACTATTTGGATGTGAATTCCCTTTTTTTATGTGTGCTTATATGAACACTTAGACATATAAAAATATGTTTCCAGCATTCTTAGATTTGTGTCAGTTCTTTATCGTGTGCTTTTTCTGCAGAATTTCTTCCCTACAATAAAAAATGAGATTATTTATTTTTGTTTTGTGCTATTTAAGTATTTACAAAGCACACTGAAACAGGACAAAGAACAGAAGCATGAAATAGGCAGTTATGTTAAAAAAACTTCTATTTTCAAAGACTCACATTTGAGGACACCCTTCAAGGACATCCTTTTTACAACTGTGAGCGTACTGTGCTCTTGACGGTTTTAAGCTACAGGTTCATGAAAACTGCAAGGCATGTGAGTATTTACCAGGTTTTTTGGCAAGGCTGTGCCAGACTAGAAAGACAAGTTGTGTCCCAACAGTTGCAGTCAGAGCCGTGTTTGAGATAGGATGAAAAATGGTGCAATGACAAGGTGTTGCAGTTTCTACCCACTGGAGATCAAGATGGCTCATTTTTTTATGTTTAATGATGAGCTACAGTGACAGTTGAATGGGGATTTGATTCTTTTTGAGGTCAAGCGTGATAGTTTGTTTAATTGCTCCTGTGTTTTTAATGAATTTTTAAGGAGCTACAAGACTACTGCAAAATTCTCAGGGAGGTCATCTTTTAGGACAGTGTAGTTTGAAAGTGGGGATGGATGCAGGGAAGCCAGAATGGCACTTTACTTTACAAGTAAACTTTGCAAGTTTCCCAGCAGAAGTAGATCAAACAGTGAGACTTCATTGTGGGGCTCTAGGGTCATTAATAAATTTCAAGGTAGGGATATATTCCTGGCTTGAAACAGTGTGTCTGGAAGGCATAGAGATGATAGTGAAGGTCCTGCCCTACCCTGCACTGAGTGGTGTGTTGCTTTATCTTGAAACATGGTGCTAAAGTCGGCAAATCTGATGCCTCGGTTCTTATTACTAGGCTTTAAAATTGTAGAGTTTTTTTTCTTTTTCTTAAATGAGCAAGCAGGATTTGTTTGTACTGCAAAACTGTCACTATGAAGTTAACTGAAGTGGAAAAGTCTAGGCACAACAAAGTGATTTTTTTTGTGAATTACTATCTTGACTTCATAAGTCTCTTGAGCTGGGGCGCGCTGAAGGAACCAGTTTTTTTCTTGTCTCTTTCTATCCTTTTTCTTCAGTTATTGCTTGTTTTCTCGTATTGAAGAGCAGCCTTGTTTGAAGATAAGGCAGAGACAGAGAAGAAAAATAGAGATTGTGGTGGTTTATTTTATTTTATTTATAAAATATTTAAAAAAGAAGATCAGGTCATGCTAGCATTTCTGTCCTGCTTCTTTTCCATTCCATTTTGTCTCTCAGTTGCTCACCTCTTCTTCCAGACCTCCTCCTTGTTCCTTTCCACTCAGAGCTCTGCCAGAACAAAATATTTGGTGGCTGGCTCACATGGCAGGGCTGCAATTCTCAGTTTTGGGGGTTTTTATATATGGTGGCTTGTTTTGTTTGGTCGGGGTTTTTTTGGCTGTTTTTTTTTTGGGGGGGGGGGTGTTTCCTTGTTTGTTTCCTTGTTTGTTTGTTTGTTCTGTTTGTTTTGGTTTTTGTTGGTTTGTTTTCCTTTTTGGGGTTTTTGTTTGTGGAGGTTTTTGTTTTTTTTTGGTTTTTTTTTTGGGGAGGGGGGTGTTTTTTGGTTTTTTTTTGGTTTTACTTGCAAGTTTGACCATTGTTTTCCTTCACAGTGCAGTGGTGGTTAGTACCTGGTGTCAGTGCAAGAGAGGGTTTAGGGAAGAAGTGAGAAACTGTCTTTTCGTATTGCCTGTGAACACTTAAGAGTGTTAACTGTATTTTGCACAACTAGAGATATTTAGTTCATGTTTTGAACCCCTTTTGGCAACAATACTACTTTTTGCTCTTTTAAATGAAGTAATCACAAGGAGTTCTAATTTGTGATCTGCTTCATCTACTCTGAGGATGGAGTCATAAAGATATAGCCAGCAGAGTGGTGCTGGTACCTGTTCCTGTTCCCGGGAGCACAGGGCCTTTCCCTGCTGTTGTGCTTGCATGTTCTCTGGCTTGTGCTTCCTCACTTTCAGAGTGATTGCTGTCACATCTTCTTGCTACTCAGGAATCTTGCAATCAGACTTTTGCTTCTTGGGGTGTCCAGGGCTTCTCCTCAGTGGCTGGAGTGCAGAAATACTGAAGATTTCTTTTTGTCTAAGTTGAGACCTAGCAATGTCGAGGGCATTGGTTTAAGTGTTGATATAGTGCAGACATGGCTTGTGTTGCCTTTTTGTTAAAAAAAGTATTTTGAGCTACTGCATGTAGGCACTACTTGATTGTATTTTATCTGTGTGACTAAAATTTTGTCGTGCTAAGTAGTATTTATAAATTTTTCTGTTTATCTTTTCAAATTATGTCCCCATTGGAGATATTTATACCGTAAGAAAAAGGCAATCAAGAAAAAATAGCATAGGCAAGTTTATAAAATAAAACAGTAATATTTCATACCGTAATTATACAACCACAGTGTTATAAAGCTACTTCTAAAAAATAGAATTATGGTGATTGTATTGCTGCAAAGTAGTGCAATTTATAAGCTATGAAAAAGATTTCATTTTAAGATTTACGCTTGTGGTTTATTGCTCCCCCTGGAGTGACCTATAGTTCTGTGGTTAGCAAGAATATAAAGCCGTTACTCTTTACTTTTTCTTGCTATGGACCTTGGGGGGCATATGGAAGAGAGTGGTCATCACATTTCTGCTTGTAACTTGTCTCAGAATTCCAAACTGCTACCTTATAAAAACTTAGTTTTTAAGGTGTAGCCATACCTCTTCCAGAAGAGGAGATGTGAAATTTGAGGGTTTTGCACACACACATAGACAAAACTTTACTCTGTTAACAGTTTAACACTTTTTTGAGTTTATTTTTTTCTTGGAGTTTTGGTGGTTTGATGACATTTTATGTGAGGTTGGCTTCATGCGCTAAGCACATCCTCCATTAAACATGAGCTATGTTTATTTAAAAAAGGTGTGATGGAAATGAGATGTTGCTGTCAGTTGCTCTTGATGTGAATGTTCAATACTGTGTTGTAGCTGTGCTGTCGTCCTGAAATTTTGAGAAGCTTTTAAAGTTCTAGTTGAGCTAGTGTGAATTGGAAGATTATTATTTCCTTTTCCTGCAATATATATGGTATGCAATACTTCTTTTCAGTGGTATTTTAACCATCATGCAAATAAATATAATCCAGTGTTTTCAGAATACTGAAGTTGTTATTAAGTTATGTGTATTAGGAAAACATGAACAACTTCCATCTTTTGCTTTGAAAGGTAGAAGGAATGGGAGAAGTCAGTCAATTCCTATATGTCTGCAGTAATGCCGCAGCTCACAAAAATATGGAGAAAGGGTGAAATTTCAAATGGAGAAAATGGTCATTACATTGCCAGTTTGAGCAGGACTTGGTCAGTGAAAATGTACAGTGTAAAAACAAAAAAAAAATTAATTGGCCTGTAACTGCTTCTATTTCTGCATGAGAATGTGCAAATTCTGTACCAGGGAGAAAACCATAATTCCCTAAGGACATTGCCTTATCCTTTTTGAAGACCTTCAAACTTGAGTTGGGAAAGGTAAAGTGTCCATCATGGATACTCTGCTCTTAAAATATTGCAGCGCAGTGAGCTAACTAAAGCAATCAATCTACTGTTCAGTAGTACTGGGAGAACATATTTAAATCAAGATTGAGTGGTACAAGAGGTAGTTTGGATTCAGGTTAGGCATGTAATCTTATTCATAAGTGCAATGTGTCATAGTCTAAAACCTTTTATTTTTGATGTATAGTTCCATTTTTTCTTTGGTGATTATGCATACAGAGAGTCCTTTATTGTATACTAGAGAAAAGCAGTATTGTTTATAACATTTATAACACTCATATTATTGTAAAACTGCCATACTTTTAATTACTGTGGCTTGATGTAGGTTTTTGTACATGATTTTTCTAGTCAACTTGCTCCCTACACATTTGTGTGTAGAGAAGTACTCTAGATACGTGAAAGACAGAGGCTTTTTATGCAGAGAGAGGTTTCACAAACTGAATTGTCTCTGTGTTAGCAGTCTGAAACAGTGTGGTGACATGACATAAATTTAAAGAAGTGGGGTCTCAGCTACAGTCGGTTTCTGAGAGATAAAATTCTGTTTCTCTCCTTTTTTCCCTACATGGCTCATTCTTTGTAAAGTAGAAGGTGTTCTAGCTTTCTGTACACGGTCTCAAATTTTGCTTTTAGTGTTATTATAAGATTATCCTTCTTTTCTCTTTCTTTGCCTTAGAAATTACTATACACTCTACTCCTAGTGGGAAATTCACACCCACTTGGCTTTTATAAGACTATCAGTAATACCAATGACTTTTCCATTCTGCCACCCTAAAACATGAAACATCTGGAAGCTCCTACCACAGTAAAAGGACCCCAGGACAGAATAATGCAGTTTAAATGGTGCTAAATGGCATTGCAGACATTTAATGTATTTTTCTCTAGGTGTAATCATACTGGTTGAAGTCATTACCATGCTCAGCTGCTGATCTTGGCTCACTTCGTTTGAAGTTACCACTCCAAAAGCTGCAACAGAAGTAGTTTTGTGAGCTCTCACTGATTGACATTGGATAAAATTAGTAGGTTTTACTCCTACTGTTCTGTTCTTTGTTTAGGCTAACTTTGTTGGCTTTGCCTGAGCAGGCAATTAGTTCTCTAGGGACTGCTTTGACCAAGAGTGCTCTGAGGATGGTAACCTTCGGCAGAAAGGGTAACTCAGTGCTGTTTTCTGCAATGAGCGCTGCAATTTAGAAAATGAACTTGAATCTCTGACTTACTAATATTTGTGATATCAGACCCATGTACTGTGGTCTTTGGGTGCACATGAAAGGTAGTTCAGATATGCATCTCATATAACTCTTAAGCTGCTTCATATTGCTGTAGAAATGTAAAAATATTTTAGTAAAACCAGTTAAGAATGGTTAATTGCAGTAATGTTAGATACTCCTAGGATTAATGATTTCACCAATGACCATTTTCTGTGGGAAGAAGCATAACAACTGGCTCTATAAGAAGATTTGAAGGTGGAGTGTAATGAAAAGTAAAGCACATAATTGACCAAGTTTAGTTAAACAGTTTTATACATTGAAAAGGACAATATTGGGAAGGTGGAGTGAATTAACCTATTATATGGCCTTATGCAGATAAGAAGCACAAGTACATAATAGATTTTATAGATTCAAATCCATTTGTATAATGTAAGGGGAAGTCTTATATTCTTAGAAGGGTAGTGTTTGATTATGTCTCTGAATTTTGTTACATGTAATGAACTGTGAAACAAGGCTAGTCTACATGTGCCTTACAAGCTTGGTTAAAGAAAATGCATATGTGCGCATTTTAGGTGTTGCAATTTGTTTGAAATATAACTCAAATGATTCCTCACATTGAACATAATCAATGGGATATAAAAATCACTAAGTTCCAGACATGCAAATTTTCTTTTCAGATTTTTATGTCAGAGCAGGCTAAGAAATGCTGATAAGAACTTTTCTTTCTAATGCTGCCTTCTGGTATTTTTTCTTTAACTTGAGGGCCTTCCCAGCCACATAAGTTGTTCAACAAATTACGTTTCATTGCATTTTCCTAAAACACTCATATGAGATGGAATTGTATGATGCAGAAAAATATTGACCTTTTAATAACTGGACTGTTGTAGGATTGATTTGATAAACCTAATAGACATAATATGCTTGAACAATTGAGTCTAGTGCAGTAGACATTTCAGGATATATCTGCTGTTTTGAAATTTTTATTGATACTTGAAGTTTAAAATACAACTTAAAGGAAGGGAACTTTGGGTTTCTGTATTGTGATGCAGAATGCTAGAAAGTATGCATTGTAAAATTATAAAAAGTGTTTGAAATTGCAATATAATAGTGAGCTAGGCAAGTAGGAAGCAAATTTGTCTGTTGTAAAGCAGTATCAATTGACAGTCAAGGGACAAAAGACAAATGAGGATTTCTGCTTCCCCTGAGTTTTATATCACCAACAGCCATTCATTAGATTGGTTGGCCCAGATATGCTTGAAAAGAGGCGATTTACTATGGCTGTGCAAAATGGAGAATTTACTTATTTTGTTTTCTGTTCTAAGAAGAGTAGATTGTACAGTCTGTCTTTGTAAATATATGATTGTAAATTTCAGATCAGCCTAGTGGCTTTAGACTTGTTCAGTAATCTTGTATTTAATCATAGCTCATGCCGTTAGTTACAGTGGTAGCTGTAGTACATAGTGATGCGGAAACCCTGACCAGTGAAATTTGGTTCTCTATGTAACTGTAAGATTTACTTATTTTTTTCATCAATATGTGCATACTTTTTTTTAATTGTAAAGTAACTGATAACATTTTTTTTTTAGTTTTAGTTTGGTTTTTGTTTGTTTACTTTTTGTTTGTTTGTTTTTTCCTTAAATACTGATACTGTAGAAAAAATTTTTTCTTGTTTACCTCTAACATAGTGATGGAATACTTCAAGATGCTATAATGATGGGTACAAATGACTTTTAGAAGAGTATGGAAAATAATTTTAGGTTGTTCAAATCAATTTCTTATGTGTTTTATGCTTGTAGTTCACAACTTTACATTGGGAATAAATATTGAAGGTAATTTTTCTCCTTTAAATGTCTGTTTAAAATTGCAGTTCGGAATTTCAGGTACTTCTGATGATCTATTGGCTTATGATAATGTTCTTACCTAACTAGAAGGTTTCTGCTCTGTCTATAAATCCGTGTTGCTCTCAATCTTTTACAGGTGAATATTACACCTTCCATACATTCCAGTGGTGAATTCCCTCAGCTTCTTCATCATGGTGTGAATGTGGGGTCCTTGCCACTTAATGAGTCGTATTTGTTGGCTCAGCAGAATGGCAGCCCAGCTAATGTGTTAGAAGCATCAATGAGATCCATTACTCCTCAGATTAATGGGAAATTCTCTAGTGATGACTTTGAGCAGCTGATCAGAAACATGTCCCAGGTAACCCTGTCATATAATAACCACAGAATATGGATTACTGACTATATGAAGATTAAACATGAATGTTTATTTAAAAGCAATTCAGTTACTACACCAACCACAATACCACTTATTGTATAAAATGAAAGTAACCTTTTAGTTTGAGCAACAATTAGTAAATGAGGAGGTAGTTGAAAAACTAGCCCTGTCAGTCACTCATGAGCTACTGTCTTTCACTGACCAGCGTGTATCACAGATCAGCATGCCATTATTTTTCCATGCTCATTGTAGAACTGCTGCTCTGTGCGTGAGGGAGATACTTTGTCAGAGCATGCTCTTATATGCATAATTAATGAAAGCTAGTTCTGTGACTTTCTTGGAAATAAAATGGAAATTTTGATCTTGCTATGCATTGTTCTGTAATCTTTCCACTTTGCTGTAGTAGGCAGAAATGGTGCATGAGTCCCTTCAGAGGCTGGAGCTGGCTTATATAGCCATATATTCTAGGATGTATCTATTTAATCTGTAATAGAGCTAGATAGGATAAGGCTAGGGCTTCAGGAGAGCCTTTTTGCATAGTCCAACTTTTTTTGTATTTCTGAAATTCATGACCCCTCTTCTGGGCTGCAATAATATTTCTCAAATATTTTCTGTATGATAGCAGGAAATTGGAAAGGAACAACTATGTTTCAGTTATTAGCTTGTATAGCGTTGCCCAGCTATAGTTGTCGTTAAAAATTAATTTCCAAGTTGTTTGCCACGTTTATTATTACTGCTTTTCAACATTTTTAACCTTCATTAATTTTTAACCTTTTAATATTTGTACCCTTTTTTTAACTTCTGCTGAACAGGGTCGTCTTGTTGAGACAATTGACCTTGTTAAACCTCTGAGTGGTGGTCTGGGCTTCAGTGTTGTGGGACTCAAGAGTGAAAACAGGGGAGAACTAGGAATATTTGTGCAAGAAATCCAGGAGGGAAGTGTGGCACATAGGTAATACTATTACTGAATATGTTACTATACCAAGTGTAAATGTGACACTGCAGTTCAGTTGTGTTACTGTGTTATTTTTGTGGTACAAGGGCATGTTTCTCTCTTCATAATCTGAGCCATCATTGCAGATGTAAAATTATTTGCCACATTTTATATAATGTTGGAACAGGCATCATATGAACTATTTATAGAGACTACAAATGTCATTTCCGTGGAGTTTTTGAGTAGGGAAAAAGAGGAGGCTACTCCTCTGTGTCATGTATTTTAGAGCTGAAATATGTATTTTGCTGTCATTGAATGCACTGAAGAACAATTTGATGCAAAATAGTCAGCTATGTCTGGCAGTGTTATGTAAAATAGAGTGCCATTGAACAGGTGTGAAGCCCATATTTGAAGTCAGGCAAATCTTGACCTAAAGTCAGGGATATTCACAGAGGTACTCAGCTGATATTAGAGAAGCTCAGCGATAATAATAGCTTGCTGAAAGTATGCTTTAGAGTTAAACTCAGATTCCACAGCTAATTTTGACACAAGTGCCTGTGGGAGCACCCAAACTCAGTGGTAAATGACAGCAGCCCTTATTCACTGCAGACTGGTAAGGTGTGTCACTGCTCAGGATCCTCTCCCAAGCTGCTTTGTGATGTGCTTGGTATGTTGTGTGGAGAGGCTGAGTCTTGTTGGTTTCTCACTGTGCTTTAGGGAGATATCTTTGGATTATTTGTGATCTGAACACTGTAAGTTTAAGAAGAACATGGGCAAGAGACAAGAGCATGGTGTACAGAGTTACTTGTAGTTAATCAGTTGCAAAGTGTGCATGCTTTATATTTCTGCAGTATTTTTTAATCTGCCAAATTTCCTCTTTCTCCTTTTGTTTGTCTTGGTTTTGGTTTAGGTGAGGTTTGTTTTGTTTTGTTTTGTTTTTTTCTGTTTGTTTTCTTCTCATTTGACAGATATTTGCTTTTACTTCACTTACTGCTTGAGGGTGAGACCTATATTTACTGAATCAGGCCCTGCCCAATTCACTGTCAAGAAAAAGAACATTCAGTAACTGTTACTTATAAATGAGAAAGGCTCTAGCAGTACTAAGTCTTCGAGAGCACTCTGAAAAACAGTTCAAATTCACAAGTGAAATACTGTGGGTTGAAGCTAAATTGTCTTTTTCTACTTGGGTGCTCTACCTGGGTTTCTACAGTGTAAGTGCTCACAAAGGCTGTTTTAATAGAGGTCCTTGTTTTCCTTGCTGCCCTTTGTTACCAAAGCATTGCCACTTTGGAATGCAAAGAAATGGTGGAGGAAAGAGAGGGTAATTCAATTATGTAGGCTTCATACACTTTAGAGTAGATCTGAGGAAGGACTCAGTATGTAATTTTACAGTGATGGTTCCTTTGTCAAAAAGTGAAGAGGTTTTTTTTAATTTGTTCAGGACTTTTTCCCCTTGTATAACAGGGATCTATTTTACCTTTTTTGTTCGGTTTCTTTCTTTGTCCTTCTTTTTATTTTTTTTTTATTCTTTTTCTTTTATTTTGCATTGTTTTTCAGCAAAACAAAATTTGTTTCTGTAACATTGATGCAAGTGTGTTCCGCTCCATGGTTTGATGAATATTCAGAATGGGTGCACTGAACAGAGTGTGGCACTTGGTCTGTAAAGCCAGAGGCTCAAAGTCAAGGATAAACCTAAGTTCCCAGGCTGTGGTTGAGAGCGACTGAAATTAATATGCTTAGTCTCGCATGGGGGTTCAGGGAGAAGAAAGCTTGCTAGGGAGTAGTCACCAGGGGAAAGCAGCAGTGGGATTAGCTTCAAAGGGAGCGAACACCAGGGTGCCACATCAGCTCCTTTTCAGCAAAACTGCAGGGGGGGATTAACAAAGTGGCGGGAACAGGGACCAGGTTATTAAAAATTCTGGAAAGTTGTCAAAATATTGTAATTTCTGTGACAATGCTTCTTTGGGATTTTTCTTACTTGTTTATTTTGTCATCCCCCTTCCTGTTTACACCTGTGTGGCAGAGATGGAAAGCTGAAGGAAGCAGATCAAATCCTGGCTATTAATGGACAAGCTCTTGATCAGACAATTACACATCAACAGGCTATCAGCATTTTGCAGAAAGCAAAAGATAATGTCCAGCTAGTTGTGGCTAGAGGCACTTTTCCTCAGCTCATCAGTCCTGTAGTTTCCCGGTCTCCATCTGCTGCTAGCACAGTTTCAGCCCATTCCAACCCGGTAAGTGTAGCCCAAACATCTGTGTATTCAGTTCTGGATGTGCATGTACTTACTGCATATAGTCTTTTGAGTAATTTTTTGTAACTTGTATGTACATTTCTTCACAGTTCTTGAGGTTTTTCTTCTATTTATCTTTATTGTACCTTTCCCCCTACAAAGAGTAGAAAATATTCAGGCTTGCTAGGGGAAAAAAAATCTTCATCTTGGATGTATTCCTTGCTCCCATCTGCCTAATTACCTATATCCACCGGTGCAAACACAGCTTGTTTACCTTACTTGATGAAGCTTTGAGACTGCAGTAAACAGGAATTTTTTTCTTTGCCTTCTGCTTGAGCAAACAATTTTTTGAGGCATTGTAATCTGATCTGCACCACCAGCTGGATGGGTGCTTTTGTGTTTGTCTCTCTCTTGTCTAGTAGCATGGGAGCTCCAGTGAAATTACAAGATGCACTTAAGGACTTACCAAAAAGCAGTTCTCATGCAATTCTTTTCTTATGAGGGCTTTTGCACGTCTAAGTGTAGATAACACAGTTTAGAAGTATGGTGTTATTAATTGTACTTTTTCATCCTCTTACCTTACCCATGTCCTGGGATGAAACATCCTATATTCAGTTTCTGTAGGTTTTACTGTTCAGTCATCTGTGGCCCTTCTTTAAGGGATACAATCACCAGTAGTATAGAGAGCAATCAGTCTGGAAAGAGCAACTGTTTTAAGTGGCTTTTTAATCATTAGCATAAAACCTTTAGTGAAGAAATGTCAGAATTATTATTTTTTTCTGTGTGCAGGAGTGCAGCTGACTGTCCTAACTTTTCCTGCAAGCACATAGGAGAAGCCTGCTCTCCTCGAATATTGCTGTGACAAACTTCTTTCTCTATGTGATTGCCTCTGTATTCACTTCCCTTGCTTGAAAAGCTGTTTCTTACAAAAATTCCATAGCTGCCTCTGTTTTTTAATCATGCTTTTCCCAATTCTCATGTTCTTTTCAGTTTCAAACACAACATACTAGGAGTCATTCTTTTTCCTTCAGGCTTTGCTTTATCATACTGGATTTATGTTAAGACTGGATCTCCAAACAGGTACCACAGGGCTTTGAGTTTGCAATACTTTGGTTATTCATTTAAAAAAAAGCTTATTTCAAGCTTATACCTGTTCTAGCACCAGCTGTGATATTAAATTTCAGATGAGTTTACTGTGTGAGTTCTTCAGGAGATGAAAAATACCATGAGCTTCCAGCTGTCCCTTCAAGTAGTGCCCCATGCAAGTGAGCTAGGATTTATCTTTCAGGGCAGTTTTGCTTCTGTCAGAACACAGTCTGCCATCAAACGACTTCATTCTAGTGCTGTTGTCATCAGACAAGCCAGGAGACTCAATTACATGGGGTAATTCTGCTACTACCGGCCTCACAATATTTGGTTCTGCTTTCAGCCTTAAAAATACTGAATTGGGATTTTGCTTTCTCCTGTGCTTTGTTATAATGGCTGGTGTGAACATGTGCTTATCTGAAGATTTTATTTCCAGTCCTGTGTAGTTTTCTAGCAGCAGTATTCACCGGCTACAAAGGGGAATGAAGGTGGGCAGCCCTAGGCTGCTGCCAAAATTTATTCAACAAGTCCTTGAAAGATCCGACCCATTACCCAACTCTGGTTTGTACTGGAGAAGTTCCACTTGTTTTAGAATTAGTAATTTACTGATTAAATATGATATAATATTACACTTAAAAGTAATTGTTAAGAAGGTATTATATGTCCGTCTTCCTCCAACTTTCCATTATTAAAAACGTACTCAAGAAATAAGAGAGAATAGCTTGCAAATTCTTATACATATATTAATAATTTGACTTGATAATCTTAAAGGTCTTTTGCATCTGAACAATTCTATGATTCTATGTTTTTAATCATTTACACTCTTATATTTATTCCTTTTAGGTTCACTGGCAGCATGTGGAGACCATAGAGTTGGTGAATGATGGCTCAGGTCTGGGATTTGGGATAGTGGGAGGAAAGTCAACTGGAGTGATTGTTAAAACCATCCTCCCAGGAGGAGTGGCTGATCAGGTAAGTTCAACCTGCCTCTCCTACTGTTCAGTAAGGTGTGCAGTTACCCTTTACTTTTATGATCAGACCAAATAGTGGTAGCTTTTATCCAAATAAAAGTAAAAAAAAGAAACATTAATTCTGGAATTTTTCCTCTGTAAAGGTGTGTTTTGTGTGGGAGTCTCTGCATTTGAATACTAAAGGTGGATTAGGCTCTAAATAATGTTTTCAAGTCCGTAACATTATATATGTTTTCTGCATTTGGAGTCAATTTTTTTCACGAATGTACTGGTTGTAATCAAGTGTTGGGGTCTGCAAAGATTGACTTGCTGTGCCCTCTCAGCTAAGAGCATCTGCTTTTCTCTGCTGAGCTTACTGAAGCTTGGAGCAGGTATGTGCCTTCATGTGTCTGCTTCAAGACACGAGCTCTGCTCTTGCCTGAAGGGCTCATGTGAATTGAATTTCATTATCACAGCTCATTTCAAGCTTGTTCATTGGACAGGTACCTAGGGCTGCATTAATGATGGTCAAGGATTGAACAGACCTAGAGATACTTGTCAGTCTTCCAATGATTGCAGTAGTGGCCTCACAGCTGGGCCTGGAGGTGCATGGACAGGATTTACTGCTGCCCTCTTTCCCCTAACAAATATATAGGTTCCTTTTACAAACCTCTCCCTGTAATACTCATCGTATGGCCTAACTGCATGTGAAGCTTTTTTATTAATTAAAGGTAAATCAGTAAGAGACTAAACCAGTGTAAAGCAATTTAACCGGATCACAGGAAGAGAGAAATTAATGTTATTTGGAAGTCGTGGTTAATCCTGTTAGTACTACTACTACTAGTTTTTTAGTATCAGTACAAAGCTGAATGGTTTTTGGAGGTGTTCTTGAAAATGAAACCCAAAGTTCTGCAATCTATATGCAATTGTTACATACCAGTAGGAGTAACCGTAACTAAACACATTTTTTTCTTTGTGCTTGGGTGATGTCTTGATGAAGGATCTCCTGGATGTTTCTGGGGAAATTCCTAGTAAAATTCATGTACCATTAGGCAACCTTCTTTTCTTCTCCATGTTACCAGGCTATTGACTTGGCATCCAAAAAAAGTCACGTGATTCATATGGCTTAGAAATGACTAAAGCTATGTGCTTTTTTTCCAATTGTATGGTACATGGGAGAAATGGCATTTTTTTCATCATTGTTTTTCCTTCAGCATGGAAGACTGTGTAGTGGTGATCACATCTTGAAAATTGGTGATACAGACCTAGCTGGAATGAGCAGTGAGCAGGTGGCACAAGTTCTAAGGCAGTGTGGAAATAGAGTGAAGCTGGTAATTGCAAGAGGTCCTGTTGAGGAGCCACTTCTACCAGCAGTTCCTCCAGGTACACCAGTACCCACCTCTACACCAGAGAAACAGGTAAGCAACAGTGAACCTATATAACCCATTGCAAACTTTCTTCCTTTTTAACTGCTGTTTGGATGTCTTTTGCGTTTATGTTCTCAAAAGCTAGGATTTTCTTTCCCAGTGGTGCTATTCTCATCAGTCTGGGAGAATTTAAATGTAATGAGTCCACAGTGCAAGGAACTGTATTCTTGAAGACTTGGGATTAAGGTTTAGGACTTCCATAAATATAATCTGATTAACAACTTGTTCTGTTTTGCTTGTAAGGTATGTTATTACATTGGGACAGCTGAAGCAATGCAGTCTTTTCTTCAGGATGGAACTAGCTGACTTTTTGACATTTCTCTGCCTGCTCTTTTTCTTTCCATATAATTTAATCTGTTCATCAGAAATTTTCTCCCTTTGCCAACCAGCACACAGATGCTAATCCTTTCCTACATCACCTGTCATTGCTTATTTGCTAGATGTTTTCTATAAAAAGTAGGCCAGCTGCTACCCTTACTCCCCTGCTGATGATTGTACTTAGTATTGTTACTCCTCTGCAACTGTCAGCTGCTTAAAAATGCTGCAAATATTATCATGACTTGTCAGCTCAAAACCTCTACAAAATAGGTAATTTGCATGTTTGTAACAGTTTGGTTTCATGGGAATCATGTTTTGCTACGTAAGGCCGTGACCACATACATTTAAATGTGAATATGTGAAGTAAATTAATGAGAGGAGAAAAGTTTGTTGTTTTTGAGCCTTCCCCTAGATAGAATTTTTTGTTTTACTTTCTCCTGTTGTTTTTCTAGACATTTTCTTCAGTTGCAATGTAGGTTTGAGACAGGTCACATCAGAAGATAAGTCCTTGCAATTTAAGCATGATTGTTGTGTAACAATTGGTGATGGTGATACCATCATTTTGTCCCCATCATTTTGTCCATTGTAGTGGTATCTATGAAACCCTAACATATATTCATGCCCTGTTTCGGGGCTCTAAGGCAAAGAAAGCTAATCTTGACAAGGAGGCTTCTAAAAATCAAAGATGAGTGACAAACTGGTACTTTTGTGTCTTACAGTCTTTCACATGAGAGTTGTAAAACCTTTCTGCATTTTAGATAAAGGGATTAGAATCTGCCTGGTTGCCATACTGGCACTTTAAAAAATGCTATTTGGCATGCAGAAGGGGCAGAATAAAAACTTAATACAAACCTCCTATTGTTAAAATAGGATTTTAATATGTATTCCACTTTCATTAACAATAACTAATTAAATAGCCTCAAAATCCGTTGTTATTGCAATTCAGGGTTATAGCAGGTATTAATGAAGATTGTAATTATTTAGCTAGCTGGAAGTATAATTGTTATATGCTAAAACAAAATTTTTAAGCCTTTCAAAAGCAAGAAATGTAATTGCTTGACTAGTGATAACTTTCAGCATAATTTAAACTTGCAAGTTTTAAAAAGATACCTATAGTTAATGAACAGAAATTTGGACAAATAGAATACAAAACACAGTTTGGGGATTTTTTGACTTTTTGATAACACAGCAGTCTAAAGGGAGTTCTGAGGAGAATGGCTTTTCTGCGGAAAGGCAGCAAGCTACATATTCGTATACATATATACGTAACTTACTGTACAAGAAATTCATTGTTCAATTTGTACAAATTTCCCCAGTTATTTTAGCCATTAAGAATTATTTGATAGGTTAAAGGTAATATATGTCCCAGAGTGGTGGGGTGAGGAGGACATGACCTGCCCTGCATTGCTTTACCATGAGGAATGTTACCTATTTCTGGCTTCTCTGATGAACAGCAAATAAGAAGAGAGGCAAATTTCATACTTTGTTTTTTTTGTGTTTGTATCTAATTTTATGTGTTACTGACATTAAAGAATGTGGTGAATCTTTAAAGAAAAAAAAAGTCCTTTCTAATCCCCCTTTTCTTTTTAGGATGATGCTTCTATTGATAGCTGTGAAGATGGGGAGAAATTCAATGTTGAACTCACTAAAAACAACCAGGGTTTAGGAATAACTATTGCTGGTTATATTGGAGACAAGATATCAGGTAATTATTGATTCTTCCACTTTATTATGCAGTCCATTGCATATTATGGTATATAAAAGGCACATCAAAGACTTAATTTTGATATAGCTTCTCTTAAAAAAACCATTAACCATCTAAAATCTGTTTGAAATTTGTAAAGGAAAAATAATTGTTTTCCTTTTGTAAAAAGGATGTTCAGAATAAAAGCAATCATTACTATTATAAAATCCCACCCCAGTATTTTTAAATCAGTTTTTATCTTCACTTTTGGCTAAGCTTGTGCTTATGTGTTTTTGAAAAACAATGGTAAAATAAGTTGAGTCCTTTTTGCTAGAAATAGCCTTCTTACCCGGCAACACAATAGCATTCTGAGAAGTTTTCAGAGATTGTTATTAATTTTTAAGCAATGTGTATAATGCTGCTAGCACATCAAGAATTCTTTCTGATTCAAAATCAGAAATTGGTCAGAATTTCCTTCTGATTCAAAAGTAGTAACTAGTTAGTAACTAAAAGACTTCTGTTTGCGTGGGGGTTTTTTTGTTTAATTTTCTAGTTTTGTTGGGGTTTTTAAAACTTTTATGACCTTTTTATCTCATAGTGATAACTGAAGGTAAAAACTGGTTCAAATGCAAGTTGTCCTGTTTCTTTGTAATATTCTTAATTTAGCAATCCAAACATGCATTTTCTTAACCTGTTTTTAAGTACATAGAAAATTCAGAAATTACCAGATTAGGGTATTCAAACTGAATTTTCTGTTCAAATTTGGCAAAAGTTAGAGATATATTTTTTTGTCTGTTGGTTTCAACATTTAGATTAAAGTCTGTTAGAATATTTATTGTTTTGCATCAAGAATTGTGACTTTGGTATTGTAAGGTTTTAAATGAAATCTGATTCAATGCAAACAGACATTAATCTGACTTATTCTTTATGACAATAATAATATATATGTTTTTCTTAAATCATTGCTTTCTTTATGATTCTTTTATTATCTTACTTAGAGATTGTGTTTTCTTTTTTTTTTCCATGCTTTGACTGGTGCCTTTAGTTGTGTTATTTAAATTTTTTCTTAATAAATTAGTTAACTTAATTTTCCCTGCTCTTTTATCCCAGAACCTTCTGGTATCTTTGTGAAAAGTATTACAAAAGGCAGTGCTGTTGAACATGATGGCAGAATCCATGTGGGAGATCAAATTATAGTTGTAAGTAAACACAGGAAGAAGTGGGATTGCTTGTCTACAAGACTCTGCTTCTTTATATTGCAAAGAAATGCTCATGTAGTACATGTATAAAATCGTTAGGATCAGTATTGCAGTCCCAAATCCTTTTCTGACAGAGTATCTCATCACATCCATTCTGATTATGTGACCTGCACGTAACTTGTATTTCTTTAAAAAAATCTGTATTGTATGTGAGAATATATCATTATATATGCTCCATATCAGTAGGAACTAAGTGTGAAATTTCAAAATTTGATTCAAATTGGGCAGCTGTTTTCAAAATTATTTTAAAAAGCACATCAGTAAAGTTTTAGTTGTTCAGAGGAAGAAGAACATATTTTTATCCGTAAACTGTGGGTTCTGTAGTGGAAATCAGGTTCTGAATGCCGGGAGTGCATTTTTGTGTCTCTCTTAGATCTGTCCTTGAATTTGTGTGAAGACAGGACTAAGAATAGGTTGTGGTCTCTCTCATTTTGTAATGATTTACACGCTGGGTACAAATGGCTAAAATGGATTATTCCAAAGTTTGGTTTCATTTTCTCCTGCAAACACAGGGAGAAAATTATTTGAGTGATCTCAGACACAGAAGAATAAAAAACATTTTTAAAATATTATTTATTTAAGTGTGGAGGAAAAACTAAATAGTCCCACCTGAATTTTAGTTACTTTAGAATTAGAAGGATTTGAGAGAAGGACAACAAATGACTAAGGGTCCAGGGAATTAATTCTTCATTTAGGAGGACTTAAAATAATGATGTGTATTGTGTAGGTAGGCAGAAACAAATACAAGAGTCAAAAAGCATAGTATTGTATGAAGTATTTGAGAAATTTAAGGCACTGTGAGGTAGATGTAGAAATAATAGGATATTATGGAGCTTGCAGGGAGAAGAAGAATAAAATGTGGTGGGTGCTAGGTAGGGATAATGGGAAAGAATTGAGAAATGTTGTAGTTTTGAATTTCAGAAAAAAAAACATTAGTTAAGAAGATAATCAAATAGTTTCGGACAGAGAAGACCAAAATTTTATTCTTTAAACTATTGAAATTATGAACCAGCGATAACATATGTCTGGTTGCAACAGTATTCTGTTTGGAAATTGGACTTCACGATGTCCATTAGTATAGCTCTCCATATCTAAGTTTACTTGACCTCAGAATGGCTGTGCTCTGTAGGTCTTTCTACCACAGTGAATCGATGTGTGTGTGCCTCCTTACTCTTCTCTCTCCAGAGCTCCTTGTTTTATTCACCCATTTTCTCCTCAGAGGTAGGGGTGGCTGAAGTGGTTGAGTGGACAGGCTGCACAATGTGCCCTGCACAGCTCATGCTGTATCCTCTCCCACATTGCAGAGCAGATCTGCCTGGCCACAGCATGGTGAGAACTTGTCCCCTTTTTGCTGTAGTGCTGGTTGTCACCTAGCTTTAGGGTTCTCCAGTGGGAGTGCTTAGGACATCCAATTACATAAAGTTGTACAGGTTTTGTGCTTGCCCCTCCACTCACTTTTTGCTTAGGCTAACAGATGATGAGAGCTCATTGCATTGTTTTCCCCTAAACTTTTTCTCTCTGGGTGAACTGAAAGGCTGCTTAATCCTGCAGGTGGATGGAACAAATCTTCAGGGTTTTACTAACCAGCAAGCAGTTGATGTTTTGCGGCACACAGGACAAACAGTTCAGCTCACTTTGATCAGAAGGGGTCTTAAGCAGGAAAATCGTATTCCACCCCAGGAGGACTTCAGTACTCCTGTTGAAAAGGACTTACTATTCCAAGCAATGGATAGTACCAGAGCCAAAGGTAATTAAAACTGGCTTTGCTGTAAAGTTGACTTGAAATGTTTTCTTCTCAACTGCAAACTGTAAATTAAATGGGCCAGATTCATTCTGGATGGCTATTACAGATGTCTGAGCTGCTATACATGAAGGTGGAGTTTTGTCTGCTGCGATTTGATTAATCTTTTAGACACAGTGGAATTATTTGCTACAATTTCATGGTGAGTGTTGAAAGTTCTTCTCTGCGTTGTGCTTCTGGCTGAATTGCTTCAAGACTTTGATCCTGCAAATGTTTGAATGATAAGAAGGCAGCAAATGCAATTCATGCTCAAGAATGAGAGCTACATTCAAAAGCAATCAGAGAAATACCCTCCTTGATGATCATAATCAACCTCATTCCCTTTCACTCTTGCCTCTTACAAGCTGCAGGTATGAGAGAAGTAGCCTGTATTTAGGGGCTGATTGATAATGCATGTGTAAAAAGACCAGTAGTAATCTTGCTGCTGATGACATGAGATTAGTGCAGCTTTATTATACATAACTCTACATATATTTAAGTATATGTGTCACATCTTGAACGTCAGTGTGTTTGAATGAAAGATATCTGCACACAGGCTGGAAGCACAAGACAGCTGCTTGTGTTATAGTTTGGTGTCAATGAAAGTATGTCACAAATAATCAGTGGAGGCTTAATCCCTATCTCACCCAAGATTTTCAGAGCCAGTAGCATGTTACCTGTGTGTTATCCTCTCACTCTCACCTTTAACAAGAAATTTAGACCAAGTTTTCAGAATCCTGTTTCTCCAGCCAACAAGTGTTCAAGACATCTGACAGGCAGTAAAATACATAATAGAACTTGGTGGTAGGAGAGGTTTTCTACACATGAAAAGTGTGCCAGGTGTGCAGGTCTTCAAGGCTGAAGTATTTTTGTTTTCCAGTGTCAGCTTTTATAATTGCACGAAGGAAAAAAAAATTAATACAAGAGTGCTAAAGAATGTTATTTTTAGGTGTGTTTTCATTCATTCATAGAAATGCAGGTGCTGATAGTTGTGCTGGGTTTTTTGTGCATTTTTTTTTCATTGAAAACTCACTGGAGAAAGCAAAGCATTTACAGTAGACAACATCTTCGAAACGTGATGTTTCTTCTGGGCTACCTGTGCCAGATTCCATTTGCCAAATCTGGGTACTCTGAAGTCCAGTGAAGGAGAGAGTTGGTGTCCCAGAGCATACCTTGATGAGTATTATGACATATGAAATAGCTAAATAGCTGAAAAGATTTCTTCTTTTTTTCAGATAACAATGAAACAGAACAGGGATCCCCATCACTGCCATGCAGTGCCAGAGTGGTAAATATTGGAGATGACATGAAACAACAGGAAACAAGTTCTCAAGGTTTAATATTTTTTTTATGTGAAAATGCACTTCTGTGTGCTTATGCAAAGATCAAGTGTTTTGTGTGTCTTTTCATCTTCTGTGAGCTCTGTAGCTGAGGCAGAACTAGAAAGTCAAAGTACTCATATATTTACTCATGTACTCTTAATCATAAGTGTTGTTGGAACAGGATTACTGTATGTGTCTAAAAATGATGGTATGCTGAAGATATCACAAGAACCAGTCTGCTTTGGCTACTTGCTCAACCCTCTCCTAGTCTAGCTTTGCATATCTACTCTTTTTAGTCTTGTCTAGAAAAAAAAATTTCTTCCCATTCCCCGTTACCTTTGCAGTTGTCTGCCCAGCTACAGTTCCAGGACTTCTACATCTGATAAATTTCCTCTTCACAAATTCTTGAGATTACATTAATTTCATTTAATATTCTCTGATAATGTCTGAAATTCAGTCAATTCTGGTGCACTGATATTCTCCAAATTTTCCAATACTCTTTTATCAAAATTCCTATTTTCCACTGGGTATTTTTTTCCTACTTGATCTCCTAGAACACAGTTTGGCATTTCAGAAGTCCTGTGTGATGATATGCTTTTCGGATTCAGACATAACTTGATGGGTAATATTTTTGTGCTTCCAGAGTAAAAGGGGGAACTTAAAAGTTCTGCGATATGTCATGCTTTCCAATTTTCTTGGATAGCTGAAGGAATTTCTTTCCTTCAGATACTGCTGGGTCTTGGCTTTGGGGAAGGTATTGTCGTATTTAAATGCCTTGCAACATCTCACTTTGTATTTAGTAATGTCTCTGATCCATGACTAGACTTGAAACCCTGTCCTAGGCTCTTAATAATTTTCTATTCTTACTAAAATCAGTGGAATTTGATAATTTTGTAGTGAAGGTTCTTGCCTTTGCCTGTGATGAGCATTCAGATCTGAAGAGTTTGATACTTACTGTAGACACAGTCCAGACCATGGACTTTGAATATGTAGGAACCTGTTAAACCTGCTGTGTTTGTTGTCTGTTGTATCTAAATACTGCTTTTTATTGTTTTCTGCCATACAGCGTAGACAATATGGATGAGGGGAAAATGAGCAGGAAGAAAGCATATCTCTGTTTTTCAAACCTGCAAATAAACTTTCAATCAAATTAAGATTTGCCACAGTTTACTACCTAGCCTGTCGCTGTATCACTATACTTCTCCCCCTTCCTTCCTTTCCAAGTTTGTTGGGGTTCTTTAGCTATTAAAATTTGATCTCATTGTATGTGAGCATATATGTGAGTCTAGGAAAAAAAAAAAGCAAGGAGCTTGGACTTCTTGCATTCTGTTTTTGACCTCTAGGTCTTACAGTTTCAGAAAAGTCTTTCACAGTTTTGCTCATTGTTTTAAAAATAATTTAAAAAAAACCCTCCAGATTGTGTTTTTTAGACATTCTCTATAAAATGCAGGGTCTGTCCAAAAGGATCAGTATGCAGTTTACATTTTTAAGTATTTTGGCCATCCCCCTTAATCAGTCTGATCAGCCCACGTGTAATCTGATTTAACACAGGGCTTGAGTGCAACCTTTTCATTTTCTTTGTGCTATTATCTTGAAAAATTGGAAAAAAAATGACTCATGTCTGAGGCAAGTATGTGTCCTTTCTTCCTAGCCACATACTATTTGACTGAACTTCATGTCTTTCAAAATATGCTGTTATTTTTGCATGATTGAAATCTTAATGCTGCTTTGTGAGTTTTTGCTCTGGTAAACCCAAGCTTGGTGAGACTAAACATGCCAAGTTTTTAGTCATATTTATGAGAGTTCTGACATCATGGGAGTGTTTGTGTCATTGTGCATATTCCGTATACTTTATCAGTTGTAGGAGTTGACTAGGTTTTTTAATTCTTTGTCACAGTAATCTTAAATATAAATTTTTAGATTTCCAGCTAACTAATACAGAAGAAGCAGCTGCAAAGATAAAATGGCAGAGGATTATGGGTTCGAATTATGAAATAGTGGTATGTAAATTTTGTTTACTGTTGTTAAATGTGCTTCTATTTCATCTGTGCATCTATTATGTTGACAATGTATGGATAGAAATATGTTTGTATTGTATTTGTTCCTTCATGTATGAAAATTACACATATGCTCCTTTGTATGTTGAGATTATTTTAATTATGGACTGTAGATATGTATTTTTCTCTATTTTATCAAAACCATAACAGACTTGTTATATTACTGTGCCCATGACTATTGTTTCACCGATTTTCTAGCTTCAGGATGATAATTGTGTATTAGAGAAAAAATAATATTTAATAGGAACTTCAAAACTCCCTTCATTAGCTAGAACTTGAAACTTCATTCTCATTCTGTGTAGTATAAATAATTTCACATAATGGTGTAAGTAATGCATAGAACATACACTGTAGATACAGAAGAAAAGTTGCATCTCATTTTAGGAGATAGTGCAAAATCACATGTGATAAATGCAGAAGTATGTATTATTAGATATATTGTTGTCATAAGCAGTTCCCATTTATAGCAGAGTGGTGTGATCAGTGCCAGTAACTGATCAATGAGTCAGTTTTTACCTGTCCCCATTACACAGCAGTACTTCTGGTTTCTCACTTCTGGAATTTTGACTTTGTTGCATGTGAATTGAAATGGAAAGCAACAGATCTGGCTGTAAATATGACAAATGTAACCATTTCTTCATCTTATTTTAGGTGGCTGTAGTTAACAAATTTAGTGAAAGCAGTGGGTTAGGCATAAGCCTTGAAGCTACAGTGGGTCATCATTTCATCAGATCCATCTTACCTGAAGGGCCAGTTGGACGAAGTGGCAAGCTGTTCAGTGGAGATGAGCTGCTGGAAGTAAGATAAAGTATTGCTTTATCTTAGTGTGCATTCAGTAAGGTTTTTGAGCCGTAAGTTTCCTCTCATAGGTTATGACCATGGGAATAATGTATATATAACAGCCTGCCAGTTAGTGGTTGAGTAGTCAACTTCATATGTGCTTACATAAATATATGTGCTTACATATGCTTACATAGATTTCTCAACTGATTTTTCAGTATAGTTCAATGTCTCTGTCGTGGTCTAAGCTCGGCTGGCAAGTAAGCACTTGCTTACCCACCCCACTCACCCCCAGCCTGGTGGGATGAGGAGAAGAATCAAAAGTAAAACCTTGTAAGTTGAGATAATGGCAGTTTAATAATTGAAACAAAGAAAGTATAATCATCATCATCATAGTCAAAAGGGATAAAAAACCCTCAAATGATGCACAATGGAAGTGTTCACCACCTGCTGACCAATGCCAGACCCTGCCCCTGAGCCATGTTAAGTGCACCTTCCAGTTAACTCCCCAGTTAATATACTGGGGGCATGATACTGTAGGGTGTGGAATATTGCTTTGGCCAATTTGGGTCACTTACCCCAGCTGTGCTTCTTCATAGCTTTTCTTTCTTTTTTGTACTTCCTCACTGGCAGAGCGTAAGACACCAAAAAGTCCTTGATACAACTTAGCAGCAACCAAAACATTGGTGTGTTATCAAAGTTATTCTTGTGCTGAATCCAAAACATAGCACTGCACAGCTACTGAGAATAAATTAACCCTATCCCAGCTGAAACCAATACAGTCAGCAAAAAAGAATATGTAGTGAAAGAATTAAGATGGGATAGGACTATCCCAACTCAGTGAAGGTACAAAACACCTAATTGCTCTTCTAAATTTTCTCAGAATTAAGATGTGAATTTGGTTTACATGAATGCAAGAGACATGAAGCTACACTGTACCTAGTATTTGTGGTGTCATGCAATTTAAAAGACAGTACATTCAATTCAGTATGTACCTTGATGCTGAGCACTAAATTGAGTAGAAATTAAGGGTTGAAAGTGTCTATTAGCATGGGTATTTTTGTTGCTTTGATTTTACTTTTTTTTTTTTTAATGAGGCGATTAGTGAGTTGGGATTTGCTTGGGTTTTTTTAACTCATTTTAGTTATTGTGCTTGAAATACTCTGTAGTTCTAACTACTGTATATTCTTTATTTATTAAGGTGAATGAGATCTCTCTGCTAGGAGAAAACCACAAGGATGTGGTCAGTATCTTGAAAGAGCTGCCTATTAAGGTGACAATGGTGTGCTGTCGTCCAGTAGCTGCACCTGTCACTCAGCCAGAAATACTGGAGGGTCTAAGTCTATCTGAGGTTGAGCTCACAGAAAAGGTATTTTGTCTTTAAACAGTCACTGAAAATGATAGTTGCATTGAGAAAAAAAACTGATTAAGTTCTTCTATGTAATTAGAAATATATTTTAGTATTTTTGGAATTGCAGCCAGACAAATAGGAAATAGCAAATAATGTTTATTGGCTATTTTTTAGGCTACCAGAAGATATGAATCCTGGCTGGCCATAGGCAAAAATATTCTAGGATGTAGGGCCATCTCTCTAAGTACTGTAATTCTTGTTCTGTAGGTGAGATATAGGAGTATAGCAAGTTGAACTGTGGGTTCTTTAGAATCTGAATGTATTTAAGCTAGTTTCGAAATTTACTTTCTGGGTTTATGTTGTGCATAACTGTGTTTGCATTCCTTGACTGACACTTCTGTCACTCGTAAGTGCTCAGCTCTGGGCAGCCTGGTGAGCTAAAGACTGTAGGAATGGCCTAGGGTGCAGTATGCAAAGCAATAGTATTTGTATGAGAAGAGAAACAGTTAACTCTGAGTTCTAAGCAAGGCACCAAATTCAGCTATAGTTTCTAAACTTCTCTGTGAAACCAAGTGAAGAAGAGACTGAAGAACAGTCTGTGTATGTACATATTTGTTTTTACTTTTATTAAATATTCTGGCTACTGTCAGTATGATTACATTTAATGAATGCATATTTTAGACATACTGTTTAATAGCATATATTTCCTGTATATTTGGATGTATATACTAATAAAGTTCTTTGAAGATTTCTGTTGGCAGAAATTCCATTTTTAAAATATTTTTCTAGTGAGTAGCTTAAAATACTTGCAGCTTAGCTGTAAAAGATATTTGAATTTTGTGGTAGGTTTATCATGTTAAATCTCCTGTGCTTGCACTTCTGTGTTTAGAGATATATCACTTAGGTTTTATCTTGTTTTTGTAAGCAGGGTTTTGTCTCTAAAGAATCTCAAGTGATTACATTTTGTTGGTGAATGTTTACTGTTTTTGTCAGGGTCACGTAGAACTTGGATTCATTGGCTCCTCAGACACAGAAGGAACAACTCTGGAAACAGCTGATGAGGGTCAGAGGATGGAAGAGGTGCAAAGCTCATCTTTGGCAATGTGGGAAACAGAAGTACAGTGCATTGAGCTGGAGAAAGGGAGCATGGGGCTTGGATTTAGCATATTGGACTATCAGGTAACTTCTGCAATTCTTTGGATGGAGGACAAAATACTTTTGTTGTTTGATCTTGCAGCATGGTCTATGTATTGTAAGGGTAAACATTAATTGAAAAGAAGCAGTAGAGTAGAACTAATCACTGCTGGTAGGCATTCCAGTGATTATATTACATATTCCTCTCATTGTATTAAGATTATAGGTTCTAATGATAATTGTGATACTGGTTTAGAAAAACAGATAATCCATTATATACAAGAGTTTCAGAGAGCTGTCTTCTAGTGACCCTGGGACAGTGAATGATGTAGCCAGCATATTTAGGCATTTAGCATTTTGCACCTGCAGTGAGGTGTTTAGGGCAAGATCCAATAAAGGACTTAAATGCTTAAAGCAGGATTTACTAAAATCCAGAACTGCAATTCTGAAATCCCTTGCTTAGCTGCTGTCTGTCGGGGACATGCCTAAACATCCCTCTTCATTTTGTGTTTGAGTTCAGAATTCCTGGATAGCTGAACTGTGTTTCTTGGTGTGTCCCAGGGAACAGCTCAGTGCCTCTCTCTTGTCTTCGCTTGGTCAGGATGCCAGAAGAAATATTCCTATTGTTCCCAGTTTTCCAGGGGATATTTTTTAATTGAACATCAAGTAATTTTTTCCTGAGGTCAATGTAGGCTTTTGCTGAGCTGTTTTGTGCTGCTGTGGCGATCAGGTCTCTTTACAGGTTTCTGTTGGATATTGTCCATAGGAGTATATGCATTTACATCTGGAGATAGCTTCCAGGTGGAAATTATGGCCCCAGGGCACTCCTTACAATTAAGCTATGGCTTAGATTTTGCATTTGCACACTGATGAGGTGAAGAGCAGTGTAGTGTAATAATGTGAAGGCTAAAGGCACAGTCAGGTGTCTTTTATGAGGCATTGACTACTTGTTAAAAGTTGCTCATGATGCTCTGCAGTGAGGCATCAAGATGAGCTGCATGCTTGAAGTCCATTTCAGCACACAGTAGAACATATTTTTGCTTCAGCCTTTTCTGAGCATTAACACGAATAGTGGGTGAGTATGTGGTTAGTGACTGAATTTTGTTTATGGATAATAGTACTAAAGGCTTGTGGGAAGTACCTTAAGTTGGTTCATATATTTTTCAAATATGAGTTAGTCTTAGATTTAGTCAGCTTTCTGAAACTTTCTGAAGCTTGTTTTGATGTTATAATATTTGTGTATTGTCATATGTTGTCTCCTTTGATATGCAGTAAAAAAATTTCACTCAGTCACTGAAGTTTTGCTTTCTTTTAAGACTGTGAACAGTAAATTTACAGGGAGATTTATATTTGTATTTTGCTGTTTCCATCAAATTTTCAATTCATTTTCAATGAACGGTGACTAAACTTGAGGAGAATTATGTTCGTACTAATACTAATAATTTCTCGTGTTCTATACAATGACAGGCCTGTAGAAAGGTCTACATAATTTCTAACCGTAAGGAAGACTATCACATAGACTAGAGATGCTTGTTTCTTTTTTTTTCTCAAAAAATGTGTCATACAGTGCCATCTAAAGTGATAGTGTAAGTATTTGTTGTTAGAATAGTGAGGAAGATGTCAGTGCTCAGGCTCAAGCGCTATTCGCAGCACTGCTAGTTATATTTTGACTTGGGAAGTGTTATTTGCTCCATGGCATTCTTTTTACTGCACTAGCTGTCATCAAGGGTTAAGGGTCTTTTGATGTCCTTCCTTCCTTCCTTCCTTCCTTTCCTCCTTCCGTCCCTCTCTACCTCCCTCCCTCCACACTTCTCTCCCACACCAGTTTTCAGCAGTCTCCCTATTCTCGTGGCTTTTTCATATTGCTTTGGTGGTGCTCGTCCTTTCAGCTATACATCTTGACATGGAAACTCGTTACAGCTGCATGCTGGTTTGTAGATGTTTGCTTTTCTCTGCTTTTGCTGTCAGTAAAGCTGTTACATGATTACATTTTTGTGTTGTTTTTCTATTCATGCACTCAAATGAACTGTGTGTTGGAAGTATTAACATGATGTTCCTTGTAAATGTAGTTCTGTAAGAATCACACAGATATTTTGCATGTGTGATAATTCTTCCTGCTACTAGTATTTGATGCTAACTTTTTAAATAAAAATCAGTATATTGGAGGATGGTCACCTAAAGGCAGTTTTCTTTCTTAAAAGCAAATATCACTTAGTTTTACCTTGTCGATTAGAGTCCTGTATTGGTATGTTCCTCTCTCATGTAAGTGTTTAATTAGGAATGCACAAGACCTTGCCTCTTGGAAACTGCTTTCTCAGTTGGGCAAGGTCATGAAGTATAAGACAGGTATTGAAAATAAGTCATCTGTTCCATTAGAGTGCCTGTGTTACATTTGTCCCAGCATATTGCCCTCCTATGTCCTCAAACTCTTGAGTGTAAAAGGGAGGATGGAGTTTGCAACACTGTTGTTGCAGTCGGAAGTATATAAATTTCTGATGTGTATGAACAACACTGTGCAATTTCCTAGTATTTTATATTGGAGATATATGATTATCCTATTACTCCTAGAAAGGAGTAATAATTTTCACATTTAAGAACTAAAAATAAGTGGAGGTCTAAATGTATGGACAGTACAGACAGGACGGTTTGCTCCTACCAAAGGTTCATCTAGAGGAGAGCAACACTTCTTAATAATGCAACTGTTTAATAAAAGCTCATGAATAAAAATTCTCTTCTTGAGATATAAAAGAGTAAAAATAAATAAATCTTTTTATTCCCTTTATTTGATTAGGATCCTGTTGATCCAGCAAACACTGTAATTGTGATTCGCTCATTAGTTCCTGGGGGTGTGGCTGAGCAAGATGGCAGACTTCTTCCTGGAGATCGGCTTATGTTTGTCAATGATATCAACTTGGAAAATGGCAGTCTGGAGGAAGCAGTGCAAGCATTGAAAGGAGCCCCAACAGGAACAGTTAAAATAGGAGTTGCCAAACCATTGCCTGTAAGGATTTGGGAATTCAGTGTGTACTTCTTATATCATTGGCACTGATACATGCTGATCCTGACTTCTCCATGCATTTTGTGTTTTTTGGGGTATGGCTGGGTGTCCCAACTCTTGCCTTACGTCTAGGAATGGCCTGAGTAGTATATGACTGGTGCAGTGATTGCAGGACCCAGCACATCTGTCTTGCAGCTGAGAAAACAGCAAAGCACCTTGCAACCAGCAAAATCTTTCAGGGCTGAAAGTTGCCAGGCATAATATTGTACACTGTACACTTTACATTGTTCTCTGAATATGTGAGATGGTGACACAAAGTTGTTTTTATTTGATTTGCGTGGAATTTACCAGTTCTTTTGATTTGCAAGGTATAGTATTGTTACACTTGTTATTCCATTTGGGGAGATTGTTTGATTTATTCAGGGTAGTGTGTGAGAGAAACAACA
This sequence comes from Muscicapa striata striata, assembly GCA_030060385.1. Lineage (NCBI taxonomy): Eukaryota > Metazoa > Chordata > Aves > Passeriformes > Muscicapidae > Muscicapa > Muscicapa striata. The sequence goes on from JAREIS010000005.1 coordinate 4,934,313, forward strand.
GAACTTGCAGGAGGTTCAATAACAAATTTTACTTGCAAACTTTAGAACATTAAGATAGAATGATACTTGGCAAATTTTAAAATGTAGGCATTTTAGTATAAAAGCATAAAATAACACTTCAGAAAATGTGTATGGGAAGAGAAAGAAAAATAAAGGGTAAGGGTAGAAAGGTATGTAGTCACCACCCATGTGTCCAGTGACAAGACTTGATTGTTGCAATTTCAATGCCCCTTCAAAGCGCTGGCCAGAGTCTTGGTTCACCCGGGGTGGGGGAAACCCATGAAACACAAAGTTCAGTGAGTTAATATACACTCAGGCTAGATGAGAATGCCCAAGTACCTCCCTTGTAGTGGAGAGTTTTACAGTGTCTCATGTAGCACCACAGATAACGAGGCATTTCTATCTTTGATAGTTTATGACTCCTAAAAGATGTTGCAGCTTCCTCTCAAGTTAGCATAGTTGAGCCAGTTATAGTCCATGAGAAGGCATGAATACCTTCAGGCTTTGTGTGAGTGTCCCTGCACATCTCCAGAAGGGGGATTTTCAACCTGAGCCACTTGTGTAAGGACATGGTTATGATAAAAAAAAAATGTCCCACCTTGCAGGATTTGCTTTTTACCAGCCTCTTCACTTATGTAGCTCAAAACCCAACTTGTAGACTCAGGTGATGCGTGTGCACCCCCTCTGCAGCTGTGTGGTTACTTTGGTCACCAAAGCACCTGCTGTTTCTGCAAATGTTTGACACATTGACCATTAACATTCCAGTCCCTCACAAGTATCTATGCAATTTTTGTATTTAAACAGCACACTTTGTTTATGTAATAGTATGCAGTCTTCAGTTTGTATACATCTAACTGGGGCTTGGTTTTATTAGGTAATCTGGAACAATTTGAAAAAGAAGGTTAAAGATCACTGAGATAGTCACTAAAATAGTGTAGCAGTAAGAACGCTTGTGAACAAGCATCCCTGATGGGTTAAATTCAAATCAGTAGAATGACATTAGTTCATACATACAAGGAAGATACCTTTCCCTGTTAGTAAGCCCAAGCACAGTTTTAGGGGTTCTTTTTTTGCTCTTCATGAATTGACAATCTTGTAACCCTTGTGGGTGTAGATTTTCATTTTTAGTAGATTTTTGTGGGGAGAGTGAGAGGGAATGGTTGTTGGTTAGGTTCCCAGAAACTTTGCTTTTCATAGTAAGAGAGTGCGTTTTAACTTACTCTGCTAAATTAATTGTTTTTAATGGAGACTCCATATCAATTGCAGTCAAAAACTTTGTACTCTAGAAGATGACACTCTAAAAGAGAAAATGCATGAGGGTTTTGTTTCTGTTCCCAAAAATTGTATAGATAAGGCATTTGCACTTCAATATTTCATGTATTATGCTTGCCAAGTAATTAAACAATAATCCCTGCTTTTTTTTGCAGTAGTGGACAAATGCACCTACTATCAAATTATTGGAAAAAACTATTGGTTTACAGTTAGAATTATGTTTTGTCCTCTAGAGGCTGATGGATACAACCATAAAACACAGAGAATAGAAGTCTTCCTGCCTGCAAGCAGGTTTGCTCTGTGGCTAGCAAGATTATAAAGACCTCTGCTGTTAGTAGGCTCTTTCTCTGTTGGCAGCTGCAATGGCAGTTTTAGTATATCTTTATTAAGACCAGAGATTGAAAATGAGCCTAGACTATGTTGTAGATTTTGTGGTCTACCATTTTCATTATTTGGGTTTCAGAATGAGGTGTGAAGCTGAATCAATTCAGATCAATTTGAAAAAAAAAAAAAAGTCTCTTTACCCACTGAATACTGTGACTGTGATTGAAATTATCTCTTTGCTGCATTTGGAATCCATTTGCCTTTCTAAACAGCCCCCTGCCCCCTCGCAGAATGCACTCTGCACCTGATGTGTCCAGGCCACTCATCCGACTCAGAGCTTCGTTCTTTCTGCAGCTTTCACCTGAGGAGGGCTATGTCTCTGCTAAGGAAGATTGCTTTTTCTACACTGCCCAGTCACTTGAGGAGGAGGGGCCAGCTGATGCAGCCCTCTTCCATGCTGAGCTGGCTCTGGTTAGTGGCCCAACTTACCACAGATTTTTTTCACTCTTTGCATTTTGTAGTGAAAGGGGTTGCTTTGTCACTGTCCATGCTTGTTTTTTGGTGTTTGCTGTCTCCACATTGCTCATCCACTACAGGTGGGATGGATTCTGACTTTGTAGAAACTGGCGTGTAGAGATTACGGTTTCTGCATGAGCTGTGAATCTGGCCTATGATATGTTAATTGATGAGGAAAAAAAAAAAATTGTTGATGTTTTCAGAAGTGCACGGCTATCCACTTGTCCTTGCATGCACTGAGTAGTTCTTTGGAAATCTCACGTTTTTACAGTAATGTTCATGTGCTTATTTTTCTGATAATGCATCACTTTACTGTGGAAAGTTTTTGATATTCCCTTTTTGCATGTAATCCAGCCTTGCAAGGGACACTCTCTGTCTTCAAAAGCTGCAAATACTTCCTCCTAATAATATTCTTCAGCCTTCAGCATCAATCAGTGATTATGAGATTTACAAGGTCAAAAGGTGTTCACTTGTACAAGCAATGAGGCTTACCTGAGCATTCAGTGCCTTACATAGCCCAGAAGTTACCAGTAAGGACTCAGATTAAAAAAGACACAGGAACTAGGGCACTACAAAAAAGCAAAAAATCCCTCAACCCCTCCTCCCACAAAATAAAACAACCAACCTAGAATACACACGTATATGTATATGTTCCAAGTGTGTATTCTCATGGTTGGTTGTTCTGGTCTGGGTCTCATGTTGAAATTATTAGGCCCTCATTTTCTGGAGACTTGAGCAGGGAAGCAGCTTCTAAACACCAGAACTTAGTTCATTAGAGAAAACCTCAAAATTCAACAAAAACCTGAAATGGATCCTGTTTAGGTGATAATCTCTTCATTGCTGCTTCTGGGAGGTTTTTTTTTTTTTTTTGTTTTTTTTTTTCACATTTGCCAGTGACAAGCTGGTCTAATAATTTGCCTTTAAACAAGACTGCATATATTTAATTCTTCAGTTTGTTACCTTTAGCAATTAGGTAATAGTGTTTGTCTTGCTCTATTTATTGACAAGAAGCATGAGTTTTATACTCTAAAAAACCTTTAATTAAAGAAGGATGTGGTGAAATTATCAGATTAAAACTATCTAAAAATTTTACTTATATCAGTGGTTTCTATTAAAAAAAACTTGTGAAAAAAGTAATGAAAATACATGACATAATGAAATTGTCAATCACAATTAGTTTGCCAGTTGTCTAACTAAATGTGCAAAATAGGAAACTAAATGTGCAGTCACCCAGCTGAAGATATGTTTTGAGAGTGCACATAGGAGATACTGTTTTTCATAGATAGATCTGAACTCAGATTTTACATATATGTCCTGAATTTTCACAATACTTTTTTTAGGGCATAGCTTTGGTAAAAAAAATACACATTTTCAAGAAGATGAACTGAGAGTAAGTTACAGCAAAGAAGCAGTTTGGATTAGCAGTTAAGTCTGTAGGCTTGAAATAATAATAAAAAAATCCTTTTTACCTTGAAAAGGAGTCAATGTGTTGAATTACTGCAGATTGTTACTACTGCTATAATGGATTCATAATATGATTGACAGAGGCTTAAAAACAAGTTAGATCCCATCTCTGTAGATGGGTGCACTCATCTGCATCATACAAGTTTATGATACGGGCATGGCTCTTAACCCAGTGATCATTTTTGTTAGCCTGCACTATGTTCTTGAGCTCTGCTGGGGAGATGAAATAATAATCAAAGTGTAGTGTACGAAGCACCATAAATTAGGGATTTTAGGGCTTAATTTTATTCTTTAGAATAAAAAATTTAAAAGAATGTGAGTCATGGAAAAATATATTTCATTTAAAAAAAGGCAAAAACCTACCCCTATCAATGTCTGAAACTCTTAAAAATTTTATTTCTTATGTAAGAGAAATAGAAATACAGGAATGCCCATAGTAATCTTGTTGTCAAAAGCAAAGTAATTTAAAATCTATTAAAAAAATACATAATGAATTTTTCATATAAATGCACTGTAAAGCACTGCAGTTTCCACATTATTTCTAAAAGCGTAGAAAAATAACTGAGCCAAAGAAGTTGAGTCCAGGGAAAATTCTTGACATGTGGCACCAAGTGAAGCTCAATTTTTTCTGTGCTAATTTTTGTAAAAGAAAATTAAAAAGAAAATAAAAGCCCCAAAGAAATCAAAATATAGGCATCAAGAAGTACAGAATAATTTTCCCAGCACTTTGTACTTTTGTTAATAGTCATGAAGGTGCCTCAGCCCCACAGTTTACTCTGGTTCAGACTCTTGCTTTACTTCGGATATTCTTTGTAACCTTTGAAGAAGTAGTAACACAGATTTACTGTAAGCAGAAAATTTTCCTACTGCACTGTGCAGATTCAATTTCAATCTAAAACATGGAACAAAAAAGAAGAAAAGTATCAGTATGTAGCGGCTGGTGTGCATGTGTTTGGGGCTTATGTGGTGTGATGGCAACAGCCTGGCTGATTGAATTGCTTTTGTTGTTAGGTGGACTCTGGCGAGGCAGATCTAGCGGATGAGTCCACCTTTGAATCACAGTATTCTCTAGAGAGAGACGTCTTCCAGGATTCAGTGACAGCTCTGCATGACAGTGCCTGTAGCGGTGAGGTGAACAACGGCTTCTCTCTTCCATTATCAACTCCAAAGGTAAAATCCAGGGTGGTTTTATTGATGGCAAGCTTTGATTTTAAGTGTGAGTAGGCTGTATTATCAGATACAAATCTGTATCATCCTGATTCAAAATGCTGTATTTGCTAACAGGGTAAGATTTTCTTTTGAGTAGTACTGATGTCTTTCAGATGTCTTTGTTGAAGAGAGAGGCAGATAGAAGGCACAAAGCTTGGATTTTTGCTGGATGAAGCATGATTTAGCCAGGGTATGGTGAAATGTGTGTAGTAAAGGTGTGGTGAGCAGTCTGCTAGAAAAATAAAATGGTCATTCAAAGCACAGTAAAGAGTGGTAACACAAAATTACTCTGTTGCTCTAGGTTTTAGTATGACGAGCAAGAGTAAATTTTCATCCTGATTTTTTTCTTTTATGCTTTATAATTAGTATGTTTCTGTGGTTTAGAATGAAATTTTCATATTGATGCTGTAATTATAAGTAAATCCATATATATCAAAACCTTGCTAATAATTTTGAGGTAGAGCAAAATACAAAGATTTATTTAAGAGTATTAAGAAGATCAGTAGCTTTTTTGGTTCTTGGTCACATACCCATAATGACTTGATTTTGTTTTCTTTCTTTTCATGATTTTTCATATTCTTTTTTTTTTTTCTTTTAAATCTTTAGATCTATTTCACTAACATAGAGCTTTCCAATTCCATTCTCCTAGCAGTCTTCATTGAAAACCACTGGGTTTTCAGTCTGTGGTCTTGAATAGAGTAGCTGCTGCTTTTTCTGAGCTGCAGTAACTCCCATTAACCTTTCTGGAACATATTTAGCCCTTATGAGATGCTGGTTAGAAAGCTAGATTCATCTTCTAATGGTTTCTCCTAATCCACAGAAGTGCACATCTCTGCTGTGCCAGTGGGACAGCTTGCATTGTTTAACTCTGTAATTGTTACTTAAGTGGATTATGCATTTTACATGCTTAGGAGTGTTTTGTGAGATAGAGACTGGATTTACATTATATATCACACTGAGGCTCTAGAAAGTGTTTAGTTATTTTCACCATTGACTTAAAGATAGCTTTGGTTTACATACTTTTTTAAAATAGCGTGGTCCTGCCTTCTCAGTGTTCATCTCTGTACACCAGTATGAAGTGAGTATTAATTTCTTATCAAGTAACCTATTCATGATTCAAAAAGCAAACATCATGGGAAAATCTGTCCATTCTTTAAGACTTTTGAAGCAAGGGAGATGCAGTAAGAGTTAAAATAGCACCATTTGATACTGTGATGAATGCAGAGATATTTTAGTTATTTCTGGCTACAGGGCACTTGGTAGGTTCTGAGTGGCATTTTGGTGTCATATTTAAAATAGTTAAAGTTAAAATAATGCAGGTGCTCTAGTGAGGCCACATATTACTATTGTTATTAATCCCTGGAATTGTGTTTGTCCTTAAAAATTACTGCGTTGGCTTTTCCTTAAGTGAAACAAAAATAAAAATGAGTATGCATATGAAATAAATGTTGAGTATGATTTGAGCTTGTTTTCTCTGATCGGAAAAAACAGACTTAAAACTAGATGTCCCTGTATTTGAAACCTAATAAAACAATTTAAATAGATTATAGTATTGTGTTCTGTTCTCAAAAAGGTAGGAAATTATGTCATTGATTATATCATGCAGATTAGTTGTATTTAGGCTCTGCTCAATTATCTTCTCAGCTGTTACTTAAACCACTTATTTAGTGGTAAGGTTTTTTTGATTCTTGTCTGGGGACAGAGCAAGCATGTATGCACTTCATAACAAGTCATAAAAGTTGACAAAAATTAATTCTAAGGCTCTTGAGACAAAATGTTGCAGAATTTCCCCAAATCCTGGGAAGCATGTCTCCTGAGCTTTTCAGAGAAGCAATAGAACAATTAGTAGGACCAGTGTATAACAACTAAGACAGATAGAGGTAGTTGATTTTGAGTTCTTTTATTGCATTTCAGAAAAATATCCCTAATATTGATACGGAGCCTCTAAGGCTTAAACCCGTAAGTCCTTGATATATCTTTTTAAAATGTAATAGCCTACATGATTTCAAAATAACTTACTTTAAAAGGTCAGCTAGAGAATATTTTAAGGTTTTTTTTTTCTTTTCCAGAATTTTGTGATTACTGAAATACCTTGAAACATTTAAAAGGCAGGGCCTCAGAATCTTGGAAGTCTAAACCAATATGTAGAGAACTTAGTCCTACTAATGAAGCCATAATTGGTAGCTTTGCAATAATTATTAGTTGTTAAGCTTTTGCAATTGCATTATTGTTTTTCATTGTTGTCACACTTCAAATCCCCCACATGCACCTTTTACTGAGGCTTGACCAAGTTTTTACTTGTCACTCTTTCTGAGGAAGAGAAATCTTAATATGTTTCTGGTCAGTTAAATGGATGATAACATTGTGTTCTTATTGTCTGAGCTGCTTGAAATGCTTCTTTGTTTGCTGAGTGTGCTGAAATTAGAAACATTAGTCTTGCAAAGTTCTTTCACTTTTCACAAAAAAACAACTGGATGGTTGAATTTTAAAAACTTACTGGAGTTATTCAAGATAGAGTTAGTAACTTATTTTACTGATTTCTATTATTATTAAGCAGACAAAATTATCTAAAAACTCAAGTTCATTTTATAGTAGAATGAATGCTTCTAAGGAATTGCAGAGGAGGTTGATCTTGCTGATCAGTAGTATGTTTAAATTCTGTGAGATTCGTTTTTGTTTAAGGTTTTAGCATGAAATGTGGTTTTGAATTATACTACAAATAAATGGTGATTGTTCATTGTCTCCTATGTTGAGCAGTCTGTTGGAGAGGAATGCCCAAATGCTGCAGCTGATTTCCATGTATCTGAGAAGAATCTGTACAACATGAATCTGAATCAGAGACTGAGAGATGAAAAGTCTGTAGTGGATAGTAGCCTGGAAACTGCAAGTGATTTTACTAATACAGATCTTCTGACTCTGGAGGTTTCGGATATCAACCAAAATGAAAGTGAAAATGCAGCAACATGGACTGGATCTCAAGCAGCATCAGAAACTGTACTAAATACAAGCCTTGCAACTACCACACAGCTTGATCCCAATGAAAAAGTAATTTGCCTTTTTTTTTAATAATAATTAAAAAAAAAAATACAGGAAGCCTGTAATTACACCAAAGAGTTTCCTGTAGAAATTGTCACAGGCCAATAGCCGTGTATGTTTCTTTGATTATTTATGTCCTTTGGATGTGTTAGCTCACATCAAAACTTTGGGATAAAGACCTTTCCAAAACAGGACATAATTTATATCATCAAGATAATATTTTCTCGGAGGTTGGCGGTACAAGGTATATCCAAGTCTTCTCAGGACTTGCATCATTAGATACTGCTGGACCACAGTGTACCCCGTGGGCAGGATAGGATAGTTTTCTTAGCCCTTGTTAACCTTCACAGGGACATGAGTGCACAGCATGTAGCTGGAATCAGGCCTAGGAAGCCAAGGGGAGTGGTGTGAGTGTCTTGCCATCATGGAGTTCTTGCAAGTTCAGCTGTTCAGTTCAGCTTGCAAACTGACCTGTGATGCTGCAGTGGGCAAACATGATTTTCCTTTATATGACAGTCACTGTGACATGTGTTTCTTATTTATTCCATTCAAAGATTTATTAACAAATGCTTAAAAGAGCTGTAATTTCCTAGAATATTTGTTACTTTAGTACTGGCAAATTGTCAGACATCTGTAGTGAATTAATCTGAAGCCCTTCAATTCCTTCTACTAATTTCGATGTCCCTAAATTAAAACCATGCTTTGTGATAGATTTGGTATATTGCCTGAATGAAAGCAGAAATCATGATGTTAGTTTGATCTTTGATGAACTGACTTTTCCAAAGTCTGTATATGGAATCTGACTCAATTGTGTGCATCGCTTTTGTGTAAGGCAAAAGTGTAAGTTGAGATCAGTATGACCAATCATACTTTTACCTTGGTAATCTGAACTGGTGGTGTTTTCCCTTACATTAGGATCAATTTCTTTCGATGGAGAAGAGGTTCCCACGGTCTTTGGAGGGAAGCTCCACATTCTCAAATTCAGTCAAAAACATGTATGAGAAGACTATCACTATTGCAAAAGGCAATTCAAGCCTAGGTAAGTTAGTGAACTTTTTTTGTAAAGTCTTCAGGAATATGGCTGTTGGTTTCCTTTGTATGTTCTGTGTTTTATTAGTAAAAGCTAAATATTTTCCATTTAGTGGGGACAAGATTCATTCTTTGCTGCTCTTGCCCTGTTTGACTGTGATGGCACTGGATCCATATGCTGTCACTGTGAGCACAAAAGTGAAATGTGCAGTCTCAGTGAGAATTTGTTATCTCATAAAGGAGTTTAGTCTTTCCTAAATGTTTACAGAACAATTTTAATGCAGTTTTTCAACATACTAATATAGTGAAAGAACAAGATATAGCCAAGGAATGCTCTAGAAGAACACTATGGTCAAAGAGCTGCAGATGAGACTTTCAAATATTTGTAAACACAAAATGGTCTTGCTTCCTGAGGATGGTCAAAATGGACTAAACAGGCTGCTTGCTTCCTTGCCTCAAATTTGTACTTGAATCCAAAGTGCCTCAATGTTTCTGAAAATCATGTCATTGATAAATTTAATGGGTAATATTTTTGGCTATTTTTAAATATATTATCATTTCATAGTGAAGTTTAAAGTTTTTAGGTTTCTGCAATCTGTAACTTCCTGGGCATACTGACTAGAAACGCATATTGAAGTGAGCACAAACAACAGATGATAATGTTTTTCATTGTCCTATTCTGCTCTCAGGTGTGGCCCTGGGCAATGTGAGGGGGAGAACAAGAATAGAACCCTCCCAGAGTCCACACCAGCAAGGCTTTGAGTTGAAAGGCAGTGATGAGTCTCTCCTGTTCATGGTTTGCATGTTCATTTCATTTGATTTAGCTTCCTGGTGCTCTTTTTTTCTGTCAACTGCATAATCTTAAAGGCTCTCTGGGATTGGTAGGGCAGGACTTTTTGTGGATGCTGGCTATTAGCAGTAACTCCTTGTTGTCTATCAAACTGGATGTTTAAAAACAGTCCTAAGTCAGGATTTCCTTGCAGTGCAGAGATGCCTGTCACTTTTTTACAGCTGTGATGCTATATTTCAGTGGGCATCTCGACCTGGAATAAACTGATTCTGATGGCTGAATGCTCAGTCTGCCATATTTTACCTTCATGAAACAGCCATCCTTCAAAATGGATCTCGTTTAAAATCAGAGTGTGAAAAATAGAAACATGTAGAAAAGGCCGATGTGGGTATAAGGTTTATCTTATGAGAGGCTTGGTACTGGCCTCATTGCCAGGCTGTATAAGCTGCAGGTCACAGTGCATTTCAAAGCATCTTGATTTTGTAAAAAAAGTTTTCTTTGCAATAAACCCTTCATTCAGTGGAGTAGGTTTTCATGTATGTATGAGTATTTTACATGCAGTGAACATCAAAGCAAATTTCATGTCAAGCGTAATACGGCATGAAAATATAAACTTGGGGCAGGGTCCATATTGGCAGACATTTTATGCAGAAAAAATAAGACTGGTCTTGATATGTACAAAGTACAAATGTGAATGTTTATTTTTTTTCTGGGTTTTGACTGTAGCATTTTTCTTCCAGTCTGAGTGTGCTCTAGCCTGGAGAAGCAGCCTGGACACAGTGACCAATTTACACACATGGCTGCACTGTTTTTACCTTTCATTTTTAAAAAAGCATCTAAGTCAGGAACTATAAATGATATTGAAAGCTGGAGCTACATCAATTAAATAGTTGAGAGTTAAGAACTGGCACTTCTTTTTTCCTTTTAAATGTCATACTTTACAGCAGCTCTTTAATGCCAGCCACTGCTGGCGCTCTAACATTTTGACTGTGATTTTTTAAACAACGAGGAGCACCCAAATGCAGAACAGCTGACATGCCATTGTCCTGCAAAAAATTTGGCAACTTTACAGTGACATTTGCATTTTTAACCTGAAACTGTAGGTGTCCAAAGTGTGACATCAGCCTTGTGGACCTGTAATGATGATGTCAGCATAGAAAATGGAAAGGGAGTCTGTTGTATGTGTGATGTTTTCCTAAAGTGCTGTTGCACTACACTCAGTAATGTATGCTGCTATCTTAACCAAACAAAAGGTTAGGTTCAGAATTTCAAACCACATTTCAGAAAAATAATTTTTTTTATTAAGCAGTATTAAGATAGTGGAAGTCCATTGGGTGGAATTCAAGGGTTCCAGCCCTGCACTTCCCACTGCCTTAGTGAAGAACAAAGTTTTTCCTGAAACTGTTACTAGGGTCTGTTTCATGTGCACCAACTGCCTGAAGATAACAGTGACAACTCATGTGTGTAAGAAGAGTCACAATGACACATGAAGACCATCATAAGTCAATCCCTATAGGTTCCCCATGGGAGAGGAGGGGCCAAGAGCATATATGTCTTATTTCCCATTACTGGAAAGAAAGTGGATAATATTAAGAAGCAGTATCCTTCTGTGGCGCAGGTACAAGACTGATTTAACTAAAATAATGGGCTGTATCCATTAGCATTATGCAGACTTTCACAGAAGACAGGATGCTCTTCTGGGTCTGAGCTATGGCCCACATAGGAGAGTGGGAAGGCAAGCCACCGTCTCAGTGGGATCTGATTCATACTTTGTGTTGAAAATAAGTGTGTATTTGGTTTTGGTCTGTTAATTACCTGTTTAATCATTTCACTTTCTTTCCAAAGAGAGTTGTCATAAACAAAAGGGAAATGTGTATAAATTCAGTGAACCATTAGAAGAGTGGTGATTTTAGATAGTTTTTAAACCAAATCATTATCTTTCTTATCTTTTGCTTAAATATTCCATAGTCTTAATTTTTCTTGTATTGATCTAAGTATGTGAACTGACAACAAGGTAAAGTTGCTGTGATTGTGATTTGTAGTTGCTCTCTCAAAAAGGGAGAGTAAGAGCAACATTTATAGGCTTGGTGATACTGGCTGGTCAGCTGACTTTTCCTTCCCCTGTGTTCCAGGTTACATTTCTTTATTTTGGTGTCTGTGGCTCAAAGACATTAACTGTTTTATGTGTTTTTACTGCAGGGATGACAGTAAGTTCCAATAAAGATGGTTTGGGAATGATAGTTCGCAGTGTTATCCATGGAGGCTCAATTAGTCGTGATGGACGGATTGGTGTGGGGGACTGTATCCTGTCCATTAATGAAGAGTCAGCCACTAACTTAACCAATGCACAAGCCCGGGCCATGCTGAGACGACATTCCCTCATTGGACCAGACATAAAGTAGGTAAAACTAGATGATGAATTATGGTAGGAAAAAACTGATAATAATTTTTTTTTTAATTCATGCAAGTATTTAAAATGAAAATGCTGTTATTACACATCAGTTTACCTTTAAGTTGCAACATCAGATGGATAAATTCATCTTCAGATTACATTTCCGTGGATTTCAAAGATGAGATCATTTGTGTGAGAAGCTTCAGGTATTATTAGAAATTACTTTCATGAGGATCATCATTATTACTGCTCTTCCTAGTTTTATTGAAAGAGTAGGATTAGACAGAATTTTGCATTCATAGGATGACTCTTTTACAATTTTCTCAAGATGTTTATGGTTCTTGAAGGTGGACTGTCCTGGCCATTGCACAAGTAATTTAGTTTAGTTTTTTAAATGGGTTTTGGATTTGGGTGCCAGATAGAAAGTATGAAATATGATGTTAATGCAGAAAATTAATGCTTAAAACATTTCAGTATATCTATGACAAGCAGTTAGAAACACACTGTTTTTTGTAGTCACCTCCAATTTTTTATTAGTACATATGAATGAGCTGTTGCTCTTGTGCATATCTGCTCTTGGTAGTACTAGTTTCAAATTTCCAATAATGAATACAAGTATTGAGAAATCTACTTGAGAAAATGTCTTCTTCTCAAGTTTACACAATTTACAACATTTTAACTGCCTTAAAGCGCAGTTCTTCCTAGTTGCTGTAGTTGTGGAATTAACTTTGTCCACAAGCACCATCTAGAAATTAGGCTGTTCCTGAAGATGTGGGTGGAACTGTAGACACACCAATGCTGGGTATGCAGCTTCAAAACCTAGTGGCTGTTTTCTCTGTTTACCCTGTGGTAACATTGAGTGGGTCATATATGGAAATGGATTAATGGAGTTGTTGGTAATAGAAACCTCTGCTTATTTGAGAGGATGGCCTTGAAAGAATCAGTTCAGTCCCAATGTGATTAAGCATAACTGTGGTTGGAACTGAGTTCAGAATGGACAGTAGGGCCTTCCACACTCAGAAGTATTCCAGCTTGCAAGAGACCTAGTATTTTGGGAGCAGGAGGGCAAAGTACCTTCACTGTTGGTACTAGGTTTACTTGCCTGCCCCATTGCTGTCGTGCATTTAAGATTATGATTTAATGTAAGCTTGTTTCAATAAAGGGATATGCTCATGTAATGAATTAAATTATTGTTAATACTGTCAGAAATATAAGTGAGTCAGTGTTGATAAAGTTGGTTATTACTGTAGGCTTCCAAACTGTGACTCAAAACTGTCATGATTGAAATTGATTGTATGTGCATGTGTGTGTATATCTGCTTAGAGACACAAATGCTGCAGCACCATTCTTCTATGAGGAGTCTTTTTTTAGTGCTGTAGTTCATGATCAAATATAAGTGTGTTCATTATTTATACTTATCCCTTTATAACTGCTGTATTTTAATCTGTGTGACTACAAGTTTTGTTTTGTAGTCTTATTATTTTGCAATATGTTGGAGATACTAAAATCTTGCCTTAGATGTGGATATTCAGATTTTCCAGAGAAAAATGCATCCCATTTCTAAAAGATATTTCAGAAGAGGGGCAGTTGCTAATCATATTCTTACTCAAAATTTTTGTGTTTTGTTTTGTATTTCTGTTCTTTGTTGCATTCCTGTGACAAATTTTAAAATGAAGCCAGCTTCTCCACTTCAGAAACAGAAAGACCATATCCTTTGGTAGCTTCTAAAGGAATCTTGCATGGAAAATTACAGTATTTTTGGAACTACATAGTTTTGCTGTAAAACTATTCAGCATAATCAAACTTTTCTTTAATTTTTAACTTGAGGGAGCAGTAAGGATCCCAGAAAAATCTTATGATACAAACATGCAGTTATAACCCCAAATCAGAAATTTGGATATGAGGACCTTCATGTTAAGATAGTTGTTTATATTTTCTGTGAAGGATACTCACCCCTTCCCTGTTCCTCTCCCGTATTTATCAGTTTGGAGCTAATGTGGCGCATCACATGCAGCATTTTTTATTTAAGGGCCATAATTTCAAATATTTGAATTGAATCTCTTTGGTGCCTTCCTTAGAAAACAAGGGTAGCACTCAGATGTGACCATCTAGATATCAGTCCTCTTAGTCCTTACTGCAAAATTTACCCCTTAACTTTTAGACTGAGCTTTTTTTGGAGTAGCAGAGTGCCCCCAAAAAGTGATTAAGCGCATGTATTTTGCTTCCAAAGCTGTATTTCAAAAAGTAGCAAATAGTATTTGCAGAGAAAACACAAAGGCGTTCTTACTGGCCATGTAAAAGCATTATTTAATTCTGTTAAAGATATTTGTTTTGAACAGTTCAAGAACCAGCAGTCTCAAGTTTCAGAGTTGTGTATTTAAATTTTTCCCCTCTGTTTGTAGAAAACCAGATGTGTGGCCCGACCAAATGCATTCTGCTTCACTTCTCACTCTACCTTGCCAGGAGGTCTTATATTTCTGTAATAAAGCCAGTGTCTTGTGCTCAGCAGCAGCTGCTTGTAACATCTTGTTAGATAATTATAAAGCTGAATTAGAATTCACCTGCCTGAACAGGGGGATGAATTCCTGATCAAGAAATAAGAAAGATTGCAATTCCATTTTCCACGCCTCCTAATAATCACTCCTATAGACAATAATAAAGAGCAGATGTCTTCTGGGTTAGATGTAGACGAAGTGGAGGTGGAACAGGACAAAAAAAAAGGAAACTAAGAAAAAAAAAATCCAGCTCATACTTCTACATACATAAGTATGCCTCTCGCATTCAGCATGAGACATTGATATTAACACTGTTGTAAAAAGATGCTGCATCGTATGCTTCACATTCTAGATCTTCTCCAGCACCTGCTGATGATCAGGCCCTCTGTTATGTGTGAGTATTGGCAATTCAGAAACTCATTATGGCTCTGTGTTGCAACTTGTCTGTAAAATCATTCCATGCTTTATGACATCAGTAGTAATGTCAGGGATATATCCAGATATAGGTACATATTCTTTCTTTTCATGTATGTTTGTGTGTGCATGCACCTGTGGCTGCACATGTGGATATGTATTTATTTTTTTTTTTTCATTAAAAAAGATACAACTCTGTGTGTATAATTGTATTACATATTTATATATGGCTTTGAACTTGAAGATTGACACGCACATTCTAAGTCTGGAATGAAAATACCTGTATTCTAAAAAAACTATTGTTAATATTTTTAAACTTCATCTATGACAGCCACCCAAGGTGTGCTCAGGGCACATGTGCATTTTGTTTGTATGCGTACAAGGTTCTAGAATTGGCATGAGTACTATGTACTGATATCTGGATTAATCTCAGTGTCATATTTTCTGTGGCACTTATATTTTACTTCCTTCATGTATGCAGAGGTTCAAATTGAACCTTAAATGTTACAGTAATTTGTCCTAAGCATTTTCCATACTTTGTAATTTATTTGTTGATGTTTCAAGATTTTGTGTGGCTGTTCAGTCAAGCATGTGATAAATGTTCCTCTGTACTGCATGCAGTGTTGTGTTTGCAAGATATTTTCATATGTACAACCATTGGTGTTTCCATTATCACTGCTTTAGTTGCTAATGCGTATCTCTGGGGTAAGAGAAGTGATGATAGCTCATAAGAAGGAAAACCAGAACACTTCTCTTTCAAGCTGTACAGCTACAGAAGAGAGGAAGATGGTTAAACCATGTATATACTTTCCTTTGAAATTATTGAACTTTAATTTCTCTTGCAGTGAAGAAATCTCACACAGAAGTGGAGCAGTCATTTATTTATTTTGTTTTCTCTGTCTTCAAGTCTTTTTTCTGGCCCTTGTTTCTCTTACTGTCTTCCCTGTAGCTATATTAAGATGATTACCAGCCTGTTTTGCAGATGAACTATTCAGGTGCCTTTTTGGGGTTTTATTTCTGCTTTACAGCACAAAGTTCCACAGGGTTGGTCAGAGGAGCTAAAAGCACTTCTTGGTCTGTGCCCCTCATCATCCCAGCCACAGCCTGAGCATTCAGGATGATGCTGAATGTCTTCAGACTCACTTTTACCTCTGAGTGAGCTCCAGCAGCAATCCAGCAAGTGATGGATTTGATAACTATGAGGTGTCTGCCAGTGAGCACTAAGCAGGGCAAATACTCTTTCATTTCAATAATAACATGCAGAACCGAGAGAGTAGGAGGACAGTCATATCAGTAACACAAGTAATAAGAGCACTTAGGGAAATCTTTGCAGTTAGCTGGACTTTGAAAATCATGAGCAAGATACAAAGGTGAACTCCATGCAGAATATAATTTAATGTATTTGATCCATGTGATTTGGTTTTCTTTTGTATGTTTTTTTTTTTTTACAAAATGCAAGTGTTCTGGTTTATATTTGTGAAGCAACTGAAGCATTACAGATGGATAAAAATGAACATGTAGATAAGAATGAATAGTTAAAAACATACTGAATGTTCCTTTGAGTGCTTTAAATTAGGCTATTGGAACTGTAGTTAAGCACTAGAATATAAATAATGTATTTTTCTAAAGAGCTAAAATGTAACAGCTCCCTGTGATATCATTTAAATTTTATTCCATCTGTGGAAATCAATTAGGTAATTCAGTTGCTCAATTTTAGATGCATTTTTTAAAAATGGTAAAACAAACCTCTTTTCTTTATAATTCCAGTGCTGTACACAGAAAAAGAAGCTAAGGCAACTTTGTGGAGATGTTTCTAAGTAGCATTTAAAACTCTTCAAGTTCATACCTTTTTAATGATTCAGCACAATGTCAGTTATTTAATCATATAACAAAACACAATAGGGTGTCCCAGAAGTTGGAATGCTTATAGTTTGCCTCCCCCTTGAGATTAGCTGATCTCAAGTGCTTATGTTATAAGGTAGGGACTGCTACTACCCTTGGAGATCGGCACTCTGCATAATTATTTGCCTTATGCCCCTTGCAGAAGAGGACTAGACAAGAGTTGATATATATACTGGACACTGTACTATCAAATGTCACACTCTGATGTATACATTCCAACTGAATCTGGGATAATGTGTTTCCTTTGCAGGAGTGTGCCATTCTCCTTTCCACACTTTGAACTATAGCTTCCAGCTTCAGTTTAGCATAAAGGAGATTCTCCAGGCCTTCTAGGCAGAAGTTCTGGTTTCTTTACTGTATCTTTCTGTCAAGGGAAAACTGTATTATTTCCTACTTATTTTTAAAAGTGATTAATATAACTGAATGAATGTTACATTTTCTTCAATTGAAATGTAACTAGCAGGTCTTACAGGTTTTGTAGAGGCAAAGTATTCTTATGGGCCTGCTGGGTGAAGCTGCTGCCTCAGCTTTTGACCCATGAGAGTTTTGTGAGCATAATGCTAGTATTATCTGTAGCTCAACACACTTACAGTTGGAGATGGCTCAGAAATAGTAGTCATTATTCTCCAAAATTTGTTCTCTCTTGCTTTTTGCTTTAGCATTTCCCAGTGCTAGAATGCCATCAGAAAAGGTAGATAAGGGTTAGTGACGTTGTGTAGAGTTTGTTTCCAAGTGTATTTTAACTTCTCAGCTCTCCAAAAGGAAAATATGTTGTGTCAAGTGAAGTAACACTTACCTGTTTGAAAAAAGGCAGAAACAGTGCAGAACAGGGAGATTTAAGGAAGAGGTAAAGCTGTTGATAATGAAGATTTTAGAATGGATATGAATTTAGATAATATGGTTTTAGAAATTTCCACTAAAAAGTAACTATGAAGTTACTTCTGTTCAGCACCCTAGATACTTTCATACTTTTTGCAGTTTTCTAGATATGGTAGATGTGAGAGGAGATAGGGAACAGATAGACTGATAGTATTCGTTGTATGTATAAAAGTTTATTTATGTTTCTTCTGATGCTTGATGTATTCAGCAGAAAACTACTGAGAGGGGGAATCAGTGGCAATCAGTGTGTGACAAAGAGGACATCAAGCAGAAATGATGGACAGGAGAAGGTTCCATGTGAAAGCCTCAGACTTGAAAGTCTGTTCCCAGCAGCTTACATGTCCTTATTAAGTGGCCCAGACAATTTACTTTTTCTTTAGCCCTGTCTCTTCCATGGGGAAATATGTCATTTTTTCTTTTAACAATGTTATGTATGGCAAGAAAAACTTTTTATCTTGCCCTTTTCCCATCAGCCTTACTTCCTGGTATACTTCAGTCTGACATCTAAGCTGTAGATTTTTAAGAAGACAAATCATCGTTAAAGGAGGGCTATCTAAGTAGCCCTGTGTATATCATGGTATATACTGTGGTATCCATTTGCCTCCCAGATGGAAGCTTTTCAAGAAATATTCTTCAGGCCTTAATCTTTTTTCCCCTCTTTGTTTCACTCTTCCCAGTCTGTTGGGCCATTTCTCTTTCTGGCATTCAAAAATGGAGTCTGCACATCATTTGGGTGATGAAACACTGCTGTCTCATTGTCCTAAACTGGTTGGGAGCACATGAAGGCCTGGAGGAAGGAGTTGAGCAGGGGATTGGTCCCCGTGGCATAGGTGGTGTGCTGTAACACATTTTTATGTCTGAACCCATGAAGTATTCTTCACTAAAAGCATATAAACCTAAAAGAAGTACAAAACCACCCAGAAAATCACAAAACCTCCTACAGGCCAACTTTCAGAAACATTTTCGGCAGTCATTGAGGGTGGTAATGGTGCCTCAAACTTTACAGATCCTTCAATGTTTGTCTTTGCATGAGGAATCTATGTTTTGAATGAAGCTGGATTGTCTCTTGTTCCATTCCTGTCACTGTTTAAGCACCATTTACTTTAATTGCAAAAAAATTACGTGCTGTTCAGCTACCTAGTTTGACTATAAATGTGTGCTTGTTGCAAAGTCACAAAGGATTTGTGCTTATTCCCAGCATACCAGTGCTGTGGCTTTGAGGTCGACAAAGTAGTCTTGAGTGCCTTCCTCACATCCATACTTCACACCCACTAAAGGGAGGACTGGCATTCCTTATGCTAGTTTAATCATGTCCCATTTTATTGCAGTATTACGTATGTGCCAGCAGAAAATTTAGACAAGTACAGGGCCAGTTTGGGACAACAGACAGAGGGAGGTGTGCCACTTGAACTTTTCCTTCACATAGTGTCAGGTAAGTCAATGCACTTAGAACTTTCTCCCAAATAGCTCTCAAATGTAACTCTTTCCATACACCTTGCATATTTTGGGAAGATAAGTTTTATTTTAGAAGAGATTAAAGATGGATGGTTTTCTTCAGACCAGCAGCCACTATAATAACAAGCTTTTAAAAATACAGTTTTTGCTTTGACTGGCAAATTTTTAAGCATTTTTACAAGGGTGTTTAATCTGTCGAAAAAGGAGATTGAATTCTTTCTCAGTCTAAATTTTTCTTAAATATCATGCAATTGGATTTATGGATTGCCACAAATACTGAAGTACTTCCAACATAAGGCTTTGATATTGATAGTCTTTTCAGAACATAACTGGGAAGAATAAATTATGCCATCTTTTTCCTGGAGTTTCAAAAATTCATTGCAGTTACAGTCCAGAATTTCACAGTGATTAATAATTGTTTTTTTGCAATTCATCTTCAAAAGCAGTAAGTTTAGTTGAGTGCTGCTGTTGTAATTTCTTCCATTTTGAAAACTATAAATTAACTTTAGCTTTGATTTGGTTCTAGTTCCAAATTTTAGTCTTTTATTCTATGTTGTGGATAGAAAATTCATTGCAGATAAAAAGCGGACAGGGAATCCCTGAACATCATATGTGTTCTAAAAGACATCAGAAAAAAAAAGTTCCTTACATGAATCAGGTGTACAAATTCTAATGTAGTGTTTATGTAGGATATTTTAGAAATAAATTGCATGTTCCTTTTTATCATCAGGGAGCTCCCAGAGCTTCCAGAACGTGAAGAGGGGGAGGGAGAAGAAAGTGAACTTCAAAATGCGGCTTTCAGTAACTGGAACCAGCCCAGAAAGTAAGTTCAGGTCTAATTGTACATTATAAAATGTCAACTGCAATTCAAAAATTTTGTAACATGTTTTAAGAAGAGTAAAAAAGCAACAGAATCACTGCACCAAACAATCACAATGTTGTGCATTGCAGGAGTGATTAATGGTTGACTTTTACAGCCATTGGGCTAAAATCCCTGCAGTCTAGCAGTGTCTTGATTGTTCTAATAATTTATCTTTACTTATTCTAAGCTGACTCTCAGGGATCAAGTCAAAAAAGATGGAGAGATTTAAAGTTTCTATTAGAATGCAAAACAAAGTGACTGATACTAGACTCAGTTACAGAATTTCTGATCAATCAAGTAGATGACTTTCACTGAAAGACAAAACTTTGCAAAGAGGAGTAATTTCAGAATTTTAAAAATAATTGTGCAAATCCAGGTGTCTTCAATATGCAGCTTTGTCGTAACTGTGACAGATTTTAATTTAATTCAGTCCTTTTTTGTCGCAAAAGGGTTGAACTCTGGAGAGAGCCTAGCAAGTCATTGGGGATCAGTATTGTTGGAGGACGAGGGATGGGAAGCCGCCTGAGTAATGGAGAAGTGATGAGAGGGATCTTCATCAAACACATCCTGGAAGACAGTCCAGCTGGCAAAAATGGAACACTGAAAACTGGAGATCGAATTGTAGAGGTACCATCTGAATGTCTATTGCTGCAATTCCCCCACATCTCAGGAGTTACTGGGATGGATGTGTGGTGAGCTGACAGCTGAACAATTGTTACAGCTGATAACAGTTGAGCCACACAGAGTGTGGTACCATCTGCTGATGTTTGTGTGCAGACAGCTGCCTGTTAAGTTGAATATCCAACCTGAAACGGAGGACTGACTGTGTGAGCAGGAGTCTGCAAAGCCAGCAGTTCGACCTGCCTATTTGAAAACAGAACATATTGAAAAAAGCTTAAGTTTGGTGAAACTAAAAGATTTTACACTTTTGCATACTGGGTAGAAATAGAAACAACCAGTGCAAACCTGGAAATGAATTCCAAGATTATTTCCATCTTAATTCTTAACTGATTCACATAATTCTTATGCATCAGGTGCAGAAGTTAAAAGAGGCACAATTTTTTTTTCCTCCTGCCATGAAGAAATCTGTGTTTGATATTTGAGACATCAAGAAATTTTGCCCATGCCTGAATGTGCTGTAGCCAGTGGTATTGCAGAGTGGGATTTATCTTCATTTCTCTTCTACTTAGCTAGTCCTGTGCTCATGCAGCCACTTCTGCTTTCTCACTTAAAGATATTGAAGAATGAACATACTGAAGGAAATAGATCTTTCCTGGCATGACTATCAGTGTCAGACATTGCCCTATTTCCAGTGTCAGGCTAATGGGAACTGCCTGCATTTAACCCTGCTGGATTTCCTTAGCTGACTATTCATCAGTAAGAAGCACAAGCAGGGTGATGGAGTTGTTGATTCTGGCTCAGACTGGACTTGACTTACATGGTGGTACTGAAACTGCAGTTTACTGTTTGCTGTAAGATCAATATTGAGGATCTTGGAATAATACTTTAGTATAGGTAGCACTTCCTGTAACAGGATGGAACAGTTTGCAGTGTATAAGAAGTTGAGAGGTAGAATTTTACTTGATGGCCCCAAAGTTAAAAACATTCTTTTCACATGAATAAATGTGTGTTTATGAGTGCAATTGTCTCTGACAGTGATGCTTTCAAAAGCTGGAATGGGTGAGTGAAATCAAAATGTTGTGTTAATGTGACTTTCTGAATGGATGGTTTCAGTTTCTCGGGTTGTGGCATATGTAAACTTCCATCTCTGTAGAGCATACAGTTTTTCAGACATGGAAATTTGGAGGGTGTTATTGTTCTTGTTCAGTTCCTCATAGGTTTAGAATTTCTCTCAGATTGTTTTTGTGCTCTCTTATTTGCATTGTATGATTGAGTTAGACAATTTAAAAGTTGTAGGGGTCCTCCTCATCATATAAGTTTGTGTGCTAGAATTGCCACTAACAAATAACCCTTCTGTGTTAGCTTCTAGCTTTTATTGTGGTCATTGTGACAATACTTTACTGATGCTAACCTCACCTTAACATTGTTGTTACCTCGGTAACAGGACAAATTGTTTTACACACCCATACATATACAGACATGAAGAAAACTGACCAGGCACAAATTTGTCCTTAGCCATCCTGTATAAATGCATTCTTCCAGAAGATAGAAATCTTTTCAACTCTGACTTAAATTTTTAACTTCTGAAGAAAGTGTCTAAAAGCTAAAATTGATCTTATCTTGCTTTAGGGAAAAAAGAGAAAAAAATACATTGACTGGTATAATACCCTACCATGAAAGACTCTCCGGCACCTAACAAGTTTTAGTTTGTAAATCTCATAAAGTCCTGAGTAATAGTTCTTTCTTGAGATGGGATTTGCAGGAAGCAGTATTTGGTAAACACTCCTACTGTTTTTGGATTATCATATCTCTTCTCTTAAATTGCTTGTGGGAAAACTTTTGGAGTCTGAAGTAAAAATGTTGAAAAACCTGTTTTTAAAATGAAGAATCAGAGAATATTTAATTAATGTCCTACCAGTGCTCTTGGAAATATCAGACCTGTGTTTGAGGGATCACAGGCCAAGTCAGTAGAAAGGTCCTCTAGAAACAGAGATTTGGATTCTAGGTTTTAGTCAAAGTTTCCTAACTAAAACTCAGAACTGACTCATGACTCTTGTAGCTTCTTGCAATGTTAAGATGAGGCCTTCCAATTACAGGTGGATGGAATTGACCTCAGAGATGCCAGCCATGAACAAGCTGTGGAAGCCATACGGAAGGCAGGCAATCCTGTAGTCTTTATGGTACAGAGCATTATAAGCAGACCAAGGGTAAGCATAAAGAATTTGCAAAGAGATGTAATACATAGTAATAGATGAAGCGAATGTTCAAGATGGTGATATTTGGGAATGGGATATTTAATCCTGAAAGTGCCATCTCAACTATTTTAGGAACAAAGATTTGATTTAAGTATTATTTCCATTTAGAATGAAATCGATTCGGATTTGGAAATACTCTCCAGCACGCCGTCCTCAAACTATTTTGAAAAGCCTCAAGAAAGATAATTTGTTGGGGGGCAGAGTAGGAGTCTAACTAAAACCATCTATTAGAGATTGACAGCGTGTCTGAGGAGCGCATGCAGAAATACAGCACCTGTTAAAAAATTCTGTGGACATTAATGAAAGGACTTAGAAGTACACGGAAGTGTCACTAAGCTGCATGGACATTGCAGACAAAAGCTACTGAGCTTTAATATGAGTTGCTTGCAACACTAGAAACTAAACTTCCTCATTGTAGAGTCTGTGTAAGCTGCATGTTTATTTACTAGTTGTCTCATAACTCTTGTTCCCCAGCCAGAGTCTCTTTATAGCCCTTCTTCAGCTTCTGCTCCCTGTGGGCAGAAAACTACTAACCCATTTTATCGTCAGTCATCTAAGGTAAAGTTGCATGAAAAAGCTCTGTTGATGTTGATTATTGACACTCAGACTACTAAAGTAATGCTTTTGCATTTGCTGTGGTGTGAACAGAATTACTGCTACTGAATGTTTAGGCCCATTTGGGATGGAAATGATGCCATTGCTTTATCTCACTTTTATTTGGAGAATATTTTATTTAGGGAATGCTTCTTTGCTGTTTTTGATTGTAGTTCCTTATTCTTTATTTTCAAATCATGCTTGTTGATTATTTCTTGAGTGTACTAACAAACTCTTTGTTTCTCTGTAAGAAACATTGCAAATGCTCTTCCTGTACCATACATTTTGTTGTGATCTTCATAAATGGCATTATGTTTATTATTTTCATCTCTTGAAACTTGCATTTGTATTTAATAATAAGATCTTCTAAGAGAATTTCCTGCTTTCATTCACCAGTCACCCAAGTAGCTGGCTACCTACACACAACCTATAATCATTATGGTGGCACTATGTATTTAACCAGGCAGTCTGTTTTTAAGTGACATGTAGCTAATGAGTCCATTTCTTCCCTTTTGTTTTTTCATGCTGGTTTAGTAGTTAAAAGAGAGCCTTCGTGTACTCCAGAACAGCCCAAATAATGCAAGTGGCCTGTGAAAAGATAGTGATAGTTTTGATAATGAGTTACCCATTGAGTCTGTGTTTCATACTGATTCCCAGCTGTGTATTATTGAGTAAGAAAAATATATCACTGTGATTATGATCCTGTAGTAGTGTTACAGGATTATGCTGCATGAAATGCTGCTGGTTTCTGATAACTTAGCATTTTGGACACATTGATAAAATTCTGAATGGAAGCTAGTTGTAAAAATGAAAAACCAGAAAAGAGAAAAATCCTGTTACTTTAGACTGATTTGAATTTTTAAAAAAAGTTAATGAGAGAACTTCCTTTATTTTAGCATTTGCTCTTCTTGTCCTAGATTGCTCAGAAGTATGCTAAACTGAACTCTTCAGGCAAATTCAAATGCTCAAGATTTTATCATAGTAGTCAGTCCATATTAATGCAATGCTGTTGCATGGATTAGTATTAGGGCTAGTATTTTCGGACCTATACCATCATGACAAAATAAAAAAGACAAGATTTTGTATGTCTGTAGCTGAACTCTTGTTTCCTCTTTCACTAGGATTTTACTGTTGATATATGAAATATTTGTGATGCTGATTTTATTTGCCTAAAATTTCAGCAAAATATGTTTTTAAATTCTGTGCAGATGATATATAACTGTTAAAGTCTAATAGGATGATTACAATAACAATTTACTTTTCACAAACCTTTCTTTATAATATTCAAAATTAAATCCAAATCACATCCACGGAAAATCTTGTACCCTAGCGAAACAGCCTGTTGACTTTGAGTGTCATGACAGTGAAGAATCTTTGGTCATTCATGGCATAACTTTGTCACTGCTGAAGATACAGTAGAGACAAGACATTTATTGTCTTACCAAATGGAATTACTTTTTTGTAACATGCTATTTTAAAGTAAATGTTTAGGGATGTTTTACTATTTTCAGAATAATTTTTTTAAAATGCTGTAAGAAATTTTTTAAACAGCACCATACCTTTGGATTAAATTACTCTCGATATAAATGATCCTGAAGAATGTTCACATTCCTGTCCATGCTGTTTCCCAGCAGTGGTAAACTTACAGCCTTAAGACTCACAGGTAATGGCCAGATGGATACACCCAGTGTAGAAATTACTTCTAAATATACACAGTATATTTCCAGCATACTATTTGAAATCAGAACTGTTTACTCCTTATTAAGCAGATTCTGCTTAATTGAATTGCTTAATACTGCAAAATAGAATGCAATATAAAAACTACATAAGGAATATAAATGGTTAAATTACATCCTTTTATTCGGTCTAAATGTGTAAACTCTTTTCCTGTTAAATGATAATAAGAAAGTATCTTGCTCAGGGGGAAGATCAGAATATTTAGTTTCAGTAAACTATAAGTGCAGGCTGTTACAAATGCATATGCACATATACAAAGTATTACATAAAAGTTACTGTTACATATGAAATCTGCTTAGAGATGCCTAATTTTACTAAGCCCTCACTTCTTCAAAATAAACAACGAGTGTGTTACCATAGAAGTTAAATCAAATTATGAGGATCTGTGATTTTCAAAATAAAACTTAGCCTACTTCCTTATTATAGATAGTGGTATTCATCCTATCCCAGAAGTCCACAATATTTTCAATTAAATAATGTGTTAGAGTATCCCATATGCTGAGATGTTTGAAAAAAAATGTTCAAATATTAGAGCACATAAATGGTGCTTAATTCTGCACTTGATGTATGTTGTGGTCTAGAACAGGTGTGAGGATTGGTGCTTTTCCTCTCTGCTGACAGAGATCAGAAACACAGGGGAAATACAGTTTTGCTCAATTTCACATACCTGTTTCAAGTGCAGAATGTGGGCCTTGTTTGGTTAGCCCAAACAACTAGATGAGTATGTTTTGGTTAGTGAGTGAAAAGAGTTAATTTTAAACTTTTTTTTTTTTTTTTGTTTTGTTTCTATTATGCTTTCCTTTTAGAACCCTTCCCTACCTTTCCCGCAGAACAGCGTTTTCAGTAGGCCAGCTGTCTTCAGCAGCACTAACCCATTTGCTGATTCTTCTCAGTTCAACACTGCTAAGGTTGGATGATGACGCACTATCTTTTCACTCACCAAACATCCTACGTGTGCTTTTTTCCCATTGCTGTCTCTCTGCGTTTTAATTCTTTTATACCAGTTTGGGTTATGTGCTATGCTGATGAGCTTGAGAACTCTATGTAGCGAGTTTAAAAGGCATAGACATGCATATACATAGAAAAGTTATGGAGAAGTTAAAAAATGCCAGCTCTGTTAATCATAAACACTAAATCTGACCTATTCAGAGCTACCAAAGGGGTAGGTTTTCAGTTATACGATCAGTCGCTGAGGTACATGTTAAAATACCAACTAAGTGTAACTCTCTCATCAGTGTAAGGTATTTTGCTGCTGTGTACTTCTCTTTTGGTTTTTTGTGGTTATGATTTTCCAGCTTTGCTCTCTCTCTTATTTTTGCATTAAAAAAAAACAACAAATTGGCAGCTTTTTTTTTTTATGATGCTTTATGAAAATATTTTCCCTCTGCTTCTTGAAAATTCTTTTAATGCACCATGAATGCTAACATCTTTGAAAATACAAAAGAAATTAGACTTTTTTTATTTTTTTGTGACTAGTGCTTACTTACTGCATGTTGTTCACAATGGGAACAGTGCTAATCTCTACCTTAATCCTAATATGCATCCATTTTTGATTTAATAAAATAATTTCTAGCTGGTTTTACATCTTGGAAGTGATTGTGCCCTTTGTCTATTTTCCCATGTTGTCAAAAATACTGAATGTGCAAAAACACGATATGATATGTGGTGTATAATTGCATGTGTTTTGAAATCTCTTCTTGTGTTTGTTACAGTTCTGAGGAAAGAGAGTAGACATGTAGCACAAATGGTGACTTATGTTTTCTATATTTTCAAAAGTATTCTGAAAAGCATTGCATGCATTTTAAAAGAAAACCTGATGATCTTGTAGTTTATGAATAATTCCTTTCTTAGCACTGATACAAGAATGGCATTCTGTCATCTCCCTCCTCTTCTGAACTCAGGTTCATGTATAGTGAGAAACTTTGATGAATCAGGACCTTTAGTAACCCCTTAAATACTTTTGTCCATTTATAAATCAAGTTAATAAAGTTGCTGCAGTTAGTAAAATGAATCCGTAATTGAAAGTGAATTGTTGGTTAATAGTACTGTGTATTGTCAAAGGTACTGTAACATGTGGATTGCTGTTTTCTGTTACTGTAGGAGATATCGAATCCAATTAGGGTTACCTTCCGTTGTTCCCCAACTAACCCTTTTGCTCCCACACCATTCAAGGTTTGTCTTAATTCCCATCAGTTGGTCCTACTGTATGTGTGCTGTACATTTGTACATGGCCTGTGATATTTTCTGGAGTACTGCTTCTTCTTCCACCTGTGCCTTCATTTTTTCAAGTTCCAGACTTGCTGCCATTTAAAGTATTTGCTTGGCTGTGATCAGAGTGACCCTGGTAGTTAAATGGGTTCAGCAACTGTTGGATGCTTTGCATTTTAAATGAAATACTGTGGTGTGGCACACTGAAGGTATTTCATGAGTTGAAGCCTTTTAGGTTTTTTGTGCGTTGCCCGATTCAGGGAGCAAAAGTCTTATGTGTGTGTAAACTGTGGTGACTGGCTTCTGTTTCTGGCTGTTCAAATATGTCAGGCTGAGTTCTGCAGGCAGAACATGTTCCCCCTTCCCCCAAATGGCATTGTACCACAGTTTTTACCCTCCTACAACAGAGCCTTACTTTCACTTTAATTTCAGCATTTCCTTAAACCTCAGAAATGTTCAGATTATGTTAATGTTGTTACACGTTTACAATGGTAGAAAAAGATGCATTTTTTTGTCAGTCATATTATGATGGCTGCAGTTAATAAGTGCTAATCTGTCAGGATGTAGCCCTACATCCACACCTTACAAATTTTTAAGAGGTCCTTTACACCAATATTTTTTTCCTTTTTTTGGTCATGTTTTCTTTAAATTTTGCTGTTCTTGGACATTGTTGCTTACAAACAGTACCTCTAAAGTAATACATTAATTTTGGTTTTAAAACATGAAAACTAAGGTTTGCTGATCTGGTTTGATCTCACACTTGTATTGGATTTGTGATGCAAGATAATGGTAGTGGGGGAGGCTGTGGGGTGACTTTTGTCTTATTTTTACTCCCCCATCCAGCTGAAGAAGGGAGTGAATAGAGCAGCTTCATTGGGCACCTGGCCTGAAGCCAGGGTCAACCCACCACAACTATATTTCCTGATGTTTCCAGGATACTATTTAGCTTTAGTAAAACTCTAGGAAGAGTCTAGGGAGGAAAAAATAATGTTTCTATAATTTCTCTCCCTTTTGCCTCTCCTCGATGTGGAAGTATATTACCAACTTTTCTTTTTGTGGACACATGAATTTTTGATTGTGAAAAATAACTTTTTTAGATAGTGTTTCTACTCTTCTCTGATTCTGAAGGTGACAATGTCTTTGCTAGAATTTTGTTGCTTCAGTTTAGGGATGTTGGGTGTCATCTTAGAAGGATGGCATTGTCTTAGATTTGAAGCATGATACAATGTGACTAAAGATACAAAAAGTCATGTAACATACTTTTTCTTGTAAAAATTATTGGCTTGGATATCACCTCCCACACTTTTGACATTTAGTGACTTAGTTAAGTTCCTGGAACAAGTTCCTAAATGAAAGGAAGATCTTTTTCAAGCAGAAGCAGAATGAGAAAACTGAAATAAGACATTTGTGGTATCTTTGTATCTTTGGAGTTAGAGAGTGAAGTAATTTTTGTTTAGACATGAGACCTTTCTCAAATTTCAAAATGACTAAACTGTTAACTTCCCAGGTTTCTCAATACCTTCAGTTTGAAAGCTGATAAAGTCTTCTGAGGTGTCTGTTACTAATTTCATTATTGCCTCTGTTGAAGAGATTATTTTGGCCCCTAAGAGATTATTACCTGAGATAGTGTGTTCAAACTTACTGATGGAGGTAGTGAGAGCTAAAATGATGAGAATAGGGTTGTGATGAAGCTAGGGCAACACACCTGAAAACTTGAGTGTTGTAAAAATATCGGGTTATCATTTAAAATTCTTGTTTTTCACTTCAGTAGATGATTTGCCAAATATCAAGGTCTCTTGGGCATGCATAAGCTAAAGAATGATATATTCAGGGGGAAGTTTTTAGCTTCTATGTTTACTCTAAGCAAGGCAAAATAATACAAATTTCACGTAACGAAATCGCTTATCAGAGTCCATATTCCTTAAGGAAACTTCCCTGAATGAAAGCTTGCAAGGCAACGGATTTGGGCATTTAACCATTATATTTGCAGTAGTTGTGTGTTTATACCTCTTAACTTTTTGTAAATATTAATAGAATACATCAAGACCAAAAGTATTTGTCTCTTGAGATTTGACCTTTAGCCTTATCCTCCTTTATTTGATCTTCTCTATGCAGCTTATAGGAAACTAGTAAATGAGACTGAAAAGGTCCAGTCACTATTGATTTCTTCAGTTACTATCTGTTTAATTTTGGTTTTTAACTGTCATTTCAGTTAACATGCCAGTTGCTTTTTTTCCCTGTAGGTATTTTTGAAAGTTCCCAGTTTTTTATTTACTTTATCTTTCCTCATATTTGGCTTCCTAAAAATATGATGGGAGGAAATTATATGTGATGACTTTTAAAAATAAAATTGGGTGTAAGTATTTTACAAATCTGGCATTAAAACAAAAACACTTGAGTTTTCATAAGAGAAAAAAACTTAGTTTTTTTCTGAAACATAAAGTGGCACATAAAACTTTACTGAATTGGGCTTTTACTGTGAGTTGTTTGCTTCCAGATATATTTTGGAGTGATGTTTTTTCCTACCTTGCATGGTGTTTGTTTCTGTCTTTGATCTCTCTACCTTTTTGTGCTACTGTTACTAATTTAGAGTTTCAGCTGCTTGTTATTGAAACTTTGAAGCTATAGTCATTGCCATTTTGACATTTTTGTATACTACTTTGCCCTGCAGAGAGCCTGCATCTTCTTAGCCGCTTCATTTTCCTTATTCTTCACAGGCATTTGGTCAGTCTGATACAGAACCAGAAAAGACTCCGCTTTGTAACGTGCCTCTGCCCCCTCCTTCAGCATTTGCAGGAATGACCTGTGATGTTGCACAGTCATCTTCTGTCAGAATCCCAGAAGATGTGGAGAAGGAGGATGAGTTTGGTTACAGCTGGAGTAAGTGTTTCCTGTGATTATATTTGAAGTACTCAGTGTTAAAATTGCACTGTATAAGACACAGGTGTGGGGGCATCCAGTTTGAACTGCTTCTTGCTCATGTGCATCATAGTTTGGGTGCTAAGATTGCTGTTTTAATTGTGCTTGGTCAGATGCACACAGTAAAATATAAAACTAATTTCTTCATTGCACTGCAATCTTTTTTGTTTCTTCATGGTCCAAATTCAATGTAGGACTACTTGAAGAATTTCAGTGTAATCTAGGTAATAACTGTTGGCAGTGTTCGATGTGATAGTATCTGTTACCTGAAAGTGTTACTGGAGAGAGTACACTTTTGTGTATGAATTCTATTTTTATGAAAAGTTATAATATTTTCTGAAGTTATAAAGGAAACAAGAAGCTAGAAATATTGTTATAAATAATCAAAGGCTTAGTTTAAAAGAAGGTGTGGTTTACACGGAAAATTTAATCACCCATTTTGGGCTTCTTCTGTCAGATACTGCCCACTGAGCACTGATCTTGACTTTCTAGGTGACTTGTGAAACTTTCTAATGTAAATCCAACCTCTGCTACCCACACTTTCTAATGTAAATCCAACATCTGCTACCCACACTTTTGCATTTAGAAAAGATCATGCAGCGCTATGGAAATCTACCAGGGGAGCTACACATGATTGAACTGGAAAAAGGAAAGACGGGTCTGGGACTTAGTCTTGCTGGTAACAAAGACCGATCCAGGATGAGTGTCTTTATAGTGGGAATTGATCCAAATGGAGCCGCTGGAAAAGATGGCAGGTTACAGATTGCAGATGAGTTGCTAGAGGTGAGTTTCTGCAATTTATACTGAAGCCCAAATGTACTTTCTTCAAATACCAGATTCTTGCTGAAGCATATATGTTTTTCAATGGACTTTGAAATCCCAAATATATCCAAGTTCATATCGCTATGCTATCAGATTTTCCTTCTGATATATGCCAAACAGGTGCAGCGTTTTTTTCCCTGGTTATAATAACGCCAAGTTGTGAGATAGATCCCTGTATGCATCATTCACTCAGGAGGTGGACTCAGTGGTCCTTGTGGGTCCCTTCCAACTCAGAAGATTCTGCAATTTTGAATAGAGGTGTATTCAATAGAAATGTGAGACGGCAGCAGTTTCTGAGTTATGGAGATGTATGGAGTGGCAATGAATTGCAGACCATGAAAAATACTGAAGTTCTCCAGGCCACCCATCTATGGAGTACTCTAGACTTTCTAATTACTTCTCTGTTTTCTAGAAGTGTGATAATAGCAGAATATTTTTATATTGTGCAACACAGAATGTGGAAATTGAATTGGAGAGACAGGAACAGATCTATTTTTATTATGAACTTCTAACTCATTATGTGTTTGGGTGCTGTTTTCTAGTGGATTGGAGTGACCGAATCCCTAAACATGAAGTTAACATTTCAAGTACTTATGTGAAGCATAACTTATGTTTCTATATTCCCACAACCCAGTTGATGGTACTTTGATATGTATTCCTTACTGTAGTTTTTCCCATTCTTTCTGATAGCAGTAGATAACATTTACCCTCACAGAAATGCTTAATGTAACTTCAAAGCTGTACGTGAAGTGTGAGGATATACTGGGGAAGTGGTACAGAGATGGAATAATGAATCTGAACAAAGCTTGAGGGAGACATTGAGAGAGTAAATAGGCTGGAACTTGCAGACTAGGAAAGAAATTAAAGGATTTCGGGCACTGTGAACCAAGTCTCATGGAGGGAACTGTTGCAGACTCCAGTATTGTGAGACAGTTCACTTGAAACATCTGTTTTTAAAATCCTGATGGTGAAGAGGTGGAATATTCTGAAAACATGTTGAAACACGTCTATCTAAATCTACAGTCTTGTGATTTCCTTCTTACTGTCCACGCTGTAAACTTGAAGACTAATGCTAAGAAATTGCCTCAACTTCCTTTGAGAGGAGACATCTGAGCTTGCTCCCTAAACTCCCAAGTAGCTGTCCATCAGGTATTGAGGGCCACGTCCCATCCCCCCATTTGGCAGCCTGACCATGTATTTTTTGCAAGGTTGTGGCAAACACCGCAGGAAATGCTGCATTTGGGTTGTGAACTCCAGTGTAAATGACAAGGCTCAGTATCCCTGTGACCATGCCTGGTGCACACACTCTGCATGGGAGGTGGTTGGTGTTATGCTCAGCCCTCCTTACAGTGTATTGCATCTGTTGCTTTGCTGTGTCTCTGCTTCTGTTAGTGCTACCTGTGTGCATTTTATTACTGTCCCTTTGTGTAGGTCCAAATTACCCTTTTTCTATAATTTCTCTTTTCTTGAGTTAACTTCAGCACCATGACTTTGCATTTTCAAGAAAAAATTGAACTTATAAAATGCAAGTAAATAATGGCCTTAGTCTGCAAATCCACGCTGATAGGTGGTCTCCTATCTGAATCAAGGTGTTATAGTGACTAGTCTGCTCTGCCAAGTGGAAAAAATATTGCCAGGTCACATCTTCAGATAGTAAGTGTGGAGTCATAGAATGGCTTGGGCTGGAAGGGACCTTAAAGATCATCTACTTGCAAGTCTTCCTCAGTGGTCTGGGTTGTCAACTACCAGATCAAGTTCCTCAAGTCCCATTCAGTCTGGCCTTGACCATTTCTAAGGATGGAGCACCACAGCTTCTCTGGGCAGCCCATTCCAGTGCCTCACTATCCTCTGGGTAAAGATTTTTTCCTGACACCTAATCTAAAACTTCCTTCTTTCAGTTTAAAACCATTGCCCCTTGTCATATCCCTCATCACCTCATGTAAAAGTTACTCTTTTTTTTTGTAAGTCCCTTTAAATTCTGGAAGGCTGCAGTGAGGTCTCCCCAGAGTTTGCTTTTCTCAAGTCTGAACAACCACAACTCTTTCAGCCTATCTTCACAGGAGAGGTTCTCTAGCCCTCTGATCATATTCATGGCCCTCCTGTGGGGCTGCTCTAACAGATCCACATCTTTCAGGTGCTAAGAGCTCCATAAATAAATGCAGTACTTGAGGTGAGGTCTCATGTCGGCAGAGGATCTTTGTGTCATCTGCAGATCTGCTGAAGGTGTACTTGATCTCTTCATCTTTTTCATTGATAAAGATATTAAAGAGCCCTGGTCCCAGAAAAGAGCCCTTACTTGTCACTAGCCTCCACCTGGACACACAACCATTGATCACAACTCCATCCATCCAGCCAACCAGTTCCTTACCCATCAAATAGTCCACCCTTCAACTATGTCTCTCTCTTATTTGAAGATAAGGACATTGTGTGTAACTTTGTCAAAGGCCTTACAGAGGCTTAAGTAGATGTCATTAGTTGTACTGGCTGTCTCAGATCACCTCCTTGTCTTCTATGTGCCTTAACAATGATTCTATGAAGATCTGTTTCATGATGGTTCCAGGTACAGAGATGGGGCTCTATGATCTGTGGTTTCCTAGGTTTTCCTTTTCTTGACTTTCAAGAAGTGAGAGTGATGTTTTCTTTTTTCCAGTCACTGGGGACTTTACCTGACCTCTGTGACTTCTTAAGTAGGATGGAGAGTACCTTGGCAATTACATAAGCCAGTTCCCTCAAAAGCCAGGATTCCAGATCATCAAACCCCATTAACTTGTGCCTGTTCAGTTTCATCAAGTGGTCTCAAACTTGCTTTTTGTTGGGAGATGCTTTGCTTCTCCCAGCCCCCACCTAGAGGTTCTGTAACTTGAAAGATATAAGAAGCCAGACTGTCATTGAAGACAGAGGTTAGGAACTTTTGAAGTTCCTCACCCTTCTCCATATCCATTTCCACCAGCAGTCCATTCTTGTTTGTCAGGGAGGTACACTCTCCTTGGCCTTTCTTTTCTAACCCCTTACACTTATAGAACTCCTTCTGGTAACTTTTTACATCCCTTGCTAAAGCCCCTTTCTTCTGTGCCTTAGTATTCCTTAACCCATCTCTACACACATCCAAACCATATCCATGTACTCTTCCCAGATCATCTGTCCCTAGTTCCACTGGCTATGCATTTCATTCTTACTCCCCAGTTTGAGGAGCAGATGGTTGTTTAGCCATGCTGGTTACCAGCTTGCCTATATTGATTTCTTACACATGGGGATGGAATATCCTCAAAAAGCTACCAGTACAGGTGAGGTTGTGTGTCCCTAAGGACAGTTTCTGTAAGATTCACTAATTCTTTTAACAGCTGTAAGTCCATTATTCTAAAGATCAGGGTTAGTTCTGACTCTGATCTTTTTCAAACCCATGTTGCTTGAGATCAGTGATTTAACCAAGTCACGGTCACTACAGCTGAGGCTGCCTCCAGTCTCAGTCTTTCTGATGAGCTCATCTGCACTGGTGAATACTGGATCCAGTATCACTGCTTCTCTGGTTGGCTTGAGAAAAACCTTCCATAGTTCATTTGAGTTAATATGAGTTGTCTCCTTCCTGCTTCCTAAAGTGTTGGTGTTTCCTGGCTCCTCTCTGACACGTAATTACAAGAAGTCCCTCTTCATGATCAAATCTAGTTTTAAACTCTGCTAAATGTGCCAGTGTTAAGACTGGCACTGTATGACTGTGTATAAAGTGCTTTGCTCAGTGATTTGAAGTGCCTGAGATTCAATAAATAATAGCAATCTTGTTGCAGGATATAAGCAATTCATTTATTTGTTATGGTTAGAATTTCCCATGGCCCTGCTTAATCACTTCATCAGTCATGAAGTGATCAATGTCAAGTAAAAATAGATGATGTGTCAAGTCAACCCAATATAACTCAGAGACTGACATTTTTAGCACTGTGGCAGTGTTAGTCTGAAGTCAAACTATAGTGAATATTTTTACTGGAAGAAGGGGGTGAAAGTAGGACATAACTCTTTCTTCTATGCAGTTGCTGTTTAGTCAGTTATATGGATTTTTGTAAGACTTAAAAATTAGTTTAAGTGTAAGGAATTAAAATATTTTGATAAATAATTGCTACCTTTCCTTATCTAGATAAATGGCCAAATCCTTTATGGAAGGACTCATCAGAATGCTTCTTCAATAATCAAATGTGCACCATCTAAAGTTAAAGTAATCTTTATCAGGTAAGTTCTGGTTAAAGGTTTGGCTGAAAAGGTTTAATTTTTAATGTGTTCAAGTTTCACACAGTGTTTGTCATTTTTAATTCTGGTAACATAGATGTGCTTTTGAGCACTAGATTTTTTAACTGAGTATTTTTCAGAAACAAAGATGCAATAAATCAGATGGCTGTTTGCCCTGCAAAGTCAGTAGAGGCTTCACAGTGGACTTCAGGGACACTTCAACATCAAGAGGTAAATAAATACTTGTTTTTCTTGTTTGACTGAAATACTAATACTGTTTTGGATAGAGGGGGAGCCTGTCTGCTTAGGAAATAGAGTAAAAGAGAAAGAAACCCATAGAGTAACAAGAGATTTTAGAAGGTTGCTAAATTTAGTACAGCTGTGATGAATTTTTTTTCATTTTGTATTCTTCTATACTGTGAAGTAAGTGTAATATTCCCATCAATAGGGTTTTAGAAGTTTAAGTGAAACTAGAAAAAGAGCAGAGTTACTTTAAACGTTTGCACACTACTTTGTTTTGGTGCAAAATGTTGGATATAGTTGCTTACAGCTGCATTTTCTTTTTCTCTTAGATTGATATCAGTGTTGCGAACCAAAGTGCATTTTCTGACTTGAGTTCATGTAAAAATATTCTGTATGTGGAACTTCCTAAGGTATGTGCTGAATTCAATTCAGTCACGTTTTTATTCATTAGCCACTCAATTTTGTAATGCTGTACCTCTTACAGCAAAAGTTTTAGTTACTAGAAGTCAGAAAAGAAATTTCTAGAGGTCTGCTCTTCCTGTTTGGGGATGGACTCCAAAGTTTTCCTTATAGAACAACTGATTTTGATTTGTTAATTGCTTTGTGTCTCTGGAAGAGGTATTTTCTTGGTCTATTTGCAAAACTTTTTATTACCATCTACTGATGGTTTCTCAGGTAAAATCAGTGCCCTAACTGTTCAAATTAAAAACTGCATCACAATTTACTGTGTAATTTTCAAAGGAGTGGGTTTGAGTTCAGAAGTGTTTTAGATTTATCTCACTAGTCAATATACTGTTTGTAGGTTAGCAGAATCTATTCCAGAAGTAGTTTAAAACAAAAATATTGATGTATTGTGAAACCTCAGGCTTGGTATGTCAGCAGGCTTCACTAGTCTTTAGTGATTGTATTCTAACATTTTGATGTCACAGTACTTAACCATTTGCATTTTTCTGTTTCCCCCAGGATCAAGGAGGCTTTGGAATTGCCATTAGTGAAGAAGACACAACTAATGGAGTAGTTATTAAAAGCTTAACAGATCATGGTGCAGCTGCAAAGGTGAGAACATTTAAAATCTGATTAGGGAATGAAAAAGGTTTTTTGGAGTAGCATCCATAGTTCATATTTTTTATTTTGTGTTTTTCCAGGATGGACGTATCAAAGTTGGAGATGTGATTCTGGCAGTGGATGATGAAATTGTTGTGGGATATCCTGTAGAAAAGGTGCTTCTGAAGTGTCAGGAATGTTGCAGAAAGCACACTGCTTAGTGTAGGAGGTGCTTGTGTCTTAAACTAGTGAGGTTCTCATGACTATACTTTACTTAATTTTCAAAGCTGGATAAAAAACCAAAGATCTGCAGACACTGTCTGGATAAGGAAATTACTGCAAAATAAGCTAAAGCCTAAATTTACAGCTCAGCTGTTATTTTACATTAATGCACTACATTAATCCTCCTATCTCTACTTCAAATGTCATTTTATTTTCCCTGTGGTTCAGACCTGATGACTGAGAGACACTTAGTAGTGTGATAAAAGCCGTGAACTATTGCTAAATAATGACTCTGCATAGCCAGTCCACTTCAAAATTCTTAGAACCAGTAAAACTAATACGTGTAAATTTACATGAGTGAGTTGACTCAGTGGTAAATCAAGTCAAAAACTATGCTTATCCATGGGAACTGTCTGTAGTAACAGCCTCATTATATTCCAAGCATAGTATTTCAGACCTTTGGAGAAAAATACCTCCATTCCTAAATAACAAGATTTATTTCTAGCTTCTAGCTCTGCAAACTCAATTTGGGTTCTGTAGTAAATCAAGGCCTTTTTTCTAGCACCTGCCTTGCTACCAAGAAAAGTGATTCTTTAGGCATGAGTAGATTACTTTCTGTTTGTTAAAGGGCAATAAGGAGAGCATCAGTCTTACTCTTTGATGTACTGCTGTCTCTGAGGAAATAAGTAAGAGATAGTGAAGTTGCCTGTAAGGAGGTAGGGGTAGGTAAGCATTGTAAAAACAGATTGAATGAGTAATTTCTGAAAATATTACTACTGGAATGTAAAGTCTCAAGAGGATTTGGTGTCTTTTCTGTAAGATGACAATTGATTTTGAAGGGGTTTCAATATCTCTTTGAACTAGATTTTGCATTACACCCTGCTGTTCTTCTCCCCCTTCTGTAGTTCAAGGTAGTATTTTCAGGTTTTTCTCCCAGGATGACAGTTGCACATTTCATAAGTTCGCTAGATATTTTGGCACTGACTTCACTGAGATCAGAATTGGGCTCCACCCAACATTAGATGACCATACTTCTGTTTCTCCAATAATTGCTATGCAGTGTAATATTTTGCCTAGAGAAGCCACTGAAAGACTGCAGTATTCTCATCTGGTATAGTTTAGCAAAGTTTCATGGGAAAAGGTTTCTTAGAAAAAACATCAGTATTTGCGTTTCTTCTTATGAGAAAACCTGCAGGATTGTGACTAGTTTGCAGAACTATTATTTTGCTTTATTTTTGGTTTGCAACTGAACAGTCTGGTTACAGTTTTCATAGGCTTTTCTCTTTATCATTCAGTTTATTAGTCTCCTGAAGACATCCAAATCTGTGGTGAGGCTTACAATCAATCCAGCAGAAGCAGATAACCTGACTACAGCACCAACCCCTCCCAGCACTGTCCCAGCAGAGAAGAGGAATATGCAACCACCAGCAGCTGTCCCCACTTCCAGCTCACCAGAACCAGAAGCAGTAAAAAGTAATGTTTTCCTTGTGTGTCTGTATTCACTGGGATTGTAACATAAAAACAAAGACCCAGCTTGTAAGTTTTCCCTTTTTGTATGCGCTGAGCTTCTTATGCGTTTTCTAATATTTCCAGATTACATATTACATATTCATTTAAATAAAGTATTGTTCCCCCATACAGAAGACCTTCCTCTTTGCCTTCCTGTTGTAGAGGCAGGAGGATGAAAGGATTTTCTACTCCATCTCAGACATGCAGCAGATGCCTCTGTCATCGTTGCTTAGAAGTGAAAGGCATTCCTTTAAATGAGGGAGAAGAGTCATGTAATTTTTTGTGGATAAAGAGATGGTTGAGACTGTTTTGCCATTTACAAGTAGCCCACGTTTGGCTCTTCTTCCAAGCGGAGAGTTAAGATGTTTCTGATGGATGGTAGTTACTGGTTAAGCAATTGCACTTCTAAGTTACTAATAACTCAATGCACACATGGTATAGATGTTTAAATTAAATTGTATCCTAAACAGAGTATATTGTGTACAATATCCACTTTGGCTGTCCAGAAGTAATCCAGGCACTTGATGGCAAAGAAACTACAGGAGGCATGGCAAATAAAACTACAGGATAATACTTCTCTGAGGAGTAGGGAGAATTGGCAGCATCATTCTCTGTGGATCAGCTGTTCAGCTATTGCTGTACAGCTGGCAGTGAACTCTGAAAAATGCTGTTTTAAAGTCACTTTCCTAATACTGAACTCTGTTACTGTAACCAGGATGTTTCATTGTTGTTTTAGACACAAGCAGGTCTTCAACTCCAGCCATGTTATCCTCTGACCCAGCTACTTGTCCCATCATTCCTGGATGTGAAACAACCATTGATATCTCCAAAGGGCGGACTGGTCTTGGTCTGAGCATTGTTGGAGGAGCAGACACTTTGCTGGTTGGTTGGAAAAATATGTGTGTGTCACTCAAGTGAAGTAATAGTAATGAAATTAAAGTCTGATAGAAGAGATTTTTTGTCATTTGTTTCTATAACATTTATAGAAAGATACAAAAGAAACAGAAATTAGGAAAAAGCCCTTTCTAAAATTTAAACTATCAGTTGGCTTTTTAAATGTTTTGGTAATTTGTTCATTGTGCATCTGACTTCCATTCCATCTGACTTGTCATTGATGAATTATAGTAGGAATTTTCAGTTACTTTTGGTTCAAAATGACACCTGTTCTTTCAACATGCAATTTTGTTGTTTGTTTTTGTTGACAGGGGGCAATCATTATCCATGAAGTATATGAAGAAGGAGCAGCATCTAAAGATGGACGACTGTGGGCTGGTGATCAGATACTAGAGGTATGCTGATTTCTTTGGTTGCTTTAGTTTTCATTGCTGGCTAAGCCTGTTGTATTTGTCTGCTGGAAGGTGCTGTGCAATTTACCATTGTACACTTTCATTGCAGGTGAACGGAATTGACCTCAGGAATGCCACACATGATGAAGCCATTAATGTCCTCCGACAAACACCCCAAAAAGTTCGTCTGACTGTGTACAGAGATGAAGCCCAGTACAAGGAGGAAGACATGTATGATGTGCTGAATATAGAGCTCCAGAAGAAGCCTGGTAAAGGCCTTGGGCTGAGTATTGTTGGAAAAAGGTATGTAACGTGCCTGGAGATTCAGTGTCTGGAACTTACTTATCATGTTTTGTTTGTGGTCTGGTGCTCAGATCCTGTGGGCTTGAGGGCCATATGTCTGATTTTTATCCTTAAGCTAACCAGCCTTCCCTAGAGAGCTAAGCCAGTATTACTCAACAGAAAAATGAGACAGTGTGTTCCCAGCTGCAAGCCATAAACATGACTGTCAGGCAATACTGTGATGTAAAATTCATGTGTGTATTTGCAGAAATGACACAGGTGTGTTTGTATCAGACATCGTCAAAGGAGGAATAGCAGATACAGATGGGAGATTGATGCAAGGAGACCAGATATTAACAGTGAATGGAGAAGATGTCCGAAACGCTAACCAGGAGGCTGTTGCAGCTTTGCTAAAGGTATTGGGATAGGAGAAGATGGATTAGAGTGAAAAATTGAGATCCAGGTTCTTTGAAAGCTTTAACTTTATTCAGACTGAGGTCAGACTGTTACTGGGATGTCAGTGAAATGAGTTAGGGATCCAAATTTAAACTTCCTGAAATCTAGAGCATTCAGATTTTTATACTTTGCCTGATAAAATTGGGAATAGTGATGGTGCAGAAAGTTACATGTTTATGAACATAGGGCTTATAGAAGACCTTTATAGAATACCATTACCTAGAACAACTGGAAACTTAACACTGTATTTTGTCAAACAAACTGATAGCTGGTTAACTGTCTCACATTTTCGGAACGATACACAGAACTGACTTTGAATGGTGGAAAATTCAGCAGAGTACTTGAACCGAGTGACTACTTTCATAGTTTGTTTGCAAGGGCCTGTAGTGATAGGACAAAAGGGAATGGTTTTAAACCAAAAGAGTAAGTTTGTATTAGTTGTTAGGCAGAAATTCTTTAATGTGAGGATGGTGAGTCACTGGAATAGGATGCCCAGAGAAGGTGTGGATGCCCCATCTCTGAAAGGCCAGGTTGGATGGGGCGCTGAGTAACCTGGTCTACTAGAGATGTTAATGTTTTTTGTAATATATATGTGTTGTACCACCTTATATTAATTAACTACTACAATACTACTTCAGTGACAAGCATTTGGTGTAAGAAACTTCTTTGTTAGAGTTTACTGTTCTTCAACCTATTCTTGATAAATTTTTTGTTCTGATGTCCTTCCCTTATTTCCAAATCAGAATGAAGCCAGAACAGGGTCTGTGTTGTGACAGTGAACTTGTTAGTATACTCTTCTTCGGTTATAGTACTTTTCCCTTCTTACATGATAGTTTTAAAATTTTATTTAAGAACACAGCATTTCTTCTTTGTATGCTGTACCTCTCCTCTGAATAAAAACTCCTTTTCATGTGGGAAGTTTCTTTCATTTTGGCAACCATTTTGGAGTATCTAATTGAAGATGATTCGTTTCCACTTACCATTCATATATTCAGGTTTTAAGTGCTTCATCATTGCTCAGTAGTACTCGTAGTTAATTGTCATAGCCCTGAGAAATGGGCTTTTAAAATACCTTAGACAGATGATTGTTAATAATTGTTTTGTTCACATAGTATAAGTGGAATAAAACATGGTCACTCACATGTAGGCTGTTGTAGTCACTGTTTCCTGTTCAGGCATCCATTCAATATTCATTCATGAGAGTAGGATCAAAAGTGAATTGTCTTGAACGGCCTAAAATGCATTTTGCTGGAAAATTATTTTATAATCTTTGGAAAATTCCAGTGTATTTTAAGTAGAATGAGACTAATAGAATGTGTCATCAGTCTGAGAATTCTGCCTGTTCTTGCAGTATTTCTTTTGAAGTATCCCCTAAAGTATGTGAAAAGACTATCAGCTTTCCCCCTCACTAGACTTAATGGATCTATCAAATGGAAGAATTTAGGAAGAGAGAGAAGGGTGTAATAAAACTAAATGGGAATTGATTAATTCACAAGTTCCATTGGAAAGTATTACCTCCTATTTTCACATATAATTTTAAAATCTCATTTGTGAGATTTGTGAGGATATGTTAGTTCTAGGTACATATTTCCTCAATTTTCCACTTTGAATAAGAGTTGTCCATATGGTTTAATATGACTAAATTCATACAAGCAAAGAGGAATGATTTTGCCTGGGCTTTGATCAAGTCTTTTCCAGGACATTGAGAAGTCAACATTATTTATGAAATAAAAAGTGATTTAGTAATAAATCTTTTTTAATGTCACACCTAAGAGAATAGCAAGAAGATATGAGGTATTGAAACCTTGTTTGAATGGTTGGTTTTGATATATTGGCCTATTACTGTGAATTTTTCTGACAAATGCATGAATCTCTCTTAGGATAATAAAACTTGATAAATAAAGGCAACCTCATTTATTATTAAATTCTTTGAAGGCAGATGTTTACCCTGACAACAGTGAAAGAAAAAGAATTAAAATAACAACAAAACTGAAATTTCTGCATTAATACATTGCAGATCAGTGTCTTCTCTTTATATTACTTATGTTGAAAGTCTAATTTTCTTAGCCTTGTGATAATAACTTCTCTGGGTTTTTTTAAAATAATGTCTTGATTTTTAAATATTTAATTGCAGGGTGAATTTTCTTCTGAGAAATGCATTTTGTGTTGACATGTAAATACTAGATAGTGTAGTTGAAATCTTAAAGGCTAGTGAAAGGACTTTCCAATGTGTGGTCAGTCCATATCACCCAGCTTACTGCTGGGAGTCAGATGCAGAAAATTCACTTAAACTATAGACATTTAGGAAATTTTTCCACGGAAAATTTCATAGTTATATTGGTGTCTATCCAGAGTATCCAAAGTTTGAGAGAGATGAGTAACTTCAGTTAAATTAGTATGTTCTCAGTTATATCAAGAGAAATAATGATTGGGACTTGTTTTTAATTTTTATTGTAAAAATTGTGTTTTCATTGTGACATGTGAATTGCAGTTCAGAAGCTATACCTCATTAAGTGCAATGTAATAGAATAAGTCCTCTTGTGTGATTTTCATGTCTGCATTGTAATACTGATTAGTCCAGTATAAAAAAGTATCCTGCTCAGTATTGAGTATCATGGTGTACTTTGTGTGTGTCACTGATCCTGCCATGAACTCTCTCTGCAGAGTGCTCATTTCAGGATTGCTAGTCCATCATGCTTCCCTCTGTCTGTGTTTGGTTTTTTTTCTTCTTCCACCTTCTAGAAAGTCACTTAAATATTACGGAATTTAGTCTTATAGACAGAAGAGATGTGTTACAAGTAACTGTTTCTTTAGTGTTCCTTAGGTACAGTAAGACTAGAGGTTGGAAGAATAAAAGCTGGACCTTTTCACTCTGAGAGAAGAACATCCCAAAGCAGCCAGGTATGTAACTGGTTAGATTACGAGAAATAATGTTAAATAATGAAAGCAAAAAAAAGATTGGTTTTATGATGGCAATTATCTTTCACTTACCAGATTCAAGATGGAAAAATTTGACAGCTTTTCTATAGCCATTTTATATGTTCAGTTTAGCAAATTGTGTCTGTTACAGACAGGATCCAGCCAAAAATATAATCCAGAAATTACTTTGCTCCAGGCTTCAACCTGGAAGCCTAGAGAACTCCAATTCTCATCAATACCAGAAGAAGAGTCAACTTTTAAACCTCTTAGTTGCTTACAGATTAGTTGGCATGCAGTGGAGTATTGCTTCAGTAAACTTAGGGAATTTCTCCATTCCTTCAATGTTCTTACTGTAATCTTGCCTGCCAGAAGCAAGAAACCTATGCTCTTTCCATCAGGCTTCTTTTATTTATTTTATTGTTGCTCTCATGGTGGATTGTTACAACCTCACATCAATTTTTGCATTTGAAAGCATCTTCCATAGCATAGCAGTTTGCACTGTGGTTCTTTTCAGTAGGAGCTGCAGTTCTAAAAGTTCACAAAATTACCTTAAGACCTTCCTTTGCTTCTGAACTGGGGATGAAAATTACCAATTATTAATCATAAATAGTTTTAAGACGTAATTAAAATTCAAGCAACCAGGTTAAGACAAGACTGACATATTAAGCTCTCTTCAGAATTAGTAATGCAGAACAACCTGAAAACATGGTCTTATTCTAAGATGAAGTTCAGAGTGTTGAATGTTTTGAAGAGTGTGTCACAGTCAGTGAACTATTCTCTCTAGGAACAATGTTGTTTCTTTACTTGCCTTTCAAGTATTGTGAAGATCTTTGTGGAAGTTGTGCAGATCAAGTTGAGTGGAGAGCTTAATCTCAGTTGTAGCTGATGCAGTAGGTGAACATTTGAGAGCCCACATGAGGATGAACTGAGATCTGTCTTTTGTATTCTGTCCTTACTGTGGTACTTGTGGCTCACTTGCATTAGAAGATCTCTGTAAGGTGATAGAGGTGCAGATAACAGGGCCTTGTTGGGCTATCAGAAGAACTTCAAAGCTCTGCATGGGGTTGTTGAAATGCAATCTCTGTTGGTCTAATGATGCTTTAAAAAATCAGTTCTCTGATTCAGTTTTAACTGGTCACAGAAAAAATAAAATAATGCAGAAAATAAACTGAATATAGCAAGTTACA
Organism: Muscicapa striata striata; assembly: GCA_030060385.1. Classification (NCBI taxonomy): domain Eukaryota; kingdom Metazoa; phylum Chordata; class Aves; order Passeriformes; family Muscicapidae; genus Muscicapa; species Muscicapa striata. The sequence continues at coordinate 4,978,871 of JAREIS010000005.1, forward strand.
GTTTTATTTTTAGTGGCTGGGTCAGAGAAGCTCCTCTCTAATCCCAGTCTTACTTTGTATGTAGGTCAGTGAGGGAAGCGGCAGTCTCTCATCATTCAGTTTCCCAGTTTCTGGGTCCGGTGCACCTGAGGTCTTTGAAAGTGGCCTAAAGAAGAATACCAGTAAGTTGGAGAGTTTTTTGGTGCTTTCAATATTTTATACATGTGAACTGGTAGCCGAGATCTTTCTGTTAAAATGTTATAACTATGGGATGTAGGCCTCAAAGTGATTCCTTAGTGAAATGCTGTAGAAGCGATTACTGCTCAGTACATCGTATATGTCTTTTAGTCGCTTTTTATGAAATAAACTAGCAACTTCTTATGTCAGCAGCTAAGATGCTGACAATCTAAGTTGAGCCATAATTTTGTATTTAACCTAATTACATCATATGACAAGCTGTCTTATTCATAGAAATCCAGATACATGTAGAATGGCTGTCTCATGCTTAAATTTAGAACAAAGCTATTTCTGATCAAAGTATTGCTAGAAAATAATGAGTTTTTTCTATCCTATTTGAGCATGCATAGCAGTCTTATTCCAAAAGTTATTTAAATGGAGAAAATGATTGATTCTTTCACCTATTCTAGAAGTACTTATTGCAATAATCGGAAATAGAAGTATTTCAGATTATTGTAATGTTGGCCACTGTCAAAATCAGATTGAAACATATATAATAAACAAAAAGTTAGAACCATCATAGTGACTTAGATAACTTTACTGAAAAAGTTTTCTAGGAATGCTAGTTTAACTTCCTTTTTTTTATTTATTTTAATTCATTTGACAGCAGCTTCTGAAATACAGGGACTAAGAACAGTTGAAATAAAAAAGGTAAGTTGTAGCATGCAGTGGCATGTGTTAATAATAGGTTTTGTAGATGTTGTCAATAGGTGTCTTTACAGAATGAAACTACTTAAGTCAAGGCTTATTCATTCTTTTAGGAAAGGAACAGGAAGGTAATTTGTCTGTCTTCTAAGTTCAGGACTGTACAATCTCCACTGCCTATATTTTTATGTAAAGTAGTGTGACTTATGCTATTATGTTTTGTGAGTTGTGTTGGAAGCAAAAAAAAGGAAGAGCTACTGGGACCCAATTTTATTGTTACCAGATTGAGTTAATGCAGAGTCTGTTTTGGTAAAGTCAGGGAATTGTAACAAAGTTGGAAGGCTGATTTTTGATACTTTTCTTCACACATGTTTTTAATGAGTAGGCTCTTGCATGACAGCTGCCAGGTTTTCAAGTGAAATTCAGTCACCTTCATTATGCATGTAAGCTTAGTTATAAATCTTATTTTCCAAAATATTTATATTTATTTTTCTTTGCTTGGCATCTAGTTCACTTGATTACATGGATTGTATTCATCCAGTCTCTTTTTACAGTGGAATCTGCAAATACCAGCTTGCAATGGCGGTTTTTACAGTGTGGTATTTGAGTGTGGTGCAGTGGTAAACAGCTGGTTTTGATCTTCAGCGTTTGGGCACTAGGGGGAGCATAAAGATTAATTCTAGTCTTCAGGGTATTCATAGTAGGATATTCATGTAGACAGTACTGAGGACAGCAATCCCATCTCATTGGTTTTCCTTGCTCAGACCTCTGTGCTGACATTGAGTCAGGTGCTGAACACTGTCATTATTTAGTTTGGTTAAGATAAAACACAACTAAATCAGCAAATTTTCACCTACCACTGAGAAGAAGAAACATTCATTCTGGTCTCTCTGCTTTCTTTAAGTGTTGCAAAGTATATAAGCTTAAAAACTGGCTTGATGCAGGAATTCTAATTTTCGTACAATAGGGGGTTTAGCGATCTTTTGAGGTTAGCCTACAGTTCTCTGTGTTTTTCTTTCCAGAAAAATCTAATCTTTTTTTTAATTGCTGTAACAGAGCCCTGCAGATTCACTCGGAGTGAGCATTGCTGGAGGTGTAGGAAGTCCTCTTGGAGATGTTCCTATATTTATTGCCATGATGCACCCAAATGGAGTTGCAGCTCAGACTCAGAAATTAAGAGTAAGTTAATTGTTAAGAGAGCTGTAAAGATTGCATGGGTAATGCACTGTAATTACTCTAGACAGATAGTAAACCAGCAGTTCAGTGGTACAGTCATAAGTACTTCTGGCTGTGAAAAGAATTCTTGCTGTTTGGATTGATGAAAAGGAACTCTGGTTGCTAGCATGGAAAAGCGTAGTTGCTGGCACAAGCTGACTTAAAGGAGGTCCTAAAACAGTCTTGGATCTTAGAGTTAGTCAGCTTGTGAAAATTAAAAGCATAGAAAGTGGTTCAGAAGGATGCATTCTATAAACGAGTGCCTCTGCTGACAGTAGTGGTCATTCCTGCAGTGTAGGTATGCAGTCTGTTTTATCTCTCATGTTTCCTATGCTTAGGATAAAGAGAGTACATTTTAGGCTCTGAGTTAGAGTGGGAGATTTTATCTGAAACTGTACTTAAATGCATGCTGTATTCAATCTTCATCAAAGGTGGTTGAATTTGACTCAGGTTTCTTGGAAAATGTTATTTCAAGATGAAGTCAAACAGAATCTCTGATAATTTGCTACTGCAGTCTGTCTGTCTTCCGGTGACATGCAAAATGCCTCTGTTTTTTTAACGTGTATTTCTAGAGTTTTAGGATCAGTTCTGTAAAGCATAAGTACTTTTTACACTTGTTATACTAAACTGGTGTAATTTGCTGATTCTGATGTTGAATTACCTGCCTTGATACTGGGTCATTTTGTAGCTCTGCTATTTTTGAAAGTGACAAATAAATCCATATAACTGAGTTCAATTTTCTACATTTTCTTCTGTAGGTTGGGGACAGGATTGTTAGCATCTGTGGAACATCTACTGAGGGCATGACTCATTCCCAAGCTGTTAATATCTTAAAAAATGCTTCAGGCACTGTTGAGTTGCAGGTAAAAAATCCTCAGTGACATTTTGAATATATTCTGAATACTGCTTTGCCAGCTGCTACATTGAACTATTTTAGTGTCAGCATTCTTATATCACTGATTTCCAACCTCTGTTCCTAGGTTGTAGCTGGAGGAGAAGTGAGTGTCATAACTGGTCAGCAGCAGGATCCACCTACGTCCAGTCTTTCATTTGCAGGACTAACTTCAGCTGGCATTTTTCAGGATGATTTAGGGTCAGTAACTACAGAATGTACAGCCTCTGTACCCTCTTTAGACAATATTCCACCTATTCCTATTTCCAGATTATAGCAAATAATGGATGACATTTTTGGCTTAGCCATGATTAACATATTTGATATGTTAATCATATCAAATCATATAATATATCATATCATATATCATATCATATCATATCATATCATATATGTTAGGGCACCTATGGTCCATAGGTCCTCTTCTGCATTTTTCATGTTGCAATTTGCTGTGCTGCGGGTTTTTTTGGTTTTTTTACTCTCACTGTAGAGCTGTGATGTGATCTGATTTCTTCTCCAGCCTCTATTGCCTCACTGAAGTTGGCTAGCTGGTATTAATTGATACACCCAGAAATTCTCTTTTCACTGTTGTACCTGTGTTTCCATAGTGTGCTCACTAGTGCTGGGCAATTAGGAGTATCAAATGTTTCTGGTATACAAGGTATACTGCTTCTTATATTCTTCAAGGTGCATTGTGTAAACAAATTTTGCATCAAATGCTGTCATAAATTTGAGGCATTTTTCTTTTAGGAATGGGGAAAGAGAAGAAGGATTCTTTAGCCACAAATACCTACTTTGAAAAGTAGAATTCCAAAATTTCTTACTAATCAAAGTATTTGTGGGGAAATATACCTATAAATTATCTGTATAATATACACCTACATACAAATATACAGTCATCTATTAGGATAGAAGCAATTAGACCTTAATAGCATAAACTACTATTTGTAGTTTTAGCGGAAAGGGAAAATGTATTAGTTAGCTTAAAAGGAGTAATGTTTTTTTTCTATATATTAAATCCAAACTTCAGACAAAATACTCTTTCCTTTTTCTTAGACCTCCTCAGTACAAGACCATTACTCTGGACAGAGGACCTGATGGCCTTGGCTTTAGTATTGTGGGTGGCTATGGCAGTCCCCATGGAGACTTACCCATTTATGTGAAGACAGTGTTTGCAAAGGTAGATGGAAATTTATTCAATCAATCCATTTATTAGTTCCTTGCAGTTATTGTTCTAAATCATGTCCTGGGTTTGCAGTTAAAAGAATGTTACAGTTTCTCACAGCTTTTCCTTGCTAGTGCAAAGGCTAATCAAAATGTTCTTGCAGTATTGAAGGCTGTAATCTTCAAAAGATTGAGAATTTCCAAATATACATGCTTATTAGCAGAGTCTTGTCCACCTCTCGAGACTGGAATTGTGTAAACACTTAGAAAAAGGCTCCCTCGCCTTATATTTAGAGTGTGTTTACTTCAGGTAGTAGAGGGGAATGTTTTATTGAACTCAGACTGGACGTTGTGAGAAGTTCAGGTGCTGACCTGGATTTGGTAATTTGGATGGCTCCAGGAAACAATAGAGTCAGAGAAAACTGGAATCATAAATGCTATTTTTTAATGATAAATCAAAGTATAAAGCTGTTTTTTAACACCACTTCATAAAAGGTTCTCCAGGTCTTGAAAAATGATACTTCTATAAAACTAGGGTTTAAATCTTATACTAGCTGGGAAAACTGGGTTAAGGGAACCAAACAATTGTGTAAATACAATTTCTAAATGTGGAACTTAGACCAGGCAGGGTGTACTGCAGAATTAACAGTCTTCACAGCAATTGGCTCTATGTTTATCCCTGAAAATCAAAAATGTTGCAAGAGGTTTACTTTTCAGGACTGTGTGTCAGGAAGAAAAAGAAATACATAAGTCCACAGTTACTTGTTTTATCGTTCCAGGGTGCAGCAGCAGAAGATGGACGCCTCAAGAGGGGGGATCAAATAATTGCTGTGAATGGGCAGAGTTTAGAAGGGGTGACCCATGAGGAAGCAGTTGCTATTCTGAAAAGGACAAAAGGAACAGTCACTTTGACTGTATTGTCATGAGCTGGCTGCCTGATGGATTAGGGTCAATAATACAATGTTGTTTACTTTCCACATAGTAAAGAGTATGGAAATGTTTATGTAGTCTTCTTGCTCTTTCAGCTTCACAGGACTGTATTACAACACTGAAAAAAATAACATTTAATCATATTTTTGTATATATTAGAAGTGTTTCTCTTTCTGACAAACCACTGGGATGAAGTTATGTTAACTATGGAAACACATGGATATTCTTCCTATTAGTGAGTCACTACAAGAAAAGGAAAGTTTTCATTAATAACTGCACAAGAAAACAAAAATGTTTTGGTAAGAGACTTTGGATATTTGAATAATGTTGGAAAAATTATAAATTCACCAAGTCAGCAAGGGAGTTGCATGGGTCGCAGTCATCAGAAAACAGGAATAAGGTTATTGAAGAGAGGAAATATTACTCCAACAGAGATTTGGGAGATAAGGGGAAAAGTCTGTAATCTGGAGGCAGATGGTTAACAGACTGGATGGTTCTTTGGAATTAGATGATTTTTATGGTTCCTTTCAATGCAAACTGTTCAATGACTGTATTATTTCACAATGCTCAAGTAGAAAGAGCTAGGTTGGTGACTTGGGTGGATTATTTTGATTGTCTTTTTGTTCTTTTAAATTTACTAGTGTCATGGTGTATCAAAAAAAAAAAACCCACTGTGTTTCACTTAGCTTAGGTTTGAGGGTTTCATTGTTTTGGTGGCAGGGGTGTGTTGGTGGTAGTGATGCTGGTTTGAGGTTTTGTTTGTTTGTTTTGTTTGTGGGTTTTGTGGGACTTGTGCTCAGGGCTGAAAAGTCCATTACTAGTGGAAAGTATTCCTGGTGATTGAGAATGCCCAGCAACTGCAGTATTAGAAGAACTGGACTTTTAAAATAGGAATATTTTATAGTCTGTATGGGTCAAAACAACTTTCCTAATATGAAGTGTCTGTAAGCAAAGGTCGTCCTCTTCCAACGTGCAAGACTACATACAGGATCGGTGCAGACGTTTCTGCAACCTGCTTGCATCAGAGCCATGAACAAACCTCTCAGAGCAGCTCTGCTTAGCTGCCAGCAGATGTCTGCATATTGCCAGTGGGAAAGGAGTTGACATTTATGGTGTTGCTGCCATTATCACTAGCAGCAAAGGTAGAGTTCTCCTTGACTGAGGAGGCATACAGCCAGGAAGTAATGGGTTGAGGATGGGTAAAGACCTGAAAATGACTCACAGTGGAGGTGAGTAGTAATACAGCAGTGAAGGTTTGCATCAGTAATAAGCAGAAGAGCTTATTTGACTGCTTGGACTGCTACAACTGTTATTTTGGGGATATTAACTTTAGAGGCACAAATAAAAGTGTCTAGTAACTACAATGCAAGTGGAGCTGTTCTTTGATCAGCAGCATGGTCAATAAATGCATCACTTTCTCATCACTAAAACTTTATCTAAAAACTGCACTCAATGTAACTCTTAGCTGATTGTAACCTGCCTGCCTTGGCCTGCCCTGCTCTTAGGAATCTGGCAGATAAAGCATGCTTTTCCCATTATTTATTTTCCTGCAGAAAAAATTAGCTGAGTCTTTTGAGAGAGGATAGTATGTTATTTAGCAGCAGTTTTAATTAGTGAAAATGGAATTTTAGCAAGAAGGCCACTATCTCAACTATCACGTAAGAGAAATATGAACTGAAAATGCAGGCAGTGGTCAGGCCATTATTAGGGGATAATACAAAAGACTAGCGTTCATTTTAGTGGGTCACAAAAGCATTATTGGGATGTCTGTCAAATAGTATTAACAAATTGATAGCTATCTGTAAGTGAATTAACAAAAAAACCCACTCTCTTTGGCTTTTTAACTGTTCTAGAAGTTACACTGTGGTAGGGTAAGATGCAATAAACTAGATGGTATCATTACTGGATGCTGCTGTTATTGAATTGCTTTTGTACTCATTGCTTGCATAGAGAAAGGCCTACATTAGAGTATGTAAAGTCACTTTAAATAGTACCTATATTTGTAACAGAAGTAGTGTACAGCTATTTTGCTACTGCTTTATTTGCTCTATTGTCACAATGGGGGATTTAAATTAATAAATTCCAAACTGTTATGATGAAATAAAGTTCTGTGTTTGTTACTGGTTGCTTTATAATGGCATGCTTGCATTATTCATTCTGTTGCAAAAGATTAATTCAAAGCAATTTAACAGTTTAAAAAAGGCATTACTCTTGATGTGAACCTTAAAACATCATCTAAAAATTGATTTTTTTTTTTCAGATTTTATCTTCATTTGTAAACCTTTAGCAAATTAATGAAACTGTGAAGCTGTCCTGCTTTTTTGTAATAGAGAGCATTAATCATTGTTTAAAAAGCATTCCTTCTGGCATGGGATGTGCCATGAGGGACAAAAATAGTGGGCCATGGAGCTTGGGACTCAGAGAACGGGCTCTTCCCCAAACCCCATGCCAGGAAACTGTTGCATGACCACTGCTTAGTGGCTGACATGCACTGGATCATGTGCACTTTTCAGGCTTAGGATGTTTGATTTTCTTTATCATTTTGTATTCAACACAACTTTACAGTCACAGGGGTTAGTCCTGTAAGGTGCTAGGTGCTGTGCCAGTTCTGCCAAGTTTTATGGTTTTGGTTACATTTTTTCCATATGTTTGGAACAGTGGCATCTTAAAGGCTCCATCCCATTATCTGGTCAGATATCCAACCTTTTCTTTTAACTTTGCTTAACTCTCAGCTATTTATTGCTGAGTGGTAATCAAAATGGTATTAATAAAAAGGTCTTAATTGTAGAATGGTATTAATGAAAGAGACTGTCACTTTTTGAAAGCATGGGTCTGGACAAAGGACAGCTGATTCATAGGAATGTGCATATTTCATTTCTTGACAGTAAGCAGGTATTGTTGGCATGGCTGCTTTTCTGATCATTCCTCTGATAGATTTTATTTCTGGGTTAGCTTTATGGCAGCAGTAGTAATATTAATTCTCAGCTGGGAGAAGGGTTGGAATTTACTAGCTATTGCTGATCCCCTTTCCTTCACTCTACTCAGTCTCTTTTTATAAGAAAAAAATAAAAAGAATCTGTATATTCTGTAGGCCTAGATGAAGAAAAAAGTGTCATCTTTGTTGTTCAGTGTCAAGAAGATGTTTTGTTTTGCTGACAGAGACTTGCAAGTAATGTGGAAGTACTTAGTACTTTTAATACTTCTTTTGCAAAGAAAGCCTTACCTCAAAATGGGAATGACACTGGAAAGGGGCAATTGTTAGCTTTCTACACATACTTTTTCTTGCTTTTTAAAAACAGATAGTTCAAAGCATCTAAAATATTCCTGTGTAGAGGGCACTTCTGTTTTGAAATCCAGTTGAAACTACTAAAAATAAAGTTATCATATTCTTTACGGATGTTATTGAAACCGTAAATATTTTTAATAGTGAACAGTATTGTCCTTAGCATGTTCAACACCTGCAGTATGGATTTTTCTTTTGTAAATGTTTTTTTGCATGTTCCTCAACAGACAAGTAGATCTTTAATATAATGTGTTTTAGTCCATAGCCAGTGTTACAGTGTAATGCATTAACCTGTGAAGTTTGGCCACCTGTATTCATGGAAGTGGTAACAATGACAGGTAAGAAGATCCAATTCAAACACTTGAGAAGAATACATCTAATGGAAAATGATGCCCAAGTAGATTGAGGTTCCTATGTTCTTCTGTCATAAAATCTTCTTAAGCTTTCTTCTCCCAGTGAAAATGATTGTTTGAAATGGGTAGAAAATTATAGATGCTGCTTCTCTTATTTTATTAGAAAGGAGATTAAATTCTGGTAAGATGTTAATTCTAAAAGCTGTGTATACCTGCGCTGAAAATAACAGAATTTTCCAAACTAAATTATTAGTTTTCAGCTGGAGATTCTTTTGTTTAATTGCAGCAGCAAATTGGTTTGTGAAAGTGAGCCAAGCAAGTTTTCACTTACTGTTTCTCTTCAGACTACGTTCTATTCAGACCATTGTTTTTAATCTTCATAGAGGTAGCTTAAATACTTACTTTTTTTGACTGCTTTGGATTTTTTCCATGACTACATTGGATTTTCAAGTGCTTGGAGTTACATGCCCAGTTTGTTCATAGAAAAAGCTTTTTCTCTAAGAGGGAAGGCTTTGAATTTGCTAACACTCGTTAGTATTTTCTGGTGTTTCAGCCTTTGGTATTTTGTTAGTTAAGATTGCACTTTGTTAAGTGAATTCTTTTTAATTAAAAGTATGCTTTGATTGACCAAGATAAACATTATACCTACAAGAGATTTAATGTTCTTCTTGAGTATTTCTGTGGGATGTCGATTGCCTTTTTGAGTCCTGTGCAGCACTGTTCAGCAACAGAGTGTCAGTTTGGTGTGTTTTCAAAGGGTTTTGTATATGCTCCTCACTATCCACAGGCACAGAAGAGGACATGATACCAGGACTCAGAGAACTGAGGGCATGGCGTACATTTAAATGATGCATTATTGGATTTTCACTACTGCACACCAGTTAGAGATAAAAAAGTTTCTTCTTTGGGCGCCTTACATAAGAACATGAGAAGTCTTTTCAGACTGTAACTTTCAAGTACCTCATTATCACAGAGATGCCACTGTGTCCAACATTATGGGTTTCACATCATTGGGAATTTTACAAAAAGCAGTGGGAGCAGCACCTTGGGTAGTTAGTAGGTAAAGTTGTACTGTCTTATGGGGGGAATATTTATCAGAAACTGTCAAAAAACATATAGAGTTTGTTTTGACTGAAAAAATATATTAATTATTCATTGTTAAATGGGAGTATGTCTGTCGGAAGTAGAAAGAATAGTATTGCAAATGAGATAGATAGATAGATAGATCTCAATACAGACCCAATTACTAGGGCAGGAGATGTTCACTGGAATTCGTGTTTGTGACAGAGACCGCTTAAGAGAGGTGATAATAAAAGATTGTCACATGGGGAAAGCATTAACCTTTGTTACTGTCACCAAGACCACAAGAAGGGTAAAAGTTCCAGTTTTTTTTTTTTTGTTTGTTTTGTTTTTTTGTTTTGTTTTGTTTTTTTACTCATAAGTTCACACTAGCTCTTTTTCCCAGATTTTTTTTTTCCCCAAGTGTAGAGTTCCTCTGAAGGTGTTTTTCTGAACTACATCTCTGACAGTGTAATTCTTCCAAGAAGATGTTATTCTTCCTATACCCATGAAATTAAAAAAAAAAAAAAATTCAGTGTTTCAAATACACAATTTTCTTGGGTTTGATGAATATATACGCATATGGGTAGTACAGGAAAATGTTAATGTTAGAATTCTCTTGGGGAATCCAAGCAACACCCAGTGTCTTGGCTGGAGACTACAATTTTGCTGGTTGAGGAATTAAGTTGCACAAGTGATACATCTTGTGAAATCAGTGTTGTTTCATGGTGATATTAAGCCAATACCTGCTGCATCGGCAGCTTCTTTTTACATGCATCTAGGTCATACACTGTCGAATTGTCGTGTCCTGGAAAAGATAGTGTAAGAGAAGTTCTAGAGTCCACCATTTCTGATTGCAAGGCATGATTGAAAACTGAGGTCCAGCAGTGTCTTGGAAGAATAACTGTAGTCTATCTGTATGAGAGTTTTAACTCTCAGGCAGACAAAAGCTCAAGTTGGCTGCTCTTTGTCAGATGTGGTGGTCAGCAACTCGCCTGTGGGTGCAGCAGGCTCCAGAGGCACTCCTTGATGGGGCTGATGCATCCTGGCACTTTTCAGTCCTGCGTACCAGTGCATACCACAAATTTCACTTGTAGCTCTGGAAATTGGCTTGGGTGGCTGGTGGAATGTGGGGGTTTTTAAAAAGTTCTGCTCTTCAGTCCTTGAGCATCTTGGCTTAAATTTAAAGAGCATGTAGAGGAATTTTTTGTGCCTTTATATCCAGTTCTATCAGGTACCTCCCTTTTAAGCATGTACATAAGGAGAAGTACTGCACTCAGATTTATTATTAATAATTAGAGGTTTTCTAACTAAATATGTATGTTAATTATTTCACAAAAATGTTTGTGGACACACTCTCTTGGCAAAGCTTTTACAGCCTCTTTTATGACATTGACAGCAGTGACTACCTTTTTGTTAAATTAACAAAACCTTTGCAATAAGGATAAATTTGGGCAGGAAGGAGAATTGCTTGAGACAAGGTAGGAACCTCCTGATCTGAGCTGATTTTCCTATTGTGACTGAGCATGCCCTTTTCAATCTATGCCTTATTTTCCTAGGAACAATTGGGCTTTTGTTTGTTTCAAATGGAAGCTGACCGCCAGAATTCTGTGTATAGTCTCCCTCTGGAAAAAGGTTTTTTTTGTATTGTGGTTGCTAGAGCAGGAACAAAAATAATACAACTGGGCCTTTGCTTTAAGTGCAGATTTCTGGAATATTAAGATTTAGTAGAAATAGCTCATTAACAGTTTATTGTTTGCTGTAGTATGTTCTCTTCTTTCCACTCTTAGGTCAGTCTCTTCAAAGCTAGCTATTTTTATTTTGCCAGCAGCTAAACCATTCTTGTCTGCACTTCTGCTCCCATTTCTTTTGATTGTTGTGTGTATTGGGCTGGGGGGTGGAATTATGTGTGAGGGGAGGGTGTCAAAGGCTGGCTGTGTGTTCATGCATGTGTGTGCATGTGTAGATCTGGGAATTAGTACTGTGTAAGTAATGACTATTGGCTTGCAGATATTTTCTACCAGGTATGGTTTTTTTTTCTTAAGAAAGAAATTCAAATAGGTACTCTAATCATATTTAATGTAGGTTAAATAGGTTCTCAAAGGATTTTTTTAAAATATATATTTGATCTAATTTAATGTCAGGAAAAAATGCAGCAGAGGCTTTATCTGTTTCTTCTTTGTGATTTTGTGATTCCTAGGGAACTTTTTTCTGATGTGAATATACATCTTTCCCATTAAGAAGTTTAACAATGAAACACATTCCAGGTTCTGCTTTCAGGACAGTGAAGTCCTGTTTGAAGCTGAGAAATGTTTGGGTCTGGGATATTGATGCTATGTTTCTGGAATCACCTCATGAAGTATGAATATACTTCAGGGTTTCTCACTGATAGAAGCCCTTGTTTAGGCCTGTGTGAAAGACCTTACATTCATAGGATTGTTCCTGTGAGGAATTATACTGAGTTTTACTTTGGTGATAGTTTGAACTCATATACATGTATTACTTACTCACACTTGAGTATAAACTTTGAATCTATTGGCCAAGCTAACAAATCTCTGCTCAAGCCAAAAGTGGCAACCTGAATTGGGCTGGTTTCCTTCTAATTGTCAAGGAGGAGATGAGCCAAACAAATGTTGGGCAGCCAGCACGAGACTAAGGTATTTACTGGCACCTGGCAGCCCGTGTGCTTGTCTCTATTTTGAAAGATTGCAGCAATTGCCATAATATGAACTTCCAACTCAAAAGTGAATTGTATTAACAGGAGAGGGGTAAATTAAACTAGCAAGTAGTAGAAGAGAGGAAGTGCTCACCTATTTATGCAAAAATAGGCGTGGAGATGGCTCTGTGAGTGTTTCTCTTGTTTTACAAAACCAATAAGCAAGGTGTTTGTGCAGTCTGCTGCTGATTTCAGCTTGTACACTTAGCATGAGAGCTTCAAGTACTGAAATGGGAGAGGCTCTTTGGCTCTACTACACAGCCCCACATACACACCTTGAAGTCATACTAGCCCTTGGAAGAAGGACCTAGATGGTTGATAAAAGCTGTCTCGTTTAGCTACATTTATACACATGGATAATTTTCAGTAATAGCCACTAGATAGCACTAGAGAATCAAGGAAAATCTCAAACAGCATGGGTTGCAGAGATTTAAACGAGCCCAAGCACTCCAAAACAGCCAACCATTGGAGCCCGTTGTTGGTGTGCAGCTCATATCAGCAACCTAATGAAAATTATTCAGTCAGGAGAATGTTATTTTAACTTCTGGTGTATTTAAAATGTCTACACTGATGTATTTCCAAGCAGAAAACCACATAGCAGTAGCTTGAACAGTTACCCTATTCTGACCCTGGTTTTAATGCTTTTGAACTTTATTGAAAACCACAACCTTCAGCAAAATATGCATTGAATCCAAAATGCTTAATACTGGCTATCCTGAAGTGAATGCTTTAAAATAAAAACACACCTCTAAAAATATCCATAGGGATATTATGCTTTCCAAAAATATGCTTAAAAAAAAATCCTCAGTTTATTTGCAGAGAGAATAAAAAGTCTGTCACTGTCTGTTTTCCCTGCCCCTAAGTTTATCCTTTGCAAAATTATTTGTCGTTTTTTGTTTTTCCTGTATAGTTTAAGGTTTTGAAGAAATCTTTGCTGATTTCCTGTATGAGAAGCCAGGGAGTGATCTTTCTAATTTCTTCTATGAAACCAGTAAGGGAACTGCTTCTACTTTCTTACACATGGCCTTTCAAGAAGCCCCATATCTAGAAATTTTTTCTAAAGAGTTTGGAAAACCATACAGGTTTTAGGAGAAAGACATGGGTTTCTGCCTGCATGTGCAGTGCATTTTCATAGGTTTTGCAGACCTCTTGCAAACCATATACTTCATGCACATAAGTAGTTTTGCTTTGCACATTCATAAACAGGTTTTTTTGCAGTCTTGAGGAATATACGCAGGTATGTATGGTGCTGAGGGTGCTGTGCAAGGTAAGAACTTGGGTGTCTCCTCTGAAAACTGCATTCCTTGATTCAGTTTCAAAGTAATTTCCAAGTAATTACAAATTCTTCTGTTATTTATTAACAGGGGTTTTATACCCGATGCCACATCCTCCTTTGATAATGTCTTGAGAGTTTTACACAAGGATCTAAAATCTGAAGTTTGATGGTCTTGAACTCTTAGAGTAATGTTGTCATGAAGGAGAGATTCATAATCAGCTTAGGGCATCTGGCTCTTGTGGCTTGCTTCTGAAGTACGTTAAACAGACTGATATCAAACTATGCAACTGTACTGGGGCTTATTTGCTATAGGCATGCTTCATCTTAGGTAGGGGACTTCAAAGACCTCATTCTTGGATGTCATTGATAGGAGCTCGCAGGAGTTCCCAGTGGACTGGGCTGATGCATGTGTGAACTCATTCAGCCAGTGAACTGTTTCTTGCAGAAATGACAGCCTGTTATCAGGAGATTCATGGGCTGTCTTGGGCTGTACTTGCTTGCACTTACAGTATACCCAGAATATCATTACCTACCAGTTTCTGTAAGTTCACCTTTTCCCGACAGTATGTGAGAGGCACATGTTTAAACTGAAGGTTGATCATCTGTTTCTCTACAATTTAAATGAAGGTTTTGCAGCTCTCCTGCTTCTTCCCAGGCCAGTCCCTCAACTGCAGCTTGGAGGGCTGAACTTCCTTAGTGATAAGAGTCCATAATGAAGGCGAGGAGCAGAGTAAGGTTTTCAGTCACACTTTCAGGCTGCTTCAGGCATCCTTTAGTAGTTGACAGCTATTTGCAGTTGCCAGGCCATTAAAGTGGTTCCCTACAGGACTAGGAAGTGAGCTAGTGTTACAGTTCAACTAAAGCAAGATTGGCAGCTGACACTGTACTAGAAATCCTTCCAGCTCCTTTTTGGTCTTACATTTATTGCACATGTTACTCCATTCTCAAATGCAGCAGATTTTGCAGCTTGTGTTGCCTCAAGTGCCAGTGGCAGGGAAGCTGTTTTTGTAAGTGCTATGAAAACAAGTTCCAGCAAAACTGATCTTTATCAAGTCCCATTGAAAAGGCTGCACATACTGAATAGTGAAACAGGCCAGTTAAATTTTAATCTGGGTTACATAAAAGGTTGTTCTTAAAGTGGCACATATTGGCATTGTTCTCACACCCGTTAACATAGAGCCAGAAAGTGAAAAGGCCAAGAGACATGTAAAACCTCAGTGTGAATCCATCTATGCATGTGTGTATAAGCAACTTCTAGGTAGGGTAAGCAGCATCCTGCTTATTGCAGAGTTTTGTTTTTCCCATGTGGAGTGTGGAGATGGTGCCTTGCAGATTATGAGTTACGTAATTCAACAGCTCTTTTGGAGGGAAGAGTCCGAGTTTTGGAGACCTGCTGTCAAAACATTGAGAATCTTTTTCATGTAGGTTTACAGGGGTAGCAAAGCTGTGCCTAGAAGCCTGTATATGGCCTGAGCAAGGAAGATTCCCCAAACAAAGCAAAATAATGAAATACTTGGGCATAAGACAACCTGCATTTAGCATATTAGAAGTAGTAAAATTTAGTTGAATTGCCCACATACAATTCTAGCCATTTAATTTTGAAAGTAAGGACTCTTGGTTGCCCTTTTTTT
The DNA here is from genome assembly GCA_030060385.1 of Muscicapa striata striata. Lineage (NCBI taxonomy): Eukaryota > Metazoa > Chordata > Aves > Passeriformes > Muscicapidae > Muscicapa > Muscicapa striata. The sequence continues at coordinate 4,994,251 of JAREIS010000005.1, forward strand.
TTTTGAAGGAACTGGAGTTACCACAAGGAAGTAGTAAGTGAAGGCACACAGGCCTTGGTAAACCAGATTGTGACTCCCAGGAGATGTAGGATGGCATCAGTGCAGAGCAGGAAAAATGAGAACACAAACTGATGCTTTAGCTTTTTGGGAGTTTTTCTAATAGTATTTCTAATCTGTAGTGAAACCTGAAGCAAGATTTTTTCCCAACTAATCTCTGATCTTTAATATATAGTTTAAAATATTTTATTCATAAAATGTTTCTTTTCTAATTAACTTTATTTTAAAATTAAATGGAGTTTTTGTATGGAATTAAGAACATTTTTCTTGTGTTATAAAGCTGCACTTTAGGGTATTTTAAGATCTAAGAGCAAGTAAATTGTAGCATTCCAAATTGAGACATCATTTACATACCTGTGATGCCTATTAATCTACATCAGAGGCCTTTCATATTTACTCCTGTGTATCTCAGATGATAAAATGGCCCGAGGCATTTGGTTACCCTTTGGTTTCAAATGCTCTTTCATTAGCATTGGGTATGACTTCATTTAGATGCAGGACTGCTTCTCAAATTGCCATGGGGAAATTTTTGCTTGTTTTACTTTTTGCATGGGAATTAAGTCTAATCAAAATCCCAGGAACACTGCTGTAACTGGAAGTTAATCAAGCGGATTGAGTGGCCAGCTGCTGGGAGTAGTAGTGGGGCCAGGTGAGAATGGTACATGCAGAAGCATTTGAGGAGAAAGAGTACAAAACAACCTCAAGAGTTGGAGGGCCAAACTTAATTTCCTTAACCTTTTTGCTGCTGTCTTTGGGAAAGCACAAAACCTCCTTGTTAACTATATTTGGTCCTCTACACAGTGTTAGCTGTGTCTGCAGTGCAGTGAAATCTCAAAATGGTGAGTCATTCAGCCCTCATCTGTGAGGAAAGATCAGGGCAGGGGGGGAGAGTTAGAGATAGGGAGATGGTCCTCCATTTTGTCACAAAAGCTGTCTATTTTATAAAGCTTAGTTAGGCTCAATCTGTGGCCCAGGAAAGCTAACCACACAGTAAAATAGCATGGTTTGTTGAACAAAAACAATTGCTGAACCCACACTTGACACATTTTAATGATTAAACCTGACTTCCTCTCCTCTGTTGCTGTGGTCTTACACTTGCTCGCACCAAATCTATGTGGGTAATTGTTTGCTTGTATACATTGCCAAGCATTATTTAATTTAAAAAAATGTGCTTGGCAGGGGGAGTTGGAAGCTGGAAAAACAGAATTTCTGTCAACAATGCAAGTGGTTCCCAAAAAAGCAGAGTGAACATGTGTGCAAGAGAAGAAGTGTGCAAAACATAAGCAGTGCTGTGTGTAGTTGCTGATAATCCCAAAAGCAAGCATTAGCAAAGGTATCTGACTGAAAACTTTAGGAGCCACAGATCACTATGCTATCCTGTCAGGATAAGGAAAGGCAGGGTCAGCCTTTCCAGTGCTCTGTAGTCCCAGTTCTAGTGCTTACAGTGCATCTGAGTAAGGCCCAGCTCAAGAAAGCAGGAGAATGTTCCTGCCTATGTGTTTCTCCTGATGACAAGTGGCTTGGGAAAATTGTGCTACATCTCTTAATAATCAGTGGGGGACATCTGCTAAACCATCTCCATCTGGTTTTCATTGAACAGCAGACTGTCTTCTACATGTCTTACAGACTGCTGTATTTTAATCCCTGAAGACACTTAAGATTAAGCAGGTACACCACCAAAATAAAACAAAAGGACCTGTTTTTGAAGTGTAGCTACCCTAAAAAACTGCCGTTGTATTATGTTGTGTTCAGAGGAGACTGTGAAAGTAAGCAGCAGACAGTCCAAAAGATGGGTAAAGTTTAAAACTAAGCCCAGCTCTAGAGAGAAGTAGTTAATATGTCTTGTATGCTTTATTGATAGGCTCCTAAGATAAGTGATGTGGGAAAACATATCTGAATTTCAGCTGGCACATTTTCCCTCTCTATCCATGTAATCATTGTTTCCTTTCTTGCTTTTCCAAAGACCTATAATTACTGCTTGAGCAGACAAAACATGCAATTGGAATTAAGACAACTATAGTAAGCAGCTGTCTTTATGTTAGTGATCAAGTCAAAGAGGGCAGATCTGAATTAAATTTGCAAAGCATAAATTTTCCTTGTAGCCAAATCAACAGAAAGTAACTCACCCCTTATCATCTGCTCAATGAAAGCTTCCAGCAGTTGTACTGTAAATATACCCTGAAACTACTGTTATAGAAAAATAGTTGTTGAGCAGTCCAAATGCTTTAAGGGATGATCATTCCAGTGGTGTCATCAGAGCTCCCTGGCCCTAAGGGGACAAGAGCAAATGTCCATTTTTTGTCCAAATGTATATTTTTCAGCCAACATGTAGTTGTGATGAGATTCCAGCTGCACAATTTGACCCATTGAAGGTAAAAATTCCTTTTCATTGCCATGGGTACATGTTTGCACATTATTAAAGCTAATAGATATTCTCTGTCTTGCCTTAATATGACAAACCCTGTGATGTTCTGGTCTATGCAAAGGACTGGAAATTTCTTTGGGCTGGCACCTGTAGAGGGTGAGACTGTTTATATTGCTCACTAATTGCTTCACTTAATTTTTAAGTGATAATTATGAAGCCATAAAATTTTAATGGATTGAAATTATTTAAGCTATTGTAAGATATTTAGTGGAAGCAGCTTTTCCTCCTTCATATAAATTAATAGAGAACTAATAATAGCTAGGGCTGGAGAGACAGTAATGCCAGCACCAATGTTGTTCAATAAAGGTGTTCAAGTGGGAAAAGGTAGAATTTTGTAAGTAGATACTGGATCTGATACAGAGTTAACCAGGGAGCTTGTATTTGGTCTTGAAACATATTATCAAAAGAGAAAAGTTTAAATGTCCAAGGGAACCTGAAGCAGGGTTTTCAAGTTGATGGTAATTTCTGAGATTCTCAAAGACTTTGAGTCAGCTGATGACAAACTGAGATGGGATCTGGTTTTGATGGAGATGGCATAGAAAATGGATCACATTTATGGGCTACAAATTCCATGGTAGCTGTTCTCCAGCTTGAGTCCTGTGACATTATGTTTCATATAAACACACAAATTGGAGCAGTGAGGAGAACTCCATTTATTTGTAAATATATCATCTTACTCCATTAGTATGGTCAAACTATCAGCCCAAGGCTCACCTTCAGTTTGTCAGAACCAGTGGTTTGGAGGGAGGTGGTAAGAAGCAACTGGCAGGATGTCATCCCAAATATGTCAGCTAAACTTCTCTTCCTGTTGACTCACAGCCCTGAGCTTAAACTGGGTTTGCCTATATAGCCTGCAGAGTTGCCCCCAAACCTGGCAAGGGCCTTATGAAGAACTGAAAAATCCTTCTTGTTCTCAGTCCTTCAGCTCCACAGTTGGCAATGCCACCTGTTACTCTGTACACACTCGAATGGGAAGTCCCAGGCTCAGCAGAATAAACACTGACCACACTGAAACCAATTGCTACTAAAACTCTAGTTTTAAGGAAGGCAATATTTTGCCAGGGAGGTCTATTGCCTCGTGTCAGAAATGGCAGAATCTCAGCAAGAGGAAAATAGAACTTCTTTAACTGAGGCACCACAGAGAAATATGAGGTTGAGCCAGGTAAGCAGCAGTCCTCAGATAAGGTGCATTTGCAATTGCAGCAGCATGTGATGGTGACTCAGTTATGGTTGCTGAGAACATTAATGATCTATTTAATGTGCTATCTGTGATGGGTTAATAATTGTAACTCTTGGCTCCTACTGCAAGGACGTGGGGTTCAGCCATTTATTCATATCAGAATTTTGGCTGCTAGCTTGGTCTTTACTGTGTGCTGGGATCTTTTCTGTTACAAGGGCAACAGTTACACATTCCAGGAAAAAGAGAAAAGACAAGTCAGTGAAACAAGCTGGGATAGACCCATAACAATTCATTTCTAGTAAAGACCAAAAAGTAACACTTCTAAATTTGTTCCTGAAATAAAGAAAGATGCAGTTTGGTTGGTCAGTATGGATTCGTGGATATGCCTGGAACAGAGAAATGGAATGACCAGTGAGACTGTATAATGAATTTCCCTAATAGGTTCAACATGAAGGAAAATTAATTGGTGCTAAAATAATAGGTCATTTGTGTCCAGCCCTGTGAAGATGATGAGTTTTTTCTATCCAAGAAGTTACTTCATGTAAGAGGGAAGCTTACAGACCATGGGTAAAAATATCTTGATCTTTGACCTTGTTTGTTGGAGGTTATGTAACTTTTCCCAGATAATTCTTTTTCTGCATTGATGAAAACCTATTGAGCTGTTATTTAATGCTTAGCCACTGCACTATGCTTTTAAAAAGGAGGTCACAAAAGGATTTTCTTTGTCTCTCACTGTCATAAAATGGTGTACAACTTTTTGTCCTGAGTCTTTTCTCCTTTTCTCAGCTGAAGTTTTTAGTTCTTTGAAATAAAAAAGGTGCTTTCCTCTGAATCATGGAAAAATACACTCACCTTTGGCAAATCAGTGATAAAAATATACAGGTAGAACTAAGCTAATTAAACACAACTGTTCAGTCTCATTTTAGATTCTTCATCTGAGACATCTCTGCTGTGGTGGAAGGGTAAATTCAACCAAATACAGTTAATTTTCTGGGCTTAAAAAAGAATGTTTTGTTGTGCCTTCCACTTAAAAACCAGAAAGTCCTTTGAGAAGGAAACTCTTGATGCTTCCTATTCATTTTCTAAAGGCAGAAATCCTCCTGAATGATGTGAATGCATTGATCTTCTTCTACCTACATTTCAGAGCAGAAGTGCTGGCAGAAAAAGGAATCATACCTCTGATTGCAGAGTCATGTGCACTTGATCTGGTTTTTGTGTGCAGGATTTGTACCTGTGTTTATGCCAGTTCTCTTAATAATAAAGCAGCATACACACCAAAAGCCAACACATAGCAACTCCTGCCTGGGAGTGGTGGACATGTCATAGTGAGTGGTGAGCACATTGTCTATGTGACACTTGGTTTAAGTTGTTGTTTATGCCTAGTATACATTCATTTAAGAAGAGAACATTCATTTAAGAAATTTTACAGTCTGATTTCCCAGTAATTTCAAGGGTAATAGGATGTCTAAATAAAATCCTGTGAATCTGTATATTAGTCTGCAATCCATGGGATCACTTTTAGCTTCACTGAACTCTCTTTTCACATTTACATTTAAATATTAAAATGGGTATGCCTTTTGGCATTCATTCCTCTTAAATCTTAACTGCAGCAGGTGATTGATATTGCAGCAGGTGTTTGATTTTCTTCTCTTGGCTTATTTAAGTTTCTTTTGAGTTTTGTTAGAAAAGAACCCAAAATGCATGAAAAGGGATAGTGTAGGCATTAAAAAAGTCAAGAATCAGGAAGCTGAGAGGGTCAAATGAGTCACTAGAAAGAAATTACAGCTACTCCTACCTCTTGTAATTTTGACTGTGTACTACTCCTACAGATGAGAATTCTCTAAAAGAGTTCATTTGAATTTTTAATACAATCTCCATTGCCAGAAAAGGTAAATAATACCATTGTGTGTATTATGCAAAAACTTTTGCACTTTTATCTCAGGTGTTCATTTTGGTATTCCTAAAACATGAGTTCAGGCATTAGAATGATCCTCCTGTCTCAGTAAGAATATTTTGCAGTTCAGCCTGGTTTCTATCAATCTTACTCCCTTAAAAAAGGATTCTTCTGTTGCTCCCAATTCTTTGGCTTCCCTTGAGACAGTGAAGAATGGTGGATAGGATTTCTGCAAGCAGCATCTAGATATGATTCCACTGACACTCACAAGAAAAGTGATCTACATTCTCTGGGGAAGTGCCTGTTCCAAACAGAAAGCCCTGTCTCAGAGTAACCCATGCTGTTTAGGTGGGGTGCCCTAGCAGAAAAGGATTCAGCTTGGATCTCCCAGCTGCACAGCCCTATCTCAGGGAAGTGTGAGCTCCAAGAGGGTGCAAAAGTGAGCAGAAATAAACTCTGAAGAGAAATAAGAATGAGTGTATTACTAACAGAGGGAGGGTGGTTGGAACAGCACAATCAGGTGCATAATGATCCAAGAGGGAAAACACCTACATGAAAATTGCAAACTCTAGAGAAAGAAAGCAGGAAGCTTAATCTAAGGACTACTTGATGTCACTAAGTCAGCAGTGTAAGGATGTGGCTGGAGCAGGTGGCAGAGGGCAGAGCAGCTGGGAGGAGGTGGCCTGGGGAGCTCCAGGCAGTTGGCTGGTGTTACCCTCACCTGCAAAGAATGTTCAAGTGCCTTATCAAGGTGGCAAGAATATCTGAATCCTCTTGTGTGTATGTGATCTGACAAACATCTGTCTCTTTTTTTTTATTTGTGCTTGTCTTGTCATGCTGTGCAGGGTCTTTCAAGGGAGCCCAAATGGACTCACCCAGAAGATGGTTATTTAAAAGGTGAATGTAAAATTGAATGAAGTGGGGGTTTGTGATTTTGTTCTCTTTTTTTAGTGATCATTATTTATTTGCAAAATTTTCAGCTTGTGAATGCACCAAATGTCTGAACTGAGTGATTGCTGGAAACATATTGCTTGAAGCAAGCAGGTAGTACATGCCTCTAGGGTGGAAATGACAGCAGGCATACTGGGTCAGCAGAAATATATTAGGAATTGTTATCTCTGGCTATGTTAATAGGCAGATTTCTGTAATCGGTAAAATTGAAATAACTGCCATTTTTATTTGAAAACTGCTCTATAAAAACAGGTACCCTCCCTCTCTGCCCCACCCCCCACCCTCTTTCCTTTCTTGTAATGTTTTTCATCTTTGGTTATTTAGTTCTTCAGATTTGTCTTCTTTTTCTTTTTGGTACTTCATCAATTATTAAGTAAGGCCTCCCCAGCTTCATGTATTTAAAACAGCTGGTGTGACTTTAACAGTCCTTCATTATGTTTTTGAAACCTGGTGATTTACAGCTAAAAATCATAACTTCCAGTTTCTTTCCATGCTGCTTCTTTTTTTTCCATCACTTAATTTGTAACAGTTGTCTAATGGTGCTCTTATGTTATCTGTGACAAACATATTACATTCACAGGCTTGGAAGTTTGAACTGTTGTACCAAGAAAGGTTTCATACTTGTATTTAATGAGTAGGAAGTCATAGGTTAATTCTGAAATGGCTTCTTGGAATTTGGCATGGCCTATTCATAATGCTGTGTCTAACCTCTTCATTCTTACAGGCCGAAGAAGAAGAAAATAAATCTTGGGTTTGGATTCTGGAAGTTAAAGAGCAACTCAGTGAGACAGCTTTTAATTTGGACCCATAGTATGTTCATCTAGATGCTCAGCTCCAGATATTTCAGCTTTAACTGGAATGGCCTGGCCATTCTGAGAGGCTGTATCCCATGGCTCTGGGCAAATGCAGTGTTGCTTGACTCGGTGTGTCCCGAAGCACAGCTCTGACTCAGGTGGATTGCCTTACATTCACCACCCCTGTAACTAATGTGTGGCAGGTACTGCCTAGAAATCCCCCTCCCCCATTTTCTTATATAGGCACAGCTTTTCTTTCTCAGGGAGCAGGGAGGTACTGAGTGTTAAAGCTCTTTTTTAATTCTTGAGGGTGAATTTCTACTGGGTGACCATTTCAATGGCACTGCTTTTCTTCAAGGCTTATGGCATTGTCCAACAGCCTGCTTTATGAAATGCCTGTTCATGTGGCTGTCATTGGTTAATTGCTGTGATGTTCACTCATTCTGGTGTAGGTTGCACACGTTTTTCAAGCAATCAACATGGTTTGCATTCTATATTTGTATTATTGGGCTCTCTACACAATCTGTTTCAAAATTCTATTGCATGAAGTTTCTTTTTCCTTACCTGCCATCAATACAAATAATTTTTGGAATCAATAGTAAATTCTCTCCAATCTGCAATTCAAAATCAGACTGAAGCTCAGCTCCATCAGATATTTTTGAATAATGGAAAGCACAAAAAATGTTAATTTGGGCCTGTTTCATAAAATTTCCATGTATGTCCTTATAGACCTTTAACTTTGCCTCACTCTGAATTAAATATTTATATTTTGTTTGATTCTTAAAGAAACAGATGACATCTGGGGGACGTGACATGGATTTTTTTAGTTTTTTTTTTTTTTTTAGGTTTTTGTTTGTTTGTTTGTTTGTTTGTTTTTGTTTATTGTTTTTGGTTTTATTTGGTTTTGTTTGTTTGTTTGGTTTTGTTTGGTTTTGTTTTGGGTTTTAGGGTTGGAGTTTTTTTTCCAAGAATAAAAGGTTCTCATTTGCCTTTAAATTTTCTGTAACTTGTACCTATTAAGAAATTGTGTCTTCCTTTTTTTGGCTCAGTCATCTATTACAGGTGAGAGCAAGAAAATCTTTCTTCTTCAAGTGAATTGCAATAACAAAGTTAGTGCTAGGATCTGCCAGTTTAGAGATATTAGAACTTGATGCAAGTCCTTTCTCCATATTTTACTCTCAAGTGCTTTGACCATGCTGTGTAGCATAGTCATACTCACATGTGAATGTGCACATGTAATACAAGACAGTATTGTTATAAAAATGGAATTTATTTCCTGCAGGATTCTTGCAGGATTTATTCCACAGGCTCTTAATGGATTTTAAAAGAAAGCAAGTGCCAAAGAAACAAAGAAGAAAAGTAATTTTTCACATAGAACAAGAATTTTTTAAAGAATCAAGATTGTTAGTGGTGACTGTTGTACTTCAGCTTAAGGCCACCACATAAATTACATGTGAAAAATTACCCATGGAAGGTTATGCACACCTATTTGTGTCAGTGCTATGAAATATTAATTTCAGTGTAGCTTCTGTTTAACAAAACATATTATTCCCTTCTGAAAGTTATTTTAGGGTATTCCTTGAGTCTACACAATATATTAATTTTTCCCTATCTTTCTTTACAAGTGGTTGATGCAAACATGTTATGTTATCCCTTGCAATAAAGCAATGGCAGTGATCCCCATTGAGAGCATCAGTTAAACTTCCTGAAAATTCTGGGGATATTGATTTGCTTTTCTACAGAAATTACCTTTAATGCTGAAGCCACAGACAGAACGCCATTGATTGGTTTATTTAAAATGAAGTTGTAATGCACAAGGCATCCCTGTTCACTTGGTATTTTTAATTTCCTTGGAAGATTTTCAGCTGAATCCTATACATTCAACTGCCTATTTTTTAAAAAGTTTGCTAAAATATAAAAGTAGCTGTGACCAAGTTTGAATCGAAATACAAATTTTGTGATAAAAATGCTGGTAGGTTGTATTACAATATAGGCATAAACAAATAAATCTTCCTCGCTATAAATTACTGTAGCTGCATTGACTAGTCCATCTGCTCCAGCATGTCCCAGGAACATTACTATTTTTTTTAATGTATCTATGCTCTTAGGAGGAATGTTAAAATCTGGAGTGGTAAACACACTAGTATATTTGAAGCAACAATAATTTATTGTAAATCCATAGCACAAAGATGTTACTGCAAATTAGAAAGAGCATGTATTTGAGCTGTGCCTCTTTCACCCTTTCTCTTAGCTGGATATTTCTCTTGTACACCCTATTGATCAAGAAGTGCTGTAAGATACCTGCATATTAAGGTAAATCTTCCCCCAACCCTGCAGCCCCTCCCCATCCACACCACCTCAAAAAACAAGGAGATACTGCAGTGAAAATATTTGGGCGGACACTCTGGAGTCTGTGATTTAGCATATAACCCAAAACCATAATTTGGGTTGGGCTGGTAGGAAGATGGCACTCAAGACTCTGGATTCAGGGTGGTATTTCTTCTATTAGGTCAAATACAGCAGTGACTCCTTCCAGAATATGCAATATTTCTGTGAGGCTTTGCACTGTGGAGAAAAATATGGCACAAGTGCTTGGAACATCTCTTAACACACTGCATTTTGCAGCACAGTTTGCACTCTCTGCATGTGCTGCCCACAGCCTTTGGGAGCCAGACTCAAAGCTTGAGCCAAAAGAGGAATTTAATTCAAACTGCTTTCTCTCCTGGCCTTGACTGCATCTGGTTGATGCATATTATTAGTGCTTGGCCATTGAGTGATGTGAAAACCAGCTGATGAGAGCTTATTTGTTATTCTCCATCTAATTTCACACAGATGATTTAAGTAAATGTGATACCAGAATTCAGGATTCAGATGAGAAGGAAGGAGTGTCTGTTTTTTTCTGAATGCTGATATGGAGCATACTGCTTTTTTGCCCTTCCTTGCCATTTGGCTTGCTAATCTTGTGCTTGAAGGATGTATTTATATTCCCTTTGTTAGGCATTAACTGAGGGATATCTTTTTTTGACCTTTCATTTTCTCTGGGAAAATGCCCAACTATGACACATTGCAGTGTTATTTTTCTGATCTTGCAGCAGGCCTGAAAAAGAGGTTGCAGGAAACAGTGTATATGCTTCTGCACTTTGACTTTTAGTGGTATCAGTCAAATGATACAAATGTTTCCCTTTCCAGCTGTGGGAATCTTTCTGGGTGCTGGGAAAACTCCATGGAAACTGGGAAAGTCTTGAACTTCCTTGCCTTGAACTGGAATTGTATTTCACCAGAAGTATTTTAAGGCATTTTTCTTCTCAGTTTCTACGTCATTCGAACTCATTATTTGTCATTCATCAACTCACAATTAATTAATAGAATTGCAAAAGAATTACCACACACAGCAGCATGATACAGATCATGGCATAGCTGATCCCTTCACATGCTAGTCCAAACAAATTTTCCTCTCCTGTATTGGATGTAGTGATGACGTTTTTGTCAGTGGTGATGCTCTGTGATTTATCACTAGCACCTGGTGACAGAGAATGATTGCCCTCTGGAGAACCTGTGCAAGCATCTCCAGCCTTTAGGAGATGTTGGAAGATGCTGTTTTTGGTAAGAAGGAATATTGGCAAGGAGAAATATGGTAAAAAAATAACAAGAACTTTGTGTATGCCCTGTATCTGATCAGGACACCCTCTACAAATTGGAAGATTCCTGATAGAATGCTACATTACTGTGTTCATCCTATATTTTTATGCTTAGCATCTTACATTCTATAAAATGCATTTAAAAATAAAGAGAAGAATTTTTGACAACTTCATTTTGTGAGGAAACAGGTCCTGGGTTCTCACTGTTCCCACACATGGAGTACAAAATAAAGCTTTCTTTGATGGGAGGGGAGAGACAAGATGTGGCACAAAGTTAAGCAGAGGTGACCATGGTGCACATTCTTTATTGGAACTTGTGGAAACGGCACCATAGTTCATTTGGCATGCAATGACAGACTTGCTTTTGTGTTCTACCAGCTCAGTATGAATTCAGCATGTTGTTGGTTTGAGAAAGATGCTGGATATTTGCAAGATGGTGAAGGTAGGTTATGATATAGCTGGTATGGAACATCTCATCTGCACTACCTAATATGGAGCGATGTTTTTGGTTTTTCTGTTTTGTTCCTTATCTTAGTGCCAGTTGTCTAGCTCTTCTTTCCTTGGTGTGTTTATCTGGGCAAATCCAGACTGGAGTTTCCATTATATTGTCATGTAAGGACCTAATCCAGCACATTTTGAATGTGTGAGTAATACTCATCTGCATTAATGGTCCTGCTGGAAACACTGATGTTACTCACAGGGCATAATATTGAAAAATCAGATCTGGACTTACTCTGGTGAAACTGGAAATGTAGGCAAAGACTCAATGGGATACCAAATTTGCAACTTAATATAAACTGCGAGATGGTGGAAGGAGCAAGAAATTGTTAGAGTGCCTTATACTATCTGGTATTTCTCAAAACTTGTTATGACCATTCCTCTGTCATGCTGAAGATAAATTGTCATTTTCCTTACACCATTTTAATCGAGGGGGTCACTGCATGCCACTAAATGCAAGTGGCATCTCCATGGCAAGATTGGTAATGTTATACTGAATTCTCTCCAGAGGAACTCTCTTTTGGCTATGCCAAAATACTTTCTAGACCATAGCCTGGCAGTATTTGGGTTTTATTTTTTATATTCCACTTAGCTAACATCCTTCCACCTGGTATAGATGTGATAAATTTCTCCTTGGTTAAATTTTAGAGGACTGGAGACATAGCTTGTTTACATTGCTAGCAATTTGGCAGATCTGGTCTATTTCCTGGTTTTCCAATCCTGGGATTGCTGTCTACAAAAATGAAAGAAGCCCTTGACAAGGAACCTACTTGACTTTTCTTGGCAGAGAAGTCAGCCAGTCAGTGGCTCCTGGGAAGACACTCCCCACAGTCCCCCAGAAGTGTGGGGGCACAGCTTCCACACCTAGCACCAGGATCTCAGTCTCTCTGCAGGGATCTGGCTTTATATGGACCAGCCTCCCAAGATAATGACACAGTCCCTTTGGCACCCACTCCAAAGAGCAAGAGCCTTTGTGTGGAAGAATGCAGAAATCTCTAAGCCAAGAGGTGAGATCACAATGTGTATTTAAAATAACAACTGAAAATGGCCATCTCTAATGGTAATGATGTCTGAAATATACTCCTGAGCAGCACAGGGTTGGAATCATCCTTTGGCTGCAAATGTGCAGTCCCGCTAAATGTCTTAATGTTTGGACATTACTTTATTAATACTGATTTTAGACAGTGTTTTTGTTTAGGGCAAATCTGGGAGAAAACTCCTACAGGGGTCCTTTTAGAAAGCAAATTTAAATGGCTTTTCCCCCAACTGGTTTGATAAAAGACTTTTTTTTTTTTTTTTTTTTTTTTTTTTTTTTTTTTGAGAAAAGTGAAAAAACCTGTTTATTTAATTGATATTTACTGGTATGAAGTTAACAATATTAAATAATAAAACTTTTTGTCACTCTAACAAGGTGACAAATTTAGAAAGTCATTTTTGTAGGTCGTAGCTCGGCTTATTTCAATCTGTATTCAGTCTTCTGGTGCTGGGAAATGCCACGGCCCAGGCTAGGCTCTGGAGGGTTATAGCTGTGAGTTTTTTCTGTTCTTCTGGGTTTTTAGTCTAGAGGAGGTTTGAACAGTTTCAAGAAAAAGAAAAAAACACAGTATGGGGAACTTTTCTCTTTCAGCTAGCTAAAAATCAACTAAAAAGGCAAAAGAGAGCTCTCTCCTGCTGTCTACTGCAGACAACACTGTGAGAAGGATGTGGAGGAGGAAGTGCACTCTCTGATAACAAACTTTGTGGGTTTTTTCCTCCCTTTTTACTCTTGGAACTAGTTTTAAAGCTGTAGAACTTAATATCTAGCATAAACAGAACAGGTGATCGGGGATGCAAGTATTACATAGTTTCCCTAGGACATTCTACCCCTTATCCCCATATCATCATATATTTATGATACTATTTATGAATTAATGTAGAGGTAGAGCTTGGCTACTTTTTTTTTTTTTAGTAATGTTTAAGGTTAGTTGAATGGTTTTGAGTCAGTAAGCTGGTTTGATCCACCTTCTCTTTCAGTAGCTTCTGCAACCTGTCATGTTGGGCTCCAGCTCTGTATGACTGGTTTCCACTTCTGTTACATTTCTGTAATGTGACAAGAGCTATCATCAAAAAGAGCGTAACATGTTTTTTTGATGGCAGTTGGTTGTATGGTGGCACTTTTTTAGCTTGTGTCACTTTTTGTTCTTTATTAGTGAGACTAAAATTTTTACTTTTGGGTCAGTTTGCAATTATCTCCAAAATCCCAAGGTGATTCAGTTTTTTTAAAATGGGCAAGCTGTGTGATGAGAGCAATATGCTTGCTTCGTGTGGCATTGGTGGACAGAGGGAATTTTGATTTGAAAGTCCACCCCAGCACTGGTAGTTGGTGTGTTAGGAGGAGTTGTGTTTTGGTGCCTATTACTTCTGAAGTGGCTTGGAACTTTTTATAGTCTGTTAAAATTTCTTTTTTTGTTGGAGTTTTGACTTTTTCTTAAAAGAGTCTTGACTTTTAGTGCTTTGGCTCTAAAATTTTGTTGGTTGGCTTTGAGCCTTACTGGGCACTTTCTGCTAAAGGCTCTAGGACAGATTATGGCTTTTGCCTGTAGAGTAGAGTGCACTGCCCTGACTGGGCCAGGGGCTACAGCATTAGTGATTTTTGGTTGATTTGTGCTAAGGCTTGTTGCTGTTCAGGGCCCCACTGGAAAGTGCTCTCCATGTAGGTGACCAGGTAGAGAGGGGCTCACAATCTGGTTGTACTGAGGAATATGCATTCTCCAAAAGCCTATGGCACTTAAGAAAGCTTGTGGGGTCTTTTTGTTGGTTGGTGGAGACATTGTTGTGATTTTGTTGATGATTTTGGTGGGAATTTTTGTCCTAAAAGCAGATGTTGGGAATGTTTATGTGTGAAAAAGTCAGGTTGGACTGTCAAGACTGCCTAAATACTAGGGCAGATGGATGTTTTGAGTAGAAATATCTTTATTTTTTTTTCAATACAGCTATTTCTGAAAACAGTCACAATTGCTTAGCAGTGTTTTAATTTTGACTGGATTTTACTGGTTTGAGATATTTTGCTCCACTGAATCTTTCCCTCCTTCTTATTCACAAGGAGTATAAATTCATGAAAGTACTTGGATCTTAGTGATACAAGTCTACCTAAATATAATTATATTTTAAAAATTTTTTTGATTATCATCTGAAAGTATTCTTAAGGTGAGATATATTTCATATGTATATACATATATATATATATATATATATATATATACACATACATATCTATGTCTAGATATCTGTAGATGGATAGAGCATCTGCATCAGACAGTGGAGTATGCTGTGTCATTTAAATACAACATACCATGTTTGGAATCATATCTGAAAGTTATTCCATGGACACTGATTTAAAAAAAATCCAATTTCTCCTGGGATTAACCAAATGGAAGAACTTTTCCTCTATAAAACATTGCAATAGCAGTCTCTTGTAAATTTATTTGATATCTATGTAATTTTTGAACTGATTCTGACTTGACAGTTTTAGAAAAGAAGTTGGAAAAAAACCCAGTAAAAGTTGGTGAGAAGTTCTGCAGGAAGATTTACCAGCTCTTGTTATCATAAATATGCCTTGGTGTAAAGAAGGAAGCATTTTTGGAATAAGTTGTACTCAGGAAAAAACACTGTTGATATATAGGAGAGCAGACATATAGATTGGTCTGGAAAAGTAATAATGATACAAGAACAGTGATACATGGGCCTGATGAATAAATGAAATAAAGATAAATATTTGGTTTTAATTCCTAACATGAGTTTGTTTTGTATTGTTTTTCTACTTGAAGTCTAACTTTTTCAGATTTACTGCAGAAAGCTGATACCTATTTGAAAAAATGATTTGCTGTTTAGCAGGTGGAAAACTTTGCTTGTAAACATTGACAAGGAAAACTTCTATGGAAAGCATAGTGCTTAATATTCAGGTTTTATGACAGGCTTTACTAATTGTGCATTGTGTGTTTGTATACTCTGACTTAGGTCACGGAATATGTGGTTTTCTTTGAGTCCTACCTCTGACTTCCCTATTATAATGAGCACCAAAGCAAACATTTCAAAAGAACAGTGATCTGTTGCACAGAAGGACTTTCAATAGATCAGCATTGAGGATATAACATCATAACATATAACATATAACATATATAGCATATATAGCATATATAACATATATAGCATATACAGCACATATAGCATATATAACATATATAACAGATATACATATATAACATATATGTTATATATAACATATATAACATATATAACACACACACACACACATATATATATATAACATATATATAACATATATAACATATATATAACATATATAACATATATAACACATATATCAATAGCACACTTGGGGCTTCAAGGGGCAAAAGCCCTCTCGAGAAGAAGACACATGCATAGGTCAAAAGGATGAAGAGGTTGAAAGGCACTACATCTGCCCACAAGGACAGGGAAGGCAAGTAAGTGGGGCAAGGTCCCCATGAATTGTAAAGCAGAAAAACTGCTGTTTACATGCTGGCTGTTGATATTCATTCTGCTGGCCCCTGCCCAGCTGCACACACTGACAGGGTGCAGGTGGGTGATTTTTCTCCATGCTGCATGTTCTACCACCAGACCAATGGCATGGCCCTCTCCATTGTTCCATTTTTTACATTTGGGGTTTTTCCTGCAGCTTTAGACTTCTCCACTTCACACATTTTGTTCAGATTATTTGGCCCCATAATCTGCCATGAGCTGAGAGACCAGAATGCTTGAATTTTTCCTATTTTTTATAGCTCATTTCTATCTCTCCATATTTTTTTTTAAGATGTCTGATAGATAAAGTATGCTTTTAAGTTTGCCTGGCCTGAATTCTAAAAATATTTGGAAAGGATTACAGGACACTAAATGTCTCTGTAACATAGAACATGATTAAAATTATATTTAATTTTATGAGGGTTTAAATTTGTGAAATGCTATTTCTTAGTAGTCCTCTTTCATATTACTGTTTAGAAACAGACAATTCAGTGGCTGTATTACTGAGAAGATCAATTGCCTTGGTTTTTTAAATAGCAATTGACAATGAAATGTTAGGACAGCAATACTACAGAGATAAAAGAAAAAAAGAATGAGCAACTTTCAAGTTTTTATAATGTAATTTTAGGAAAGTTCACATGTACACCTACTTTCTCAATACCTTTACATTTTATGTGCATTTTATGTTTATTTTATATGCATTTTTTCTCATTAATTTTGCAAAATATACCATATTGTGCATTTTTCTTCTCAAGCTCTTAAAATAGAAGGACTGTCTTATACTTTTGAAAAAATTAATAACATATGTGGAAATATGAAGGTTTATGAAGACCTGAAATATCTTAATTAGAGTTTTTTGCTGAATGGAAGAACCTTGTTAGTATGTATGAGTCCTAAACTTTTCATGTTCATTAAATCAGAGACAAAGGTTTAACAAACAAATCCTACTTGTTAGACACATTCTCACTATCATAATTTTTCTGGTTCCTTTCAGGTTTTTTTTTTGAGCCAGGATGACTTACATGTTTTTTTTTTCCATTTGAATCAAACTTTGTTTAAAATAATATCAGATGTAACTGAAGTCTAGTTATTCTTAAAAGATTTTTAGTTATATCTGTCCCAGAGTAAGGCAAGCATGCCATGATAATTCTTCTGAAAGTGAAAAACCAAATATAAAGAAATAAAATAAGCTAATTTCAGAATAGTTTGCATGCAGTAACATGTAGTTTTAGTCAGATTTTGCTGGACAAATAATAGCAGATCACATGAGTAGTATTTTTATAAAGCCATCAAGGGCAGCTTACTGGCTGTAAAGTCTCTGGCAGTCAGTCAGGTAGATAAGCACACAATGAAAATTTGACTTGCACATTGTCTTTATCATAAAGTGTATTTGTTTCAATCTAGGAAAAATGTCATCTCTGTTAATTAAATTGTTAAAAAAGGGGTTTTGAACAAATCAAATAAGTAGCTCTCTAGGGAGATCTCATTTCCCAGACATATTTACACCAGATGAACCATTTTGATTGCAAGGCAATCTGGTGCAGGACTCCACCTTAGCTTCCTTTTTCCTTGTTTTTACATGCCAAAATGCAAACTAATTCTCTATTATGCACAGATTTCACCCCCCAGCTACCTGCAGCTGTTGATTGTGTCTGTAAGAATCTGGCTGCAGTAATTTGTTTGCTGTGTGGCCACAGTGAGTAGAGGCTGCTCAGGCTCCCATCCCACTCAGAGCACCCCAGTGATGAGACAGCTGCCAAATAACCTCCTGTGTACCTTGGACAGAGAAGAATCTCAGTCTGAAAGTGTTTCTCCATGCCTCATTCTTGTTTGTCTTGTCGTTGAGTTGTGTTTTTATGGTTCTATCATGTATAATTCCTTTTCCTGATTATGACTTTAACTTGTAAATTTTTGAATTGCATACTGGTTTAATGGACATAACTCCCTGCTTCATTACAAATAATTTAGAATTCTCCAGTAATTTTATGTAGGCCAAGGAAAAAAAAAAAAAAGCCTGATGTGGAAGAGAAAAGGAGGAATGTGTTTGGATTTGCATCTCAAGTCTGCTGACTTTATCTCAGACACAACACTCTTAGAGATATCTCTTGCCAGGAATGAAAAAAAACAAAAAAACAAACCCAACAGTTTTAAAAACATTTTTAGGCAGAGTAAATAGCTAGTCTTCAGGATATTTATTTCTCAAGGTTAGCAGGCTATGTTTCCAGAAATTATATTTTACTGTTTACAAGTTTAGAAGTTCCTCACTAGCCAGTGTAGTGTGTGTCATTACATTGGGGGTTGTTGTGGTGGTATTACCCTGGCTGATTTATAAAAGCTCCAGATCTATGCAAATGAGGGCCCTGTTTTGCTAGATGTCCTGCTCTGTGTGAAAGCCTCTATGATGAAAAACAATTCTGTTCAGTTACTGTAGTGACAATATTTATTTACACATAAAACACAAATATGCAACTGAAATACTGACAGAAAAATGAACATATAAATCCCAGGCTACAGACTGTAGAATCAAAGAAAAAAATGAGAACTGGGTAGATAAACTAAGTCAACATCCTCAAAGTTTTCTGTGGGCTGCAGTGAAAGCTTTGTATGTGAAATGAGCACTTGAAATCAATAGAAATATCATGCTGCAAGGGTGAAAGCACCATGGGGGCAGCTCTTCTGGCCTTCCCTGACAATCCTTTGCTGTGTGGGTGAAGAGCTGTGAAGGAAAAGACCGTGTGCTCCTTCTGGAAGTGAGGGGGCTGCACAAAGGGCAAGGCTCTTTCAGCCTGGTGCTTCAGTTGCACCATTGTATGAAGCACAATACTGCTTTGCACAGGGAAACATGGTGACCATCTCAAAAACTGCCTCTGCATTAGTCTGAATCAGATTCAGTATTTGCACAGTGATTTTTGTAGCTGGCAACAGTAGCCCCTTATTTTCTTCCTTTTTAGAGGCAAGCAAATTGTATGGTGTTGAGGGGGACATAATCAGAATATTTAGCATCACTTTTTAGTGTATCAACACAGCAGAGCTGAAATAACTCTGCAATTTCATGTGAAAACTATACAAATAAACAAAGCATAGTTAGTAGCCCCCGCTTGTGGAAGGCTTGGCTTTTATACTATAAGCAATTTCACTCCTGTTAGGCAGAGGGTGTATGTCATGGATTCGATAATTTATTCTTTAATTTAATTCCTGTAACACTGCCTAGCTAATAAAAACATATTTCTGGTTTTGCAAATTATAAAGAAGCTTTTCAAGTGACCAGTAACTGATGCTGATACAGTGTTGCTGTGGGAAGACTTGATTTTGGTAATTTAGGTTAATACATCTATAATTCAAGTTTTTTTAAACAAGATAACTACAGTTTTACTGCCAATGTGTAATGACTAAATATGGAGCTGTAGTTAGCTCTGTATTTCACGCTTCATTGTAGCAGCTGTTCCACAAGTAGACAACTAGACTAAGGTCGAATATTTTGTTCAATGTCATAATGTAAGGTAAGTGTTACACATTTCATGGAATTTAGACATAATCCCTTCAAGGACATTGTGGCTTCATAAACTACTCTTCAAAAGGAGCAGAGGTTTTGAGGTAGTTAACAAGGGGCCTACAGAGTGGGCTGTAGAATACAGTTGTCCTTTCCAGCAAAGCTCTTGACACCTGCAAAGAGCAGCACAACATCTGCTGAGTCTTTTTGTTCAAAGCACTAACACTAAACACCACACCACCCATGGTGGTGTGAGAACATGGCAGAGAACATCTGCCCATCCTGCACAGCAGAATACCAAAACAGCACCCACAAATTGGAGTGGGTTAATGCTGCACGTGCAAGACAATCAAGTCTCTTCAAGGGGACAATGTAGTGACGCTGTGGTGAAACAGAGTGAACCCACAGTGGCTGCTGCACTTCAGATTAAACACCTTTCTCCAGGGAAAGTTCGGTTCAGGGCTTAGTTTAGACTTGTGAGCACTGGCAATCTGTATGAAAATGAGTAAAGGTCTTCCTATGAATGGGGTTAATTTTCATGTCAAATCAAGGCAGAATTATTAGCATGCGGTGTCTTCTTTCTTATAAATATTAATGTTGATTTATTGGGAGATATAGAATGGCAGAAGAACATCTTTTACCTTGTTTTCCCCATAGATTTCCCTGAATAAAACTCAGTATTTAGTAAAAAATTCAATGTATGTTCCAGGCTGTTTACTCTGTGTGGTGAAGTAAAAGCTTTTTATTTTTTACAAATATTTGTTCTTTATAACCTTTATCTTCCTTTCTGAGACTGTTTTTAAAATATAATAGAAATGAAGTTTGAAAATAATGATCTTCCACAGCTGTGTGGTATAACCTTCGAATGAAGAGGTGTGTTTGAGAAGAATTGGGGCTGGTATGCACCACAGTCTGCAGAAGGAGTAGAAAATTTTGACAGGCCTGAGGGAATGGTTAAATTCTCCCTGAATAGTAGAAACATACTGTAATATAAAATTCTATCTATTTTCTGCTTATCTATCTCAGCTGGATCTAGGAGTTATACTCAGGATAAATGGATGGATAACTGTAAGCACTCTGTGTCCTGCTTTCTGTATAACAAACTGCAGAATAGGGAATTATGAAGGACCCTCAGCTTTTTTTGGCAAAATGAAATAGGAACTTTAGGACTTTGACTTTAATTTTTTCAAATTTCCTTATTATTATTTTGGGCTGACAGCCAGTGTAGTGACAGCATTTCTACATTGTGTATCCTCATCGTGAAGTACTAAGTTACACCCTCTCTCTCCTTTAATATCTCACAATCTCCAAGCAAGGTACAAACTGTTCCATAACAACTCTTAAACACTGGTCTTTGGCAAGCAAGGGAAATACACAGCACCTCTCTTCAATGACTGAAAAAACACTGAGTAAAAGTGAATCACTCATTCCCCACTGAGTACAAGGGAAGATAAACAACTGTACGCTGCACATACCCAAACCAGCTTGATAGAATCCTCCCTTCTTCTGTGACTAGAGCAGGACTTTACCAGCAATACAGCAGCAATAGACTGTGGTAAAATATGCACCAGTAGCCTCTTCTCCTCCCAGCCTTCGTTTCATATCCAAGTCATGACAAAGACAACAAACACAGGAATCCTCTCTGCTTCAGTTGCTATAAGGGGAGTAATCTTATTCCTCTGTCAGTGGTTAGACCACCTATTTAATCTTCAAGGATGTTGTGAGATTTCTAAAGGTAACTGTCTCCCCATTGATGATATGGGAACCTATCAGATGAGGATGGTTTTCAGTGAAGATGAAAAAAAATTTAAATTTTTCGCTATGATGTCTGTGTGAGTGGGGACATGCCTGCACCCATTTCTGGCAGCACCAGCAGGAGGTTAAGGAGGGTATTGAATTCAGTGCAGGGTCTGAAAGAAGGCTCTCAGGTACTTCACCCATCAGCCCATGTGTGAAGATTTTTCATTTTCCATTCTTCCAGACATAAGAACATGACTAACATGAGTAAAGAAGGTGTTTTTTTAGCAATACAGATATTATTTTGCTCTTTCATCAGCACTGTGTTACTATACCATTGCTTAGGAGGAATATTTTCCTTTGAGGTAGGAATTGACCAGCCATCAGAAATACTGCAAAAGGGAATGGAAAGTTACAACTACTGTCTGGGAAACTGCACAGAAACTGCTTTGTCTGCAGTATAGTTTTACATAGCAGAATAGGTTTACCCAAAAAGAGCTTTACGCCATCAGTAGTCACAAAACCATTAGTATTACTATTTTAAACTCCATTTAAAGTTGGTTTGTATATTACTAAATTGCAAAGGAATTTTCAGTGGTCATCAAAATGTGTATTTGGAATCTGCCAATCTGCCATCAGTACATATTCTTCAAAGATGGCAAGTCAGTGTGTTCCTGAAGAAAGAAGGAGAACGTTAGGGGGGGAAAAAACATGGGACATGGGGGGATGTGATGCTGAGGATTGGGAAGAGTCAGGGATAATTTTATGTGGCATGCCATGGTAAGAGTTTAGGAGCTCTCCTAGGACAGTAGTGGATGTGTGGTGGATTGACCCTGACTAGATGCCACATGACAATCAAAGTCACTCTATCAGATGAGCAGGGGAGAGAAGATATTTCAAAAATTATGAGTAAAGATAAGGACAAGGAGACATCACTCCCACTTACTGTCACAGGCAAAACAGACTTGATTCAGGGAAATCTAATTTATTACCAATCAGATCAGAGAAGGATAATGAGAAATGAAAACTAAATCTTAAAACTCCTTTTCCCCCACCTCTCCTCTCTTGCCAGGTTTTACTCCTGAATTCTCTAACTCCTTCTCCCAAGTGGAGAGGGAGGACGGGGAAGGGGGGCTGTGCTCAGCTCATCATGTGTCTCCAATGTTCCTTTGACCTCAGTGGGAGTTGTCTGAACAGGATAGAGTTGTCAGAAATTTCCCAGCAGAAATTTTTCTGACACAATTGTCAGGAAAAGAGACCGAGCTCAGTCAGGATCATCAAGCTGTAGAAGACCTGCACTATCCTCCAGTGCATAAGTGCTTAGATTCCTCCCTAAAATGCTAGTAAAGACCAAAGGAGCTAGAGCAGTTTTTTCAGAAGTGGGTGGTGCTTTACCTCTACTATTCTGATCCTGTAGAAGCTATATTCTGTTATTCCTGATTACAAATTAATTTTTGGAGCACAGAGTTTCACTGCACTAAATCTAAACAGCAAATTGTTCACAGATTTTACCTTAAATGACCTAACTTTGGTAAATTTTGACTGTACAACTTCCCTTCATTAGTAAATAGCTACCTGGTGTTATTTTGGACCTCAAATCCCAGAGAGCATATTTACTTAATAATAGGTGATCTATGCAGCAACATATGGGCAGGTCATTAAAAGGGGTTCACATTATCTATTTCAAGCTAGCTCACTGTTTGACTTTCTGCACAGTGAGTTGAGGCTTGGCTCACGACTCTGCTTCTCTGCTCCCCTGGGAGCTGCAGTTCAACACCAGGGTAAAACTTTTACTGACCTGAGATGAATAATTTTCAGCAAATTCTGCCTCTCAGCCCATAAATGACTGTCCCTTCCCATGTAACCTTGAACCTTGGGTGAGGTCCTGCCTGAGGACCACATGGGTGTGTGTTTGCCTTCTGTAGATTCTACAGAGCATCCTGCTTGATGTCTATTTCACCATGGACAAGCCTGCTGACTGCACAGGCAGGGAGAGAGGAAGGAAAGGTAAGACATAGCTTTTGAGTGCCCTGAAGAACATGGAAGGCTACCTAACCTCTGGTGTTGATACACACTATATATAGCTTTTCTAGCTTGAGAAAGAAAAGGCTGAGACAATAAAGTTTAGGGGAACGCTCATCACCATGTTCCCATATTTAAAGGATGGCTAAAAAGAAGATGGAGATTCCCTTTTCACAAAGAGTCACATAGAAAAGATGAGGAACAATGTGTACAAGTTACTTCCAAGTTACTTCTGGGAAGATTCTGGTTAGACACAAGAGAAATTTTTTCACAGCGAGAATGACCAGCCATTGGAATAATCTCCCAAGGGAAACTGTGGATTCCTCAACATTGAACACTTTTAAGATTCATCCAACAAAATGCTGAACCATCTTGTCTGGACAGTGATTTTGCCAAGAAAGTTTGGACCAGTTCATCCTTGAGGTCTTTGATACTTACTGCAGGCTGTTCCCAATCCTAGTTATGGGTGATTACTTAGTGATGAAATTTATCAACAAACAAGGAGTTAAGGAAAATACTAACACTCTTCTGGAAATGTCATCTTGTTCTGCTGACTTAAAATCTCAGTAAATTTATTTCTACCTATAAACAGAGTTACAAAAGACCCACATGTGCAGTTTCTTCACAACATTTTCTGAACATCATGTGATTCAGAAACCGCTTCTCATAGTGTTTTCTTAATGCAGGTGGCAATGGATATTTCCTTTCCTCTACAGAGCACCATATTTGTATGAGGGGATTCCCAGGCTGTGATTGATATAGAGTCATTGTTCTTTAGTATATACATAAATATGGCATGCAGTTAGATAAATCAGAGCTAGAAGAGTTCAGAATATAGTATACAGATGGCAAGCTGGTCAGCTTCTGGGATGTCCTGGTCTAGGACCTCCTGGAGGTCTATGTTCTCTGGTGTCTTAATTCAGGCTAATAGACTCCAATGAGCTGCTACTGCATGTCTGGTTTCTATTTTACCTATTGAATCATGCTGAAAAAATGCTGTAAAAAAAACTGTCTTCAGAATAATTTGTCTACGTTACTGTTGTAATTCTAACCCAAACCGGTGTTTCAGAGATGTTATTTTTAGGCAGTGATTTTTTATTTTATCTTTGTGACCTGTTCTGTGGTGGAAAAGCAAGAGCCTTCCCCATAGGAAAAAAAAAACCAAACTTGTTTCCAACCCATTTTGTGATAGCATCATAGCACACTATTCTATGAAAATACATTTTAAAAACACTGTGAGGAATCATGCTTGAACTGGTTCAGCAGACATGTGAATCCTGAAAAGCTGTTCTCCTACAGTCTGTGAGCAAGTTAGTACAGCTTTACACAAAACAAATTTCAACTTGTTCATTACTGTATGTCAGTTCCTCAAAGCAGGAGCTTTTGGCAGGATGAACAGCACTGGCAGTGGAGACCAGCTTACAGAGTAGTCACAGCTCACCTAAACACTCCCAGACTATCTGTGCATGCATGGACTCTCACAGGCTTGGGCAGAATCCCTTTGCCAGCTGATTCAGCCAATTGTGAAATGTTCAGGTCCCTGTCCAAAGAACCTGTGAGCTGTTATCTCCTTCATCTGGGAAGTAAGAAATTCCAGGCTTACTTCTGGGATTGGGCATAGCTCAGAGAAGCCACAACAAAATTCCAAAGGGAAGATGTATGAGAGTTTTGCTTCAAAGAGCCAACTTTGGAAGCCCAGGGGCTTTGAGTTAGACAAGGGAAATGCTGTGCATGTATGCTGGAGCTATTTAATTTGAATATGTACATGGTTCAAAACTGAAACAAAAACAACTCATTGTGACACTGTTTAACTTGACCTGACTTCAAATAACTTGTATATGTTTTTAATGCATATTTTCCACATCTAGAATGCTAAGATGTCAGGAGACTTATTAAACAACAAAGCCAGATGTTTCTCCTGGGCTTGTGGTGGGCAGGGTAATTGGACTCAGAGATCAAACAAAGATACAGATTTTTAAATTTAGACTTTTCATGTAGTGCCTTATAATAACGGGTGTATTCACTAATGGTCCTACATAATTTTTATTCTGCTCACAGCAGAATGTATTTTTTTTTTTACGTTCATCAAACTTATTATAATCTAGGTAGAGTGAAGGTGGTATGCATATTCCTTTAGTTAACACATGATAAAAGATGAGTGGCATATACTGGAGGTAATCTGACAAACAAGGCATTAAATATGCAAGTAGCTGTACTTGTTTCAGTGGGATTAGTTATGTGCCTAAAGAGAGAACCTGATGTGAATATATTACTAGCCTATGGCTACTGTTCACACAAACCTGAGTCTGCAGGAAATGCAGAATGAGTATTTTCAGGCTGACAGTTTGCATACTCAAGATGAAGTGGAACATTTTCAACATAACTGGAAAAGGATAAAAGATATTAACAAAGAGAGCGCTAAGTTTACTAGCGATTTTTATTTTTTTTTTTTTGTCCATTCACTTCTAAATGTGAACATCTTATGGTTCACTTATTCTGATGAGACTGGGAAAGTTTGCACTAAACTACAGACAGTGACTAATGCAACAACCCAAAATGAACAGTTTGTTCAGATTTCTCCCAAATCTCTTAATCATCCTACTTTATGTAATAGAGATTCTAATTCTTTGTCTCCCTATGCACATGAGACAAGTGAGATTTTACTAGTCAGCATATGGGTCAATGAAAAAAACAGTATTTTTCAAGATTTTTTCTACTGCAGATGCCTAGACTTGGATAAAGAGGGATAAAAAAGGAATAAAAAAGGAATATTGTGTGGATCAGTCCAGGGTGAAGAGCAAAACAGAGAAAAAAAGGGGAAGGAATATTTTGGTATTCCAAGTTTTTCTTCTCTACTGTTCAAGATTTTCACTAGTGAATCAGACTAATGCTGAATTTAGACTTCTGCCAGTAATCTTGCATTCAACTTTATCATGAAAATGTTGTCATATTGAAAATTTTCTGAAGAGAGTTATTTCATTGCCTTAAATCTAACAGTCACAATCTCATTTCAGCTTACTTTTCTTCTATGGATATTAGAAAATAAGTTTTAAATGAGTTTTTACAGTAAGTTTTTTCTGAGAAAATCACAAGATTATGAATGAAACTAACCAGAGACCTCAGGCATCATGTTTTTAGTTATGAAAGAAAGAAGCCTTCAGTTGTAAAAATGGAACAATAGATTTAGTTCTGTTGCCTGGACTTAAAAACTAGGCCCTGTTTAACATTTTTCTTCTTTGTGTGTTTGAGTGAAACACCAGAATTTAAAGCTAATAATTTGCATGTCAGAGTGACTCACTTGTAAGATAAAGGAAAGGCTGGGGATGCTGTCTATCTGGGCTTTAGTAAAGCATGTCCCACAGCATCTTCCTGGAGAAACTGGCTTCTCCTGTTGTGAAGGGGGCACTCCTTGCTGAGTGAAAAACCAGCTGGCTGGGTGGGTCCAAAGGGTGGTGGGGAACCAAGCCCCATCCAGCTGTCAGCCAGTGGTGCTCCCAAGATTCACTGCTGGGGCCAGTTCAGTTTAATATCTTTATTGATGATCTGGATGAGGGGATTGAGTGCAGCCTCAGTAAGTTCACAGAAACCCAGCTGGGCAGGAATGTTGATCTGCTGGAGGGCAGGAAGGCTCTTCAGAGGGATCTGGACAGGCTGAATTGATGGGGAGGGGAAAACAATATGAAATTACACAAGATTGTGCTGGGTCCTGCCCTTGGGTCACAAGAGCCCCAGGCAGTGCCACAGGCTGGGGCAGAGTGGCTGCAAAGCTGCCCCCAGGAAAAGGACCTGGGGGTGCTGTGACAGCAGCTGAACAGGAGCCAGCAGTGCCCAGGTGGCCAAGGAGGCCAATGGCATCCTGGCCTGTCCCAGCAATAGTGTGGCCAGCAGGAGCAGGACAGGGATTGTCCCCCTGTACTCAGCACTGGGGAGAACACACCTCAAATCCTGTGTCCAGTTTTGTATCCATCAGTACAAGTACGCTGCTCTCTACAATTACCTGAAAGGAGGTTGTAAAAAGGTGGGGATCATCTCTTCTGCCACATTCCATGTGAAAGGCCAATAGGAAACAGTGGTGGTGCCAGGTTAGATAGCAGAAATATTTCTACCAAAAGGCATTGAAATAAGTTGCTCAAGGAGGTGGTGAGCCACCATCTGTCAAAGTGCTCAAGAGGCATAGATCTTGGTGATATGGTTTAAAATTGATTATGGTGGTGCTAGGTTGACAGCTGGGCTGGAAGATTTGAAGATGTCTTTGAACCTTGATGATTCTGTGATTCTCTCTCTGGATTCTGCAAGTTAATTGTGGAAAATAGGTTAAAGACCCATCTGTAGGGGAGGGTTCACAACCTTTCTCAAGTAAAGAGAGCTGTGCCTGGAGTAATTGCACTTCTATTCTCCAAAGCACCCAGAGTATTCTCTAACTCTTGTTTCCTATAGAAAAAACAGCTGAACTCTGTACTCTGGACACCAGTAAACAGTGATGACAAAACACCACCCTGAATTTCAAATAGCTTAGGGCTGGGAAACATGCTGTCTCTAAACTCTCCAGGGTACTTCAGGTGGTAAAGTAGCAATTGATATTTAAATACTCAGCAGCTTTTACAGAACTATTTCTACTAATTCAGTATTTTCTTTACCTCAAAGCAGCAATAAGATCCTGATGACATACTTGATAGATTTTATTTCTTACATCACTATGAAAACATTCCTCTTCCAAAAGTTCTTGCTGCTCTTGGACATTGCCCTAAAATAGTAACAAAATGAGAAAAAAAGTCACAAGTGAGGTGTAAGACATTTCAGCACTGTGTTTATTTTGTTCTATCAGGATAGGCAGCTGACTAAACCAAGATCCAGCTCAGTATGATGCAATGTTCAGTGGGGGAGGAGCAGCACTGATGCAAAGGAAGACAGCACAACCATGAAGTAGGCAGCTTTTAAGGATGCATTCTTTGTTCATGGTAATTATTTTAAAGGTATTTGGTGATATGGATTGATGGATTCAAATATACAGTGAAGAAAAATCTTGGTTTCCATCTCTGAAAACAGAGACAGAACTACACCAAGGGTTTTTTCTTAGAGTTCTAGCAGCAACTAAGGCCACTAGCCATAGCTAAGACTATTCTTGAGGAAATAATATGCTTATACTTTACACACAATTCCTTTATGTGTTCCCTTTTAGAAGAAATACAGTGGGGGGAGAGGGAGAAGGTACAGTAAGCCCTGAATTAATTGTCTTTTCTTGACATATTCTCTAGGTAAATGGGGTGCTTTCCCTAGCAATATTTTTTAATGAGCTGGAAGAGAATTTCTTGGTTAAAAAGGCTATTGCTTCAGTAGAGTTGATTTTATGATAACACAAAAAAAGAGTATAGTTTATGGTATTACATGGAAGTCACTATGATGAATTGAAGTATTTGCAGAAGAACATATTTTGACATTGGAAGCCAAACTTCAGGATATTAGGCCTTATTCCAAGTTGGATGAAACCCCAAGGCATTGGCAGGTATAACCATGAAGAATTCATCTCTTCCACACGCTTTTTTTACATCCTTGACAACATTTTCATGAGATTTTTTCAGTCAGGTCACACCTAGTGAAAGATCTGGGGAGACAGACAGAACTCTAAAGAGGCTAAATAGAGCAGTTTGGCCAGAAAGTTTGGCCTTCAGTTTCATTTTTGTGAATTTTTATTAACTGTACTCATATGGAGCTTACCTGAAATTTACATTAGTATAACTCATTGCAGAACTTGTATTTGAGTCCAAGTGCCCAGTGTGAATAAACAAAGTGATTGCATTTTAATGGTGAAGGCTTTGTCCCATGGTTACTCTGGACAACAGATGAATATCATACTGCTATATACCATGTTGCTCCCTCCTTTTTCAGTTGTTTATTGCAAGCATGGGAGTACTAAAATTACTTCAGCATGCTCATCTTCCACAGAAGTTCCAGTGTCTGTACATTCTATTGCAGAGGTGACTTTTAAATCTGTTGCTGCAGACGAGAACAGAGAAAATGTTAAAATTTGAGAAAATTATGAATATTTTTGAGACCTGTCTGAGGCCTAGAAGAAAAAATGTAGAGTTTTAATTCCATTCCTGTCTAGAGGTTTAATTAATATCATTATGACATTGGGAATGTATCAGTAGAAGTGTTGGTGAGTCTGTTAATGCCTGAGGGGACACAGGCAGAGCTGGAGGTGCACTCACCAACACTTTGGACATTACTGATCCTTAGGTTTGAGAACAGGTATCTCACTGTGGTTTAGTTCTCTATAAAACAAGAATATTACACCCTTTTTTACAAGCAAAAAAAGGAAATGTTTTTAAAAAATCAGAAATCCATTTATTATTATTACTGTGTGGTCATTTTCTTATCTCCTGTAAGCTGAACTGAGCTCTGGCTGTTTTATCTTCCTTTGAGGTCAGACAATTACTGTCCTTACTTTTTTTTTTGAGAACTACCAGTCCAGAAGTCTTCTGTCTCTAGGTGCTGAGTTGAATTCTACCTGCAAATGAAGAGAGAGAGTAACACAAATATATGTGGCCAAAACATAAATCATGTCAGCTAGCTCATTTTTCCTCGTAAGTCGTCTGAAACAGAAGAAACCTTTCCAGCAATGTAAATTTTACCATGTTCATCCAAGCTGTTAGGGAAGCATGGAACATTTTAATCTTCCTATTTGCCAAAATGAGCCTGTGATGTCAAGGGTGATGCTACCTTGCAAATACAGCATTTGTTTTGCCCTTGGGTTGCTTTATCAACTCACAAGTTGTGTCCTGAGAATCAGGTACCACTCATGTTAGCAGTCTAGCCATAGATGAGCCTTAAATTGAGACAACTAGCCAAGCATGTAGCCACACAGCCTGGAATATACAGACTGTGACTTACTTTAGTCTGAGTAAAAATGTGTGCTCTGTAGTGAAGAAGAACTTTATGTAGTTTCAGATTGGAACATCAATATGCACTGCAAAGCCCCCTGTGCTCTAAAAAGCTAACCATGTTTGAGCTATGTAGATGCTTATTGCTGGATTTCAAGGCCTCTTGACATACAGCCCTGAAAGAAAAAGAGAGCTTTAATTACATCTGGTATGTACTTTAGTGCTGAAGATTTCAGTCACTCAGAAGGCTTAAAAAAACCTTTACATTTTGAAGGTTGGGAGAACTATCAAAAACTATCCTCCAGTGACTTCAATAATTTTTATACCAGACATTTTAAGAAGCAAAATGAAGCATCTTGTGAGCCTTTCCATGTGATAACTTCACTTCAGTGCATGCTCTCCATTCTCAGTAATGCAAAGCTGACACATTAATGTTCTGAAGGGAGGGAAGACATTCAGCAAGCAACTCTGGAGGGAAGAGATTGATTACACCCTGATAATGGCATGAATAATTTAAATGTCTGAAGTAATGAGAACCTGAATAGTGATGCTAAGAAAGTATGTGGGGGATACCCTCAAGAAAAACTTGCTTCATGCCTTCCTCACTCATTGACAAAATAAGTTGAATACTCTCTTACCCACGTAAAATGAGCATCCCACTTCATCAACCTAGAGTTTGCTTCAGATGCAAAGAGGGTTGCAGGGCAGTTTTATTTTAAGGCCAAAAAACCTGCAGATGTAATTCTAGAGACTGTTGGTGAACTCTTTCAACAACATGACCTGGGAAGTGACCTAGCTCCCAAGTGATGTAGCTCAAAAAAGTACAGGGAAGAAAAGCAAACAAAGCTTCACCAGTACTTCTGTGGAGTTTGATAATTCTGTTGCTAAAATTTCTTTTCCACGTAGTCAATGGATTATCACAAGAGTTGTGAGATAGGTCATTGTTGAAGAGGCCCATTATTCAATTTCTCACCACCTTTGAAAGGTTACATACTATGAATTTTCAGATCTTGATTCTTAAAAAATGTTTTCTGATTTATGACAGTAGAGATTAAAGAGTTACTGGAATGTCTTTCTGTCTGACAAGGGTTTCAGGATGGATTTTATCACCTCCCCACTGTGCCTTTTAGTTTGGTAACTTCATATGTACTCTAAGTACAAAATATACAAGTGTGAAAAGAACACAACCAGATTTTCCTTAAAGATACTCAGAAAGAATCTTAGATACCAATTTATGAGTCATTGAAATTATTCCAGACACCAGTAAATAAAGCTCCATTTGTTGTAGAAATGTAGTTAATCAGAGAGAATACTTCTGAATAAAAAAAATTATACTCCTTTCCCAAAACTATAGGTTTAACTTTTTGAAGTAAATAATGGTAATATGTAAAATAAAAAAGCCCCACAAACAAATGATGTATCAGTAGTAACAGAGAATGATTTGCATGTGGGTTGGCAGGACAGAAGAGAGGACCTTCCAGTTTGATTACAAATCGAGTTAATTATCAGAAAATTAGTTTCCATCTGAAATTATGGTTGTTAGAGTTGTTTTATGGCATAGCCTATGGATTTTCTTTTCCAATGGCTTGGTCTAGACTCTGTTGATTGTCACTATCAAAGCAAAAGTCAGCTAAGGGGAACATTTATGTTACAAGAGTTTTTGAAAGACACAATGATCTTCAGTTTGCTGATCTCATAGTCAGGATTTACTTCCTAAAACAGTTTCAACAGCTAAAAATCTTCAAAGGTAAATACTAAGAAGCAGTTAGCTCACTAAAAGTATGTGTTCCTAAGTAAATCTGAATGTTGGGAAACATTGATAGGTGTTATTACCATTTTTCTTGTATGCTTGAGGCTGATGCTGTTGGAGAGGCAACTCAGCACTCAAAAAGCTTCATCTGAAAACACCAGCGTCATATCTCCTGCCATGATTATGGCTTCCCATTGTTTCTAGTGTATATTTTTATAAGACAGTGATGAAAACATACTCATTTGTTGCAAATTCAACTATTCAAGCACTTGAATGCAAACAAACATGTTCAAGTCTTGATCTGTGAGTAACTGTTTTTCCAGTTATTTTCCATAAGTTTTTTTCATGTGTTTTGATATTAGAAGACACTGACCCAAAAATCCAAAATTTTCCATAGTTCAAGGAGTTGATAGTGAAGTTTGTCTGGATTATATATGTCCACAGCCAATATTTGGAGACCATAAGCCTAGATAAGAAAATCATTGTTCTTTCTACTGAGTCCTCTCTGATTATATTACAGCTAGCATTTACTTACAACTTTTGTCTATTGCTTTGCTTCTTGTATTCAAAATTCATATGCAAGCTTTTAATTGTCTGCAGCTGAAAACTACTTCAGGGTATTTGGTATTTTTTTCCTTTTATGTTTCTATAAAATATATACATTTAAAATAAAATTTTATAAAAACTGAATAATTATCTTAAAATTCCATTATATCATGATGAAGGTTTTTTATGTTTTTATGTTAATGCAAGTCTCATATACTGATAGAAAATATCAGATTCTCTCAGCAGATCACTCAGTCTGGAAAAAAAAATTTTAAATCATCTGTTGCTGTTCTGCCTTATATTTTGAACAGG
Organism: Muscicapa striata striata; assembly: GCA_030060385.1. Lineage (NCBI taxonomy): Eukaryota > Metazoa > Chordata > Aves > Passeriformes > Muscicapidae > Muscicapa > Muscicapa striata. The sequence goes on from JAREIS010000005.1 coordinate 5,026,965, forward strand.
ATATTAAACCTTCACCTTTGAATCTTTACCAATTTATTTTATTCTTTGGCACTAGACAAGCAGTCATGTATGGAAATGAGACTGCATCTGGACAAAACTTATTTCAAACTCATAACAAGCCCACCAGAAAAGAATTTCAGCCCCAATGTTTGAGTGCTTTTAACTGCAGAAAAAAGGGAAGTTGAATGTAACTTAAACTATCATCTGTCACTTTAAGGATAGGCTCAACAGGAGAAAGATCTGTCAGACAGGCCTTCTGAGGGACCAGATTCTGTCCATTGGGGTCTTTGTTGTCAAAGCTGATCTACAAAAGCACTGTAGACCAGTGTTTCTTGCATTTCCAGGGTGGCAAGATACTCTCAGCAATACCAAACATTCAGATCTTGTTGCTTTTTTGGGATAATCACTGAGATTTGCACTTCCTGTGACTGATTTACCTCAGAGTGGAATGAATTGGATACTGAATATGATGTTTGCTGACGACTAAACTGGGAAGCTTTCCAGGTAGTTAATATCCTTTTATACAGCTGAAGTTGGGTGAGATCAACTCCACCCCAAATGAAAGGTGTTTGATTTAAGAAATCTGTTCTGTTAATGTTCAGGCCTGGTAAAACTGACCTACAAGTAAGTGGAATGTCATTGAAGAGGAGTCAGCACTAACTCCTGCATTACAAATTGTAAATTATTTTAAGCCCTGTATTAATATATGGACATGTTGCCATGTAGCCAGTGTTAAGGGAAAAACAATATGTTATTAATTCTGAGGAAAGGCTGACTGGACAACAAGAAGTAAATTCTAAACCAGAAAACATCTAGCAGTTCCCCTAAGTACCTCAATGCCTTCTCCATTTATCCTCACTGTTCTGTACAAACTGGATCTGGAAGAGAGAGTGACATGACCAAAGGCATCATAGAACAGCCTGCATTCAGATTTGTGAAAAAGAAACTCTCTGTTATTACTCGACAGAAAACTGGGTTTAACTGTTTGAAAAGACTGATCATGATCTTAAATGAGTCTGATGCTTTATCTGTTGCAAGTTTAACTAGAGAAATTATCAGATTTAGCACTTAATGGATGCAGGTCTAGGTATTCGGGTCAACACAGGGGTTGTTCCTCTGTAGATATGCAGATTCAAAATCTTCATTACTTTGAGTAACAAACTAAATTTATTGATTAATTTCATTGTACATATCTAAAGCAAAAACTATTCTTCATTCAGTTCTAGGTAAGCATAGATGGTGTTAAAAAAGGGCTGAGATAACTTTGATCACTCATTGTGTCTTAATTGGGACTGCTTGTCATAAAGCATTCAGAGACTGTGGCCTTTACTGTCCAGTACAAAATTCAGGAGCTTCTTACTGCTGCTGGAAGAAAGTTTTGCTCATGAAGGGCGAAGGCAGTTTGTAGCACTGACTTCAGGGAACCTGCCTGATCCCAGGTTTTCCCTTTGCAAAGATCACCTCATCTTGCTGTTACAGCTGTTGACATCAGTCAGCTTTTGACTGACTGGGGAAGGTCAGCCTTAGCTGGACCTGGTGAGGTGTCCCTGTGTTGCTGGGCACTGCCCTGTGTGCTCAGCTGTGGCGTCACTCATGCTAGCAGTGCCTGGTGCTGGCAGGCTCCCACCCTCTGCAGGGGCTGGGCAGGGCTCCCACACTGCTAAATGCTGCAAGTCAGGCTTTATGGGATAGTGGTGGGCAGAGTGGGACCTCCAAACAAAGCCTGTTAGCAAAGACTTCCCATTGAGTCATATGGTTTAGGAGGAACCCCCTTGCTCTAGACGAGTCCAGGTGAGGCTGGATCCAATCCTAGCCCCAGACTTAGTCAACAGTTTATGTCTAAAGATTATACAGGTCTAATTATATGATTTTATATGATTTTATCCAAATTAAGAATGGAAAACTTATTTATACAAGTAAATAAAATGATTTCTTTAAATCTGTGATGGTTTTGAAAGCAAAACCAGTGAGAGACTCCAAGTCAGAAATACAATTTAATAGGAAAAAAAGAAAAATAAAATACATGCAATAGTATAAAAGAAAGGACCACTGACAGAGTCAGAATACAACCTGACACCCTGCTAGTTAGGGTGGTAGTAGCAGTCCAGATGAAGCGGTCTTTTTGAAGCAGTGATCTTGTAGAAATTCTGGCAGTGATCCTGGTAGCTCTTGTCCTCTGGAAACCAGTGAGTAAGGGCTCCTTTGGTGTCCCAAATCTCAGTTTTTATCTAGGCAGAAAAGGCTTAGCTCCTCCCCCTGGGTGGAGCATCTCCCAATAGGATGATGTAATTTTATCAGTCATGCAGTGGGACTCAATGGCCCATTAACAGAAAATATGTTCCTGGAGGAAGGGTGGGTCCTGGGAAAGATAAAGAACACTTCCCCATCTGATTTTAACAGCTGGCCCATTAGCAGAGGATATCTCCTACAAAGATAAGAATCACTACCCCACTTGGTTTCAGCAGATGGTGATAGAATACATACTTTTGGGCATACCTTTACAATGTAACCTAGGACAAAATCCTTTCACCTTTGGGAGGTGTGCTAGAAATCCTTGCTGTGCAAAATGGGACTAGCCTTTTGTAGTATAAACTGATTTTCATTTTTTATTATAATATACATTTTTAGACTCTGTGTTGTCATGTTTACTCAGCAAAATATTCTTTGCTGCTGTAAAAGGTGTTATCAGCTCTTTGTTTTTGCTGCTTGAAAATTTTGACCTTCTGCATGAGCGCCTGCACATCCTTGCTGCTCCCAGGCTCAGCTGGGGAGCATCTTTCTCACATATCCTCACAACTGGGTATGGTGGTATGGTCAAGCAGGTCTCAGCATTCTTCAGCACTAAGAACAGCAGACCCTTCTTTCTTATCACTGATAAGAAGACCCTCCTTGCTCTATCTATCACTAATATTCTGTAAGCCAGACAAAGTCCAAGGTGCTGTATCCCTCCTCAGGCAGAGCAACCTGCTACAAGTAAAGCAGTGCTGCCTGCTTTCACTGACTACACTTCATGAAGTTTGTCATCAAAATGTATCAGCCCTTACCACTAGCTAGGTAGAGGGTTGAATATCAGAGTTGTACCAAAAAGTAAAACTAGTAGGTAAGGTAAGGTATGAATGCTTGTAACTTGTGAGCTGTTAAGTGCAAATTTCCCAGGCAGCTGTAGGATATGTCCAAGGGATGATGCCTCAGGGGTGTTTTTATGCAGCTGACAGCAGTGCCACATTGCTTTAAGGCACTGGATATCTGTTAAGGTTATTACAGGTGTTTCTACACTGAAAGGCACGTTTCCCAGCAGAAGTGCATCAGTGCATCAGTGTACCACAGAGACTCAGAATTTTGCTCAGTTTCATGTTGAACATTTCATACTTCAGCCAAAAAAGATGATGGGCTTGTTTGCACACAAGGACCAGCTCAGCATACTCACAGCTGCAAAAAGAAGTGAGGTAATAGCATGTGTTCAGCCTGTAATATGAATTTTCTCCTTTACAGGAGAAATTCTTCTTAACTCATTATAGGTCATCTATCAAAACAAAAACATAAATAAAAGCAAATAATTAAATGTATAATTTGCTATATGTACGTATGTATATATATATATATCAAAATATATAAAAAAACTTCTTAGTAGAGTCAATAGGAATCTCTAGATGCATAATCATGAATGAAAAAGAGATATAAATTTGAAAAAGCACAATCTTGACATGTTATATATATGCTGCTCATCTAAGGAAATGTGATTTCATTGCATTTTAGGACACTTGCACTAAACTTCTTAACTTCAGGGCTGGACACAAAAAACTTTTGGATGCTATTTTTTTCAAAACCAATGATTTAGATTGCCCGTTTAAAGATGGGCAAAAGACATGGGTTTTTTAATGAGATTTTTAAATGTAACACTTCAGGCTGTGCTTAACAACATTATCAAGACACTGGATAAATTATTACAGATACAGGTAAACTGATATGTCCCACAGTCTGTACTTTTCTCCTTCCAGATCTATAAGATTTTCTTACATGCATTTACAGGTTTTTTCCTTACCAGAATTAAAGTGCTCAGCAAGTTTTCCTTTCACATTTAAACCTGGTTTCTTTAAGTACAAGTTTGTTGCAATATCATAAATTAAAATGAAATTTTTAAATAACTTCTGAAGTAGAATTTTTAATGGTCCCAGAAATAATATTTGTGGTTTCATGTGGTTTTTGACTTTCCCAGGTCAAAAGACTTGGGAATTTTTTGCCCCAAGTTGAAATACCATAATTTTTGAGTAAAGAATTGCTGCTGATCTGTGGTGACATATTGCACAATTATGGGACAGTTTTTCTGCAAAGATGATGCATAAAGCACTACACATCTAAGAGTTAGTGGAGATTGCCACATGTTGTTTCATGTGGATAGAACAAACCCTACTGGAATGGGAAAAACCTCACTTTAATATGATTTAAAAACATAAATCATATTTAGAGAAATTAAATAATTATTGAGGGATGCATTTTGGAAATATTCACTCTTGGCCACAGCTTACAAAGCAGCAGATTCCCCAGAGAGTAACCGAAAATAATTGAAGTTTAGAACAACCTCACCCTATGGTGTCTGATAGTCTTAGCTCGTCTCCCAGTCAGATCAAAAACACTGACCTGTGCTGAAATTAAAAAAGATAGGCATCTGGGCAAACATGAATAGAGAAGCAAAGGCTTCTTACACTTCCATGAGCAAAGTAATTGTGGTATTGGCTGCCACCTCAACCATAATGTTGAAATTCATAGAGATAAGGTAAATGCCAGGAAGAAAAAAAAGTTCCTTGTAATAGAAAATACGCTACAGTTTGGGCCTAAAGATGTGGACCACTGAACCTTGACTCTCTGGAAAGATACCTTAAAAAACTCCTATTGCTCTAAGAGTCAGAGTTCAATTTTCAAATGAACTAAAAATTCAAACCTTTAACAACTTGACAGCATCAGTATCTGTGTTAAAACCTTTTAACTTCTTCCAGCGTTGGCTTTGGAGGAAATTCAGCATAGGTTGTTCCCTCCACACTGTTTCATACTGGCAGTTTTCCAGAGGAATATAAATTGGCAGCCAATGCATAAGATGGCATAGAGATACAGTCCCATAAACATATATATATATACACATATATATATACACACACAAATATATATATATACATACATATATATGTAAAAAATATGTAATACGTTATGTACTCTGATCCATTTGTCTGTCTGTCTGTCTATCTATCTATCTATCTGTCTATCTATCCATCCATCCATCCATCTACTTAAAAAAAAAAAATAAAAAACAAAGAGGAGCTTGGCAGCTCCATATAAAATCAACCCTGAAGAAGTGATATCTCATTGTCTTCAGTTTATAAGCAGTTCATTTCATGCTGAGCTCCAGATTTCCAAAGGAACAGAAATACTATTAATCAGGATATCCTACAACAGATCACCTTCAGATGTTAAATGAACTGTTGGGAGAAAAAAAAAAATAAAAGAGTATAAACTACTATTGCTTAAATGCTTATTGATCATGCAGAAACTTTCCACTTTGCCTAGAAAATATCTAATAAATAGAGCTCCAAGACAGCTGAAAAACAGTGATTAATGCTAACATTAGCTCTCCTATTTTACCAAAGTGAAATCTATATAAATGGGTCCAAAGCAGAAAACAAGGTTGTGTCACTATCACCAAGGGCTCTAGCATAAATAATCATTGCAGAAGACAGAAATACAGAAACATGAGGAATAGAATAACTTCTCATAGAAACAAAGAATCATTAAAGTTGGAAAATACCTCCAAGATCATTGAGTCAACTATTACTCCTACATGCATTCCTACAAACTTTGCATACTTTGGTAATGAATTGAAAACTATAAGCAAGCTGACATGTGATCCTGAGGATTCCTTATAAAATCAGAATTCCTTATAAAGGGTTCCGAGATGAAACTGCAAAACTGCAGAGCAATATAAACATCTGCCATACCTACCAGATCAGTATAAGTAGTTTTCACCTGCAACACACATATTTAAACTAGGTTAAATTATAGGACTGGATTTCATTTTTTTCTCTTTCTCCAACATGGTTATCATGGCTATTATGGACAGTTAAATATGGTCATAAATATTTTAATGAACAGCAATGTTAATTTTGGCTCCAGATACTTTATTGTCGAAGAGATGTTAGCAGGCTAAATGGCTATGGAGTGAAGAGGACCCCTGGCAAAACTCATGTGAAAATAAAGGTGGTCAGTTTTGTTTCAAGTGGAGAATAAAAATAACATAAAAGCAGCTACAGATTTAAATCTATGGTTAAGACTTCTCTTTAATTGCCAGAAAATGTAGATAACTTTTTTCCCCCATGGAACCTTTCTTTCTTCCATCTGCACATCTTCCTGGTAAAATCTGTTCCCCAGAGACAATTGCATTCTATGCAGGTCTGAATAAAAAAAGGAAGGAAAAATATGAAAAGTTTGAATTTATAGTATTTTCTTCCCCAAAAGGATGTAAAACCGGATAATCAAGAGAACATTTTCTCTGGCCAAAAAGCACCTTACATGTTTTTGGGACACTTCCCTTAGATTTTGCTTGGTTTTGTTTGTCAAAAATACCTATCACGGACAGTTTTTCATTTGACCTGCTATTGCTGTGCCCTGGCTCTGTATATGAGCATATGTGACAGTTATAAATGGAAATCAGACAACAGCATTCCTCAAATTTTGTTCACTGGGATCTTGTATTTGTGTGGCCAGAAAAAAAACTGCAGAGATACAAGAATAGAGAGTAAATACAAAGTGGTATGTGTGTTACCCAATGGGTAAAGCTGCTTAAATAATGATATAGCCAGATTCAAACTCGTTCTGGTTTGTTTCAAGTTATGGTCATAAGAAAGGGTATTAGAAAGGGATTTTTTTTTTTTTTTGGTGTTTGAAAATGAGATGCCATCATGTTAAAAATAATAAGGTTTTACTAGATTTCATATAATATTTACTTGTTTCTTCCTTCTGCAATGTCAGATAATGTTTGAAGGTTGTTATGAATTTGGCAGGAAATGCTATCAGCAGAACTTTAAGTGTTTGAAACCATTCTTCAATTAAGTCATGGCCTAGGTAAAAAAAAACAACCAAACAAGAAACTGTAATTGTGATTACCAGTGAACCAATAACTCATCACCAATGAACTGGCAATTCTGATTAATAGCTGATCAGAGAAAATGATAGTGTTTCTGCTATGAGACTATAACATTGGCCATATTTGTTAAATCTAGATGATCAAGAAAAAAAAAAACTATTTTCAATAGGCTCCCTGGGAAAAAACCCTCAAAACCAAAGAACTTTGGTACATATAATAATGACAGCTGTAAATATTAGTATGAAAAGCTAGAAAGAACTATTATTTATGTCACCTTAGACTCCTAGATATTTTTTAATTCTAAAAGAGAACAATTTTTGTAGTAAATATGTAAGATGGCTATCTAGCTTCATCTCTTGTTGCATTTTTCAAGGGACTGGAAATTGTATAGAATCACAGAATATGCTGGGTTGGAAGGGACCCATAATATTCATCAAGTCCAGATCCTGGCCCTTCATAGGACATCCCAACAGTCACACCATGTGCCTGAGAGCACTGTCCAAACACTTCTTGAAATTTGTCAGCCTGGTGCTGTGACCACTGCCCTGGGGAGCTGTTCTAGTGCTCGAGCACCACACGGATGAAAAACCTTTCCCTGACACCCAGCCTAAACCTCCCCTGACTCAGTTTCATGCAATTTCCTCAGGACCTGTCACTGGTCACCAGTAAAGAGATTGGTCCCTGTCCTTCTACTTCCCCTAATGAAGATGTTGAAGATTACAGTGAGTTTCCCCTCAGTCTCCTTTTCTTCAGAGCAGAGCAGGACAATCCCCTCCCTTCCCTGCCTGTGATGCTGTCCCTGATGCCCCCAGGACAGGGTTGGCCCTCCTGGCTCCAGGGCACTGCTGGCTCAGGTTCAACTTGCCACTGACCAGGACCCCCAGGTGCCTTTCCATGGCACTGCTCTCCAGCATCCCATTCCCCAGTCTGTCCATACATCCAAGACTGACCCAGAAGCAGCATCTTTCCCTGTTAAATTTCATATGTTTGGTGACTGCCCAATCTTCCAAATTGTCAAAGTCTCTCTGCCTGGCCTCTCTGCCCTGCAGGGAGTCAACAGCTTCCACTCAGTTTAGTGCTGGCAACTCACTATCTCTTCCAGTCCTGCATCCAATTCATTTATGAAGATGTTGAAGAGCACAGGGCCAAGGATGGAGCCCTGTGGAACCCCACTAATGACAGAGCCCCAGTCTGTTGTCACCCCATTCACTGTAACCCCTCGTGCCTGACCCATGAGCCACTTGCTCGCTCATCCCATGACATGTATCCAGCTGTGGGCTGGACATTTTGTCCAGAAGGATCCTGTCAGAGACAGCATCAAAAGCTTGGAAGGGACCCATCAGGGTCAACTGGCTTTCCTAGATCAACTGGGTGGGTTCCTTTGTTGTAGAAAGAAATCAGATTTGACAAGCTGGCTGTTCCCCTCATAAAACTGTGTTGGCTCAAACTACGACCAATGACTTCATTGTTCTCTAGGTGTTTTTCAATTCTACCCAGAATAATCTTTTCCATGATTTTAACAGGCACTGAAGTAAGAATGCCAGGCCTGTAGATTCCAGCAATCAGGACAATGTTTTCCAGTTTCCAGTCAGCTGGGACTGCTCCAGTTTCCCAAGAAAACTTGAAAATCATCAGTTGAGGTTTTGCAAAGATATCAGACAGCACCTTGAAGATACTTGGATGAACCCCATCAGGCCCCATAGAGCTGTAGAGATCAACAAATACAAAGCACGGATTGATCTTACCTTATCTTTCCAGTGTGCCAAGAAGTGAAATGATTTATGTATCTGAAGCTCATGGTCAAGTTAATAAAGCAGTAGCTAGCTCTCAGAAGTTAAGAAGTTTCTGGAAACAGACAAAATATTTTTCCAGATTTGGTACTGCCTGCCATTTTCCCCACAGTCATGTTGCCTTGGGGACTGTGGTAACTGCAGGAGCTCCATAGCTGCACTGCAGTAAGGTATGCTGCTTTCATACAATATGGTCTAGTCATCTACCAAAGACAATCTCTGAAGAAAAAAGAAATATGTTCTGTCAGGCTGTAAGGCTCCTGAACACTATACCATTCACTGGCTGAAAGAATGCCAGCATAATAAAATACAGCTCTGGAAGTTTTGCAGTATGTTGGTGTAAGTTTGTCTTTCACCTATGTACTGTAGATATGCATGTGCATGCACAGCATAATTTCAGTTCTCTATATATGAATCTGAAGTAAAATATTGAGCCTGTCCAATTCTGGTGCCCCTACAAGACTTGGCATTGTAACCACAGGCCTATGCAGCCACTTGCTCACTCCCCCACCAGTGAGACTGGGGAGAGAATCAGAAGGGTAAAAGTTAGAAAACTCATGGATTGACAAAAGACAGTTTAATAGGGGAAGCAAAAGCTGGGCACAGAAGCAAAGCATTCTTCCTGTGGGTAGGCAGGTGCACAGCCATCTTTGGGAGACCAGGGTTCCATCATGCTTAATGGTTAATAAGGAAGACAAACACTATCAATCCAAATGTTCCCCCTCACCTTTGTGTTTCTTTCTCAATTTCATACACTGAGCATGGTGTCATAGATCTGGAATATCCCTTTGGTCAGTTGAGGTCACCTGTCCCTGTCTGTTCTCCCAGTCTCACAAGCATCCTCAACTTCCTGGAGTACAAAAGGCAGAAAAGGCCCTGGCTGTGTGTAAGCCCTGCTTACCAGGTACAAAAACATCTCTGTATTATTGACCCTGTGTTCAGCACAAATCCAAAACACAGCCACTGTGAAGAAAATTAACACTACTCCAGCCAAAACCAGCACAAGCACCTAACGCAAGATACCATCAAAGAACAGCTCTTGTTTTGACTACATATCCCACCAGCTATCTGCCCTGCTGTACATAATTTCTACTTTGTTTATAACTTCAGTGATGCATGCTGAACTGGAAAGGATCAGCAGCAAAAATACAGAACACATAAGAGGTCAAGTGTATTGTTGGAAGTCATCAGCGTTTGCAGACTTATTATCATGGAGAGCTCTGTAGTGAGATATGATGTTAAGATGAGCTAGTCTGGGATGAACATGCTGACAAATAAATCTAAATTGTCCCACATAAAAAGAAAAAGTAGTCAAACCTTTAGTCAAACAGTTAAAAAATTATTTCAGCAAATGAATCACTGCAGTTAAAGGAATTGATACAATAGCTTGTTGTATCCCATAATAAATTAAAACAGTATGTCTAGCATTTGCTAACCTGTGCCTGATTGCATAGATGTGGTTTTACCCCACAGATATTTCCATATCATAATCCATCTTCATTCTCAATAATAAAATCAGAGGTATCTTCAAATGATCATGTATTAAAACTTAGGTGGGGAAGGGGGGAAGGGAAATTCAGTACTAAAAATCTTTGTATTAAACCATAACAGCCTAGAGTACTAATACTGAACTTGTGGGCTTGGATTGCATAGTTTTGTGGATGAGAAAAGACTTCAGATGAATGGAAAATTTTTTACAGTTTTGTTGTGTTTTCTTTTTCTAACCACATAAGTCTTTATCCAATATCAATGTTTCTTTCTACAAGGAAAATGCATAAGATAAAATGGACACAAATATCTATGTTAAGCTGTATAAATTAAATTCCTTTTGTCAGCAAAGAATCAGAATTTCTTCAAAGCTGTTCATCATTTTTAGAAGTTTAGAGTTTATTCAGGTTTTGCTGCTACCTAGACATTTGTTTCTATGTCTGCACTTTCACCACTGGCTCACACGAAGGCAAAGCATTTCATCCACATCAGTGCTCTTGCAGCACAATAATTGCTGCGTCCTAGATTCTGGCTCTGCTACTTTCAATGAATGCCCCATTTTTAATTTTTTTTTAAGATTCTTGGAAGAAAACCTCTTTCATGACAGATGTAAAACTTCTTTTTTTGCCTTTAGTTTTCCAGCTGTAACAACTGAATATTCTAATCAACCCAAAGTAGAAAAAGGACCCAGGCACATGGTAGTTTTTTTCCCTTTAAAGTCACTTTTATCCTGATCTCAGTGACTAGTTTTATGCCATACAGCAGTGAAAATTATGAGGATTAATTTTATAAGTAGCTATAATTGTAATTATAGTTATTAATATTGCACTTAATGGTGCATAGGAAAAGAGTTTTAGAAAATATTTCTGCACATGAATATTAAAAAAAAAGAGTGCTTATTAATGGATATTTCTTTTGGAAATTAGAAAGATTCACACAATAAAGCTGAATAAAATATGAAGTCACCACGTGTAGAACTTTTTCAATAAATCTATGTTTCCCACATGTTTTTACCTGAGTTCACCCTAAAGTCTTTCACTCACCAGCTGTCAGGAAGAGGATGATTATTGTGCCCTTTGCTGCAGCACAGAGAGCCAAGCCAGCTGCTTGTCTTATGCCACTGGTGCCTCTCCTGCTTCACACTCTTCAAGTCTGAATAAACCATCCTATGGCTTTCCAGAACCTCATGGTTACTTAAAAGTTTTCTCAAGTCATGGCATTTCAGCTCTTCTACCTTGCTTTACAAATCAAAGGTTACTTTACTGTTTCATGAGCCCCAGACAATTCTTTTAGCTCCGTTTTCAGCTTATGCAATTACAAAATACCCTGCTGTGTGCAAGCACAGACTACACTGATTTTTTTAGACAGACAATCTCAAGTGACAAAACCAAAAGTTTCCTCAACTCACTCTTTTATTTCTTTTTGACACTTTCTTCTTTCTCAGGCACTGGAGATATTCCCTTCACAGACTGAGACTAGCTTCTGAGCCATCTTGAAAGTTTACCTCTCTTTTCCAGGTTTTCAATATTTAGGGAGCCTGAAAACCTCTGGCAAATACTACAATATAAAAATACTCATAAAATTCAGGCTTCTCTAAAGTCACTGTGATGGAGAAACCAACTATGTCACATACACCTCATTTGCAGACTGCAAAACTCCTTTCTGTGTGGAAAAGTTTAGATTTTCCTCTCCTGTAAACTGAGGAACCTGCAACTTAATCTGCTCAGGAGACATAAATGTGCCAAAGAGTTGGAAAAGAAGGGGAAAAACTGGAAATGGAAAAGTTAGGATCGATTTATTTCACACACATCCCTACTGTTTGATTTCTCTTTTGAGAAATCTGGCATCAAAACTGTTCTGCTTTCCTCTTATCTGCAAATCTCTTTGACAAGCCAGTCAGACAGACACTGTAAAACTCAGGATGGATAAGCTTCTTCATCAGTGGCATTTCTGGTATTTTAGTGTTTATATAGAGAGTGGAGTTTCAGTCCATGTGGTTCAATGGAGAAGATAATGAGGCTGTATGCCTTTCAGACTTTCAGTTTCCCACAGTGAACTATGTTAGTTATCCAAAAACAAAGTATAAAGAAAGAAACAGCACATTTATCCTAGCGACAGAAGGGGTTTTTTTCCTGTTACAGTTAAGCTATGAGGCTGGTGCCCCACCAAACATCCAAACGCAGCAACGCTTTGAAGGAATCATTAAAGAGGCATTTGGTGAAGATATACCTTCTTAGCACTTGCTTAATCCTTTTTGAAGATCATTTCCATTGCCACACGTTTTGTGGAACAGGGTGCGTCTGTGGGGCTACTAACAAAGGAGAAACAGGGAGAAATAAATTTGCAAGAAGTGCACATGAGAGCTCCTAGAAGTTATTGGTTTTGGAGCACTTTGTGTGGTAGATGGGTTTTATGGGGCTTCAAAGGGAAAATCCTCAGGCATGGTGCAAAAGTGTATCTGGAAGGAGGACTTTTTATGTGTATATTGAAAAGCAGTTCCAAAATGAAGGTAACTTTGGATGCTCTACTCTTTCAGTTCAAATATTACTGAGTAAATAAAGTTTATGCCTACCAGATGCTTAAGTACTTAAATGTGTATCTCAGTGGATAGTAACTTTTTAAAAAATGTGCAGTCTAACTCCACAAAGGTGTTCAAGATTAACTTGTTCTTGATGTATTCTTTACTTCCAGTGAAATATTTTAGAAGTGCATTTCAAGCAACATTTTCACATTTTCAAATGCACATTTTCAAGTCCATTTCTCAAACTCTGACTTTGGGATAAGAAATATCTTCAAAAACCCAAACCCATTTTAAACATTTAAACAAATGCATTTGTCTAAAATTTCTCTTCCTTTCTTTCATATCAGTAAAGGTATCAATCATGTGTTGATGTACTAATGGGCCAGCAGAAATCCATCTGAATTCCCTGTGTAATGACATGAGCATCTTCTAAGAGAACCTATAATACAAATGTCCCATTGCATTGGCTCTTGAAAGCAGCATGACCAAATGTGAAAAAACACAGAGGAAAAGGTGGAAAAAATTTACTATTAATAGCAAATATTTTCATGAAGGCAAAAACCTTAGTTTGAATTGTAAAAGGGAAACTAAAGACTTGTCATTTTTATGTTCTGATCTATATGTACAACAATGAGTTCTGAAAGAAAAAACTGTTTTAATAGAACCCCATATGATTTTTTTCCTGATTATATTTTAATTCTGAAGGAAACATTGCAGTTATTCTTGTGTAGAGGTTTTCTGAGTGTGCTGGTATGGGATACAAGCATTTTCAAAAACAAGAACACAGAAGTTCACAGATTATTGAGAAAACAAATGGAATTCCAGAATATTTTAAAGATAGATTTTTTTTTTTTCTGAGATTGAAAATTAAAGGTTAGTTTGCATTCCACAAGCCGTGCCTTTATTAAAAGAGATAAAACACACTAGGCATATAAGATAAGGATTCTTGGGAAGACCAGAAAGCAGTAAAACTGTGCCTGAAACACAGTTATTGCCTTATAGCATTGGTGGTAAGGGCAGTCATTATTTTCCAGTTGATTTGGTCAGTTTGTTTCTCCTACCAGTTCCCTCCAGAATCACAGTTGCATTCTTTATCCCCAACCCCTACATCAGAGCAAATTTTAAATCTAAACCAGCATGTGGGGACTATGTTATCAAGTTCAAGGTGTTTTTTTTAATAAACATGCTGTTGGTCAATGATTTCAAAACCTTACTCAGTCTGATACTCCTGAATGATTTGTGCCTGTTCAGGTAACAGAAAACTTGCAAAGTGCTGGTCCATGCTCTGCTACCTCAGAGCTGAAGTAACTTACATTTCTTGACATCCTGCAGAAAATGCAGCTAACTGGTAACAGGGTCTCCTATGCTAAAGGCAAAGATGCATTTTAGTTTGAGAAAAATGGAAGTGGCATTTGACAAATACTAAAGTTTATTGGTTACAAAAGTGAAAATCAGAAAGAGATACAACTTGCTGCTTACAAATCTGAATTAATAAAATCTGTGTTGTTATAAAAGAAAGCAGACAACTTTTGCAGGAAGAAACAGCTCAGGAATGTTTCCTGGAGATTGAAATTACATTTACAAGAAGGATCTCTGAGCTAAAATAGGATTGTTTGTCACAGATGAAGCGTATTTTGTGATTTCTTTTTAAAACACCTATCATTTGACCCAACTGCATTGCTGAAGAACAGGCCAAGGTACTCCTATTCATTCTGTAGGGGAGAATTGTGAGACCACATCTTCATACTGCCATTGACTCATTTAATTCCTGAGTTTAGTGAACCAGAACTCATGATTTAAGAAACTGCAGACAGCACAAACTGATAAAAAATAGGCTGTACAAAAGCTTGGTGAATAGAAAACCAACTCTGGCTTACCTTGAGATGGCTGAATAACTCTAACTTTGAAAGTCTTTCATCACATTATTACATAACTGTCTTATGAAGTGGTAGATAGAGTGTACACATAAGAATGAGAAGAGTCCTGTGTCTGTTGTCACCATCTAGAGAATCTTGCTAATCTTGTATTTATTTTATATATATATGTATATATATATATATATATATATATATATATATATATATATATATACATATATAAATATATATATAATTATATATATTTTTTAAAAATTTTTATTTCTAGATTTTGACTCAATGATATACTGTGACTGGAATTTCTAGCCTCTTAAAATTCTTGGAATAAGTAGCAATATATTATGCTTTAGTTGTTATGCTTGTAGAATAGACCTAGCCTTGCACAGCCTTAGAAACCCATATCTTATTTGTCTTTTCACGGGACTGAACAAAGAAACACAATTTTACAGATGACAGAGGTGATATATGTGGCTGTGAATATTCAGCCTTCCAGATGATGATCAAAACATTTTGAGTTTTGGAATAAATTATAAAAAATAAAGCATAATAAAGAAGCATTCCATGTCCTCTAAAAGCAAAGATCAGTGATAAGAGTAAATCCATTCCTGTTTAAAACAGGAAAAACCTTATTCAGGTTTGCTACTGCTCTTAGTTCACAAGAATTTCTGTTACAGTTCATTGGTCTACTCAATCTTATTTTAATTAAAACTACTTGCTACCCTAGGCTTAGGCTAATCTCTGAGAATTAAGGACACAAACAGATATATAAACAAGAAGAGAGAAAATAGTTACTGAGAGTAACTCATGGAGAACAGATCTGGGCTCTTTCAGGTTATCACATGTTTCAAAAGTAAGGATTAATGCATAGGTGGGCATTTAAGATTTTGTGTCAAAGTAACCCCAAAGCATGAATGTCCACAGTTTCTCTCTGGTCTGGATCTGAATAGCTACAGGAAACCAATGCAAGGGAGTGAGGAGGAGTGAGAGGCAGTGAGAGAATGAAGGGAGGGAAGGAGAGAAAGGGTGCAAAGGAGAGCAGCACACTCACTTAGCAATATGCTCTGCCTCTTCTATTTCTCCATTAAATATTCCCAAGCATTCTTCCTCAAAGTATAAATAGTTCTGTTTCTGTTCACAGCTGCTATACTCTGCAGCAAGGCAGGTCATAAACAAAAAGCACTCCCATGGTACATCCAATGAATTTTTGTGTGATTATGATTTCACATTTGCTATGCTTCTTGTAGATTCATGAAGTAAAAAATCAGTATTTACTACGGAGATGCAAATTGAAATGTGTTCAGTTATCACTGGTCTTTAAAATCCACATGTCTCCTCGGTGTGCACTGTAACAGAAAGAAATTGAACCACAGAAAAATCTCTAATATTGACTTCAGGGATTTTCATGGTTACAGAGAGAGGTTAACCTGCTTAATGATTCCAGCTCAGAAATGAAGGAAAGAATGACTTAACTCACACTATTTAATAATAATTTCTTAAGATGAGGCTTTGCTCTTTGTTTTGAAGTATCATAAAGTGAAACCACCGTCCATATTTGAAAAGATCATCTAGAAACTATTCCTGTTGTTGCCAGCAGAATGTAGATGGGGGAAAAACTATTTTTGACAGTGTGGCTGATTTCTGTCTTCTCTTCTAAAACCTATTGTTTGAGAAAGTATTGTACACAGATAAGTGATAAATAGTACAAGAAATGGAGTTGCCTTTGCTTATGTAGTAAATGGCTATCAAGGGAAAGCTTTCAAAGCAGTAAAAAGCCTTTGATTCTCCATAGAGTTGAGATGAACATCTTCTATACAATGTCCTCTAAAAATTTCTGTATCTGATGCTAGGTACATGGATTAAACTTGGAACAAATTAACAACAAAATTTCTGTTGTTCCTTGCCAATGTGTTGTCAGGAAACAAAAATATTTGCCACTATGAAAGCTAAAGGAAATGATAAAATGAAGAATTATTTATATATTGTTTATCATCTTGTCTTGCATGAGATTTTTTCTTTTAATGGACAGAAAGAAAAGGTAATAATTACACAAAACCAATTGAAAGAAATAGAGAAAAGATAAATCTTGAAATGGGAAACAGAACTGCATTAACTACCTTCGTGTATGCACTCCAATCTAAACTAACCTTGCTTGAAATCATGACTTTCATACGATTGGAATCCCCTGGCTGGAACCAAGGAATGCAATGCATCTGGTTTGTTTAGCTCCTTCACCAGTCATGAGGATGCCAAGTTTTGATAGTTATACTTCTTTGTGAACTGGAGGAAAGGACTCTCTAATGCTCCCTGATAAACAGTTGTGATAGCAGCCTCAGGAGACTAGTTACCTGTCAGTCCTTCTTTTCTGCTATATTCATATTTGTACATAAAGATTTGGTCTACTGACTTGAATAATTGTGCCTTCAATTGAATGTATCATAGCAATTTACAAACAAGCATTCATTAATAAGACCAAATGGGTAGGGGATTAACTATTTTAGTTTATGGTTTTTTAACATCCTTATTACTGATTTGGAACACCAAGCCACTGACAAATAGAAATACTGTATTAATTCCTTTTATATGTGATTCATTCTTCCACTTCCCACTATATAATGAAAATTATCTGTGGACCAACACATTTTATCAGGAATTCTATAATTCTTACATGTTTGGAAAATTTTACTGTCTTCTAATCCAAACTGCTAAAAAAGAAAAGCCTTATAATATAAAAAAAAAGAAAGGGAATAGGAACACAAAATTTAGATAATAAACACTTTATAAAGGAAAACAAAAAATGTTCTTTTTAATATGTGCTTTGACTGTTGAATATTGTCTTCTAGAGAATTTTTATATCTCTTTTAATTGAGTAGCTTAGAAAGACCTAGAAAGAGATTTAAAAAAAAAAAAATTCTATGTAAAACTGATTGAGATTAGTTGTCCCAATGGTTCGTACAAAATGGTTTGTACAAAATGCCCACAGCAGCAGTAGCTAAAGAAGGCTATTAGAAAGTAGCATTTTAGTCTTCCTAATACTCAAGGGAGATACTTTGTGATGTCTAGGCTCTCTACTGATAAACAGGAAACCTCTAAAAGGTAATACAGCAGCTATCCTTGAAACAACAATGAAGAGTTGTTTAACATCAGAAATGCTTTAATTGTGAAGCAAGGACTGATCCTGGAAACCTGGAAGCCTCCAGGAAGCCTGGAGGAAGCCACTCATGAGCCTCAAGCTGTTTAAAAGGTTAAAGCATAAAAAGGAGCTACCCATTGCTGGGGAAATGAATAGCAGTTTGGGAACAGGAAAAACCCTGGGATACAATGCTGCTGCTCCTACAGAAATTATGTTTTCCAAAGTTCAGGACAGCTTTTCCACATTTCACCTACACTATCTCAGCTTTTTGGAATACAGGAATACAAGCTTGAATGACTGGAGAGCTAATTAAATTTCTCTCAAGCTCAGGAGATCAAAGCTCACATCATATCTTAGAACTCTATAGGAATTTCATCTAGTTGGACCAGTTTCTCCTTCTGGAATGACAATATGCCTAACAGGTAACATGCAGAAGTGAAGCACCCAGTGTCTGTGTCATACTTTCAGTGTCAGCTTGTAGACCTCAGAAACTGCACTGTGCATGGCAAAAATGTGCAGTGGCTTTTTGCCTCCTGAATTAGCTCACACCAAAAATAAAGAAATCAGCCACAGGCACTACAACAGGCTGAGCTCTGAAGCATGATCTGGAACTTTCCCAGTCCACAAAGGAGAAATTAAGACCTGAGCAACAGAGCAACACTGGTATTTTTGTACAAAACTCGTCATTTCTGTTTGAATTACAGTGTATCTTTTGAAAAGACAGCTTGTATTGATTTAGGAGTTTCAGGTGGCATGGAAATCATTCCACTGTTAATACTCTGCTCTATTTTTAGTTGGCATTCACCTCCGTTAGCTTCCTTCTCTTGATCTCCTTACGCTTTCTTTTCTGCTAAAATCCATAAATCTTTCCTATGTAGATACTTCAAAAATGAGATCGAGTCACAGGCTAACCTCCTGTTGGATTATTTGATGGATTGATACCTTAAATCTTCTACGGGAGAAGGATCTTCAATCTCACCTTTCATAGTCCATTATTCAGATTTCAGACCATCTCACTAGACCTCTTCCAATTTTATATATTTTATATATTTTATATATTTTATATATTTTATATATTTTATATATTTTATATATTTTATATATTTTATATATTTTATATATTTTATATATGTCTTCCAGACATAGTAATAGCCTCATTGATGCTATAAAGTGTAAGAGCATTTTCCTGCTTCTCCTAATATTCTTCAGCTGCTCTGTTCTCAGGCTGTATTTGAGAGGTGCTTCTCTAGCTTCTTAAATCAAAGGTCACCTTTTTAAAAAAAGGTGGAAATTTTAGGAAAGCATGCCATCCTCGGATGAAATTTTCCCATTTATCTTTTCCACTGAGTTTGTCCATTCAACAGAAGCTGTACTAATTGTATGGTATGCTTTTAAAATCAGAATATGTGGACTGAGCCAAAAATGTTCTTGGCCTGTTTCCCTGAACAGTGAAGATATATCATCCTACTCTGCAGCACTGTTTTAAGTATTAAAAAATACAGCCCTCAGTCAATGGGGGGACCTGAGTTTTACCCTGCAGCACTTTCCTCTCAAACAGGATATAAACATTTCTTCAAACATTACTGTTCAAACAGATGTGAAAAACAAAACGCTGTGTGTCAGTAAGCATACCTGGTGCAATCTTTCCCTCAAATATCTTTTCTTTCTGAATGCTAAGAGAAACACGGGGCTTTAGAGCACAAAACACTGGGCCAGAAATTTTACACCCTGCACTTTTTTGAAACAGTGGGGAAAACAGATTGCACTTCCCTTTCCTTTGAAAATGAAAGGAGCAGAAAAGCGAGCCCATTTTGCTCTATGAATGGCAAGGGTAGAGCTAAAAGAATGTGACAGTGGTTGTATCTGCCTGTTGGACAAAAGCTTCTTGCTGTATATATTGCACTCTGCAAGAGGTAGTGCCCCACTGTACACCTATAATTGTGTTGAACCAAACACATGTGGTGTTTTGAGGCCACAAGGAAAATTTAAAAATGAGGTAATCCATACGGAAACATAACAAAAAGTGATTTTTGAAGTTTACCTCATAATGGTTTATAGATATGTCACCAAATTGAAGCTCTGGAGATGGAACAACTATAGTCCAAGGTCTGAAAAAGAGTTTAAGGCGGAGTGGGTTTCACAAGCATTCAAGCTTCTGTAACCTCCCTTGAGAGCTATAAGTGAGAATGTAAATTACCCTTGGGATAAGACCATTGCTCTGGGATATTTGAAAAAGCACCTAACACATTTTGACAAAAGAATCATTATATTTGGGTTTTCTAGAGAACACCTAAAAATCTATGACCATAGAGCATGCAAACCATTTCTCCAGAACAGTGAATAATTCAGTGAAATCACAGAAAAATAAGTCTGAATCTTTCATTGCAGAATTCCTGAACCAGTCTCTACATCTCTCGAGATTTTATTCATGGTGATTGAATGTCCCCTACTCTGTCTTATTACAGAATCAAACCCACCACAATATGTTTCAATGCTATTTATTATCAGGTCTGCTCAAACACTTTCTTTTGATTGGTTTGGTTGGAAAAGATATTTAAAAAAAAAAAAAAATAAGGAAATGTTTTTGTTCCGTGAATTCTTGCTGCAGAAACAGCATGGCTTCATTTACCTGTTTTCTAAAGCAGGGTTCAAAGTCACCTTGCTCCCAGCTCTGTGCCAGACTGCAGCCCAAAGCAGCAGGGCCTGGCAAATGAGCCAGAAAGGATTCCAGACACCTGTCGTGATGTTTCTTCTTCTCCACAAGGTTTTGCAGGGTTGGTGAATTTTGAAACACTCTGCTTCCAGATTGTCTTAGAAATGGAATTCTCCACAGAGCTCTCAAAAAAAGAAGATGTGATGATTGGATAAAAAATATACAGCAATTTGCTGCTGCACAAGGAGGAGCCCAGCCTTTTCCATTAAACATGAAGGTCTGGAATGCCTTCAACAACACCTGTAGGTACTGTGTATGCACCAAACATATACTGATATCTAACTGCCTAGGAGTAATGTCTTCCCAGAAAAGAAGTCTTCACTTTCCTGAAGCCCTTTTTGATAGAGGATAGGTCTTTGTCAAAATCCATGGCACCTTGGATCAAATTCCATGATAGGAGGCTATGAAAGATTTCAGAGCAACAGTTTCCAGAACTACAATTTTAACCTTTGTTTGTTTGTTGTTGTTGTTTGTTTGTTTGTTTGTTTGTTGGCTTTTTTGCTTGTTTTGTTTTGTTTTTTTTTTCTTAAAAGGAAAAAATATTACAAACCAAACCCCCTTATCAAATAAATCTGAACTTCAAAACTTTAAAGCATCATTCTATTTTTTTTTTCTTTTGTTATGAAAACCATTTGGTATGTTGTAAGCACTAAAACCTTTGTGGTAATATTTCTACATCCTATTTGTAGTACAATGTCAAGCAAAATATTACTTCCTCTTCTGCTCATAAAGACCATGGTCCTGTGGTCAGTGGTCCTTCATTAAGATGAAAGTGAAGTCCATTCCTATGCCTGATAAAACTAATACCTTCCTAGTTTCCATACCAAGGTCTCTTAAGCATTTTCTCATTTCTTAAGAAACAACAAGTCTTTTCAATGCTATTATTCATGTATTAATTCTTTCCAAGAACTATTATTAAATTCCTTTTGATACTTGCTCAAAACAATTCAGACAGTGGTGATTTTGCATTGTCCCAGTCTCCTTTTTCAACAACACTGTGATTAAAGAGAAATATTTTGAAGTAGCCTTGGAATTAGTCTTCCCAGAGGCAAATTAAATCTAACAATACTTTTCTTTCTGCAACTGAGCATAGAATTTACATCTTTGGCACAATTCTCTATAATCAGGTTGAAGCATCATTCCTGCATTTTACAGTACATCCTTCTCAATTATTTCATTATTTAGTTTTTATGAAATAATATTTTCCTTTATTTCCAACACTTTAAATTTCTGCAAGGGCTACTTAGGACCAGGACTTAATATGATGTAGGGGTTAGGATCCAGGCATAACAAACCTAAATTTCCTTTTCATCATAACTTCAGCCCTTTGTACTTCAGTCCTGAATTTACATTAGAACAGTAATAATGTCAAGTTAATCACATTTGAAATTCTGAGGGCTTTATATACAAAAATAATATATTCCTATAAATTTCAAAGGCAAAGGCATTGACACTTAGTTCCAAACTAATTTTGGAACTCCAAACTAATCTGAATCCTTTCCTTACAAACTACTGGGAAAAATAACAAACAAAAAAAATCAGCTAGCACATATACAGATTATACTAAGAGTTATAGTAAAAATAATCATAAAAAATAATGCTTTAAGTAGCAAAATAATTGGGAACAGAGATGCCAAAGAGATCCACTTTAACTTTTGTTTCAATTATTTTGCTAATTAATGAACTTAAAGCAATAAGAAATGGAATGTGAGTGATACTTACATATTATAAGGTTTTATCTGATAAAAGAAGAACACCAAAACTAGACAAGAAATGACAACAGTTAGAAATCTGGTCAAAGAAAAAGAAAATTATGTCTTATTTGAAAAGATGCAGTCTACTATAGGGGGGAGAAGAATAACTGGAAGAAAATATCAGAAGGATTCAGCCAAAATCCCTCAGCGTGATTCCAGATAGCAAATCATAAGGAATCTTGCAAAGGAACACAGCAACAAAGAAGAGCCAGTGAAAATTTAGGCTGTACGTGTAGAGGCACAATGCTGTGGCCCAGGGAAAAGATTGTTCCAGTCTGTGTAGCATGAAAGAGACCACACCACACACACAGCTCATGGGAACAAGCACCCCCATGCCAGGGAATTCCAGCACGCTGGAGGCCTTTCAGAGAAAGCAACAGAAATAAACATGTGGTTGTAGGCACTACTTCATGAGGAAAGTTCAAATCAAATAAATACTTAGATTTGACAAAGTAGTTACTAGGAAGGAATGTGATCACACATTTCAAACACTTCAGGACTGTTATCATCAAAGAAGAAGATAAATAGGAAGATAAATATAGAAGATCTGGCCCTACATCTACTTTCAAAATGTTCATGTGCTTAAAAACAACTTCTGTATTGTCTTCCAGATGAACTCTTTCTTCTTACGTCAAATTTCTCTCAAAAATGGATGTATCAGTATAAATGTCAAACTGAAAAAAAAAAAAATACCAAAAGGTGTTTTATGTAAAACTAAAAAGATTATAGAACTTAAAATGCTGTTTTAATTTTATGTCCCCTTTAGCTTGATTCATAGAGGACATAAGGAAAAAAGGTTAGCTCTTTCATAGAAGACGAGGCCTTCAAATTTTCCTGATTATGTGGTCCTATTTTGTACAAAATACATTTAAAACCTTATTGACACTGAAACTCAGACGTGTCAGTTTCTAGGAGAGTGGTTTAAACTATAAACCATACTACTGAATGGGGGAATATCTAGAGGGAAAGAAATAGGAATTACAGGTAGAATGCATCTGAACCAGGATTTTCATATCTTAATGGTAGGCTGAATGATAGGCTTCAAGAAGGAAAATAGCTTCCTTCTTATTCATTTAGAAGACAGAGTTTGGTCCCTTTTCTAAGGCTGGAGAGGAAACTTGAAACAGTATGTTCACAAAAAGCCAAAATGAAATTTCTTGCTATCTCAAAACTAATTCTCCATTCCTCTCAAATTAAACCACTAACTGCATAAGGGCTGAATTTATAAATAGTTTTAATGAGGCAAAGTCGGCATTTTTCAGCCAAGACAGTTATTAAAAGAAACATGAAAGAGAAATAGTTCTCTACCTTAGAACTCATTAGGCTGCAAACGCTTCCTGTGCAGATCTGTTTACTCGACCCATATCCACAGCTTAACTGATGCTCATAAGGTCCAAGTCAATTTTGAATTTGATAGAGCTAAATAATTAATTGAAGTGTTCACTCATGTGCACATTTAATTGATTAATATGAAGTTAATGGGCATTCTGAACTGAGCTTCACCACTGGGGACCTAGAGCTGGTAAAATTAGTCTTTCTTAGTGGAAAGAAGTTCGATCTGGGTATGAGTCAAGTACAAGCCAAAATTAAATCAGTAGCCAGAGTCATCTTGGTAGTACTCCTAATAAACACACTAGAGCCAAAACCTTCAAGCTTACTTGGAAGGGCAATAATTTTGCCCTGCCCACTTGAATTAAAGGACTTTGTGATGTGCAACTCGTTTGCACACTTCATACATATTTCCAGACACGATTTAAGACACAAACACAGAATTGGAGATGTTAATACCTTTCTGCTAAGATGTTGTCAATACCTTCTGCCAAGTAGAAAGCATAAATGTGATGAACATGTAGTCCCGTGGTGCTGTGGGATACTTGACCAATTCCATATTTACCCAAATATAGATCTCTTGGCTGAGTTTCAGACAATACTTTTTTAAGCTGTTGACTTTTATTTCAGGACAACTTATTCAAGTCAAACTATCAAACTCTCACTGAATTCAAAAGTAGTTATTGTTAAAAGTAGCTAAACAGTATTATAATATTGACAAGAAAATCAATATTCATCTATTTCTCTTAACAGAGGAAGTCAGTCCACCATATAAGAGATTCCCATTGAAAAATAATTGACTGTAGCTGCATAAAATTTTGAAAGCACCAGCCTATATACTTCTGTAGGGAAAACATAAACATGAGCCACAAACACATGGAAATATCTCCAAAAGGCAATAAAAAAATGACAGGGACATTTCTATGCCAGGTTTTTTGACAGGGTTCAATAGTTCTGTTTTCACCTTCTGAGCAATAAAATTGTGTTTTGTCTATGTACACCTATACTGTTCATGATTCACTTTAACACTTCTCTGAGATGCTTGCCCAAATCTTCTTGCCAGTATCTTCTACAACAATCTGGAAGCTTTTCACATGTAATCAGCATGGAACCCCCTGCAGCTATTTTACTGCACAACTTTACAGAGCTGTGAAGTGAGGATAAATTGATGGTTTACTTCTAATGCAATCACAGGCATTCCAGCTCTTGTCAGAATAGATTGGGCTCTTCTAAACATTTAGACAAATCTGAAAGTATTTATTCCACCTGTATTTTTTTGCCACAAAGACATTGCCATATTTTGACAAGTTCCTGTACTGCTTCTCCCTCTCAATGAAAGTAACAATTAGATTAGATAGGAGTTCAAATTTTTCCATTGCCTAAATAGAACAAAGCTTTAAAAGTTAACACACTTCTGTGTATTTTATGCTTATACCCTGAGGATGCAATATACTGTAATCATTCTTTTTTCAACAGACATTGATTCTTCTGCAGTGGTCAATACTTACTTAATTCCACAGCCTATTATACAGATTTCTTGGTTCTTGCATTCTATTTGGTATAACCCATTAAATGTGATCCAGCCAACCATTTGTCTGAATGTCCTTGAGCTTCACAGTTAATCAAATGATCATTTCCTAAACAATCTTACATTTCCAACAACAACAACCAAAAATCGGTGTAGATTCTGGTAAGCACGTACAGCTTTTATAATTAAAATGTAAATTATATTAAAGAAATAAGGGATAAATAGAGGGAAATTTTCTTGCAAGACAGTTTTGCATTTAAAATAACAAAATCACTCATCAGAGCACAACAGAAATAGATTTGATCTGTAAAATGAGGGTTTGGGTCTCCTCTTTTGCAAGACTGTTTGTTCCAAGCCTACCAGCCTTCTGGATTTATGCTATTTATGGCCTCACACTAGACTTTGATTCTTCCTACCAGGTCTAGGTTATTTAGAAGTCACAGCAGACACATGTTAGAAGAAAACAGCAATATCAGATAGAAAAGAGTAAATTACATAGGTCACACACACTGTGTGGCACTAATATTTAGTATTTGTGTAACTGTGTGTCCTTTATTGTCACACAAGTAATTCTGGCAAAATTCCTGGAACAATTTGGATAAATAAACCTCAGCAAGTGTGCAGCTTTTGGAAGAAAGAGGGTTAGTCTTCATTATTTTTAATGGATTCTGTTCATGCTAAGATCTTATTGTTATAGTTTCATTTTAAATGTGAGCTATTTCTATACATTTCTGCTTTCTCATCCCTAGAACTACAAAGTCTGCATTTTCTGCTAATGGGGTTTGTGAGAAAGTATGGCTATAATTAGGCAACATTTAACTTTCTCTAGTCATTTTAAGAGGAAAAAAAGAAATCTCTTTTAGTTAATCTATATCCAACTCCAGAGACCTTCTATGAAAAATAGAATAATACGTCTGAACTTCTTGATCAGAAGACATAAATTGTGCTCCACAACTATACCATGTACACTTATACAGCCCCAATAAGAAGGATACTTTATGGTGCATTTACCTCTCTTTTTCTGTGATAGTCTAATGGCTCTCTAGAAGAAAATAAAAAAAAAGAAGAGTCTTTTGTTGCTTGTTTTTATTGAAATACAACAGTGTAACTCCAGCATAAGAGAAGCATTAGCAAAAAGAAAATACAACCTTCGCCTATAGTCTAAACTTGGTACAACCAGCTGATAATTCATGGAATGAGGATGTCACTAAAAATACTATCGGGTCTAGAAAGAGTATTCATACAGAACAGATAGAGAATTACAAATGGATTTACCCTCGTCTTTCTGATCTCACTCCTCCATATTTGAATAACACATTTTTTGTCTTCAGAGAGAACACTGCAGCATGTTAGCACATAACTCTGGGGAGTACATGCCAGCAATTTCCAGGACTGATCTTCAGGGAAAGAACTGAGAAGTGTTACCTTCACTAGTAAGATGACACAGCTTCCCGAATCCTTAACAAAAAAAGGTGGGGGGGAAGCCATTTATAGGTGTGTTTTGGTTTGGGTTTTGTTTGTTTGTTTGTTTTTGTTCTCCCCTGCCCCAGCATAATTTTAAGTTTTCTGGCAAGTTGACAAAGAAATCAGGTATTTTAAGCAGGTGTCATGATATACAGTAGTACTGACTGCACTATGAATGATTAATATTTTCCCTACTGCCTGTCACAATGCATATTTTCCCTTCTTGAAAGACTGACTGAAAACCCGGCCTAGATTACAAAGCACTTTAAAACAAGTACTGGCATTTAAAAATGGAAAAGTAACTCATATTCTGACAAACAACCCCCTACATTTTGACAGAACCTTGGTATGGTCACCATTCCAATTACACCATCATCAGAGAATATTGCTACATGATGATCTCTGTAAAGATTAAGAAGAAAACAACTGAAAGGTGAATTGTCTGCCAGTAATGTGGTGATAACAGAGGCGTTTTAGAGGCAGTGGAAACAATGAGCTCTGGATACTGAGTGAAGACCATTTGGCAAACTTTCATTTGGAGAGATTGTCTCTGGGCAGGCTCTAAGGATAACTAGAAGGAATTAGTTCCTGATTCGTCGGGCATTTAAGGACATGAATAGTCCCATTGAAATCAATGAGATTACTCACTCACTTGAAGTTAACCACATACTTAAGTATCTTTCTGAAGTGAATGCCGAATGAATGCCTACACTTGCAGAATGGTTGTAAGAAACTGGTTTGCCAAAGACTCACTTCAAATCACCTTTGTGATGTTTGTTTGGAAAGTCTGTCAGAACTTTCCCATGAATAGGTACCTTTTTCTACCCTGCTGAACTGCCAGGATAGCTAGGGGCAAGTAGGTAAAACAGATGAAATAGTCTTTTGCCCTGTTCTTTAAGAAGATTGCTGTGTAGAATAAGTCTTCCCACTTTGTCTAGTGTGTCAAAAAAGCCAGTTGTTTTCCAGACTAGATTTTCTTGTATTTGTATCTAAATGAGTGAGCTTATTACTGTAGCAAATGTTCCTCCTGGGAAGCACTTCTAAAATGAAATTAAAGTGCAGATTGATTTGCAAGATTTGCAAAGTATTATTCATGTGTTGTTTTTTTTTTTTTCAAAAGGGCAAAAATACCCCAACAACATTGTTGCAAAAGTTTGAAAGGAAGCCTCCTATAACCATGAAAAACGAGTGTTCTCAGTTGAAAAGAAAATGAAGCTAAAGGGAAGATCATAACATTAGTCTTATCTAAATTAAATTAGTTCCATGAAAGGGAAAAACCAGTTTCCGTGCCTTAGGGTTATGAAAATTAGAAACTCAAAAAAATAGATAAATCCTTAATTTAAAATAATTTTAAACCATTTTAAAATGTAAACAGCAACTGCTTAATATTGCTAAACAATTACTAAACAGAAGTCCTCCTAATAAGATAAGGCGAAGAATTCTGCATATAGAGAATAAAATACATAGAAAGAACGTGAAGAAATATACAGTATAAATTCTTTTCCTTACAGGCTGAAAGACAGCAGCCATGTTTGAAGATGAGATACCTATAGCAGAGAACAGTATTTTGTCAAAATAAAAAGGTAGTCCTTGATAAAGTTATGTGACTTACGTACTACGGGCTTTATTCCAAACTCTACTTTGAACATCCCTCACTATCAAGGAAAAGTGATAAACCTTTGTACCTTATTGCTCCATATAAAAAAATCAGGAATTTTTTTGTTGTTTTTTGTTTTTAAATTTATTTTTAATTTCTTTGTGGAAAAGGCTACACTTTCTGAACTGCTATTTTGAGGTTTTGACACAATAAAGCCCCATTTTGTAAACAAGGTGCTGAAACAAAAGCAGAATACAGACTGTTGCTGAATTAAGGAATTATTAACATTTAAACTTTGTCTTTCACCACATTTGGATAATAAAGTTCTGCTTACTGTACTGGTTAACACAAAATAAAGCCCAGAGTGCAGTTCTAAAAGGGCAAGGTGGGTTGAGTAGTGGCCAGTTCTTTCTCTGCCAGGATTCCTTGCCTGAGTGTTAAAAGGTAGAGATTAGGCTTTTTCCCAGGCTCTTTCCAAGGTGAAAAAGGAAAGTAGCCTGGGACAAGAGGTAGCAGAGACAAGGAAGACGTAGCATTTTTAGTAGTTTGTGAAATTGTCCCCTCTGTGTCTGGAAAAAGCCAGTGACAAGGAATGATGTCTTGTGGGTGTACATGAGATCTGCAGCGGAGACAGAGCGGACAGATGAGACGCGATCATTTTGCCAGCTCCTGTCCTTCATGACTGATCCTGCTTTGTGATTTTGCTTCCTAACCAGTATCTGGAACTACATGACACCAGCATCATTTGACATTGTCTGTGTTATAATCCTTTCTCTCCTTTCTCTCCAGCCCCTAATCTTTCTCACTAAACAGTCCTCTTCAACGTGACACAAATGCCTGCTTTAAGTTTCACATCAAATAACCTGGTGCTGATGGAAATGTGTGTTCATTTTCCAGGCCTGGTTGTGAGAAAAAACAGCAAAACAAACTGTGGGTTTTTAGCTGAGAACATGGCTTCTGTTCAAAAACATGTCAAGTTTGTCAAAATTGTCTAACTGAAGCCCTTTATTATCACACAGTGGTGAAATAATTTGCCTGAAGGGGTAACAGAGCATTAATAAATGCAATGAATTGTACATTGTTCATGACAGTCTGTAATGGTACACTCTTCTGTGTACTGTACATCCCAGATACCACCTCAGGTCCTACTAATTAATATTCATCAGTATAGAAGCATAAAACTCAATTTGGGACTTGCAGCACAGATCAGCCATTCCCAGGATGCCTCACTGAAAGCTAGGCTTTCCCAGGCTAGGTCATATGCCACCTAGTCTTAAAACATGTCAATAGGTTGTGTTTACCTTGTCAGTGGTTTATCATCCTGATGTCATGGCAAAACTGGCAATTCAGGCTTTAAATATTCATGTCATAATGTCAAGATTAGCATCCACTTAGAAATGTGGAGGAAACCAAACTTGTTTCTTTTACTGCCCTAACTGCTATGATAAAGGATCTGAAATTGTGAATGTTGCCTTGTTAAGTCCTATTTTTTAGCTATTTGAAAAAAAAATACAGTAAACCTGCTTTTCTAAATAATTCCAACATCTTTAAGAAATAACAACAAAGCTTTAAAAAACTTGTCAGAATTTTGTTGGCCTAAATGAAAAAGGTAAGGGAGCTTCCCCCACCTCCATCCCCCTTATAATTTACTGTATCCTGGATTTATTACATTATGGAAAAGAGAACTACAAAATAATCAATGAATTTATATTGTGCAGAAATGTAAGGAAACCTTGGTCCAGGATTGACTTTCTTAGTAAACTGCTTCAAGTTGATTTCCTACCATGGAAATTCAAATGCATACTAAAATACTTCCTGCATGCTTATTTAAAAGTACAGAAATGCCAGCATTTTAACAGAAAGTCCAACTCCAGGTATGGAGTTAGCATTGTTCAGAGAATGTCTTGGTGGTTCTAATTGCCAAACACTTAAAAACACAGACATAAAATGGAAGGCATTTGATTTCCTAAACCATAGGTTAGTACAAATGTAAGTTTTTAACCTTACAATTGTACAGAGTGGAAAAGAACCAAACCCCATCTCCCAACTGAATCCCCAAAACCTGCAGCCCCCAAACATTTACCCATAAGGAGGTCTCCAAAAATGGCATTTCAAATTCCATGTTGTTTGTAAGATTGCAATTGTCTTCCAGGACCTTTGCTAGTGCATGTTTAACTGGCATCAATGGCACAGTGTGTTTATTCTCTGTCCACGTTCAGTCACTCCCTCATCTGTGTGCTGCACTTCACCAAGAAACTGCACGTCCTAGATAGCTTATATCTTTATCTGGGATAAGAAGAATGAAAAAAAATTATCCTTCAGCAAATCCAAGGGAACATTCCAAACTTTAATTAATTTCAGAGCAAAAATTATCATAGTAGTATTTTCATAACATTTTTGGTGGTATCTTTCTGTTTTATATGTGTTTTGGTGTAAAAGGTCATCAGCAAATCAGTCTTCCCTCTTACAAATTGAAACACATCCTTCAGCTTTTATCAGTGGCCTGAGTAATTTAAACTACTGTAAAACAAGTGGAATGATAAGACTGAACACCCTAGGTTTACATTACTTTTTTTTCAACTATTATTTTTTTAAAAAATTACTATCTCTAAGCCTTTTTCTACTCTACCTTTCCTGATGGTGGTGTGCTGAAGAGCAATCAGTTCTATGTGAAGATTAAACAAGTTGGTAGCTTCCCATATAGCCCCGTGACTCATTCTGAAGATCTCTGTGCTGATATCAGCCTGAATACCAGAAAGAAAGTGACCCAGCAGTGACTCTGGATAGCTTCACGGACTGAAGCAAATATTTACATTAATTGAGACAACGGGGAGGTGGGGTGGCACAATGAAAGCCATATTTGTCCTGAGTTATGTCACTGTTCCAAACACAGCTTCTCTGTGCAAAAAGCGAGGAGCATTTTAATTACCCTTCTCCTCCCCCATCAAAATATTTTTAGGATTACTTGACTGTGCAAACTGTGATAGCCAGTTGTCAGGAACAAAGGGCACTGTATTTCTGAGAGAAAGTAATGGTCTGAGTAATCAAAATTCTCAGACATGCACAAAAGGTGAAGAAGCTCTCCCTAATTTGATCACTTGTGTATCAACTGGGCAGCTAATAGCTTTGCTTAAATGATTGGATCATAAAATACATACATATTGTGAAAATCCTCTCATATTCACTGGAAAGACCTGCCTTTTAGGAAAAAAAGTGGCTCTCAGAAAATGAAAAGGGGAAAAATAAATATGAACTACTGTTAAACAGCTTTTTATATTCATGCACTACTTTAATAAAACTGTAACAGTTTTTCTTCAAACATTTGAACAGTCCCCTGGAAATCAGTGTGTCTTCAGGACAGAATAAGCAATCTGGAAAGCCACACTCCAGGTTCATATTTTTTTTCCCCCTTAGTATAACACACGCTTTAAGGTAGAATTCAGTAAATTGAAAATGCAGAGGAATGTTCAGATTTGTTTTCTATGTATAAAACATTTATACAGCTGCCTCCTGCAAGCCTGGCCATAAGGTCAGATCTGTCCATAACACACTGAGATCCCCTATCACTTTGATGCACACAGGACTGGGTATATTGATAACTACTCCAACTACTGTCTTCTTTTCCTTCCTTTCCTAGAGAATTGTCTTTGGTTTGCCTTTCTTTTCTTTTTGTGTGTGTGGCTCATTTTGCATTTTTTCCCCCTAAAAAGGCAGCACTATCACTTTATTACAAATACTTCATTATGATGTATTACTTAATTCTGATCTGCCTGATAAGATATATGCTATAGACATTCATCCGTTAAGATGATGGGAACACTTCTGACAGTGAAGCTTGAACAAAGAATTAACCAAGTGATTTTCTACAAGTTACCTCACAGATAGCATTTATTGTTCTCTTTCTGTAGTGTTGGTTCTAGGAAATTTACTTGGAATGCAAATAAAAGAATATTTTTAGAGTCAAAAAGAGGTTTTCTTTCTTTAAATTAAACTAATAGCAATAGCCATATTACCAACAATAAATAGCTAAAGTTATAATTTCTAAATCTTAAAACCTATTTAATTCAGTATTTCATGCATTGTTTTAATGCTTTTAAAACTTTAAATAGTTGTGAAAAAGCCTCATATAATACCATCTGAAAAAAGCACTTTTTTTATTCTTTAAGGATATAACATGCATCTCTCCAACCAACATTGAAGAGAAACAGAGGGTACTAAAATACAGGTCTAACACAAACATTTTTATTTTGTTGTGTACTTTGTTTTTAGTTCATAATTCATAATCCATTTTACTGTATACTAACAAAACCACTTTCCTTCAAAAAAATCAAACCTTTCTAAATTTGAAAGGTTTCCATGGTCTTACAGTTTTCCAAAAGGTGAGCAATTAAGTCATTGTGTGAAAGGGACTAAACGTATTATAATGTTTTATCTGTTAGCTACAAAATTTTGGACCCAGCAATGCTGACAAATTAGCTCTGGGGATGTGTTCACAGCTAAAAGCATGATTTCAAATCTTTGGGCTCAAGCTTGCTGCTATCTCTCCATACGACTTTCAAAAATGGGGAAAAAAAATTTAAAACTGCTCAGGAATACCAACTTGGTTTTTGCAGCCAGATTTTGAAAAACAAAAACAAAAACAGAAACAAAAGAAAAAATAACCACAAGAAAAAACCCCACCAACAAACCAAGAACAACCCTTCCCTCCCTGCCCCAAACAAAAATTCTGTTACTGGTATTTATTATCAGATATTTGTATCATGTGGCCCCCTAACACATAAGACATATCCTATCAAACATCCTTCTTTTGAAATCCAGCCAACATAACCAGGCAAGATTATAAGGAAATATCAGTTTGGAAGACCAGACATGTTTGCTGGAAGAGCAGGCTTTTAAAAGGACTTCATAAAGATTGCTTACCCAATTGGTGGAATGCCATAACACAGAAAATTCTGTAGTGTGGAGAAAGAAATTGTTTTATTTTCCCTCCAGACATACTTAGCAGGGAAATTTAATCTCTGGCCAATGGGAAGGTCAAGTGTAGGCAGCATTAATCTCTTTTTAATTTATGTAAGGGAAAGGCTTCTGTTTGTTTCAGAAACTTAAACTGTTTCTATAGTAAATTCATAGGTATTCTGAGAAAGACAAACTCGCTGTAAGTGCATTTAAAGCAAAACAAAGCCTCCTTTGCTGTAAGGTGATTGATGCTTTCTACTTATCTCATGTTTATTTGGTATATGCTAATTCTTTATATCAAAGACACATCTTTTAGACTTGGTTCAGAAGTGTTGGCAAGATGAAAAATACTAGCACAAGCTTTTTCAACAGCTTAGTAACTGCTTAAGATTATTAAACAAAACCTCCACAGTTTCTCAGTCAATTGCATAGGGTTATATGAGATGCAGCTACCAGACATTATTTCAGACTTCACTTCATCCACCTTGACTAACCAGCTCTCTTTTTCAAAGAGAAATGCAGAGAAAGGTTTTTTAAACTTCAAATCATTCAACAGCACTTCCAGCATTTTACCACTTCCCTCAAAAGTCAGGGTTTGCTTTAAGAAGATACACCAGATTTCTGTATTTTCTAAGCATCTTGTTTCTTTTATAGGATAATGGTAGGTCACTTTCCAAAGGCAGAGATGCTTTTGTGTCTTTGGTCTCCTAGTGCAATGTCTCTGATCTCCTGATGGATGATTCAAGAGTACCTGTTCGGTTCTTCATGAGCCAATGCAACCTTGAGATCAATACTAGACTTGGCAGCTGGCAAGGATATTTAAAGAATTTTAATTGCTTTTTTGAAAGTGCCTCAAAACATCATAACTAGACAGTCTTGGCAGAATCTTTAAAGTCCCAGCCTTTAGATGTGAAAATATTTGCTCTTTTTTTTCCCTCCTTCAATAGTTTTTTTGTGGACCAGAGCACATCCATTTATTGGCTGGTTCCCATTAGCTGAAAACAACCATCCTAAAACAGAGATTGTGAGTGTTCCTTACTGTCTCTGAATTAGACAGCTTACACAGCAGAATGTCTTTCAAAGACAAAACTTCTGTGGTATAGAAATAGGAATGGACTGGGTGCTGCTCATCACCTGTGATTTTACAAAGTGTCTTGAAACTGGCATTCCTGAAAGCAAGCTAAGTCTCAAAAGAGCTAACGTGATAGAAAATGAGACAGAATAAATGAATATTTACTATTTATCCATATATTTTTTTTTTTTTAATTCTGTTGCTTTTATCCATTTGAAACAGACATAGCTTTGTAAAGTGCTTTTGGATACTTTGCCCTATTCTACTCCTTTTTTTAATTATTATTTTTTAGTTCTGTAAATCAGATCAAAAGTTAAAAGGAAGTCCAGGCTGGAAGAGGACATCCAGATTCCTTTATGCCACATTAAGGATTTTTCAAGACCAAAGTAAACCACGTAAAGAGGATGCTGAAAAAAAAAAATTAAACTGTTTAAAAACAAAATTAACAAGCCAATAGGAATAGTTTTTAATAAGCATTGCATTTTCCATTGTCTAAACAGTCAAGCTGCAGCTCAGTTTTAAGTTATTTGAATAATTTTAGGAGATTATCAAATTTAATTCACAGTCTTTAAGAGTCAAGACTATATCATTATCTTTCGACTATGAAACCCTGCTAATTCTAATTATGAAATACATGTCACCCTAAAGCACTGAAGCTTTTAGATTTCAAAAATAAAAACCAAGGTGTTCATATTCTTGGGTATCAGAAACACAACACCTGGAAACACTTGTTTCCTTCTAGCAGTCTTCTGACATCCTTATTTTGGCACTTGTACTCTTTCCCCACTTCCAGTCAAGAGACATAAAGGAATAAAAGCTTCTAATCACATACAGCTCTACTTTACTGCTTCTAGTAGACTTTTTTGTTTCCCCAGCTTTGATTTCCATTTAAACAAACTTTTAAATCATAATAGTGATAAATGACTAAATTAATCAGTGGTAAACTGATTAAATTACTCTTTATCCAGTGTTACAGTTGTGAGTGAGTAGGTGACAGCTACAGCCTGTATTTTCTTTCAAATAATTTCAGCATAGCTTGATATTTGAGAAGGTATGCTAATAATAATCTTTAATTTTCTTCATAGCGAAAAAATTTTATGCACTTTTTGGCCTACTGCCCAAAATCTCAGTCAGAGAAGAAAGACTGAATATTGCATATTTGCATTTGATTTAGAGAGTATACATTCTGATGTTCAACTTCCATGCCAAGCAATAAAGGTAGCAAAACTTTCAAGAGAGTCAAAGTTTTATATCAGGGAGTTAGTTCTGTTCATTAGATTAAAATAACAGAAAATAAAAAAATCTATTTTGAATTCCCAGTCAATATTCTACCTAATGTCCCCTTGAGAAGAATTTGTTGCCAAGATTTTTTTCTCCAAACTTTTTTTTCTTTTAAGTAGCAGTCATAAGCCGGGGTAGGAATTAAAACAAAGCCTAGAAAAGTTAAATCAGCATGGCCCTGCTATTTGAGGGCTTGCTTCAGTTTTCTTCAAGCTACCTGCAATATCCAGGTTGATTTCAGAAGTAGAATTGAGAAGGCTCATTTTTAATAGCCAAACACTTCTTCATTATCTATCTCATAAATCATGATGACCAAAGCAAAATATACATTTTGTTTTATAATTCTGAGAGACACAGATATCTTCTGTATTGAGAAGTGATGGAATTGGTCACAAAATACAAATTACCACTTTTTTCCAGTTTCTTGATTTTTTACCTTTTCTTCACACTTGATGTTGCTCAAGACTGGACAATATGGATCCCTGGAAACATGGCTTGGATGAGCAGAACCTTATTGGACTATCTCAGAATGAACCAAACCCACATACATCAACTGCTGCATGTACTTGTATTCTTTCAGAACGTGTAAAATAGTTCTTAGATGGGAGCCTGCCTTATATTTAGTAAACATTACTTTAGTGAGGGTATTTCTTGCCTTCACAGTCATAGAAATACTGTCAAACTTGGTGAAACACAATACCTTCAAATGATGCATAACCATCAACATCTCTTTCATTGTCTGTATGCTGGAAATATGCATTCATCATCTGTTAGTGTCTATTTCAATTTTATTCTTTTCTTCTAATTTTTTTCTTACTGTAGAAGGACAAAATCTTGGGGAGTTTCCTATGATTCTGAAGCACTTAAAAGAAAAATCTACCTCCTAATCTGCACAAAAGCATTGACCAGGGCAGCCTCAAGGCCAGAGACTACATACAAGAGTTCTTGTACTTGCAATACAACTGATTAGCTGCAGCTCTCAACTGCATCAGTAGGCAGAAAAAAAGTTAAAGGCAAGCTCTTACTTGTAAAACATTAAAGAAAAAGACAGCAGGACAACATTGCCATATTAAAAAACCCCAAGAATTTAGAATTAGAATTTCACATCAAAATTACACAAGAGACAAGAGAACATTGAAAAAATATTAAAAAAACCCACACAGAAAAGTTTAGAATACTTTATATTTCAAATGAAGACACCTTAACAGAATCAAATTTCATTGCTTAGAAAAGGAAAGTTATTTTGTAAAAGTATTTTCAGTATATCAGATTTAAGGCTCAATAAGAACAGCATCTCTGGAAAGGCCAGACATGGTAGTCAAGAAAATTTATGACAACATATATTTATCAGAAGATATTTTATTGACAACAAATACAAAATTGTTACTCTCATTCCCTGATGTTTCGTTTCAAAGATAAAGCTTTTCCTTCACCACTTTTACAGACTTGTAAATAAAGCATTATAAAAAATTAAAACAAAAGGTAAAAGTAACAATAAATTAAGAAAATGTGAGGAGGAGGAGGAGGAAGAGGGGGAGAAAAACCCAACCCATCACGGAGAAAATACATTAGAAGCAACAGAAAAGTTATGCAATAGAACTGAAGTATCATATAATATTCTCCTTTCAAGAGAATGTCAGGGATTTTGCACATTAAATAAAATAGCAGCAAAGAAAAAGGATAAGTACAAGTGCATTTGTGTCCCATTGGAACTTGTTCTTATTAACCAAAACAGTAGTACTCATCAGAATCGATTTTGGGATGCTTATGCAGAGACTGTGAGTCCTCTGTGACAGAAGAATCACTGAACTTGTCCATATCTGAAGGAGTTTGGTGACCAGGGACATCATCCACTAAGGTGTCCAAATAACTCCCCACTGATATTCCATCTAGTCCATCACTACAGTCTTGTAAACTGTTACAGCTGCCATGGAGGGATGTCTCCTGACTTTCTAGCAAGCTGCACAGGCTTCCACTCAAACTGCTGCCTCTGCTGGCAATGGCTTTCTCTTCAATCATCCACTTGATGGATTCAATACTTTCATTGATGAGGAGGAGCTGCCGCATGAGCTTCACATCAGTGGCTCGGAGATTAACCTATAAGGCAAAAGTGATTTAAAAAATTAGTCTTTTCATAATCAAGCCAAAAAGCAGGCTTGAATGGGTTAAAAGAAAACACAAAAAAAATCCAGCTTTCAAGATTTTTCCTAGGCCAAATCTATTTCAGTAACTAGTAAAAAAGCCCACAAGCAAACAAATAAAAAGCCCCGAAAGCACAGCTATACTAATAATTTCAGTGGAGGTCAGGTGGGACGTCCCTAAGCACTGCATTAACAGGACTGCTAGTCAGTGACTTGTATGCACACTGGTACAATGATGTTTAGCTGAGAAACACAGCTGCTATGACAACTCCTGGGGATAGCCTTTTACTAATCAGAGAAGCAAGACACAAAGCCATTTCTATTTACCATTACTCTAAGATAATTACAGCTACAGACATCTAGGCATTCACCCAAGTTATCCTTACTATGGCTACTTGGGCAACCTAAAATTTTCAGTGTGCATAATTTGGAAAAAAAGCTTGAGCATATTTAACTTATACGACTGAGTGGACATGACAGTCTGCTATATAAATGTCTGAGAGTTGAAATTTTTAACTTATTAAAACTGTAACTTTTGGTTAGTTAAACCCATGCTAGATTAAGCTGATGAAATTCAGAGTTAACCACATATTATAGACACACAACAAGCATTTCCCAGAGCTAACTGAACAGAAAGTGGACATTAAGAACGAACTGCTATTTTCTCACTTAGTTGTGGTGGTCGATGCAAACACACAGAAGCATAAATACTAATGCACAGTGGAATTTCACAGATATATCTGTTAATGTTTTCCTTAACAGGCAAACTATATAAGCCAGTTTTTAAGTCACTTCAGCTGACAAATGAAGGTGACACCTGAGGTTTATGTTCATTGCTTCCTTCTCTTCATCTGAAACATCATAGGTACTGGGGAAAAAAAAGTCTGTGACCCTGTTTTATGTGCCATATGGAAAATCTGAAAGCCTTCACTCAACTGAAAAATAAAGAAAAAACAAGTAAGATCTATTGCATCAGACAATAGATATTTTATACAATTCTTCAAGTCCACAACTGTTGTACAGGAAAATAGCATCTGTATTGTTCATACACAATGGACTGGAACAGAATCAGTATTCTCAGGAAGCAAAGACTGTATCTTGTTTTGCTAAGAGTATAATGTGAACATGATCCTTTCCATACTCAAATGTCATCTTCTCAGTATCCCAAATGTCACTGACCTGGAACAGTTGCTCAAATTATTTTAATGTATTTTTATTCTCTTAGATACTGCAGAAGATTGTGGATCCAGCTGAGAACTCCTCCTAGCAGCCAGATTGTTTTAGTTCTCTATACAGGTGACCAAACCACATTGGTAGCATTCCAGTGTTTCAGCTCTTGCTGAGAAGTGAGTGCAATCAAGGCGTTTTCTTTTTTTCACTCTGCATCCTCAGCAAGTAGATTAGGACTGAGAAAGATGTTTGGAGTGGACAGAGATGGGGCAGTTGACCAGAAATCATCAAACAGATATTTCTTGCCATACAATGTTGTGCCAAACAATAAAACCTGTGTATTTGATTTTCCTATTCAGCTGTTGCTTGGGGGGTTGGTTTGGTCTACTGGTGGGAGATGGTGTGTCACTGACTTTGCATCACTTGTTCATTTAATTTATTTCCTTCATTTTTTAAACTTTTATTACAATTTAAGTTTTTCTCTCTTTTGCTCTTCTAATTCTTTTCCCCAATCCATTGGAAGAGGAAATGGGAATGAGTGAGTGAGCAGCTGGTGGGTGCTTAGTTACTGGTCAGGGACAACCCAATGCAAAGACATTTCAAGCTTTGCCAGTGAGTCTGCCTGTGATACTGTCATATGCTCCCAGCTTCCTTCCCCAGTCCCCTGGGGACTTCAGAATGACTTCAGAATTATTCTCAATCCAGTATCACAAGATTTAACACAGCTAACCTGGTACTGTGGAAAACAGCTCTGCCTACCATTCACAGTTTTAACAATACTGCCCATCTATCATTGTTCCAGAAGTGAGGTTATGAAAACAGATTGACCATTTTGTAGTTCTCCTGCTCAAGCCAATTCCTCTACTCTAACCAATAAATTACTATAAACCATTTGCTCGGCAACTAGGCTGTCATGAAAGTAGTAAATTACCCAGCTTCTCAAATGCAACTACAGACTTCAGCAACTTGAACATAAACATGCTCAGAGACAAGTTTACCAAACGGCTGATTAAGGAAATGTTTCACAGAACTAGCACCAACATGACTCAAATGGAACAGTCCCTTTTAGATAAAGCAGACATCTCATATATTTCAGATTCAGTTCACAGAAGTAATTTTTTTTCTCTAAATACAGCAACAGCTTTAGCATTTTTGTGGAACAGCCTTACTGGAAGCAATTATTTGCATTCCTGAGTAGCAGAGTTGTCCTCCTCCTAGCTACCATCTCATTCCAAGTCTCCCACATCAAGAGTGTGCTTTTCCCAAAGCAAATATTAACTAGTGTCATCTTTCTTTAATATGGTTTACTTCATCATTTGTTTGATAACACAGAATGTCAAAATGACATTTTTTGCCCCTTAAGCGCTTTAGCACAGACACAATCACATTAGCTTTTACTCACTTACGTAGCTGCAACCCATTTATCTTGGAAGTCGTTGGAGTATATAGGTTGAAGTGTTTTTGGAGTAAACAAGTCAGCCCAAGACGATTCAGCTAACAAGACTAAACACAATAAAATCTCACCATGTTTGACAGCTCCCTTTGTTATGGAGCACAGGTGCATTTCAGGAATAATCTAAGCAGTGTATCATAGCTAATACAGGCTTTTCAGAACAGTTTTTATAGCTGTCCTTTGAGTTGACGCTAGAGCACATGACCACCATAGGAAAGGTGTCAGTTTTACTGAGATCAGTCCTCAGTAAAAACTTACGGCATATAAAGAAAACAAAGAGAGTAAAAACTAATATCCTGTAACAGGTATATATTTATATATTTATATATTTATATATTTATATATTTTTACTTACTTTTGCTCTGTATATTTGCAATACTGCTGATCACAGGAAGGATACTATATGTTTAACATTAAGAGATAGTCACAGCAAGAGAAAATAATGAAATTGAAGAGACAGCGTCTTTCAAGTAACACATTCTGGTAGCATAAGCGCACAGATTAGCATTTAGACAGAACCAGAACTTTAATCTGGAACAAAAAACTGGACTAAACACACCTGTCTGTACCTCCCTCTCATACTTGTAGTTCTACCAAAATATTTCTTCCTTTCTTTTGGTCTTCTGTAATAGTATGGAAAACACTGTCATAATTTATTCAAGAGAACTGATATATACAAACATAAGGACTTTTGTGTTTGCATATACTCAGAGAGACACACAAATATTCATCCTATTTTTATATATAATTCAGTGTTTTTGAGAAAGAACTTGACTAAGTTACTGCTTTTAGAATATAACTCTTTATGACCGGGACTGCTAAAAAAGAAAATTGTCACTTCCTGTCAGTCACCGAAAGTAGTGCATTAGCTGTCCCTAGCCTAATCATTCAGCTTTTGCATCAGTCACACATGTAATGACAATTTGGACAAAACGGCATCATGTTATGCTGCTGCATGCTCTGCAGACATAGCTTCCAGTCAGTTCCAAACACAGTGGGTGACCTTCCCCTCCAGAAATGGCAAAGCTAAAATGTCTATTAAATACACCCTTCTAATCTGCAAAAGTTGTTTGAAACTCTAGTTTTTTCCTGTATATTATTTTCTTTTAAATTTCTGAATTCACATGCTGCTGCTTCTAACTACAGGAATCCTGCAGGGATACTAATGGCAACCATAAAACATGGTTTGAGGAAAAGGTATGCCTAAGTTTATTTAAATAATTTCAGTTTCATTTTATTCAACACTTTTTTGTTCTATATTGTAAGGAGTTTACTAGTAAAAGGAAAAGAAGTGAGTGAACCTAAATAATAAGGCATTTTTTTCAGGATAAGTCTTTTAGCCAGAACACAGTAAATTATGTCCTTACAGTAGACAAAATCTTGTAACTTAATGGATTCAGGGAGCTAGTTATGTCACTCAGATCAGAAGCTCTGCTCTGCACAGAATCTAAAGATGAATCTAGGGTTGGCTGCTCTGGAATCTCTGCTCTAAAACATCTTGAGTTTGGACACAAATCCCATGATAACTGGAAGTGTATGGATACGACAGCAAAGTACAGTACTCCTGGAAAAAGCCCTTCAGAGGTTCAGGCCTGGGAAGCCTTGCAGAAGATTACCTCAGATTACCTCAGCTTTTCATAAAATATTTAATTCCATCCATTAATTTGAGATGTAATAAAAAAAAAATCTAGCAAACAACGTCCAATTAATTTTTTCTTTGCATTCTGAGATGTCTCTTCTTCAAAAAAGCTAACCTTATTCCACTTTCTCCTGGTACACACTGAATAACAACTTTTAAAGTAACTAAGGAAATTAATTTACAAGGCAAAGGATGAAGGTGAGGCAAATAAAAAAGTGCTTGGCAATTACTGAATTCTTATCAAGATAAAAATACAGTAAGAAGATATATAAGGTAAAAAATCTGGTCAATAAAACCTCATCAACTAATTCTGTGAGATCATAACAAGCTAAAATAAGCAACTGATTCAAAATCAAAATTCAGAATGTGTGAATTCAAGTGTTATTTAAATGGAGTCACCAACCTAACATGCTTACAACAGGGGTAAGTCTGGTGACACAAACGATTTGTTTATTAAGCCAATATCTCAAAGTATGAAGTATGCCATCTGAAGGTGAGCAAGCTCAAAGTGACACAACAGCTTCTCAACACCAGCGAGTAAAAGAGATGCTCTTTTTCCCCCATTTATCAAGTCTAAAATAAAACCACAAATAACAGATAATGTCTTCTCCTTTAACGCACAGGTTGATTAATAGGCTGTGCAGGAGCTACATTCTACTTAAATTAAAACATGTGCATTTCTTTAAACTTCTTGCCTGCTTCTAAATTGTCACACTGATTCAAGGTGTTTGCAGTGGTTTCTTCATATAATTATGCTGCTTCAGGCAATGGTATTTTAGGATCACGATGAAAAAAACTGGAATGCCTAGGCTGACTTCTGAATTTCAGCTTCTCCTAAATTTGAATGTTCAGCATCTCCTGTTAAAAATGCAGGGAGTTTTACGTGACAGAGAGTAAGAAGACAAGCTCACTGTCATTAACTGGAAGGCATCTTCTATGCACCAGTGGAACAGTAACTGCTTGTGGGAATGTGCCACACGCACTCCATAGCAAAGCCAACTAACTGTGGTAAATTCAGATGCCAAAATAATTCAAGCTAACCCAACCAACCTGACTGAAACTCTGTATAAGCTAAATCAAAACAATGGAGGTGTGGACCAAAGCCCAGCAGAGAATGAGACTATCAGAGTCTAGGCAGGTGCTGCAATATTCATCATTATGCCTTGTGTCCCTGACTGTGATTTACCTCACACTGATTTAGCTAAATTAAATTTCAGTCAACTGTGATAAATGTAGATCAACACTTTTTTCTGCATCTGGTTTCCTTCAGCATGGACTTGTCTTATAATTTATTGCTGTATCATTTTCCCATTTATTTTCTCCTGGTTTTTAGGATTGTGGTAAGCTTCAGACAATGAGGGAGCAAGTACAAAAGCTACATACATATACAAAAGCTAAATTTATGTAATACATTGTTGCTCTGTAGTTCTGGTTTGCTGATCTACTTTCTTTCTGCAAAGTAAGCAAGTTACACTGCTATACTTCCATAATGAGTCACAATAAAAATACTGTGGCAGACCCTAATTTTTGATCACCTGATTTTTGACTTCTTTTTCAAGAGCTGTTTATACTTTTGCATCTCTTGAAGACTCCAAAATTGTTAAAACCCTCATATCAGATTTTTTAGGTAGCATTAATTACAATCGCTGAACTCTCTCAGCTGCTGTGAGTAGTCACTGGGTTTTCCATTTCTGTCTGCACCCTTTCCTACTTTAAACAGAAGATCTAGCCTCATCATTGTCCTGCTTCAGATTCCTGCATTTCCACTGTAATCCTTCTCCAAGTCCTTGCAATAAATATTTCCGCAGGTCCATTTGTAAAATTAGGCAGTCACATAACACAGCTTTGAGAACAGTGACTTTTAACTAGG
Organism: Muscicapa striata striata; assembly: GCA_030060385.1. Classification (NCBI taxonomy): domain Eukaryota; kingdom Metazoa; phylum Chordata; class Aves; order Passeriformes; family Muscicapidae; genus Muscicapa; species Muscicapa striata. The sequence goes on from JAREIS010000005.1 coordinate 5,070,870, forward strand.
AAAGAGAAAGAGAGACCTTGTGTTTCCACATCAGCCACAAAAGGATTTGATTTAGCATTAGCTAAAGCAAGGAAGTGGGCAGGTCAGGTCTGAGCCACCACTGGAATAATGTAGGAGAACACACCAGAATAATTAGGAAGCAGAGCAACTTCATGAGACAGTAAGTTAGTTCCGTAGGAAATGAGAGTAAATAATTCAATGAGCAGGTTCCAAGGATATTTCTTGCAAATATATGAAAAATATTATGCTAATATGGCTATCATCTGATACAGGAAATTACAATATTGGCCATTTACATTTCTCTTATAACACCCTATTTTATTATTTTAATTTTATGCATACTAATTGTTTCCTTACACTTGACAGGAAAATACATACCACCAAGTTGTGCAATTGTTTAGTCATATTATATCTCGAAAAAAAAAAGGTGAATCTCAAGGCCTTTTTTCACTGCCTTGAAATACGCATGGTCCTTGTCTGGGAGTATGTGTGGGCAGCCTGCCAAGTGCCTTAATACCTTTGATAATAAAACACCAATGATTAGGAGGAATCATTTGATCAGCACAGTACATTTTTTCTTTCAACATTATACTATTTGAGGTCTCTTGTACGCTTAAATGTAATAAAAAATTCTCAGTGGGGAAAGTAAATTTTTATTTGTTTTAGTTTTTTGGCCATCTCTATCTCTATCTCTTTGTGAAAAAGAAGAAACTCTTCAAGCATCTCCTAAGTAGATATGACAATGATTGTCAAAAAGAAACATGAGGTACCAACTGAGAGCAAGTAGAAGGAAAAGAAAAAGTTAATTGGTTAGGTTCTTATTTCCTCATCTCCCGTCCAAGTAAATCATATGTTAAATGAGCTTTTTTAAGTAAACGGGAGTATCACAGAATTCAAAGAGAGAAACATTCAGTCTCAGAAGGATGAAAAATATAAAAGGAAAATCTTGACTTTTTTAAAGTTTAGTTTAAGGAACATGAAAGGGAGCAGTGACAAAACGTAGGGATCTGTGAAAAGGAAAAACTTCTAATGCTGCTGGAAGGTTTTACTGAATGCTTCCAAGTATTTCATTCTACTGTCATAAAAGCATCATCTGACCTTAGAAATGTATCTACTATGATGAAGGTGAACATGTCCAGAACAATCCATAATATGGACCCACATTTGTTGACAGACAAGATAACTCCACTGCAAACATTCTGGTCAATATGAAGCTGTAACATTTGGCTGTGGGTGTCAGAAAGTGTTACAACAGATGGACAATCACAGCATCATTATAAAGTGTTCTGGACATCAGCTACACTGCAGGACTGCATGTGTCTTCTGACCAACATGAGACAGCACTGGGGCTCAAAAACATACCTAATTTCTTTTCTTTTTCATTGGATTTCACTCTCTGCCTTATTTATGTTTGTCTTGAACAAAACATAGTCTTGGAAACACTATGCAAAAAACCAAACAAATATAATAACTACTCTATATACCTGTTCATCCCTTCAAAATTAATTACTTTTAATACTGGGATTGTGGAAGTATACTCAAAAGCACATAACTAAAATAAAAGATTATGGGGTTTTCTTATGGGTATATCCAAAGTTTGAAAATACTGTATAAAGGTATTTATGGAAACACCTTCATAGAGATAACAGCAAAGTCTGAAAACATTTTAAAACGTAAAAGAGAAGAAAAAAAACCCTAAAAAAGTCATCAGAACACCCAACTTATTTCATTAAATCGCAACTGAGACACAGTTAATACAGTAATACTTGGGAGAAATCAGAAATCTCTTGAAATTCCAGTCTGCTTTCACAATACCACTGGAGAGACAGATACAATTTAAAATAAAAAAATTAAAATAAAAATGAATCAGTATCTTAAAAAATAAGGGCTTTTATTTTTTCTTTATGTCTACTTTGTGACCACTTTTCAAGTTTCATGTCTTTCAAATTCGGCTTAAATTTTTTTTTTTAACACAAAACGTCACCCAAATCTCCTCAGTGGTGTAATCACCATTCTGCTAAAATATGGTCCCTACACAGTCTTTATATCTCTCTGACAGTACTAGCAAATTTGAGGTCTTTCAGGAAACATCAAGCTCCCTAATTTGTGTGTTTTTAACAAAAATACCCTTCCAAACTTCTAGGTATCTATGAAAAATTAAATAATTTACTTCTTTCTCATCCACTAGGAAGGTACCAAACAGCTAGCATCTGGGATCTACAGATTAAAAATCTAGGACCAAACAACTGGCTACAACCATTTCTAGCGAGCTGAAATACTGAAATTGGCCAGCACAACAAGCCGAGCAGGCTGTTGAGAACTACTCCAACTGCAACTTTTGAGTCCTTTTGGCTCAAAACCCCAAAGACTCCTTTATTTCCCACAGAACACACCACAGCAATACATTCTGGGGGTCATAAGGCATGATTATCAATGTATATTAACAATTAAACAAAGACACCGCCTATGTTTCCAGCAAGGATGTGTGAAGGTAACAAGAGTAATCAGTCATGATCTATAAACTTCAAGGAAAAACCAGGCACTCTAGGCAACATTATCTTTCCATATTATTTGATACTTTCTCTGATCAATAACTATTATCCACACCATGTATTGCAGTCCTCAGTTTCTACTACACCACTCTAGCTCATGTCACATTGCTCTTTTCATACTTAAACCTGTTCTTAGTGAATATTTCTACATAGAAAAGCACTGGGGCATTGTGGTTTGATTCTAGTTCAGCAAAGAATATTAACCACAAATATCAATGCAATTATCAGATGTATGAGTAGCTTTACAAGGAATCAAGGTCATTGCTTACATTTCTTGTCCTTTCTTCTACTGAGGAAGTACTAGCTACTAAGCTAGTTGGGGAGGAAAAATGAGGTTTAAGACTTGCAAAACATGGCTAGGAAAAGGCAAATATGGTCCTTCTGAATAATCAAGGATAACCTGGGAAAAGAGAGAACTAGCCAAGGAAACAACACAGCAGATTTCAACTAGAGAAGTTTGTTTGTATTTGAAAAGGGCTTTTAACAGCTTTTCTGAAGTAATTTTGTTACTAAACTTCACCAGAGCACAAATTAATAAAAATGAAGGAGAGAAATTACAGAAGACTAAAGATCATTGCTTTCGTTGTGTTTTCTTTCTTGTCTGAAATGGATGGATTGATGCTCTGCACTGAATGCCTAAGTAGCTTTATGAAGTTACCATCACAAGCTACCTCATCTGGCTATGGGGAAAACAGTGACCGTGCCTTCACTCCCCTGCCTCAGTCTCAGCAACCAGTGGCAGGTGCTAACAAAGGAGAATATAAATTCCACTGGCCTTTGAAGAACATCACTATTGCTTTGGTATGCTAGTAGTACTGCTCTTCTCTTGCAAAGGGGCTCTCTCCTTTCTTTGCTTGTTGCAGGATTTACACTTTTCTCCTACAAACCCTTAACACCAAAACCCCGCCACACCATTTGAAATAAAAATATTTCTGTGCACTGCACAATTCTGCCAGGATACATGGACAAGCAATTAACAATCACAGTGGTTGAAATACCCCTGTGAGGGCAAAATGTAGTTGAAGTGTCAGAGCAGGAAAAGTCGTGTATAAGTTATTCTGGCTTTGTATGTGCTCCACTCATAGCTGTATAGTTTCAAGAAGACTAGAAAAATAGTCTAAAATTTACAACTCCCAGAATGACTTCTCCAAGTTATCGTGTTTCTGTGCAGTTCCATTTAAATCCCATTAGTCAGAAAAACTTTCTACCCATGAAAAGGATTCTTCAACACCAAAAACCAACATAAACCACTGCCACTGTTTCATTATTAAGCACTTAGTTCTAAACATGCACTGTTTGCCTCTGTCTAACAAAGAAAATAGTCTGTATTAGCTGCCAAACTCCGAAGGCTATTTCAAGGTGGCTGGAACAGGCCTTCTCCAGGCACTCTTATAAACGTACATATTAATCTCACTCCAAGAAGAACACTAGATATTCAGAATCAGAGAATCATAGAAGAGTTGGGACCTCTGAAGATCACTAATCTCTTATCACCTCTATGGCAAGTTGAAGAGGATTGGGTTCAGGTAGGTTATTAAAATTTCAGGAGAGGTAGACTCTACAACCTCTCTTCTGGGGACCCTGTTCCAGTGCTCAGTCACTCTCAAAGTAAAAAGCTTTTCCTTGTATTTGGATGGAAGCTCCTGTATTTCAGTTTGTGCTCATTGTCCCTGGTCCTGTCACTGAGTACCACTGAAGAGAGCCTGGTCCCATCTCCTTGACAGCCACCCATAGGATATTTGTACACACTGATAAGATCCCTGCTCAGTTGTCTCTTTTCCAAGCTAAACTGGCTCAATTTCTTCAACCTTTCCTCATAAGAGAGATGATGCTCCAGACCCCTACTCATCTTTATAGCCCTCTGCTGGAACAGCTCTCCATTTGTTTCCTGTCTTACACAGGAAAGCCCAAAATGGATCTCCAAACAGCACTCCAGATATGGCCTTACCAGGGCTGAGTAAAGGCAGGGTGTGTACATAATTTTCACTAGTTTTCTAAACAGGTGGTTAAATAATACAGATCCAATTCCCCCTTCCACAGAATTGCTTCAGTTTCCTCCTTGGTGTCAGGATTGGTTTTTTTCTAGTCATTTATAATTATTGGAAGGATCAAGGTCTGAGTCTGAAGCTTTTAAATTAAAAAGTCTTTTAAATTAAATATTAAAGAAGTAATGTCCAGAATTTTCTGTATCTCATACGCAGGTGTCTGATCTAACAAAAGCAGTGCAACTATCTTAAATACAATACTTCTTTAAACCAATGGAAATTCTGTAGGAAGAAAAAAAAAAAAAAATACAAAGCAACCAAGCTGTTCTATTTTTGTTTCTACCTTGGGATAAAAATGTGTGAGCTTGGAAACTCATTGCATTATAGTTCTTGGATGTGTTTCCTTCTGTACCTAAAGAGAGACAGGTTTCATAGCCAAACCAGAATGCAGTAAAATGTCTCTTCTGAAAGCATTTGAATCATGAATGCAGCTGATATCTAACAGCAGCAAACAAAATCACAAATTATGCCAGTAAAGTGTTTATAGAATCTGAAACCCCCAGTGGTTAAGTAGCAATTTACCATTGTTTTAAAGCCACTAAATGCTTTCATTTCATCTGGCAGTGCATCCAGCAGGGCCATACAGCATTGAGAGTTTATTGTACAGCATGGCAAACTAAATATTCGGATAACTTCCCTGGCAGCTTAGCTAGTTTGTGTTTACAATTAAGAAAAGTGCCATACCATTCTCCTGACAAACTTTAAGTGTTAAGAAAGGCTAAGGTGGGGAAAGACAAGGATAGGATTGCTGAGGCCAGGGCTGCACTGGTGCGCCAGTATGCTCTTCTCTGTTTATAGAAGCTATAGTTGAGTTTGCATATGCTGACAAAACGGAGTAGCTGAGTTTATATACTTATAGAGCTGACATATATATACTCTCTAGTGTCTTTATTTTCTTCTGTGGAAGAAAAGAAACCTCCTTGAGACCTCCCTCAAAGGGGGATCCTCAGACACATTTTATTCTGCATGCTCATCTGCAGGCAGGCGACACAGGGACTCTGCACTGAACACAGAACAAGTCATTTGTGAAATAAATGGCTGTCTCAATATTCTTCTAGATTTGAAAAAGCTACAAAGCTCGAACTGTGCTGTTTATATCTTTCAAAGATGTAATACAAGATGGCTTATGGACCCTCTGGATGTGTTTTGGCCACTTGTTTTCGTCTCCAGATTAGGGCTGCTTTTAGTTGCTTACCACGAACACTTCCACCATGAGAAAAAGCTTGTAATTAGAGGCCACATTTATGGGAGTAAGGCTGGATAACAAAAGCTATGAGTCTGTCTTCACAACAAAAAAGTTCCCCTTTTATTATGAGATTGTAATTTTACGATCAGAGTTCTTCATCTTTACAAACAATAAACTGAGAACCATCTTTTGGAACTGCTTTCATATAGTAAGTATAACTTCAATTTTTATAAATGAAAGTTAATCCATCAGAGAAATTGCACTCAGTTTAACTGTATCCCAATTGCTTTCCAACAGCTCAGATCTCTGTCATTTTACTCCTGTAACTTCATCTTCATATGCTTCAGATTCAGTAACCAGCCTCAGGATATGGCCAGAAATGAAACACATGGAAAATACATCCACTGTGAAAAGTTTATTAGGTTTTCACCTTGGGGGTAGAGAACAGACAAATAATCTAGTAAACTTGAAAACATGAATTGAAAATGCATTTCTTTTCTTTTACTATTTACTGTTAGGAAAAAGAAAGAATTGAGTAGAAATGCACTTATTGGCCCTCAGCTTAATATATACGTATTTGGTACTGTGCATTTCAAGTTTTTCTTGCTCATGTTAAAAAGGTAATTTTAAATTGCTGTTGTTTTAAGTAACCACATAAAAGAAAGTATTCACACAAAATTACGTTGATCCAAGGGCTGGAAAATCTGCCATATAAGGAAAGGCTTAAAGAAGCAGGTCTTTTCCCCTTAGAGAAGTCTTGGGAATAGGGGTATCTCATCACAGCATTCCAGTAATTTGGGCTGATACAAAGAGGACCTGGAGAGGTTTCATCTTAATTCAAACTCATTTTTTTTCAGTGAAGGCAATCAATCATGAGAACATCTCCCCAGTGAGATGGCTGAGGTCTTCAGGATGGACAGGGTGCTTGACAACATAACCCAAACTTCCCTTCCTTTGAAAGGTGAAACTAGATGGTTGTCTGAAGTCCCTTCATGGAATAACCCTTCCACCCCACGCTATTCTATGAAAGCCATGCTTTTATGCTGATTCCATCAGAAAGGCTATAATTATTTGCTAAAAGTCATCATAAACTGTACAACTCTGTGCAGAAGTGGTTTACTATTCATGTCGTTTCATTACAAATTGTCAGGAATCAGACTTCAAAATACAACTTCAGTGATTCTTCTACTCTTGAAAAAGTAATCACGAAGGAATAATGAAATTGTAATACATATTCTCTGAAATAAACGCTGTCAAAAGTCTCTCGGTAGATGGGAGTCAAAACAGAAGTCCTGACTGTAGAACCCCTGACACTGCTGTGATGATTCACACCAGACAGATGCATGAGACTGAAGGATCTCACATTGATAATGCTCAGTAAGGCAACAGCAACATTTCATAGACTCTTAGCCATGCAACAGCTAATAATGTAAGCATATAGTCATCTGTACTTCCTAGGGACTTAAACCCTTCAGCAGCTGCTATGGCTGAGTAAGAACAGACATAAGCTCTGACAGTAAAACATCGAGATTCAAATCTTCTGCCAGGCACTGAGTGAGATTTGCCAGTCAAAATATATGTTTAAATGCGCATTAATTTAAACAGCCTTGGTCACCTCATCCTTCCAGAGATGATCTGAAAAGATGGAAAACCTGGCAAAGTTCTGGCACTATAATTAAGCTGCAATTTTTCTTTATTAGATATGATTATCTTCCCTAAGGATCAATCTACAACTCTATTTTAACATGAGTCACTGTTATGATCACTGACCAATCTGCGTTATATTAAAAAATTACAAATTCCTCTACTTCATCATGCAAATTGGAGTAGCAAGATACAGGTTTAACTCCTTTTTCAGTGAACTTCAGGAGGTCTTGGGGAAACAAGTTAATTTCTCTTTTTGTATGCCTTCTTTGTATGTCTAAGAGCCTCACTTCAGGGATTCATTGAATAACGGCTCATTAAGAAACAGGTTAATCAAACTCTCCTGCTTATAGGTTTGAGGCTTAGCCACTAGTAATTTTATATATAAGATTTTATCTTCAGTCAAGTTTTTAAGCAAAAATTACAATTAATCTAATCAAAAACCAGCATCTGATACACAGCTTTGCATTGCTGACTAGGCACACTGAAGCCAGATCTTGGCTTCAGTTAAGACAAACTGATGTTATCATACAAAATAGTGAATGTAGCAGCCTGCACCTACAGCATGTGTTAGACATGTTTCAAGTCACAGTTGCACACTTTTTTAAATCTGTCCTTCAAAGAAACTAATAAACACAGATCTTCTGCAACTGTGGATCTAATAAATCTAAGCAAATATGTCAGACTCTTTAGAGCTGGTAGAATAGGGTTACAAAAGCTCTGTCCTCCAACATGAACTTTCATTGATATGCTAGGGATGGTTAAAAAAACCAACCCAAAACCAATAAAAAAAGCATAAAAAAAAAAGACAAACCAAACAATCGAAAACACCAAGAAGGATTGCCATTGTATTGATCGCATTTGCCTTAATTCCAAGTGATCAATGGTAATTGCCTTTTTAAAACAGTTGCACTAAAACTGAACTAGGAGAACAAAAGAAGAAATGTCAACTAATTAATATAGCATAGGAATATGCCTCTATTTCAATTGGCTTTAGCCTACACGTGGAATGCTCAGCTCCTTGAAAATAGGACTGTTTCAACTACTTTATCCTTCAGTCTAAAAACTGCTGCACTCAGTATACCCAGTTGGATGTCCAGACTCACTACCAAAATTTGATTCTCAACAGTGTTCTCATTAGCACGAATCTCATTTAAAGTCCCAGCATTGCCATCCACCCCACTCCACACTTTTCTGCCTTCAATATTTTTAAGTAAAATGTGGTTTATTTATTATTGCATGTAATGCAACCTAAATTTGTAGCTTGCAAAGAGGAATTAAAGACGTGATTTTGGAAACTTTTGAATTAAAAGGAAAAAAAAACCAACCAACCAATCTCTTTTTTCGAAGGTTAAAGAAAATCTCCAAGTAACTCTATAACTTGTGAAGGAGAAATGAGCTTTAGAAGTAGTATTACTTCAGGCTGCAGAATGAGCCTCACAGATTACTTACTGCAGTAAGGTGCATATGTTGAATGGTGCAAGGAGCAAGGTACACTAGAAAAAAGGCTGCAGCTCTAAAGGTTTATGTTCAACACCCCAACAGAATGTTCCACCTAAAAGACTACAGGAAGAAAGATCTTAACAGTAACACTGACAAATTTCATACTGATTCAAGGATCAGATAGTGGGAGGTATTCATTCCACTCAAGTTTGACCAGAGCACAATGTTTTGACTCACGCTGGCAGTTGCACCTTCCTTCTCCTCTAATTTCCAGCCTTATAAGTCAATGGTTTTCAGGATCCAATGTAGTCTCCATCATGGCCCTCATGGGAAAATGGAAGATAAAAAAAGGGAAGCAAACCTGGCCAAGCAGGTCCATATTTCAAGAGTGATACTCTGTGTGCTTGGTGGGTGATTCCAGTGACCGTTAGCAAATTCAGGTTTGAGGTAAAAAGAACCATTCAGAATTTCCAAGTCAAATATTGTCTTCTTTTTATATATGATTAGAAAAGAAGGACCTGAATAACCTTGATTTTATATGTTTACAAAAAGTTTGTCTCAAGTCTGGAACAAGCAAGTAAAAAAAACAGAGAGAGGTCTATCCAAAATTCAGTGAGTGGGCTGTAGAAGCTGCCATCATAGTATAACTAGAAAAAGAAAGCTTAATGGATGACACTTGGTTTTCTAAATTTCTAGTCTTCTCCATTTTTTGCATGTTTACTACTGCAGTAGCTATACACTACTTTTTTAGACCCACACCTTGCAGCAAAGCCAAAGAATAATGCATTAGACAGAGATATGAAATAAGAAAACAGAGGTTTTGACTTCATTTCACAAATTATATGCATTAAAAAAGAGGAAAGACACATAGAAAGGAACCATAATTTTTACCTGATATTGTTCTTAAATTTATAAAGTATGCCCACTAAGAAAACTGCAAGGGGAAAGCGACAGATGAAGAAGCTGAAGAAACCCAAATGGTTGAGGGAAGTCCTGAAGATGCTAGAGACTACAGAAAAAAAATCCAGGAAGGTAGTTCACTTTCACACTTTGGATCACAGAAGACAGCTGACAGCATGAAAAGGTATACACAGGGTACCAATACTTCACAATTAGTCATTGTACTGGTGGTATACAGACCAGAAGTCAAATGGAAAGAGCATTGTAACTTAACTCCACTTACTCAGCATGAGAAATTAGTTCAAGTAAGTCAGTCAGTCACTGAAGTGACAAATAACAGGAGAGGTCAAGGCTTTTGGGACTAAAACATATTTGTGCTTAGGGCAAGGAGAGAAAAGAGAGGAACCGGATGGCAGGATGAAGAAGAGGCAAAAGAAAGATTGTGACATGAAATTTCCAAGTGTGAAGTAGGTGAAGAGACCAACTTGAAAGGAAAAGGTGATACCAGCAATTCCCTCAGGTCTTCCCTCCCTTAAAAGATCTAGCTGTCTTGACATGTAACAGTCGTGCCAAAAACTCTGGCTACCTTACTTGCTTTCTTTGCAATCTGACATCCCATACATTGTAAGCTACCTGAAGGTCATTGTACCCCCATTGCACAAGCTTAAAATTAAAAAATAAGCATGAGATGAGCATGAGATAAGCAGACAGTGTGTTACTCATTATTAAAACTGAAACTCCGAGTGACCATTACCCTAAAATCATAGCATCACAGAATAACCATGGTTGGAAGGGACACTGAAGATCATCTAGTCCCAACCTCCCTGCCATGGGGAGGGACAACTTCAAATGACAAGCACAAAGGCATTCACTATATCTCTGGGCAACCTGCTCCAGTGTTCCACTACCCTCTGAGTAAACAACTCCTTCCCAACAACTCTGAATCTACCCGCTTCCATTTTAAAGCTGTTCCCCCTCATCCTGTCACTCCATATTGTTGTCAAAAGTCCTTCCCTGCAGCTCTCGTTTGGCCCGGTCTAGGCACTGAAAGGTGGCTAAAAGATCTCCACAGAATATACTGATAGTTTGATTTGTAGAGACCTCTTAAATAATATGAAGCCATACAACAGCAAATGTGACTTACAAGTTACACCCCAAGATTAACATTATCATGGTGGCTGTTAACTCGCAGAATATCCATTCTCTTCCCCTTTTTGCCGAGTGCACTTATTCTTTGAAAAACCCTTACAAACCCACACACCTATATATGTGCCTGTATGTAGGGAGGAAATGTAGTACTTGTGGTATGGCATTGCACTCGTTCACACAGAATGATATTGATTTATTTGCCGTAAATGGCTGAGTTCCAAGATTGTTGCGCAAAGTTATCACAACATTTCGCCAGAAAAATCCCCATTCCAACCCAATCAAATTTCATCCCACTTTCAAATAACCTTAGTGGCAGGAGCTATGGAAAGAACTAAAAAGTGTCTTTTGGGACCTCACATTAACACTTACACACTAACAAAAATGGAAGCTAACTACGCTCACACATCTGAGGTGCCCTGCATTGTCAAGATCGTATCTGCTTGAGTGTTAGTTGCTTGCTTGCAAAGAGCTTGCTTTTGATTTGTCTTAGAAAAAATTAAGCCAGTTTTATGGCATCATCTTATGGCAAAATAAATTTACTGAGATGGTGCCATACAAAGTAGGACAAGTACCTGCAATAAGACAATAAAAAAGTTAGAGGATCTGAACTACATACAGTGTAGTCCCATCGCAGATCACTGCGAAAAGAAAATGTAGGATTCTACCAATGTATATATAGTTGTTTTTTCAAGAATTACTCTGCATCATCTGCAGCCTGTTTGGAAATAATTTAAGTCTCTGAAGACTAATGTCCAGCAAACAAGTCCCTGAATTCCAGGCCAAATTTCCAGCCCGAAAATATCTTGTGTGTCTTTGAGTGTTAGTCATGAGCAGGAAACAGGTGCAATACAGAAAATGCAGTTACAACAATTTCGTTTATTGTTGCTCCAGCTTTCAGTATTTCTAAAGAGCGGCCAGGAACAGAAGCCAACTACGACTCCCTGGCGAACTGCCCCGCTGCGAGGCGAAGAGCCGACAAGTCCCGCGCTCTATGCCACACCGACGAGCGGCCTCCTGCTCTCCCGGCCAGCAACAGAGCCCTCGCTGCCGCCCGGCCCCGCCGGGGGCTGGATTCGCGGGGGCCGCTGCTCCCCGGGGCAGGCAGCACCTCCTTGCCCGGCCGGCGGGGCGCAGGCAGCGCGGGCCGCGTCCCGGGCCGCCGCCGGTGCTGCCGAGCGGCAGTCGGCGGTGCGGAACGGCTACGGCCGGCGCCCGGCTACTCACCATCTCCTGCCTCAGGAGCTGAAGTTTCGTCTCCAGACGGGCCAGCGCGGCAGCGCGGCGGCGGCGGGGCCCGGGGCCCGCGGCGGCGGCGCGGCCCGGGAGCTCCTCCCGCGCAGGGGCCGCGCCAGGCTCTCGGGCACTCTGCGCCCCAGCTTCTGCTCGACGTCGCGGAGGTCAGGCGGGGCGCCGGGCTCCATGGCTCGCCCTGCAGGGGCCCGAGGCGGCAGCGGCGGCACTACCCGCGCCTGCCCGGCCGCTGCTGGGGCGCGGAGGCGCGGAGAACCGCGGCAGCGCCAGGGACGGGGGTGCGCCGCGCGGGGCACCGGCGGCGGGCACGGGCATCTCCGGGCGCACCAAGCCCCTCCCGCCCTCCCCGGCCGCCGGGCAAAGGCAACAGCGGCCGGGCGGGGGCGATGGAGAAAACGGCCCCGCTTCGCGTACGAGACCGCAAAGCGCCCCGGCAGCTGCGGCCGGCACAGCGCGACCCGAGTCATAGCGCGTCCCGGCCGGCCGCAACTTTAAAGGCGCGGGCAGGTGGAAGAGGCGCGGCGGGGCCCGGCCTCCCACCGCGCTGGCTGCGCGCAGGGCGCGGCGCGGCCGGGGCCCCCGCACGGCCGGGACCGCGACTGGGGAGCGGCGCGGGGTCCGGGCACAGCGGCCGCCAGGCCCAGGCGACAAGAGGGGAGAAGAAACGACAAGAAAGGGGAAAAGGAAAAAAAGGGAAGAAACGAAGGAAGGAAGGAAAAAAGAAGGAAGGAAAGGAAGGAAGGAAAGGAAGGAAGGAAGGAAGGAAGGAAGGAAGGAAGGAAGGAAGGAAGGAAGGAAGGAAGGAAGGAAGGAAGGAAAGGAAGGAAGGAAAGGAAGGGAAGGAAAGGAAAGGAAGGAAAGGAAGGAAGGAAAGGAAGGGAAGGAAAGGAAGGAAGGAAAGGAAGGAAGGAAAGGAAAGGAAGGAAAGGAAGGAAAGGAAAGGAAGGAAAGGAAAGGAAGGAAAGGAAAGGAAGGAAAGGAAAGGAAAGGAAAAGGAAAGGAAGGAAAGGAAAGGAAGGAAAGGAAAGGAAGGAAGGACTAGGAGAATAAATAAGAAAAAGGGAAAGAAACTAAAAAAGCAAATGAGAGTCACCCCTTCTAACTGATAGGAGCATAAGTACACTTGTGAATGGTGCTCATCCTGCACATCAGGTTTTATTGAAGGCAAGTGTATTCCCCCCAGCCCCCTTTTTTTAAAATTTCTATTATTTTTGTCCCCCTCCTCTTTAAGAAGCAAAGCTTGCAAACTGAGTCTGTTGCTCCAGCTGGTAGCAAGGCACATGTTGGCTGTGCAGATAACAGTGCTGGATGTGTCCTGTTCATCCTTATCCTATGATGCTACTTGTTCCGTGGCACTGAAAAACGTTTAGGCGTACTACAGTATGGAAAGACACATCTGTGGAGCTACAGTTGGCAAATGTCAAGGGGGTTGAGAAAGTGAGGCAAGCAACTCCAGGTGTCAGGTCCTGAGTAACAGCTGGAATCACAAAGTGTGGTGTTGTGAGCTTGGGAAAACAAAATGTACAGCAAATGATGCTTTTGGTGAAGTTATTTCATCAGTACTTTAAGATTCATTATCAGGGACCCTTATAAGATTCATTATCAGGGACCCTTGCAAGGGTGTAGTACCGTGAAGTAAAAAAATCTGCAGATGTATCTGTTATCTTAAAGATGCATTGATTTTAGACCAGGACCCTTATTTTATCACTATAACCATCTGGAAAACCTGTGTGTGAGATACATATGAAAAAAACATGTATTTCTCTTGTATTTGTCATATATGTTTAGTTCATATGCCAAAAAATCCATTAATATTCTTCTCAGAAAAGAAAGCCAAAACCAGCTGCTCACACCAAATAAGAATCCTCCCTCTTACTGCCTCCACCCCAAAATATTTCCTGAAGTTCTATTTTAATATATTGATATATACAGACTAACTTCTATATAATCTCATGTTAATATTGATTTGTGTCTTTCTGTGAATTAGTAGGCATCACACTGAAATTCTTCCTCTGTGAGCTATGAAAACCTAGTTAAGTAGAAGTTTTAAGTTTGCCCGACTGTTGTTGCAACATTGAACTGTGGAGCTCCAGTTGTTCTACAAGCAGCATCCTATAAAAAAAAAGTCATGTTTCAACTGTGTTCAGACTTTGTATTTGAAGAAACTTAAGAAAAATTCTGAAATAATATTTTTCTTTAAATATTTCCGATTATCTGAATTATCAAGCTTTTAAAAATTAAAATGGAAGAGAAATAATACAAAGAATTTGTGCTAATTTAAAAAAGGTTTTTCAGTGATAAAAATTTTTCCCAAATCCAACTCTAAATAATCTAAAAATAATGGAAATAAGTCCTTCCTGTTATTCTGGATAAGCAATGTTCAGAAAGTAAACTACATAATGTACACTACGGATTCATGGATTTATGCTTTACCATCTGATGACCTGATTATTACCTCCCACTGGCCTTGCATTAGTATAGCAGTTAGCAAGTCAATGGGTATACTTTTGAATTACAAAGATTAAAAGATTTGCCTATGTTGCAGTCAGCTTGTTAAATCTTCAAGGCTACCAGATTTGCTAATCTAATAAGTGTTTCAAGGAAACAGGTTTCTCTTTAAGTAAACAAAACCAGGTAACAGCATGTAAATTCCATTTTCATCTCATGGGACAGATCCTCTGTCTTCATTTTAGAATCGTAAAGTGTCCTAGCTTGTAAGGGGTCCATGAGAATCATGTAGTCCAATGCCCTGCTCCTTGCAGGACTACCTAAACCTAAACCTAAAAACCTAAACCTAAACCTAAACCTAAACCTAAACCTAAACCTAAACCGTATGATTAGGAGCATCATCCAGATACTCCTTGGACTCTGACAGGCTTGGTGCTGTGACCAGTTCCCTGGGAAACCTGTTCCAGTGACTATCCACTCTCTTGATAAAGAACACTTTCCTCGTGTCCAGTATGGATTTCCTCTGATGAATCTTCATTCCATTTCCTCATGTCCTGTTACTGATCCCCAGAGTAACAGAGTAACCTCCCCCACTGCCCGCTGTGAGGACGTTGTGGCCTCTGATAAGGACAGCCCTCAGCCTTCCCTTTTCCAAGGTGAACAAAGTGATCTCAGCTGCTCTTGAATGCATATCCTCAAGATCTTTCCACCCCTTGGTCACTCTCCTCTGGACACAGGCTAATCGTTTGATAGCCTTGTACCTAGGCAACCACAGCTGCACACAGATCTTGAGATGGGCTATCCCAGTGCACTGCAGAACAGAATAATCATCTTCCTTGACCAGCTGATGGTGCTGTGCTTTATGGACCCCAGGACACATTGTCTTTTTTGACAACCAGGGCATGTTGTTGACTCATACCCAACTTGCCTAAACCATCAGATGTCTTTCTTTGGTGGTTCTCTTCAGTTTCTCATCCACCAATTATATATAATCAGAATTTGTTCCAAGCTGAGAACTGGCACTTGCTCTTGTTAAATTTCATGCAGTTGGTGATTGCCATCTTTCCAGTTTATCCACACCTTTCTGTAAATTCTCTCTACTCTTGAGGGAGTTAGCAGTTCCTCCTATTTTAGCATGACTGGCAAACTTCCTTAATATATATTTAATTCCCACATACAGATAATTTGTAAAAACACCAAAGAGCACTGCCGTAAAACTGAGCCCTGGGGAACCCCCCTGCTGATTGGCTGCCAGCCTGACCCCCATTTACTGTAATTCTTTGAGTCAGACAATTACTCCACCCAACCATATAATGAACTTGAGTAGCTGTGTGCTGGACATTTCATCCAGAAGGATGCTGTGAGAGACAGTATCAAAAGCTTTGTTAAATCGAAGAACCCACATTACTACCTTTCCCTGGACAGCTACTACAACTACAATGGGTGACTTTGTCATAAAAGGAACTTAATTTAGTGAAGCAGGACTTACTGCTCATGAACCGCTGCTGGTTATGACAAATAACTGTATTGTGTCTCAGGTATTTTTCACTAACTCTCAGAATAAATTTATATATAATTTTGCCAGCCACTGAAGTGAGACTTACAAGCCTCTAATTACCAGACTCTTCCTTCCTGCACTTCTTGAAAACTGGGAGAACATTTGCTGTGCTTCTGGTTGACTGGGACCTTTCCAGACTCCAAACACTGTTGAAAAAATAACAGGGAGAATTTCTGCAATGACATTTAGTCAGGTTTTTCAGTGCACTACAGGGGTAAGTTGCAGTGGGTCGCATAAATTTATATGCATCCAGCTGGAGCAGCAAGTTCTCAAGCTCAGAGTTAGCTGGAAGTTTATCATTTCCCTAATCACAGCCTTCCAAAACAGGGCTTAAGACACACTGATGTTAAAGACAGAGGGAAAAAGACAATAAATGCCTCTGATTTGACTGCATCCTGGTGACTGACCAAATCAAGTACTCAACAAATATTATCTCTGGATCTTCTTTTGAAGTTAATGTATTTAAATAAGAAGGACTTTCATTGTCCTTCAAAGTACCACTCAGTTTGGACTTCAGCTGAGCTTTGATCATGTAAATTTACTCCCTATAGTGGTGAATAGGTAGTTCTGAATAGTGGTAGTAGTAGTGATACTGATGAATCTGTAGTCCTCCTTCATTACTCTGTGTTCTTCATTCCTGTGCTATCCACTATTTGGGTGAGATTTAGAGCTTTTTGAATCTCTTACTTTGAATCGCAAGTAAGGTCATTTAGGTCAGTATTTGCTAACTTGTTTCTTTCTTTCTTTTTAAGTTCAGATTAGGTATATTAATTAATTTAATGCATTGTTAGATGCTTCTGTCAACCATTCAATTATTTCTGCAGCCGAAAGTTTTGATATTTCAGTCCAACAAAGTGTGAATGCTTGTGTGTGTAAGAGACGGCGCTGTCCAGCCTCTTGTTAGATAGGCTCTGTATTGTCTGTCACATGATATCATCTGCATCTCCCATGGGTTTTAAGATCAAAGGAATGAAAGCTTCTTCATGTTATTCTACTGAGCACAGCCTTAGACTTGCCTTGGGTCAAACCATGATTTTGCATAAGAAATTGGAGGGTGGATGTTATGTTAAACATTTTGAAAGTAAACTGAAATGGTTTCACTGGTTTTTTGGGGGGCCTTTTTTGATGTCTTAAACATATGAGGTCTAGAACACAGTGCTGTCTTTATCCAGGAAAGTGAAAAAACTGTTTCAAAACCCTATAGTGCCATCATACAACACACCTGCATTTCCAAATGTCACACTGTCAATTTGATTTTATGAGCTTCAGATATGTAGTCTAATCAGGCAGCTACTTTCAAGCCTGTAAGGTGAGGTCTTATTTTAATGGCAGTTCTTCATAAGATTTAACTCTTAAATGATTGCTTAAGCTGATCACAATGGGAAATCAGGAGAAAAAAGTAATGAAATAGGACAACATTGGGCAGCTTGAGAAGGAAGGGGCTAAGAGGCTTTTCAGTTTGTTCCTCTTTTTTTTTTTTTTTTTTTTTGCTTTCCATAAAAGATGATGCTTATTGAGGAGTGCTAGACTTCAAAATGGAAAAAAAACAAAACAAAAAAACCCCAACAAAACAAATGCAAATTTATTTACAGCAATGTTCTATTTAGGGGATGAGGCACAGCGGTTCAAATAATGTATATAATTGATTTTGATAATAATTTCCTTGATAATACATTTATTTTCCATTCATATTTAATGTAGTCCTTAGGATGTCTTAGAGGACCAAAAATGTTGTAATGGGATTCTGAAATTTTGGAATTTTCCCAAAGCCAGATGCAAGGCTAGGCTCTTATAGTCAGGCCATCTCTCAGCTAGAATTCATCCAAGATGAATTTGATTCAGTGATGTGGGAAATACTAGCCCAGTCCAGAGACTACTCAAGGTTTTCTGTTGACTGATTGGACAATCAGAGAGATCTCAACTTTTGGCCAACGTAAAATGCTCTGCCATACTGAGCTGAACGCTCAGGTTCTGTCATTTCTGGCTCCCTTTTATAAAAATAATGCTGGAAGAATATGTTGAAAGGCAGACAGCAGGTGCCTTAGGCCTATAGATGTTTTATATTTCCTTAATCTGTCAGGCAGATTCCAATAGCGCAGCAAAAATTTGGTTGATATTTAACCTGGAAGTTATGTCAAATCACACTGTAAATATTTAAGGGTTTTGAAAGAAAATAATTTCCTGGAGGACAGCCAGTTTTGTGGGAGTTATTTCTCATATTGTGGTAATGTACTTCTCATAATAACCTGCCTGTAGAGTTTGGGCTACAGAAATGGGACCTTTGACTTATCTTCAAAGGCTGCATTAAGAGAGTTTCAAGTAGATGACAACATAGGGTGTGGTAGACAGTCCTGCCTTTCGTGCTTTCAGCCAGTTACCTCACAGTGCCAGTATTCTTTGTCAGACGCTTCTAGGAAGCAATCATTATTTGTTTATTCAAACCAACACCCAGAGCAGGGTGAGGTGTTTTGAGAGGGATGTTCATTGGTCATGGTTCAGTGTCACATTGCGTGACTCCTGCTTGGGTAGAGAAAATCTCAGCTTCCTAAGTAGTTCCCTTCGGAGGAATGAAGATACTCAAGGATTAAAGCAAGTTAATACGGTCAGGTAGACAAATAGGAGGTGTTAATCACCATCATCAAGGTGACTTTTCCTCAAATCCACTAACAAAATGAAGCCTGGTGCATGTTTATAGAATTGGAGAAGTTTGAGTCATAAAAACCAAAGTCAGAACTTTGATCTGTGGTACTGTGTAGGGAATTCACTCCAAAGTAGGCTTTCCCTGAATTTGAGACTGTATGCAGCTGTAAGAAAAAGAACTGAAGGTCTGAAGTAGCTGTCAGAGGTACCTTGTGCTGACAGACGGTTGCCATCCCAGCAGCCTCAGGAGGAATCGCACTGCTATGAATTGTCCTGTGTCCAAAATCTGGTGAACAGTGGAACATAAATGTGGTAGGGCATTTTACTTCTGTCAGTTTTGACACAGTCTCAGTGACATCTGAAGCCTATTAATGCCATTCTGGAACTCCTCGCCATGATGTGGGAGAAGAGAGCAGAAAAAGGATTGCAGGAAAAACATTCAAAAACACTATTATTTTATTGGCTTTGTTTAAAGGGAGGAGATGTGATTGCTGCATTTGCTGTTTCACAGGCTTGTACAAGAACCTAGATGAATCAGAACTGAAGACATGTTCAGTTTTTCAATGTGTTTAGAGAAACTGCCTATGCACTGACTCCAGAGGCATTAATCATGGCACACAGAGAACACAGATGTGTAACTAAAGTATTATTATTCTTTCTTTATTGCTTTACCCAGGTACATATGTGATTTCCATTGTCATTACTGTCCCTGAGAAGAGATTGTAAATACCATTTATACAATCCAGACTTTACTTTAAAAACATGTGGAACAATGTACTACACCTACAGGTCAAGTTTAGTGTAAGGACCTTAAAGGCTGTGGTACACATTCATCTCAGAGTTACAGTTATATTGATTTTTATAAGGCTGTAAGCAACACTGGAGATTGTGTGTTGAATTCTGTTCAATGTCCAAGAGCATGCAGCCAACTCAACAACTTCCAAGTTCAGTGGTTTAATCTTTTCTCCCAGAACTTCATAATATTTTCCTACAGAAAGATCCATCACTACACAATAGTTTGAAATCTACTGACAGTAGTTTGTGCAGACCAGTTGGTAAAGGAACCCTAAGAAACAGGCCACAGATCTCCCAAGGGTTTCAAGCCACTGATTGAAAAATTGTTTCATTGAGCTGTGATCACAATGCACCAACAGAACAGAGTCCTGTAGCTGCTGTTAAATTAATAATGTGCATCATTTTATAGATAAAGTGAACAAGAGAATGCTACTTAATACAACAATCTAAACTTAAAAGTTCTTTTCTTAGGACAAAAAATTTTCAACCATCCAGTGTTTTTGTACCAAAACCCTTCCACCAGGCCCAAGCATTGGGCTACATCACATTTACATAAAAGAATCCCCAAATTAATCTTCTGGAATCAGTCTGATACGGAAGGAGAAGATTAACAGCATCCTGTGAATCATGTTCATCCTTTGCAGTTCTGACACATTACAGGAGGAAATGTGAGAGTTGCTAGTCATATTTATAAATCCTTTCACTGTCTACCCTTCTAATGATGTCAGAGATGCATCATAACATAAATCTTGAATATGGGGGTGGGTTTTGCTATGAAATTGAATGTTATTTTATTGTGACATCGCTTCCAAATGTCACGACTTTTCTGGAGCCATTTTCATGTTTACTGCTGACGGAGTTGGACCTACACATGAGCACAAGTAGTTTTATTATGTTGAAAGTCTGAGCCTGAGTGAGAAAATAGCATCCATAGCGGAAAGATCAGATGAAGGATATTTTACACATTAATTAGAGAAAATTTGTGGGGACAATTTTTAGTCTGTTACATATTGATGTAGAAATGTTCCATAAGGATAATTTCTTGTCCTGAAGAGGGGAAGAAAGCTTGGGGGAAAAAGCAGGGAGCATCAACATAACACACTCAATACTAAATTAGTGTTCACAAGACTGTAGTTCTCTTTCCAAGTATTCTGAGCTCTCAGAAAAATCCCTTCAGGCCTTTATGTATCATGTTCCTATCTGAAGAGTGAATTTAATATGGTCACTCAGTTAGAGACTTTCAAACCTTATTTTTGCATATCTGGATGTAAAATATGAATTATTTTGCTATTATCAGAGGTTATCACTGGTACTTTGCTTCCAAAATATAATCTGTTTACCTCTGTACACAGGGAAGGATTTCCCTTGTGACTGGAAGCCCAAACAACTTTGTGACACAAAACACCAGGGTCTTTCTTCACATAATGCTCATGTATCCTTAGGAAAGCATCAAAAGTATGCCACCCAAGTACCGAAAAAATATTCTTCCATGCAGCAACTGTTTGTATTTAGTTTTTATAAGCACAACTTTCAGTCCTTTTAGCAAGATAAACTCAAGCAGTAAAATAAGTATGTTTCTCTAAAATTTCCTTAGCAACTTATAAAGAAAAGGAGCAGGTAAATTAGCTGACAGTACAAGAGGGTGGTCTCAGAAATCATACACTATCTGTTCATAAAACAGAAATTATTTTGAAGAATTTGTCCTGAGCACATAGGAACATGCAAAATGTACACTTTATATGTCTTTTTCCAATTCCCCTTCTTTATCAGAGTGTGTCAGCAGCACTGCTTACTCAGATGCAGCCTTACTCAGTTGAGTCTTGGCCATAAGCAGGCCTGTGCTATGTCCTGGGTCAGTTGAGTGAATGGGTCATGGTTGGGTGAAAAATGCTGTAGTAACTCTTATTGGCTCAGGAATGCAGTGAAGCTTTGTGGAGGCCAAGGACAGATATTTACAGAAAGTTTATGTTTTTAATGTATTCTATTATAGTCATTTGCCAAAGTACAGGTACATCTGTGCCTATTGAATCTGCAGCTTTACCTGGTAGAGCCTGAGGATGCTGATCAGTTGTACAGCCCATCTTGCTTTCTCTGCAGGGTCTCTGCCAGCATCGGTGCACCCCACCTGGTGGAAAGCAGCTATGCTACAGTGATTTTGTAATTTTGGCTGAACAGATTCCTTGCACCTGGCGTAACCACTGAGCATCTTTCTGTCCCTGCTGTGAGCAGGGACTTGATGATCCTGAAGGTCTTTTCCAACCTAAACAATTTCATGATTCTACAATTTTGTGCTGTGAAAAACAGTTCCTTTGATTGAACTTTGCTTTTTAAATTGCTAGCTGTCTAAATTATGATTGTTAGTGCAACTTCATATCTTCCTACTAGGTATATAAGCAGTCCTTCTCTGTAAAAAGATTTGGGAAGGTAAGTAATGGAATAAACATATTTTTTTAAATGCATCCTGCAAATTTTTTGTACCATTTCCAAGACTAACACACGTGACAAAATGCTAAACCCTTGTAGCATATGAGGAAAACATTCTCAACCACATGGCTTACAACAGTGGAACTCAGTGACTTTAAACCTTGGTTCAAGTCCTTGGAGAAAATGTGCATTTTCTGCTATGACAACTACAATTACAGGGCAGACATGAGGCAGCAGGAGTATTCAGTTAAGATTTGGGCCTCTCTCCTTCTTAGCAAAATTACCTTTTCCTGCAAACAGTATGTATCCACTCCAATAGTAGACAGAGAGATTAAGTACTCAGGAGTTTGGGCAGTGTTGCAAGAAGAAACTCTTTGAAGCACAGCTCAAACTGTATTACTCTGTATTTTCAATATTGCATTTAATTATGTGATCACAGGCTTTAGTTTCAACTGCATCTTACTTTTTCACATTCAGTTGCTTTCTGTCTCACTTTCAATTACTTCCTGGCTCAACATAATTTCTCTCACTCACATCTTTCAGTTCCTCCCTTTTTTTAAGCTTTGTTGTTTCAGTCTTACGTTTCTTACTTTGCTAGTCCTGAACTTATGAATGAATGTCTAATTTCCATTCTGTCAGTGAAGTGCCAGTTGAAGTTCAATGATGTCAGACTCATAAAATGGTTTGGTTTGGAAAAGACCTTAAAGAATATCTAGTTCACTCCTGCTATCTTGGGGAAGGACACCTTCCACTGAAAGGATTGCCAAAAAAATTTAGAATTTAATTTCTTCTCTTTCTCCTCTTTCATTTACTGTTCAGTCAGCTGTTAAATTCCCATTATAACTCCAAGGCATTAAGACCCATTGTGTAAGACCAAGAAGCCATTTACTTTCCATCTCTTTGCTTGAACCTAGATCCTTTCTAGTTCACTCTACCTGCTGAATTCTTCAGAACCTCTTTCACTTTTCAGCACATAACACCTTTTCCACTCCTCTGCTGTCCTGTTTCCCTTCCACTCAGTCTCTTCCGGTCTCCTTATTTCACACTTGACTTCTAGGGTTTTGGTTTGTGTTCCATTTGGTTTGGTTTTTTTTTTTTTTTTTTTTTGAGGGGAGGCTGGGACGGTGCTTTCTTATTGTCTGTTGTTGTCTTGTTTTGTTTTACTTGGGGGGCTCAGTAAAAATGAATGGAGTCATTTTCTGCTTTGAGTTCTGGCATCTGATTACACAGTTGGACTTGTCAAAAGCAAACATCAGGGTCTGTCCTAGCAGTTAGTGACAGATTTGATGGATGCATCTACCTTCTCATGGCAATTTGTTGTAAGGGGATAAAGCAAAGAGCCTCTGATTATTAAAGGAGCATGTTGCATGAGGGTGTAGAAGTCATTGAGGGCTTTAGGAGTTCAGGGTGGAGAAAGACAGCTGAGCACAGTCAAGGCAATATTTTCAAAAACAGTCATATCTATAAGTTCTTTTTGGGTGTATTGCACATATTTTACTTGGAAAGCCAAGGGTAGCTAGAAGAGAAGCAACACATTATAAGAAAAATACTGTATGTATTAAAACAAAGCAAAAATAGATTTGTAGTTTGTTTGTTGTATTTTTTGCTAGTATCTCTCTTATTTCCTTACCATGGTAAAAAAAGTGTTTCTCTGAGTTTCCACATCTATTCCGCATCTCTGTTAAAAAAAGAGAGAAAAACCCCCAAACCCTTAAAACTTCCCTTATTTAAGTAGCTGCCATGAAAATCTACTATTTTACTACATGTCAGGCTATGTACAATTGCAGCAAGGTTGTTGCGGGTGAACTGTACTCAGTAGACCAAATGTCAGTGACTGATTCCCCTGTGCCACCTCAGATACCCCTTGTATCTAGCTTCCTCCTTTAGTAATGCAAATATTGTTCCAGGTTTCAGTCTTGCTGATAGAAATGGACAGACATCTGGTGCTCTTATTGTTTCACAGTTTAGAGTTTCTAATACATTTATAGAAATAAAAAACATTTTGTGGCTTCAGGATTTGTGGTTTAACCCTGGAGACAACTAAGATTAAATGGCTGAAGTTATACCTCTGGGATATAGTAGGTTGCTGAGAAGTTCAGACAACTAATTTTCCTTAGCCATTTTTACCCTTGTAAGTTTACATATGAATTTTCAGATATTTGTCCAAGATGGACTGAGGTGAAAGGAAGGCTGTATTTTAAGAAAGGGATGCTAGGCTGCACACGTAGAATTGGACTGCAGAAATGTGACTCTGTTCAGGGCTTGGAGAATTGCTAAAAGGGACTTTTATGGTCACTATGTATTCCTGGGAACATAGTCATTCTAGAAATGCCAAAACATCTCTGTAGTATTACATTCAGGCAGATGCCAGTTAGGTCCAGTTTACCCAGTAAGTAGATACCACGCCCTAACTTGCCCTTGAACATTTACAATGGAAGCATCTTTACATATTATATTGAAATGAAATTAAGTCTTCTGGTTTGTAAAATAGCAGCAATTAAATAAAATTAAATAAGAGAAATTAAAAGAGGGAAACCTGTGAAGTGACAGAATTAATGCGGAGGAGAGCTACAGTAATAGCACATACAATTGTGCCAATCTAACCAATAAACAGAGAGTAGTGTAAGATTCTCTTTATTCAATTGATTCATAAGGAACACATGATTTGTAAAGCCATTCATTTTTTTTTTTCCCAGCCTAGATAGCCAGTTTAAACTTTCTGGCTTTGTAAGCTAATTGTAATGCATTACTAATATCTGGAGCCATGAAGACATTCAGGATTCTGAAATTTTTCTGTCGTATGGAACTGAGTATTGTGAAGGTGCCTATTTTCATTTTCAGCAAAATGTCAGGGAACAAACTGCTCCTTTCTATTTTTGTTGTTCCAGCAGCATTTATGTAAGGTATTCTACACATGTGTCTTGTTAAGGAGTGGAAGACAGGATTGTTCATAATTATATATTTATCATCAGCATTCTGCTGATTTCTAGACTTCAGTAAAAAAAATCAGGCTATTAAAAAACAAAATTCAAACTATTAATAAAAATAGCTTTTTTTCCTAACTAGTAGAAGCTGGTCACGTATTCAAGGCAAGAATAAAGAAAAATAATCACAATCATAAGGGGCAAAACTATATCACCAGAACTCAACACATTTTCAACGGGAGATAAGGTGTAATATTCTAAGGATCCATTAACTCAGTCTCTAGAGAGAGTCCTTTCCAGTTCTTTGTATTTGAACAAACTATTTAGGACTCCTGGTGAAGCATGGGGAAGACACTGTATAGCTTGACAAAGACACCCATTAAGCCTGTTTAAATTCTTTTAGGGTTGGTTCCCATCACACAAAGTCCCATGTAAAAACTTGTGCACTCCATATATTAGGTATTGTCCCCTAGCTTCTTGTCATTTGTCCCCAGTACCCCAGGAAGCTGCTGATCATTTGCACACTACTTCCTTCTGCCACTTAACCCTTCCATTGATCTTCCATCCTTACAACATTTGATTGCTCTTGCAGGGCCTTGCAAGGCTCCCAGATAATAGGTGAAAACTTTGAGAGTCTGTTCTATTCCACATTTAACTTTACTAGGAAAAATTCCTATTTTCTTGAACATCAGCAAGAAACAGATCATAGGTCCAGTTTCCAAAACAAGTGTTCATGTGTCCATCCATTATGGGAGGGTTGAGGGGTAAGTGGTAGAAGGAAGGCTCAAAAGAAAGGCTTTGGACACCACAGGTCAATTTGTAGTTTGTAAAGGTGCACTTTCCAGTCTCAAAAAAATTCTGTTGAATAGAAGTTATTTTTAATTCAAGTATAATCATAAACTGTAAGTGAATGTAGCTGTTTAACTTTTGAGACAAGATATTGTATTATTTTATTTGTTAATTCCTCTGGATTCTAGTCTTTTATAAGTTCACTTGAATTCATAGATCCCTAGAATGGCTAGGATTGAAAGTGACCTGGAAGAACCTCTAGTTCTAATCGCCCTGCCACAGTCAGGGATGCTTTCCTCTAGAATAGGTTGCTCAAAGCCCCATCCAGTATGGCTTTGAAGTAGATTTCTTTGAGTATGTAAGCTAAAATAATTGCCTGGATATACGGGTTTCATACTGTGTATTAATTGCTATTAACTGTGTATTGGCTTGTCACTAAGGCAAACCTTATTTCTTCAAGACAATAGCAGAAGGATTCTGTCTTCTGAACAGCAGTCCTTTTGTTTGTAGCTTAATAATATCTCTTCAGCCAGTGATGAGTTTTGCAAATAGTGTCTCCAAGGGAAATGACAGTAACTCAAACCCAGATCTGGCATGAATTTTCTGGGCTTTCCTAGAAAGATACCACACTCATTATTCAAAGCACAGAACTTCTCATTGTCCCCAGGCAGGCAGTGGAAAACCATGGGAGGTCAGGAAGTGCATGCAAAGCAGGTCATCATTGTCATCCCACTTTTTATCTTGCTGTTGAAAGATTCATTTTTGACATCTTAAAGGTGTTCCTCATGCAACCTTTCCCCTCTTTTTTTGTTTGCACACCTCTTGATGTCAGCTAGTCTTTGCTTATTAGGTGAAGGGGGCAGATGTTTATTCACTACAATAGCAGCTATACAGTCAGGCTCAGGACCTGTCACAAACACAGTAAGGTCTATGTTTGGCCTTGCACTGATTAAAAAACCTATAGTGTCACAAGATAAATGTCAATGAAAGTGGCACTGAAGGCTGATCTTATTTATTATGGGAAGTGAACAGTGTTATCAAAGTTGTCAGCTGTAGAAGAGGCATTTATTACAGACAACCTTGATATCATTGAAAGGAATAATATGAAGAGAACACATTAAATTATTGCCAGGAATGACTCTTCACTATCCCCAAGACAATTACTTTAAGTGCTATAAGGAGAGGAAATAGCTCATTATTTTAAGTGTTTTGAATTGCTTTCCATCCCTACCAGTTCTACTGGGAAAATATTTAACATGGAATAAACACAGTGACATCAATAGTCTCTCTTGTTGTGAGCTGTTAACAATAACCTCACTAACACTTAATGGTATCATCTTTTATGTGTCGGTAGCAAGGGGTAAAAAAACCCTAAAATTCCTAGGCTGATTTATTTCCTGCTTAGACTGGTAAAGCACACAAAACTCTAGCCTATTCCCAAATTGGTTACATACAATTTTAATCTGAATGCTTTCACTTTTTTCTTATTAAGTGTAAAAAAACAAATGGCAATCACCAGTGTCAGGAAGCTGAGATCTACCCCAAATATAAGTAAGCATGCAGTACACCTCCAGCCTCATCAGCCCCATTCCTCCCAGTCACTCTGCTCCATCCAACCAGCAAGTTCAAGCTGTATAGTCTGTGGATCTGTTCCAGTAACCCCCAGTAACATCCAGTAACCAATTTTGCATGTTCTAAAGGTCTAAAACTTTGGTCCTTGACTGATCCCTAGCCCAGTGGTCAGCCCTAAACCACTCTCAGCCATTCTATCTGCCATTTAGTATATGGGTCTAGCAGTGTAATTTGCTCTGAAGCCAAAGTAACAAAATGTAAGTTTAGCATGTGGGATGTTTTCAGCTGGTAAACCTGATTCTGATTGCCAAAACAGCAGATCAGTTCTTGATAGTTTGAAATCTATTCTCAGAGAAAACTATGGCTTTTATAATTTGCTTAATTGATTTGCATATTTATTTGATTTAATATTTTCTCTTTGGACTGTCAACCTTAATCTGTATTAGCAAATCAGTTCCTCACATATTCTATACCCTAGCACATATGTCTCTACAAAGCACACATGTAATCTTGAAAACTTTTCTCTTCAAAAAATTAATTATTGCTGCTTGTCTTCCCTACTGGAACAAATAGTAATGCCAGTGCTATAATTAACTTAACCCACTGATTTTCTATAAAATTAGGTAAAACATGGATGAAGACTTCCAAACCAGTTACAATACTGTGCACAATTACTGAAGTCTGCAGTTAGTCTTTAGTACAGCTCAGGCCAGTAATCCTCATTTCCTGGAGTCCCCTACCAGTGTCCACCCCCATACCTCTGAGCAGATATAGCTAGATTTAAATCCAGCTGGATTTAGACCGTCAGCAGTAGTCTGCAATTACACACACAGGCACTGTGATATCATCCTCAATGCTTTGCCTTAGCTGGTGGTGCTTACATAGCCTAGACCTAAAATTATGTCACAAACAGAAGGCACTGTGAGCATTAAATTTCAGGGCAGCCCCTACGAAGCCCAACTATCCAACTCCAGTTGATGCCATTCTACTCTATTGAAATGGTTAATCCATAGCTTGCTTCCGTTAAACAAGTAAACATTTTAATAGCCTCTGACAGCAGAGATTGTAGCCTGAATCACCTAACCTGATATTTCCTGATCCCTAATAAACTTTACCTGCCTCAGGAGAAGAGAATTGCAGCTTCAGGAGGTGACTAAGCCTAAAGATCAGGTTTGAGTTCAGGCTCAGGTTAATTGCAGGCCAGATGATGCCACAACAGATACAGATTTTCCCAGGTAGTTCAGTACCTTAAATAAAGTGGTTTATTTCAAGCCTACTTCTGTTGTCTTTGAGATAGCCCTAAGTGCAGTTCTTGAAGGATCTCCTGACACCTTTCCTATAGCTAATCTTGTCTTATGCTTGTTTCTCTGATAACCTGTATCTAGGGAGGTGGTGTCTGAGAACACTAATTTTAGATGGATTCTTCACCTTAGTCATAGGTGAAGAATGTGTCAGCCCAAATTCTAACCTAATTCCAATCCTATTTAGGAATTTAAGTTATTTTTCTCCTTTGTATGGAAGTTACTCTTTACGCTTCCTGAGAAGATGTCCAGGCACACAGCTGATGCCAATAAACAGCCTGGGACAGATAATATGAAGGTTCTACAGGCTGACCTTGTGTGCTGTTTAGACATAAGGAAAGTCCTTTGTCTAAGACACTAATGGCATATTACTTATACAATGATAAAGCAATTTTTTAAAAAACAGATCTTTAGGGAAGTATATATTCACTTAGTAAGTGGTGATGTCAAACAAATAGTCAAGAAAGCATTTAGTTTCTGAGGGCCCAAAATGTTACTCTGAAATTCTGTCTTATTTTTAAAATACAGGCTTTGATCTGTAGATCTTTCTCACTGAATTAAGTGCAAATCCAGAGCAAAATGTGATCCCTCACTGACTAGTTTTATGGTGTCACAGATGTCTTAGCAGACCCCTGTTCCTATGGAGGAGGCTAAGCTGCAGTCATGATCTCACACTGGTATCTTGGTCTCACTCCCCCAGATGCTGGAGGAGCCTTGTCTACACAATCTTTCATGTGCTCATTTCTCGGGGACTATCACAGTGCATCTCACAGATGGCTACAGGTGAATTTCCAGTAAAAGTTTACAGGTGAACTGCCTGGAAAAGTAACACAAGGCAATTGGGAAACCAGAAACTGTGCCCAGAAGTGCCTGAGCACAGGGGCTGAAGTTGTTCTGCTTGTTAGTGGCTGTACAATAGGATTCAGAGGGTCTGGAGCGTCCCAGGCTGTATCCCTGAAAGCAGCCTTGGACAAAATAACTGCACAGGCTGCTGCATCCTGGGGATGACCCATGAACATCCAGTGCTGTGCTACCTGTCTGCCTTCTCCTAGGGTTGTAGGAGAGGCTACTGCCTGCAGAAATGGGTGATAAGAAGAGGCTGTTTTTCAGTTTGGATTTGTGTCTTTTAAAAATATAATGGGAGGAAAAGCACATTACTTTTTGCATAAAACACATGGATATGAAATACTAAGCAGGATCATTTGCTATCCTGAAAAGAAGACTGTGCTAGAATGATATTGCAAGAGCTGCTTAGACAGAAAGGCCCATGCAAGAGGGAAAAAATTACAGCTGTTTAAATACAGGCAAATATTTCCACAGTGGAATAATAATTCATCCTTTTTTAAACACAGTACAAAAACTTGATTAAAACAAGCAATACTCCTTTAGGTTTTAGTTCTCATTTCTCTTTCTGGCTTCCACCCCTCAAGTTTTTTTAATAGCCTTTTCTTTTTTTTTTTTTTTTTTTTTTTTTTTTTTTTTTTTTTTTTTTTTCTTTCTCCTTTTTAACCTTTTTTTGTTTTCCTTATTTTTCTTCACTGGTCAACCAAACATTTAATATTGTACTTTCGATAGAAATTTTCCAGTGAAAACTTCAGATTAATTTTTTTCTTTCCAGAAGGCAAGGTTTCCTCTCCAACAGATGAAGTTCATCCACATTCAGAGGGCCTGCTTTCAGTGGGATGCCAGCTGTCCTGAGTCCTTTGAAGATCTAGATTGTGAACAGATATCATGCACAAAGATGAATTTCTGCCTGAAGGAAATTTTCCCCTAGAAGTAATTACTGTCTTTCTCTCTCCCTTGTTTATGAGTTCTTCTCACCTGTCCATCTCTCTGTTACTGACATGACCACTAACTTTTTGCAGATTTCCAATGTGCAAGCTGGGGACAGGTTTGAAAAGCAAACCCTCACTGTTTCTGTTGTCTGACCCATTTGTCTCAGTGCTGCTGAGCTGCACCTGAATAAAGACTGAGAGATGAGGCAGAACAAGAGGAATCTTTTCAGTAAAAGCAGTAAAGCATTAAAAGAAACCACAAAACAAACCAGTAAAAGCAGGTGAACCACTGGTCACCAGCCAGTCAGGCCTAGGAAGCTTCTTCAGCTTTACACGGCTCGAGCAAATGTCAAAGCTAAGGTTCCTTCTCCATTGGATGTAAAATTACAGAATCATATAAAATGCAACCCCTGAGGATGATACAGGACATGACCCTGAGATGTTATGATTCATGGAATTAATTCCACATATCCACTACTGGTTGATTATGAAGAACAATGTTTGATCTCTGCTTTCCATGCTATTATCCTTCATTGTCTTTCATTTTGCCTTATCTTCCATAGCTAAGAGAATAGACTTATTTTTCCTGTCACTTCACTAACACCTGAAGGATAAAAGCCATCATTAACATTTATGACTATTTTACTTTGAGTAAGAAATAGTTTTGGGGTAATTTTGAACAGAATACACATTTTCTGTGTGTAGGAAGCTGAAGTTTGAAGTACTCTTTTCTCTGACCCCGAATCTCCACTGCTAGAAAAGACATTTTAAAGAATCACTGAAGATAATTATAACAAGCCTGAGATTGATGATAGAACATCTGAAAAAGTTACTCAAATGGGGACAGTTCTTATTCACTTGAAGAATTTATGGTCTTTTGAAAGCTCTGCTGCTTCACCTGCTGATTTGTCTTCCAAGACTGGGAGAAAAAAAAAACAAACCCCAACACATTTGAAGTATTAAAATAACAAATTCAGATAATAAATTGCCAATATCAAATTGTTTCAGTATTTGGCAGGCCCCCATTTTCTTATCATTTGAGATGCAGGAATGAAAAAAAGTCACTTCTCTGCCCCTGTCAAGAAATAATTTATTATTATTAATAATAATAACAAAACCAGTAATAATTGCATTCCTGAGTAGGCAGTGTTTACCTGCTGTTGTGAACTGGTAATGCAGTTACAGATATGAGACATATGGGCATGACTTTTTTCTGTTAAGCTTGTGTTCTTAAAGTAGTGACTCTGCAAAGATATAAATAATGTCCGAATTAACAAGAAGATAGATCCTCTTGGAATAGGAAGAGGACGGGCACAAATTATATGACTCCTTCAGAAAAGTGTGTTTGGGACCTGAAGTGCCTGTGTGTTTGGGTGGTTTTCTATTCCTTCATCGTGGATGACCTGGCTCGTTGGGCAGAGCGCTCCCTCGTATCCAGCAGCGTGTGGTGGGTTTCACTGCCTGCATGCTCAGAGCCGTGGTGTAAACAAAACTTACCTTATTTTAAACTAGACCTATGCTTTGTGACCATATTAAATGCAATTTCTTGGTAGCTGTTAGAAAGGGTGATATTTTTCTCCCCATTTAAACAAAAGAATAAGTATGGATGATCCCTGTCATTCAAAGCCCAACTGAAACCAACATCTCTGCTTTTGATTATAGACATAATTGTTCAATCACTCAATGTTATTTAATTTTTTTTCATTCTTTGTCTCAGTATGCTGCTCATACTGAGAAGTGTTCCTATATATTTATTCGTATAAGGTGTTACAAGAGCATAAAATTCTACTTGGAGGCCTTGGATACGATGTTGTTGTTTGGAGGGTTTTCTTGGTTTAGAGTTTTTGGTGGGTTTTCTTCATAGTATTCTATTCTGTTCTAGAGAGAAGTATTGTTTTTCCTGCAAACTGCATGCTCAATACCCTGAGTCCATTTCAGCTACAGCACAACTTTCAGCTTCTATACAAACATTTTATCAATCTTCTGTCTTCTCCCTCGAGTTTTTTTGTTTGGAGGAATTCTTCTCAACATACTGCCTTTTGTCTGTATCAGTAGTTTTCTCTGAAACTTTCTGACCTGAAGCAAAATAAAACTTAACATCAGTGGTAAACAGACAGGTTGAATGGTCAACTTAAAAATTCTCTTAGGCAGTCATCCTATCCCCAGGTCAGCCTCAAATTAAGGTTGGTGGGTTCTACAGCATCACTTCTGTCTTCTTTTGCAGGTTTTTTAAATACAAGCAAGATCCATGGGTCCCTCTTGTACTGAACAGGGGCATGGACTTAGCAAGATTCCTCGGAGAACAGTTATGAATTATAAAATCTAAATCCATTCTTGGCTGATTGCCAAAGGTCTTGAAGTCATTTTCTGTGTGCATGAAAACTTAACATACTGTGAAATTACTGTTTAGAGCCTGTCCTTTGCCCCCAGCAATAGAGGGGTGAAGAGGAAACAGACATGCACATAATTGGAATTGGAAATGTCTTAACTAAGCATACTCTGGGTATTAAGGGTGGATTCGGGAGGATGACACAAAGCAGTGCACAATATGCTCAATGTTTAATGATCTACACAGAAATCAATCCAAGGTTTATAGGTTTATTTTTGTTGAAATTGTGCTGGTTTAATTCTCTTCAGTGAGCACCAAGAAGCAAATATTATGAATGTGATTCACTTTCACTTTACCTGCCCAAAGCATCTGCTAAAGCTGGCACTTTTATTCTGAATTGGAGGTTAAATGAGATACCGAGTTAAAATTTAGTTTCTGTAGAGGAGATCTATACATTCTGTTTCAAATTAACATTTTGAATGCAAACATTTCAGTTTTAATCAGGCTCCCTTGTTAAATTATTCTTTTGATAGTTAAATATTTAGCTGGTGGCATGTTTTGAACACTAAAAATATTAAGGTGGCAATCAGAATACACTTTGGCAATAAATCTTGCTTTGGGAGTCATTCTCTGTCAATAACACTATTATTAATAAGGATTGCTTAACCCTTCACACACAGAGATGAGGTGAGACTTCTGGGAATGTTTCTCTACGTTACAAAAATAGTTCAGATTTGTGCCCAAAGCAAATGTTTACAAAAGTTATGATTTTACTGGCCACCATTAAGAGGAAGTTAACTGGACAGCCTAATCGCCTATCAGCTTCCGCTAAATTCTTTAATCTGCCTTTGGAGATCTTTTCTTTCATGTAGACCTGCCAATGTGTAAGGAAAAAAATTATCCCAGATGCTGGCTTTATTGTGGGCAGCCAACTCACAGAATCTTTTAAACATCCAGAGTGTACCATATATTTATTGAACAGAGCTATATCTTAGTACCAGCTGACTTTGCTGTTTTCACTCGAATATCACTTTGGTGGAATTAGGTTTGCTGTTGCAAGCTTGTTTGCAATACTTCCATTCCTTACTGGAAGAGTTTAGATGTGGGAATAGAAATTCATCTTACTGGAATCTAGGGAAAGAGAGGAGATACCATTGCTATGCTAGTTTGCTCCCTCTCACCTTTCTTCAGGAAATTTGGAGTTCACAAAGTATTTTGATAGTTATCATTGTGCCTCTGTATGTTCTCTTCCTACACTGACCTTAGGGGAATGGCCATCCACTTTAGTGCATTTTTGTGCATCAAAGCTCTCTTGGAAGAACTAAATAAGGCTGATTCAATCTTCGTAATTCTGCTACAGGGACTAGCCCTGTAGCCTTGGTACATCTTCCAGTAGTACATCACTACCTCTCCTCTCACTAATTCTCTTCCAAGTCCATATACTTCTTCTTTCAACTCCTAACTTTTCAGGCTTAAGCACATGGCATCTTATGAACCCCTGAGCCAATATAATTCGTAAATAAAATCTTTGGTTTATCTTATCAAAGAAAGGTATTAAGCTGGCTAGCATGGTCTAACTTTGCTAAATCTGTCATGTTAGATCCAATTTGTATTCCCATGGTTTGTTTTGAAGACTGTCTGCTATTGAGTCTAATTTAATAAGTTTGTAATTGCACATAGCATTTTTACTTTGCATTCCTCACAAAATATTTATATTCCCAATTGCACAATATACCAGGTGACCTGATAAAATTATTTAGACACCTTACTGATGGGCTTACAGTTTTGTAAGTAATTTTTAGTCTCTTGGATGAAAATTACCTGCTGTCTTGATGCAGATGTATTGTTTAGTGCTTGTCTTGTTAGGCAATTTCTGTCTATCATTCCATTACCTTTTAACTCTTTCTGTTCAAGAAACATAGTTCATTTTACAAAAACAGAGATAGAATATCATTGACATAGGAAAATGTATCTGTATCATGCTAATCTTGACTCTGCATTTATTGAATTTTAATTTACGTGGTTAAAGAATGTTTTCTATATTTCCTTTCCAAGGTCAAATGCAGCTTTGGCAACCTTGTTTTTGTTTCTAAAATTCACAACTTTAGTTCCTTTTCTGTCTTGAATATTCTTAAAATCCCTATTTATTTAATGTTGTCTGGAGAGGACCTGAATTACTGTTTCACTATTTGAATTCTCTAGTTTCTGTCTACTAATTTGGTTGTCTGTAAGACAAATAAATTCTGAAAACCAAACATAGGGAACTAAGAAGTCATATTAATGTAAAACTCATTAATATCCCCAGTTGTAGGGGATAAGAGGCCTAAATTGTTTGTGTGTTTCGTTGATTTTTGTGCTTTGGTTTTGTTTCGCGATGCAGTCACTGCTATTTAATCCAAAAGAATAATAATATAATATATAATTAGGCCAGCAATTATTTGAGGAAAGAGGATCTATCAGCAATTACCTCCCTAGGTTTTGTTCCCCTTAGCGTCATTATCAATACTTAATCAATAATCTCCAAATTTAACTTAAATTTCACAGTTCTAATTTGTGTGTGAGTTCCTGCCTGAAAAATCTTTGAAGAACTATATTTGTATCAAATCTGAGACCACTTTCACTTTTTCCTTAATGGTGCCAACTTTTTGCTATTTATATTACAATTCCTTTTGCCATGGTCATAGAACATCAAAAGATGTTCTCATAATTTCCAGGTATACCATTTTGAGGTGTACTTTACACTTGCTTTATTAAACTCTTATATGTATAAACCTTCAGGAGAAGAACAGGGAGGGAAAGTCATGGGAGGAAAATGACATCATTTGCTTCATAATTGCTGCACCAAGGATTTCTCAGTTCGTATTTCTTTTCCACATTTTCCCTTCCTCTCTTCTTGTGACCTTTTCTACTTGTTTTTGTCTCCATATAAAAAGCTAAAGGCTATAATTATGACACAATCAATTCTCTGGTTTTTATTTATTTTTCTTAGTTTTTTTCATGTGCTGGCCATCTCAGATTTCAGATTCAAGTTATTTTTTCCCAGTCATATTAGTTCAGGAACTAGCACCAGGCAGCTTCAATGAATGGCAGGAACTTCTCCACACCCAGACATAGTTAAAGTACTGCAAATAGTGAACAAAGGAAGGTCTTATGAGACTATTTTCAAGAATGGGTCAAGCACACAGTTCTCCACTTCTCTAATTCCTTTTATCTCTGTCATGAAAATTTACTTTTCTTCTTTAATTTTGACGTGGCAGCTATAACTAGCAGGCAGTTGTCTTCAATCTCTGACTGTCAAAACTTGTGCCCTCCTCAAATCATGACTGTAGGCTTTTACTTTAAGGACTGAACAACTTTAATGACTAACATCCTCTTCTCAAGGTCTGATTTTGCCGTGGTATTTTCCTTCTCCTGTCATGCTTCTGTATGTTTTTTTCATCCATTGAAGTAAAATCATTTTAGAAAGGAAAGTCTATTTTTTCTCATATTATAAATGAGTCAAATGAGTCACAGAGGTAAAAAATGTGCAAGCTAAGAACATTCATCAGATCAGTAACAGCTAAGAATAAAATCCAGGTCTCTTGACCCCAATCCAAAGTATGTTGGATCACCCTACATTAATCCATTGAAATCAATAAAGTGGATGACTTGTTAAGTTGCTAGTCAGTACAAAAAAAAAAAAAAAAAAAAGGCAGGAAAAGGCATTTAAATTGGAACACAAGCTGCTGCTTGTATATGTGAAATAGTTAGCAGCTAGACTGTAAGTAAAAAAAAGAGCACAACAAAAATTTCCTGTTTCTAACTAGCTTCCATGGGTGCTACAGGTGATATTTTTCTTTCTCTGTATCAGTTATGCATCTAAATTTTTGTTGCTCTCCATAACTCATGCTTGGTAAAGCAGATTGAGATGATAACCCATCTTCTGCTTGCCTAGCCAAGAGTACTTGTCTTCCTGTCTGCATCATTCTCAGTGTATGTCCTTGCAATGAAGTGCACGTGCCTTGAGCACACCTGGTACCCACTGAAATCCCTGAGGTTAGTATGGCATGTGACCCTTACTTCTACCTAGTAAGGTAGTGTCCAGGAGGGCTGCCTCAGACTGAAGGAGCTCAGTACAAGCCACTTGCCATTTCTGTGGAGTTGGGCTTGGACAGAAAGAGAGACAAAGGGCATCTTGATGTTACATTCATCTAAAGCTGAGCACATGGTATGGGATTGATAGCCTGAAACCACGAACATCCCTGTTGTCAGCTAATGAGTGTTAAATTAGATTCAATAACACATCACAGGAAGACAATCTGATGATCTATTGGTACCTATTTAGGATGAGAGAGAGGATGTGAGGCTTGAAGCCAGATTCCTCAAGCCCTACCTCAGGCTGTAAAGGCAGGTGTCAGTTTGTTGCTCTCCTGTTGGCTTATGTTGAATCAATTCAACAACTGCTTAAGGCTATTTTTCCAAGTCTCTTCTACAGCCTAATGCCTAGGGCCTTCTTTCAAAGTACAAGAGTGGGTTTAAATTCCAGCATGAGACAGCTGAAGCAAAGTCTCTCGTTTCTGGGGAGAATGCTCTGCCATGGAGATAGTGGGAGAGAGGAAGGGAGCAAGAATATAAAAATATAAATAAAAATTTAGCAGAGGCTACTGTCAGCTATTCTTTTAACTGGATCCTCTTCCAGGCAGCTGTGTTTGAACACCTGTTAGAAGTGTCCAAATATTGGAGTGGCTTTGATGTTGAATGTCTTTTCATAGATCCACTTAAAAGCAGGAATTGGCTCAAAACTATATTTTGTGAATAAATTTGGATTTCAAATATACTCTTCTCCTCAGAATTCCATTGTCACTCTCTGTCTGGCATGATGCCTATTTTGAAACACATTCTGCTCATCTAGCCAAGGTTTTACTTGTATTTTCCTTCTGTCCCGTTCTAGACTTGACCTTTTCACAAAAGTACCTCATAAAACAATTCTGGGTATAAAGGTTAGATAAAGTCAGATTACATTGACTATTGGCAAATTAACTAATGTTTGCCAGATTTTACAGAAATATGCATGGGAAAGGCTTGCAGATGACCCTTGAAAGATTCTGTTATAATCAACAATCGAATTAGCATTGCAAAGATGACTTATTGATGCCTAGGTGTGATGAAAGTGAAACCTGAAGGAAACATATTGAGACAGCTGACAGTTTATGCTCTTTATTTTAAAGCAGGTGGATGACCACCATTTATGAAATAAAGCAAAAAGATCCCCAGTTTCATTCACATGCAAAAAAGTGCCATCTCTTCAAACAACAGACTGGCTTGGTGTTGGTATGCCATCATAATCATCTGAGTAGTGCTGATACTGGTCAGTAAGAAGGGGCTGATGCAACTCATCCTTATTTTTCTTGACACGCACGATACATGCAGCAGCAGCAAAGATAATTGCAACGAGAACCAGTGCAGTCACTATTGCTATAGTTATCATCTCTGTGACACGGAGAGCCCGACCTGAAAGAAGGAAAACAAAAGGCAAGGATATTAAGAGCAATGTCAAGTATACGGACAAATATCAGAGGTTCAGACTGAAACTCAGCATTTGTCATTATTAACTGAGTTGGGGAGTAGAAGTAACTCAAATTTTGTTTGATTACTCTTGTTCAAAAATGTGAGAAGATTTAGTCTATCTTGCTCCACTCTAAAATCTGTTCTGGACCTTTCTTCTGCCACCTTGTTTGTGAGGATTTGCATTCTCTCTGTTGAGTTAATGAAGTCATTTGACATAGGAATAATGATATTTTGCAAGGTTAAGATCCAAACGAGAACTTCTCCTAAAATTAGGGTGGTTACTGGGAACTACATGCTGGAACAATCTCTGACCAGTAGTTATATCAAATCCCAAACAGACATCTGGAAAGTAAGGCAGGAAAGGAGAAAAAGGCCTTTACAAAGACAGCAAATATTGTTGGTGAAATTTGAATAAATTTCAATAGACAAATATATGAAGGGAGAAAAAAGGAGATTAAGTATCTAGGCTTCACAGTTTACCTGGCCACTCGACTTCATAGCTGTATCCCAGGTTTTCTGGTGCAGTAACAAACATTTCATTATTGGTTACTGGAGGCCAGAAAGGCACCATGTTGTACTGTCGGTTGTGTCCTATTGGGGCATTCTCCAGTGGGTATGTTGAGATATCTAAATTTAAAAGTCAAATCACATTTCTGTAAATAAATTCAAAATAACTTGCACCACTTCACTTTTTTTCCCCGCTCAGGGTTTTGAGTACCCCAGAATTCTTTTTCAGTTGCTCTAGAAGGATTTATTTCCTAGTGTGACAGATATAAAGCAGAGTCTCTGCCCTGTCCAAAACCAAGGCCACTGATGTTGTCTCTGGTTTTGAATAGAAATCACCAGTTAATTTTTTAGAATTCTGCCTGTGTTGGGCTTTTTATTTCTTCTCACTTGGGTAAGAAGAAATATGGCCAAGACTTTTTTCTACATTCTTGCTTTGCCTGATTGCAGCAGTGATGAACAGGGTGACAGTTGATATAAATTCCAGTGGAATATTTTTGCAACATTATCAGAAGGAGGTCAGCTGAAATAAAAAACCAAAACCAAATGGAAAATCCCCAAAACAAACCAAATCAAACCAGCAACAACAACAACATAACAGAAAGGAAATACTCTGTGGTACGACGATACTGAACCTTGTGATAGATCATGTAAGAACCACAAGGGGATACAATTGCTCTCTGAGAGCTGGTGTGGGAAAATTCAGTGAGGCAGGTTGTGGAAGCTGCACAAAGAAGTCTCAGTTGTGCAGCAACAGCTGTCTTCTGTAGAAGAAGGAAGAGGAGTATAGATTATCCTAAGAGAATACAGTTGCTGCATTGTGTGGAGGAAGAATACAGTTGCTGCATGATGCATAGGCACAAGGGTTAGACTGAATTTTCCCCCTTGTCTCCTGATGCAAGCATCTCCCTTTTTTTTTTTTCCTTTTCCTCATTCCTTTCAAATCCTTCCTTCTGTTCATCTTTTCTCCCTCTTTTTCGCTTTCTCCTCTATTACCTTTTTCTGTTCTTTTTGGAATTAAAAAAGCAAGGGCAAAAATGGTAACCATCCTTTCGAAGTATACGGAGATGATTATTGAATACTGGTAGTATATCACGTAGGTGGTAAAAATGAATGTGTATGGCATCTGTTCTTCCTTTGACAAGAAGAACATAGTTATTTAGTCCATATGGAATTTCCTTCCAGGGTTACAATGTCTTTGCTCTATGGAGACAGTGTATTCCCGTACTGTTTTCTTGAATTATGCCTGCTGTCTCTGATCAGGTCCCTTCACAGACAGTGATCTGTAATTTAATGTAAATGGGGTGAGGAAGAAAGCTTGGTACTGCTTTGTCTTTGTTAATTGTACTAACTCTTAATTCCAATCCTCTCTCCAAAACTTAAGGGCATCATGCTGTTCCACAAGAAAGAGTTGAGTTCTTGTGGCTACAAAGACTGACAACCACCCATCCTAACTCTGTCCATGAGAATATTTTACCTGCAGAATGCCGTCTCAGCCACTCGTCAAAAAGAGCATCTGTAAATGTATGCAGGAGGACAAAAATGGGGTCATTTGGTGACAAATGAGTTTGCCCTCCTGTCCCATTCAAAAACAGATGAGCCAGGTTATGGAGACTTCGAACTGCTGGGTCATACTTTCCTGAAGGATCACTGTACCCTGAATATGCAAACAAAGAAGAAAACAAAAATTCCAGTGAAGATTTTGTTTGGGAGCTGCAGTCTCAGATGAATACTTATTTTTTTTTTCTCTCTCTCTGAAAGGGTTTCAGGTTTTTATGTTGCTTTGCTTAAAACAAATGGGTAGGTAATTCTCTACCTACAGACATTTGAGAAATTCCTGGAATGCACAGTTTTCAGATTAAAATAGCCTTTATAAAAGACTGCTGGGAATGTGGACTGCAAAGCTGCTGGGTTCTACTGCAAAATGGCCAAAGTAACATCATAGTATGAAAATAAAGGTGTCTATTCAGGCCCTACATATCTTTCACCATACTAAAATAGTTGCATGAGTTTTCTAACTGCTTACTAAAGCAGGTATATGTTGCCACTTATTCTAATGAGCTATGTGTTAGGTTTCCACACATTACTTCCATGCATACTGGGAACACGTATTGGAAAGCTTCATATGCTCTGATATTGTTTATTTTTTCACTGAAGATGCACTGCAGTTTTGCCTGCACCCAAAACCTCATAACCCTCAAGTCAGATGTTAGGATCTGAAACATCATGAAAACTCCTCTTGTGTTCAAGCTTTTGCCAATTGTTCCAGAGAGGGATATGTTCAATTAATTTTATAAAGCTGTGTTTGGACACCTAGTTATTGATAGGCAGTGATTTGAACTGTTACTTTTTAATCTTTTCCTGTTAAAAGCTCTGGATTATTAAGGTATAGAAGAAGTTGTTAGGATTCTGTCTGAACAGTAAAAATCAAATATTTAGGCTCTTTTCTCTGTTGGGGGTATGTGTGTGTTCTGGTGTCAATAACTGGGAGTTTAGTTTTAAATGTGCAGAGCTTATAGAAGAACAGAGTTTTATGTCCCAGAGAGTAGAACCAGCATGTCTAGCAGTAAATCTTATTAAGCTCTTTCAATAGTATTGCACTAAGTACTACCAAAGCTTTCAATTTATTTTGCTTTCTTTTATTTGTTTTAATTCAGATACAAGAATAACTGCTAGAAGCACAGCATCAATCCACAGGCAAGGACCATGTTTTCAACAAAGGGAACTTAATAACTATGTGTCAAGGACCTGAAGTTAGTTTCTACTTAATATACCAACAGCAGACACTTGAGACTTTTGTGCATTTTAAGAGACATAAGCTACAGCTGTAAAGTAATTTACCTAGAGCTTATTTTTGCTTAATAATGAGCTAATACTTAATGCTAAGAACAATATGTTCTTTTTGTCCAATAGCCTATTTCAAGACTCATACTTCTAACAGGAAAAAGTGGCAAGTCTGCTCCCTGACTTATTTGGAGTTGTTCCAGGTCTTTTTATTTGCCATGTTTACCTTCTACTGTGTTACGGAA
The DNA here is from genome assembly GCA_030060385.1 of Muscicapa striata striata. Taxonomy (NCBI): domain Eukaryota; kingdom Metazoa; phylum Chordata; class Aves; order Passeriformes; family Muscicapidae; genus Muscicapa; species Muscicapa striata. The sequence goes on from JAREIS010000005.1 coordinate 5,112,675, forward strand.
ACTGTCTGTTGAATTGGAATAGAAAGGAGGAGTGTCAAATACACCAACTTCCAAACACTGAGCAACATCCTCAGGCTCTGGGAGACGCTGTACCATAGGTCGTGCTACATTCCCAGCAGGATTTCTTCGGATGGGACCACCCTCAGTACCTGGAGATAGAGAAGAGAGAAAACAAGGTGCAGAACAGTAGGTCACAGATTGAAATGCTCTCATGGCTGTACCATGGAGAAAAAAATCCCTGACAAATAACATTTACTCTGAATGAACTGGTCAGCTCCTTATGTTGGGCAAAAATTCTCATGGGGCCCTCTGCTCTGGATTCTCTGCTCCAGGATGTAAAAAGTCATCTAGAAGCTTCTTTCTTAAGCTTGTTGTTCTCCAAGTGATTTAGGAAAATTTCCTGCAGATTTTCAGTGTGATTTCCTGATGAGACCTATGAGGATGTCCTGACAGAGTAGCTGGGGAAAAGATTATGTAAATGACTAATCCAGTATTTCGGGGTTTCTACTTTTTTCCCATTTCCATGACAAAGCTTGTATGAATATATAAGAAACTTACTGTTTTTAAGAATTATTTTAATTTGGATAGGTATGTTGGAATCTGGTATTACGCACATTCAAAACATGACTTGCATAATTATTACAGGGATTTGTTGGATGTTCTCATTTTAGGAGCAGAATGGCATGAAGGTGATAAGTGGAATAGTCAGAAGAAAAGTTAAGCTTCAGTTAAGAAATAACACTGCCAGGTTTAATTATTTATGGTGCAAGAGATGAATCGGTACTGCATAAGAAGGGAAGGCAAAGCATTTAATCTTTCTTCTGCTACAAGCACCTCAGAGTATGTATTATCTCAACAGACTGATGAAACATGGATCAAGAGTATTCAAAAATCAGTTTATGACCTTTTGGCTGGAAAAAGCCACTGCAATGTAAAGTATTATATTTATTTATTATTAAGAGGATTTTCTCTCCAGGTATCTTCCATCATTCATACTTACTGTTACAGATGGTTCCCAAGGTTTCATAATCTTCTACATTTTCACATAGCACTCGCCACTGAGAGAAGATTGAATTCTGGCTTATAAGAGAGACATCAAAATTGCTTCTAGCTCCCATCAAGTCATCTGAGCAGATATCACATGTATTTTGCCCTGTTGCAAAGTTCCAGTAAGGCAGTCCAAAAGTAGGGTCCTGTAGCATATTCTAAATCACATAGATACGGTGTTACTGTGTGTGCAACACAGACAGGTATAATATTTACTGCTAGGAGAATGCTAAGAAACAGCTAAACACATCTTAGTAAAAGTCAGAATCCTGCCTAATAGAAGAGAAGTACTCTATGGAAAATTCATATAGAAGCTTTTGGTAGTTTTTTGTATTGATAACGTTGTTCAACAGAACAGATAGCTGTACTACAGAACTGAATCATGGATCTCCCCCTCTACTAAGACAGTACCTCTCCCATAAAACCATATTAGGAGCAGTAAGAAACATATATTAATGCTGAGACCTCATTTTTCAAGTATTTTTAATGGTCTGTCAGGAAGAACAGCATTTGTAGTGCACATAATAACTAGGTCAACTGTGTAACTGAGGGAAAGGTGAAGACTAGGGATACTGGCTTTTCCAGTTGGCATTATTTTGTTCTAGTATGGGCTGGAGTTCAACAGTTCTGGAGTTAGTGAGGCAAAATTACTGTGACTAATGATCAAGTCCACTGACATAAATAGAAATATATATTAAATCACAGACAGATAGAACTTCTCAGGGCTTCCACACAGAGAAATGCCACTGATGACAAATGTGTGTCTTGGAAGGGAGTTTGTGCCTCAGCCTGATGCAAAGCAATTAAAGCTAGTGGAAACACTGAAGTGATTTCAGACACTATTTAGTCCTGACCTTGAAAACCTAATTCTTGCTTTTCTAAGAAGATGATGGTCCATAAAATACTATACTCATTTTATGAATAGGTCCACATAAGAGAAGGAAAAAAGGAGAATAATTGATTTATGGAACACGGTATAACAACAAAACACTAATTTCTCTAACTGGTTACACAAATTAAATGTGATTCTGAATCCCTACGCCATCTCTGTTACCACTTTCTTCAGAATTTCTGCTGCTTTGATTAATGCTATTCAAGAATAATGGCCTTGAGATTAAAAACACCACTGAAAATAGCATTGTTGGTCCAATAAAATGTCTTATATCTAGAATAAATCTTTTTTCCAATAGACTTTTATGGAAATTTTACATTTTCTATTGCTCTGATTAAAATATTATATTTAGCATCTCTATAAAAGTGACAGTCGGAAGGCTAAATACAACCTATTAAATTTAGTATACAATATGAGTCACTGAAATTGAAGCAGAATAATATCAACATATAGGAAAAGCTGCTATAATTTTTTGCCTATTTTAATATGGAGTGAAGTTCTTTAACTGTACAAAACATAGCATGAATACCAGTAAACATTAACATGAACTTCACCTGCATGTCTCTTTCAAGCTGCAATAGATGGTACCTATGCCAGGTGACAAAAGCTGGTCCCTCATGAGAGAAATCAACTCCTCCAAAACTCTGCTGCCCCACGCCAAGGAAAGTCTTCCTGACAGAATAATAATGAGACCACACAAAGTAGTTATAAATGGAGATATTCTCGAACTGAGGTGTGTTGCCATCTGGTCCAAAGATTTCTTCACGTCTTCGTGTGGCAATGACGATGTCAGGGTGGACTGTCACCTTGGCTTGGTGTAAGGCATTCACAAAGCGATTCCTTTCTTCTGCACTTAGATCCAAAAGGTTCCTTCTCACTGTGATGATACAGAAGAAGCAAGTTACCAAAGTAATAGACACAGAAGTCTGATCTTGCAGAACTTATTTATTGCATTCCTAATCATTCCAGGTAAGTCCCTTTTTCTTCAAGTATTCTCCCTTTTTTATTGGGGAAACTCACTGAGCATAAATGAAAGATGTTATTTATTTTGAGAAAAGCTGAAATAAATTAAAATAAAGGCACAGTCCTTTAAATTTTAGTGCTTTTAGGAGTACTGTTACAGGATATCTTTCCATCCTGCTAGACAAAAGACAAAGACAGTTCTTTGTCATACAAACCTTTCACAAACCTTTCAGGACTTCATCAATATACTTAAGGTTTCCTATGGTAGTACTCTACAATAAATGAACACTATAAACATATTTATAATAATCAGAAACTCTCTGTTTGGCAATTTAATGAAGAATTAATTTTTTTTATTCTTGAACCTTTGTAGGAAAAATGGCAGATTCACCAATGAATTATGAATTTCACACGGTACAGTATCTCTTTAATCTGACATTATTTCTTATTGTATCTCTTATCTCTTAAACTTGACATTATTAAAAATTGCCACATATTAGTCCATTTTAGCAGTTATCTCAAAATAATGAAAAAATGTCACTGTCCACACATAGAGAGTGAAACAAGGAAGAAAACTGACTTGTTGAAATAGCAGTATTTCAGCAAGAAGAACTGATTTCTGATTACCTCTTTCCTTCTTTCACCTGGTTTGAGAAAATTTCAGACTAAGTTTAGGCTAAGATGAAGATAGAAGTCCTCACAATTGTTATTCAGTATTTACTTATTGTCATTATAAAAAACACTGTAAAAATCCATAACTCATTGTCCAAATTAGTGATAGATTATGTTGATAAAGCAAATGACAGATCTTCAACGTGAATCTATATAAAGAATAAAAGTGAATTATGTTTCACTAAAAAAAAGTCAGTGAGGGAGGGATATTTTAGCTTCTGGGAAATTTAAATAAAGTCTTTCCTGAAACATGAATTTCATCCAAGGACTGTGTATCCTGAAACATGCTTTTTTGTTCTGCTGAACTGAACTGACATGCTAGCTCTTATCACTGAAGTGCTGGGGTTTTGGTTTTGTTGTTTTTTTTTATTGTTAATTTGTTTGGTTGGTTGGTTGGCTGGTTGGTTCATTTGTGGTGTTTTTTGTGGTGTTTCAAATAGAGAACTATAATTGTCCATATAATTTTGATCTACACAGACATCTTAACATTTTTCTTTTCAATTATGTGCCTGAACCACAATAAAAAATTGTGACTATTATTAAAGTTAGTTATGAAATGAGAATATATGACAACATCAAACTATGTTTTACAGCAATTTAGTATGGATATGCCAACAGTACTCTAGTAATTATTTCTAAAATCTGAGCAGATGGGGCCAGATCTATGAATGGGTGAAAGAGGTGACCTCAATGTGAAAATTTAAAGCATAGTAAGAAAGTAATTTACACTTTTAAAATTCATATTATCATGCATGATATATCTGATTTATTTGTCATTTTAATGCATTGTAAAGGATTTAATGAGAGTAAAGTAAAAAGTGGTCTTGTACATTCTAGAAAATAATCTAAAACTGCTGTTTGCCTGTCACTAGTTTTACGTTGTTAAGTTTGTGTGTTAACATTTATCTCTTGATTATTCTTCAGAGTTGTTATCATAGTAAAATAGAATAGAATATCAAAGTATGAAATCTGTCTTAGCAGACCCAATTCAAGTAATACTTTCTGTTTTCCAGCTTATTTCTTGAAGCTCAAAGGATGGAAAAAAAATCAAAGATCTTTCCCATAGCCATCAATAAATTATTATTAATGAATTTTTGCTAAAATTTTGATTGGTAAGTGGTCCTTTGTTATGCTTTTTTGGAACATGCTCTTACATTCATGGAATGTATCTGGTGAAAATATCAGTGCTGGTTCCTGTTTCTGCAGAAAGAAACACTGTATATTTGTGCTAGAGACCTCTTGTCTAACATATCAGCAGAACCTTTTGCTCATTTGGGGGATTATGGATTTCACAGGATTTCAATAACATCTTTGAAGTTAAAAGTGTTTAAATTTAAAAATAAAGATTGAAACCTTGTCCATTCAGATGGTTCTTCCAAGAGAAGAAGCTTTTTTCTTTTTTAATTTACCTATAATATTCAACAATTTTTTCCAGTCCTGCAAGGATTTCATATCCATTAAAAAAAAAAAAAAAAAAAAAAAAAAAAATCTATTTAGTGTTATGCTAGACTTAACTGAAACTGGAGTACTGAAAAAGGACTTACCACACCCTGGACTCATTCATTTGAACAGTCCACAGTCATGACTAATGTTCTTAAAGATATTGACAGCAGCAAGAATAAAAAAATATTTACCAGACAAGGTACCTAGTTTAGTGTTATATTAAAGGACTTTGACTGAAGAGAACTGCTGTCACATTTAAAGTAGTTACGAGGTATTAAACATATTGAGGTACATATTATTCCCAGACCCACTCACAAGCATGTGTATATGCCTACAACATTGTTTTACTCCAAATAATAGTTTTTTAAATATACAGATGTTCTATTTTCAATGGACTTTCATGCATTAGCTACAGGTTTCTTTTTTTTTCCTTTTAGCGGATATTAAGTACAAGTAATTTATACACATGCTGAACAGCTCCTCTAACACCTGCCTTAACAACCCCTTTAGCAGCATACCTTTGCTAAATAAATATAATGGACATTTTGTACCTTAGAGGCGGGAAGCAAGCCCCGACAGGGAGCGATTTCCGCATGAGTGAGGTTCTTACCGATGCTGATCTGCTGGCTGCAGGTGGGTCCGGTCCAGCCGGGCCGGCACTGCCCGCAGTTGTGTCCCGAGAAGTTGCCGTTGCAGCGGCAGGTCTGGTTGAAGAAGCGCAGCGGCCACTGCTCGCGGTCGTCGCGGCCGTCGTGGATGTACTGCGGGCCGTGCGGCCGCGCGTCCGCCGTCACCGGCACGCAGCGCCCGCGGCCCGTGGACACGCCGCACCGGTCCGTGCCCGGCCCGAACACCGGGAAGTAGTCCGGGCAGCACGTGCCGCTCCGCAGCGCCTCGACGGTCGCGCACTGCCGAGGGAACTGCGCTCCAGCGCGGCCCGGCGCGGTAAGGAGCAGCAGCAGGGAGAGGCAGGGCAGCGTGGGGATCCGCATGACGGCGGGCCGAGCGGGGCCGGCTTCTTCCCAGAGCTGGTTTCCACTCCTGCCTTGGGACGCCCAGCTCCCTCTGTGGAGAGAGAGAGAAGGCAGAATGAAAACAAGTGATACAAATCTCAAAAGGCTTCCCCTTTCACCCCAGAAAATTCCTTCTAACTCTACACTTCAGTACTCTGTCTGAAAAGGTGAACAACGCTGATCACAGACACTCATGTTCTCACTGTTCGCACCAAGGGTAGTAACTAAGGAGATCTATGTTTGCTCATTAACTTCTAAATTCTTCCAAAATGCTCATTCATGTATTGCACTTGCCCAATGCATTTGCTTCACTACCACAAACTTCTGAAACCTAAGCCCCCAGATTTCTAAAACTTTTTCCCACCCCTCCTTCCCTCCCCCAGTTCATGCCTTCTCTGCATTTAACTAATATATTTTGCTCTCCCCTCTGTTTTATTGCTGTTCTCCATGCCAGCTCCAACATAAAGTGATGCTACACTTTTCATGCATTGTACCTCTTTTCTCTTCCTGGTACCTCTCCACTGCTGAGATCTTGTTCTATCTCTGCACGTCCTATGACTGTCTAACCTGAAATAAGCACGGCTAATTTCTCTCCTGGTTCAGTCTGCTTGCTAATCCGTCTTGTACCAACACAGTATGGCTTGGCCTCACTCTCTTTCCTCTCTTAATCCCCTTTCTACTTCAGTGCATTTCTCTGGACTTTAAGTACTTGAACAGCACATGATTTCTTTCATGCTTATCTCCTTGTGATTTTACAAGTTTTAGCAAAGGTCAGAGACAAATACTTGAATTCAAAACAGAACAAATGTGAAGCTGAGTTTTTGTTTGGTTTTTTTTTTTTTTTTTTTAATTACTTGCAAAGAAAGGCTTACTTGAGAACAGACAAAGAACAGTGGGGAAAATCACATTTAACATACCCTTAGAAAAAGTTCTTAAGATGGCATTTTCAAGATCAAGCTGAAGTAAGTGACTAAGCAATGTTATTAATAAAATTAAACACTTCAATTTTTAAACTTACAGCTTTCAGTTTAACAATTTATTTGGTACTAAAATTAAAAGACACTGATCATATTGGAATTTTGTGAAATTCTAAGTTCTGAACCAGTGCTATGGAGGTAATGAAACAATGAAATTGACAAATCTCTTAAATGAAAAAAAAAAACTTCTTTAATCTTTGCAAGGATGATTTCTGCTGTGCAAAAATGACCTTATTCAAATTGTTACTCTCTTTCTTACCTTTCAATAGGGATGAATTTCAGTGAGGTGGAGATATGTCAAGTGAGGTGAAGATAAGTCAGGAAACATCTTAGCTGGCATCAAGACAAAACATTAACAAGTGTTCTGGGAAAAGGTTCAATTACACTGTAACTGACATCAAGCAGAAAATGGATTACCCACTCTTTCTTCTTCCCTATATGCAAGTCATAATGCATATGCCAATTCTGGCATAACAAAGAAGCAGGTTTTTTGTGCCTTTATTCTTGCCAACCAGCCATGTACCAGAGCAGATGAGTCTTGCCCTCTGTGCCTTGTGTAACCCAACATGCTTGCTTCAGGGTAGGACCTACATTTTTAGTACACTTCTCTGTCTCTTTAATTCATTCTCCATTTGCAGACAGGAATATTTTCTAATCCTCAAATGAACCTCTTTTCTATTCTGACTTCCCCTTCATTCTTCATTCTCTACATTACTAGCTTATTCTGCTTCTTTTCAAGCTTAAACGTTTTTCTCTTTGAACATGTCTGTTGGGACACATGTGACACAAATTCATAATTCACATCAGAAGGTAAATCAGAACTTGTAAAAAACCTCTTGAATTTTTACCTGAAAATAACTTAATGTTCAAAGAAGAAGCATACAGGTTTCAGCCATGAATATTTAGCAAATACAGCAAATTCATAATAAGCTTATAAGGGATAGATGCTGCTCCTTAGACAAAGCCCCAGTAAAACAGAGCAAACATTGGGGTTTCCTGGCATCATAAAACTTCCCCTTATAACAGTGTAGATCCTTTAGACCTTTTGTAAACCTCTTGCATAGAAAACTCCTATGAATGTTTCACAAAAGAGATGCACTGCTGAGGATTGTGTCCCTTCTTTGCCTTCAGGTGTTTGCTTGGGTTTCCTGTTGGAAATCTTGCTGAACCATTACGCAGAATGCAGTTCTTTTTATGTCTTTATTTCTATATTCTTGACATGAGAGATATTCTTGTGTTTAAAGACTCCTGCTCCCCTACGGTGCCTGGAATGATTTGGTCTTGGAGATTATCCAAATGCACAGCATCTGTGTTTCTGTGGCTCAGTTCAGAAAGGGCTTGTCTAGAAAAGCAAGGTAACGTGGAAGTCAGTGTTTGAACCCCTAGCTCACTAATTGCCTGTGTGGACTAAAAGACCTGAAAAGGGAGTTATTTAATATGCTATATATTTGCATTTACCTTGCACCATTCTCTCTTTCTTAAACACTAATTCTTGATGCTGAGAGCAGATCTCTGTGCAGACACACAAGGTTTGGCTGTGGTCTGTACTCTAAACTACTGGAGAAGGTTATAAAAATCAAGCCAATTCTATTTGTGCTTGATGAAACCCGAGGAACCGATTCTGTCTCACCCCATGCCATCAGCCCCACAGTCAAACATCAGTTCTCTGGGAGCTACCTAGCAGTCTTTACTAAGAGTTGGAATACAGGCATCTGTTTGTTTAAAGTATCAGAACACAGTATTCATTCAGAAGCTCTGTTCTTTAACACATGGAAAGACATATGATTGTAGTGATACTGCTACATGCATTTTTCTTCCAGTGAAACAGTACCTTTAAGAACCATTAAAGGTCAGTGCCAGGAAACAGATCATTATCAATGACACTCATGGAGCTTATACAGCAGAAGATGATTCCCTATTGAGATAGGCTCTGTGCAGTTCTTCAGTTGCCATAGGCTTTTTCAGTTCTACACATTTTGATAAGTACATTACATTCTAAGTTTGGTCTATTTCTCTTCTTTTAGCTGGTACATTCTAACAGTACTATGCAAGATTAGTGTAAAAGAGTGCAGAACTTAACTATTTTTTTTCTGAAGAGTAGGGGGGGAAAAAAATTAAGAGCCAACCAGTTTTATGTTTTTCCAGCATACTATAAGCAATAATCAGTTAAAACTGCTGTCTCAAGGCATCAGTAGACAACTGAAGACTGCAATGGAAATGGTGCTAGAGTTTCATTAACAGAACATGTAGATGCAAAAAAGTATTAATTTATACATAAATTGTGAAATGAATGGGCAACAAACAGCAGTGATGTTAATTGATCTGCAGCTTTTTATTTTCTGCTTCTATTCAGAAAACAACCTATGAGAATCTTATTGCTGAAAATCTTTTATTTACATTAACACTTGCAGTGAAATTGAGACAAGATTTTCTTACTGATATGCATCATGTAAACTGTAGAAGTACATAATCACAAGGAGCACATAATTTCACTTTCCCCACAAACCTTAGGTTTTAGCAAATTACTTTGATCTAGAATTAATGGGTGCAGGTACAGACATCTAGACCTCAGTGCTCTGTTAAACAACCAATTTGCTCTAGTATGAAGACACAGTGGACCAGCCTCAGATAATGCAAATCAACGCAGACCCATTGGTTTTAATAGGACATAGAATTACAGGCAGCTGGAGGGAGCTTGACTCATTTGGGTAGGTTAATCTTCAGCAGAATTATTTGCTGACAAGAACACTACAAAAATAATGCTGACTGTTGCAAGCAATTGCAGTACTTCCCAGTTAATTCTATTATGTATTGTCCTAGTCTATATTATCTCCCTTTTTGTTAGACAGTTGAAAGTAGTGAATTTGAAACTGCCCTTAGTGCAACCTTATGAAAGCAAAAACAACATTCCAAAGAGCAGAAATAAAAATATTTCTTTTTTACGTTTGTTTGGAGTGAGCATAAGGTTTTTACACATTCATTATATTGTTTCATCTCTTCCTAGTGCCTAGTGCCTAGTGCCTTATGTTGTGTCAGATATGAGAACTCCCATAGCAGCTAAGACATATCTCAACCATGGAGCAATATTACCCATTTTTCTAGGAAATTGTGCATATACTGTACTGTACTCTACTGTAAGATTGAATTCTGGATTAATTTTAATTAAAGGAGTATTAGTTAGCCACCTTTCTTATTGGCAACAACTTTCTCATCTTCATAAAGCAGACTGCATGATTCTTACTAAGTACTTAAATAACTCTTGAGAGTAGGACTCTCATATTTCCATCAAGTATTTATTTTTTCTTGCAAATAAGCTAAATTCTATTTTCATTTTGAGAAAATGTGTATTACTTTTCTTGCAAGCTGGACCAACTATAAATCCATGTATAGGAAAGATAAATAAAGCAAAGGATAAGATTTTTATCTGAAGTTCTGATAATCTGTTTAAAGAAAAAAGAAATCAAGTGAAATAATACTTTAGACAAATCGATACTACTTCTCTTTAAAGTATCAGATTTTCAAAGTAAATCTTACAAATGCTGTAAACAGTTTAAGCAAAATAAATAACTTTAGTGATACCTACTCCATAATACGTTCTATTAATCTAAAGTTTTAGCCATGTGCTTGAATGTGTGTTATAATACCGCTAACAATTTCTGAACATTTCCTCCATGTTTTTGTTATTCTGGAATGATATCAATGAGCTGAAGTATGGCAGAGAAATGAAATTGGCCTGCAGTTGCTTCTGCAAAATAAAGTGCAGAAAATTTACTCTATCTTTTTAGTTCAAAAGTTCACCTTCAGTAGGAAAACATGTAGGTAATTGGAGTCTTTATTGCTTTCACCAAATACAGTCCAGTGCCTAGAGAGATCTGCAGTTTCAAAATGATGCAATAGAGGTGACAAATGACTGCCTACAGAAAAACTAGTGAGACCTAAAAGAGTGTTGCAGATAGGCATAAAATGAAAATAAGTAGCACTTGTCTAAGAGTTTGAAATAGCTGCAAAATAGCACACATCACTTTTGCCTCTTGAAAATACATTTAAGGTTTGAAAGCAGTATTTCAGAGAAACAGCTGACTAACAAAGGTACAAGACCAGATTGAGCTTCCAGAAAGCAGAAAGTGTGTTGTTGAGCCTGGAATCATGAGTTTTACTTTCAAGTGGCTGTTGATGAAATCTGACTTTCTCACCAGTCGAAGGTGAAGGAACTAAGGTATGCTCTAATCCTAGGGATAGCCATGGTATTAAAGTTAGCTTTGTGTTGTGAGCCAGTACTGTGAGCACACTGCTTTGATTGCCACAATGCAGATGGGCCATGTAAAACTCTGAGCTACAGACTTGGAAATGGACTAACATAGTGTCACACAGTCATTGAACCCAGAATGGCTGTCACTGAGGCCTGGAGGTGGAGGGTGTCTCTGCACAGACAGAGTTTACAGAAATTAAGGTGCTCATCATCAACAGTGCTATGCACCTGTCATGCTACCCCGTGCTCTCATCTATGCACCTGCCCATGCTCTCACCTATCCACCTGCCAATGCAACGTTCAGGAAATTCATCCTCCTCTGACCACACTCCAGGGAGCTACTAATAAGTGTTAAATGTTTAGTTCTTATTGTAGATACACTTTGGGCAAGACTACAAACTACTTCAGTAAGTGGGAATTTTGTTACTGATTTTAAAGATAGCAATGTTAAAGCCATTACCCAAACAAACCTGAAGTGAAACAAACCCCAGATCAAGGTAGATGATTCTATCAATTTGTACTGTGTTCCCTCCTGCCCTTTCAGATCAAATCATCCTAAGGGTGAAGATGGTGTTTGTTTAACACATTTTATCCATTATAAAACACCGTGAAATTAAAGGCATAAGAGGTCAGATTATTGTTTGGAGTGAACTACCATAGCTCCAATAAATTGTGCTGTTCAGGATGTACCTATTGATGCCCAAGAAGTTACAGTAATTTATATTTGGTAAGAATCAAGTCCTCTGTGTTCCAAGAAACTGAATCTGTATTTTTTTTCTCTCTGCTGAAGTGGTTTCCATGAAAAATTATCTTCTGGTGTTATGAATTGAAAGACCTGTTCAATTATACATACTAGAATATGGCATTTTGTTCCAAGCCTGGAAAATGAAAAAAAAGCACTGGCACAAGAATAATTTTTTCCTTAAATTCATGTTATTCCATTGATAGACACAAAGCCTTTTGACTGAGGCAAATAAGTTATGCACTGAGTAATATAGATCAATAGCTTATGTTTTGTAGATGAAAATACTTTGTAGGGAGTTATCATACCAAATTAATATATGATTGTTTTGTAAACTATCTTTAAAGAGTAATCACTGACATATTTGCAAAGTAAATAGAAAAGAGTTCAGTGCAAGCCTCTTAGCTATTTATTGACAAAAGAAAACTAACTAGTAGCTACAGTCTCCAGTGCCAATGTTTTTCTCAGAGCCCACTAAAATGAGCAGTATTCTTTATTTTGACCTTACTGCACTGTAGACCATGTCCCTCACGACAGATTTCTAATAAGCAATAACAAATGGCTTGCTCTAAGAAATAGAATGTTGAAGCCCCTCACAAACTTTCTAAGTTAACTTAAAAGCTTTGATGAAAATTATGTAACATTTGTGGATTAAATGGATGAAGATTTTTTTGGTCCTCTGGAAAATTTGTGACATTTCTGTCATGCCTTGGGAAATGTTTTCATTTGCAGCAGTAGAAGCTGGTGCTGGTGCATTTGAAACCAAGACTTAAGGACATGACTGAAATGCTTCTGATTAGGGAGAAAAGAGATTTTTATTATTTTTACAACCCATATATCATGATACAAAGCTCTATATTGCATTTTTACCACTAACTTAGATGAAGTCTCACAACTGTCAAAAAGTGTGAGGGAAAACAAGGGAGGCTGCAAGTGATGGAGCTAATGTCATAACAGTGGTATTGTGTCCTTTAAAAATTATCCTTTGCCAAAACACAGTGCTAGCATTTTACTTACTTTAGGAATATCTGCTGATACATTTTGAAACTGAAGTTTGTATTTATTATTTATTCATATGAAGGTTCTAGTGACATTATTTTTTGCAAGAAAATTATGGAGTCCTTTATCGGCATTAGTCTGAGCAAAGCCATTTAACGTGTTACACTATTTTAAGTCAAATAGGATAGCTCCATTCATTTCATGATGCAGACTGTTTTATCATGCTGTTACTGAGACATTTATTTTGAAAATGGAACAGTGTTTTATTCCAGTATTTTATTTAATTGAAGTTTATATATATGTAAGAATTGGTGTATAGGAGTACCAAGTCCCATAAGTTGAACAAAACCCTTGGGAATTTCATTTTAGAGCAGGCCTGATAAATCTCATTAATACTTGATATCTTCAATGTCAGAGATCAAATAAAAATCCTTGGTGTACCTGATAATGAGTGAAGCATATTTACATACTGCATATTATAAGCTAGCTCATTAACCTGCAAAAAAAAGTTTCTGCAAAAAACCCACAAACCCTCTTAACCCTTGCAACATAGTAGGACATCTATACATTCAAGTCTGACAAGCAAGATTACAACTCCTGTACACATTTAATTTTTTAGTGTTATCTAGATGGGTTTGGGATTCTGTTTTGGGTATATTTCAGAAGAAAATCTCCCTGAACAAACCAAAAAGAAATGCTGTCAAACCTTCCTTTCTGTGAGTAGTTAATAAAAGGCAACATGGTGAAATTTCTTTGATGGTGAAACTACCACCACCTACTCAGAAATCCTTAATTGAATAAATATTTAAAAATGAGAGTAGATACACTAATGCTAAGCCCTAGGGGATCTCATATCACAATAAAAAAGATCAACTATGAAATCTGATTCCAATATTGTGGAAGTAATGGAAGTCAAAACTGCATGTGTGCATTTCAGGCAAAGATCACAGGCTACTTCTAAATGCTGTGAGCACTACCAGCTACAATATGCAGGCAGTTTTACAGGTAAGTCATAGATATCCTTTAGGGCTTCTTAATTTTTTCTATTCACTAGAAGGACTTCCAAAGGAAATTAATGAACAAAGAATGCAAGGGGATCAAATAAGCAATACAAATGTTCTAATAATGGCAGACATACATAAGTATAGAAAACGTTTGGTGAATGAAGTACTCATGAAACAGGTGATTATGTAAATGCAGCTTTTTCAGAGCAGAGGATCTTTTCAGTCAATAACATTTCTCTCATTGATTTTTGTCAGACATAAGTGACAGAACAATTCACCATGGTTGCTTATACCTTTCTGCTTTTGAATGAATTGCTGATATGCTTGTGATAGACTTTGGAAGAAAAAAATCACTCTTTTAAAGATTACTATATTGATGCAGACTTCTGTTAATTCTATCACATCATCTTTTGAATTGATGCTCTGTTTAGTTTTCCATATCATTTAAAAGCAGGATTGATGTTAGGATGACAGCCTAGTCATTGCCATTTTTTGTTTTGTATGATATTTTACCATCAGCACACTTCCAGACTGCTGGCAGCTCAAGCAGAAATGACTCCTCAAAAATTTTCCTGTCTTGTTTTTAGTAGCAATAACAATTTTTTGTTGAGTCTTACAAAGTTCTTACCACCAGCTACATCTTGTTTCAAAGAGTCAAGCTGCTTGCATGCCTTCCACACAATTTTCAGGGTATGTAAATAATATTTCTTTTTCATCTATGGATGAAACTATCTATGGTTAGGCTTGAATGCAGGGAAAACAAGGACCTAATCTCTAAAAAATACTGTCAGTACTGTTTAAGAAATGTAAGACAGCTCTTGCATAAATTTATCTAGTAAGCAAAAGAATAATTTCTACTTCAAAAATGGAAGAATGAAATTCTTTATAAATGTTGCAGGTTCTTTGCACTTTCCAAGGCTTTCTGAATGCATTGTAGTTCTTTGGAGGCAGTGTTCTTCATTCTCCAGACAAAAGTTTCTCTTTTGGTTCCTCTTTTGTTAAACCTATGCTTCTTCCTCCCATAAGACTGCAAGTGCATCAATTAAAATTCAAATTATGTTTTTAAGGCATAATGTGGGTGGTGCTGGGCTCATGGATAAAATGATCAATTATTTTTTATTTTTACTGCATTTAAAAGCCTTGTCTAGGAATCAATGCTGTCAAATATAGTAAAAAACACAGAGCAAAATTAAACCTGACATAAGACAAGAAACTACAGATGTTCTGCAACAGAAAGAAAAGCCCACTCAGGATAAAGCTTATGTTGAAAGGGTATATTTCAGCAGAACAGCAGGATGGTGCTTTTAGTGGACATTACAGCTATGAAAATTTGTAGGAAATAGGTGAAAAAGTATTATATGTGTGTATAGGTGATCATGCCAAGTCTGAATGGCAGCCTAAGAAAAAGCAGAATGCATTCAAAAAAGGAAAAAAAAATTGTCTGATCTTGTGGGAGGTAAAAATAGGTGACATGGTTATTCATAGTACTGAATAAAATATGGTCAATAGGGAAAGAAATAGGCAGGGAAGTCTCTTTCAAGTGAGCAAAATTAGCTTCTTTTTGATCAAAAAGAGAAATCAGTGCAAAGGATGAAAAATTATGAATATGGAATTAGCAAAAACCATGTAGCATTTGAATATAATTTCAATCTAAAGTCTCCATGTGTTTGTATTAAAAAGGAGTATCTCCATAACCAATCACCCTGTGAAATGGTTGATTGTGAAATAGGAGATAGAAACAATATAGAACATCTCTATGTGCAGGACAAGGGGATTTGGTTCTCAACTTTCTGTAAGTATTTTTAGCTATTGTTTCCAGAATATGTAGTATTCAGTACTGAGTTAATTTAGATGAATATATTTCATTATGTGCTGGTCATAGAAAAATTCAATATTTATAAGGGAGTGTACCACTGGAAATACCATTATGCCAAATGTAGAGAAGGTAGTATTCAGCTTAAAATTACCTAATTGTTTGAGACTATACATCAGACTTCCCATTTATGTGTTTGAAAAGTTGTTCAATTAATTAGAGTTTAAGCAAGACTTAAACATATCACTTATAATCTACTGCAGATATACTAAATGCATAATTGATTTGCAGAAGAAAAATTGTTTGTTGAGTTTGAGGAAGACTAGCTTTTTTTTCTCCTACAGAACAAATTATACTGTCATACAAATTTATTGTTATAGCAAATTTAATTCATTAGCTTTTTTAAAAATCTACTTAATCCTGAATAATGAAGTGTAAGAATTAGGGCTATGCATCTTAAGGAAGCAAAATATGTACAAGTACCTGATTTTCACCTAAGCCGTGGTGCAATAGTAGAAAGATAAAAATGAAGAAAAAAATATAAACTCAAGGAATAGTCTGATTTTATATATTCTTTAAGAATAGAAACAGTGATTGATGTCAAGTTATATGTGCAAATAAAAAAATGCTGCTAAAGTACCATTTAAAGATATAAAGGGATGTGACAAAGACTGTTTTAAAACTAAATATAGCACACTTAATTTTATGTATATTTGCAATTAATTCTTGCTATGGAAAGACATGTCAGAGGAAAAAATAGGGTAGAACTTTTTGAAAGTAAAAATTGATGTGGTTTGTTGTTGTGCTCAATAGACATTTCCAAGAGAGGGAGTTGTCATGGACTTTTGTGGGCTCAGAATGCTCTGATTAAGGTGATGCCATTTGGGCAGCAAAATCCTGTACAATAGACTGCTCACATGTTGGAATAATGCAATAAATCCAGGTGGCTGGTTCTACAGATGAAAGAACTGGATGATCAGATGGACTTCAGTGAGGCTTTTTCACAATATTTTGCCAAATGCATTACCTTGACATCTGCATTTATAATTAAACATAGTTAGAAAAGGTGAAAATAAGCATATATAGGTTATATATGTACTGTTTTTACTGTTACTGGAGAGAGAGCAAAAGGAATGATAACCACATTTCTTTCATCTTTCAGAAAACATATTTATTGAAAGAACAGGAATTTAGAAATGTTGTAACAAAAAAATTTAATCAATGAGATAGAGAATAGGGTCTGTTATCCATCTGTCCAAAGCCATGGCATTGAGTCTCTGGGGAGTGGGGTTGAGGGAAGTGAAAGATGTCAGATGTATGAATGCCATCCTCTTCCACTACATGAAGACTTCTTCACTAAAATGTACTGGAAATAAGATTGTTGAAGTGGTGAAAATTTCATTCAGAGAAGCTCTCCCTCATTGCCTGATCCCTTCAAATTGCAGGGAAGTCTCATAGCTGTATTTCAGCATTCTTCTGGAAGCTCAGCAATTGTAGCTATGTATCAGTGATCAGCAATTTTTGCAAGAAGGCTCTGAAAATTGAGAGTTACTAGCATGCCTGAATTTTGAGAAACTGTATGATACATCAGAAAGGAAATTTTCCATTTGAAAGCATCCAAGTCTTATGATTTTGTGTGCTTTTTCAAGATTATCTGTTTCTTAAGACTCTTTTTGGCTTTTAAGTGTTGAACTGAGCCAAAATGATACACTATGCATAAGAGAACCGAAATAACAGTTAAGGCTCAACATGATGGCAAATTTAGATCCACACAAGGGCCAGGATTTAAATGTCTACCTGTGGAAATAAGCCTGTGAACTAGTCATGGCAGGTTCATTTTTACAGTCCATAGAGAGAAACAGGCAGTTTCAGAAAGCAATGCATCTCATTTCAAAATAAAAGTATTAAACACAGAGGATGATTCTGTGTTCTAACAGCACCTATTTCCCACCATTTGCTGCAATGACAGCCATGCACAGCTAATTCAGGTGTAGAAGATATAAGTGAGCTGACATGAACTGAACATTGAGCTTCTGACTAAAAAGTTTACTCAAAAAATCTTGCTGATATTTACTTACTGTACATTTGATAACCATTTGCATGTGTACATTAAAAAAATATTTAATTAAACCCTACAATCATCACACAAAGTAATTCTTTAAGACATTTGAAGTGTTTTTTTTTCTCTCAAATTATATCTTTAATGTTAGATATAATAAATTTATCTCCAGTGAAAGCAATTATTAATGAAGATCAATTAGTCTCTTAGTTTTGGTTAAGCCATACCACAGTTAAAGTGTATTTTGGCAGACTGTAAACTTAGATGTATTCTCAGCATTTTTGCAAAAGTTAAAATATATGGTCCCTTTATTAACTGTCAGTATTGTGGTAAATCCAGTATTTGGTTCATAAACACAGTGTGATAACCTGTGCTGTCATTGGCAAATCAAGGATTAAACTATGTTTGCTAGTAAATGTGACAATGAGCTGGAAAGCAGATTGTCCTGATGGACAGCAAGTTGAATGTAAGCCAGCAATGTGCCCTTGCCACAAGGAAGGTACGAATACCTAGAATTGGTATTCTAGGATACATTAGTCACAGTATTGACACAGACTGAGAAAGGTGATTCCAACCCTTTTATTCATCACTGGTGATGGAGTACTGGCATGGAGAACTGTACTTTGGGCTTCTCAGTATAAGATAGGCATGGATGTAGTGGAGAGAGTCCAATGAAAAGCCTGAAGATGTTGAAGGGACAGAAGCAATTCTTCCAAAATAAGGGGCTAGGAGAGCTGGGGTAACTCACCCTGAAGAAATGAAGGCCTCAGTGGTGTTTTGTCAATGTATATGCATAGCTTAGGAATAGAGGAGGGTGATAAAGAAGATGGAGTGAGGCTGTTTCCAGTGTGGTCAGTGTCAGAGCAAGAGGCAATGGGCACAAACATTGACACAGGAGGTTCCCTCTAAGTATCACTCCGCAGTGAGGAGGACAGAGCAGTAGATTACATTGCCCAGAGGCACTGTGGACTCCCAGTCTTTGGAGATACTCAAACATCACCTGAACCTGGTCTCAGAAATTGGCTCCAGGTGACTCTGGTGCTTGAGCAGAGGGTTGGATCAGAAAACTGCGGAGTCCCTTCCAGTCTCAGTCTTTCTGAGATTCTGTGAAATACATTTTTAAAGAAAAGTATTTTCTTAAACAATAATATCAATGATGACAACAATTTAATTATATTATTTTTACTTATTGGTTGCAATGATAATGCCTAGTAATACCACAATTTAAATTAAATGCCACAATTTAAATTAAAAAGACAGGCTTTGAAACATCAAATGCATAGAAGGAAATGATTCTGAGGTTTGCAATGCCTTATTTTTGACATATGTCTAGTCTTCAGCTAGAAAAGACACTGATATTTCACTTAATGAATTCCAAAATAGATTAATAATTATAGACGTTTTTCTAAGCTTTTCCAGCTGTTACTGAATAGCAAAACCTATGAGTTGTAGGTCCCAGAAAGGTTCTCTGTCTTGAGTGCTAGAGGATGACTGTCCTTTTTTTTTTTTTTTTTTTAATGGTTTGGATTGGAAGTGATCTTAAATATTATCCAGACTCAACCCACCTTGGCATGGGCACTTCTCACTAAACCAAGCTAGTCAAGACCCCATCCATCCTGGCTTTGAATACTGCCAGGGATTAATTGACGTGAACTTAGCTGGACAAGCTGTTCAGTTACTCACCACCTTCACAGAAAGTAATTTATTCGTTATAGCTGATCTAAACCTATTCCCTTTCAGTTAAAATCATTCCATATTGTCCAGTCACTACAGTTCCTGATGGATGGTCCCTTTCCAGTGCCTCTTGTGTCAGATACTGGAAGGTAGCTGTGAGGTCTCCACACAGCCTTCTCTTCTCCAGGCTGCATAGCCCCAAATTTCTCATAAGGGAGGTTCTTCAGTCCCCTCATCAGCTTTGTGGCCTCCTCTCAACTTGCTCTGATGGTTCCCTGTCCTTCTGATGTTGTGACCCCAGAGCTGATGCAGCACTGCAGGTGGGGTCTCACCAGAGCAGAGCAGAGCAGAGGGGCAGAATCCCCTCCCTGGCCCTGCTCCCATGCTGCTCTGGATGCAGCCCAGGATAAAATTGGCTTTTTGGGCAGTGAGTGCTCATTGCCGACCCATGTTGAGCATTTGTCAGCTCTCAAACTCCAGTCCTTCTCTGCAGGGTTTTTCTCAATCGCTTCTCGGCCCAAGCTGCATGTGTTACTCGTGGAGAAAGTGGTGCTACAGTTTTCAAAGAGCAGGCAAGGCTCATAGGAGGAGTCCCCAATGCTATGATTGCTCAGCTAGTGCAACAAGGACTGTTCTCTTCTGTGCCTCTCTCAGCGAATATTTTGGGCCAAATTTTTTTCTGGGAATAGGCACTCTGAAAGAGGCATCCTTGTCAGGGAAGAGATAGAATTTTCTATAATGAATTTGTGTATTGACTTAAAAATGTAATAAAAGCATAATCACTTTACTTAAAAACAAGATCATATATATGCTTCTAGTCTTAAGGAAATCCTTTGAATCCTTTATCAGTTTTATTTGAAGTCACATGAAACATATTGAAAGATAACAATGTTTGAGTTAAAAGGAAAATAAAGACTACTGTGGTCTTTTTCCCACACTTTTTGACGTAAACACATTCTACTCATGATACAAAAGGAATGACTAGGAAAAAGCAGTGTCATTCACTGGACTTTAATCATTAAGGAATTCCTCAGACAGTTCCTTTCAGTATGTCTGAGTTCCTTTGGGCAGCAATGTTACTACAAATTCATATTTTACACAGCAATAAAATTCTAGGAAAGTTATTTCTGTTTTTATTTTGCTAGGTCTAGTAAGATTAGATTAATGTTTCTGATCAAATTATTTGCTATTTAACAGATAGCTCCAGAAAGGATTTTCTTTACCAAATGTAATCCATTATCATTTTTTAAGATTAAGTGTATGAATTATGACTATGTGTCTTAAGGGAATGAAACATTAACAACTACCTGATTTTCACCTAAACTATGTTGTAGAAGTAGAAAGATTAAAATGAAGAAAAAGAATATAAACTCAAGGAGTAGTCTGAATATATATATTCTTTAAAAACAAGAAATAGTGATTGATGTCTAGCTATGTGTGCAAATGAATAAAAAGTGCTCTTAAGGTAGCAAAGTCTTACAGGAATAATAAAATAAGCATAAAGAATGTCATTGGGTAATAAGTATTTTATCAAAGTGTCACGATAAAGTCAACACTGAGAGTTTAGTAGTGGTCTGGTCTGAGATCCTTTAGGAAAATCTAATTTGAGTGAGAGACCAAACTGCTCCTCTGCAGGTTCAAACATGAGCAAGAAGAGAAAAAATAACTGTTTCTATTCATCTCCCCTATAGCATTTTGGTTTTTGTTCTCCAGCAGGCATGTTGCTCAAGGCCTGTGTAGCAGGAGCCTAAATCTGAGTAACAAATTAATGTGTGCAAACCCTCTTTCAAAAACAGTTTATGGTACAAATTATCAGGAAATGAAGACAGAAGACAGTGAAGCCCTATTTATTTTCAAGTCCAAGTGTAAGAAAAACTCAGGCATGTTACCTATTACAGGGTTGTCAGTTTAGCACCTGTCATCAGCACAGTCTTGCCTGTCCCACTCACTTTGCATGTGATATCTTCTCCTCCACAGTCCTGTCTTCCAGAAACGAGACCTGAAAAATAGGGAACTTAGACAAACCACCAGAATCCATAAACTCTGAAATACCCAGCTATTAAATTGCAAATGATAAGAATATAAAGGGTAAGACAAATTGTGAAGAATGAAGTTTGAAACTAAGACTAAATATTCCCTGATGTGAACTAAGACAGGAAAAAAGAGGGTTTTTTCTCTAACATTTTGAGATTGTCATGTAAGTGATTCATGCTAAGCTAAAGAGAGGCAGAATCCAATGCCAGATAAAATTTTCGGTAAATACATATCATCTTGGTTTAAAGCTTTTAGAGCATATCTGATTTGGAGAAAAGATATTGGAGCTTGTTTAAACTTTGTCTGATATTCCATCATGAAACATTTGAAAGAGTCTTAAAATTTCAGATTAAAACTTCCCAACTAGTTTTTTGTTATAGTATTTTGTGTAATTGTCACATAAGATCTGAAACTCCTGAACACTGGCAGAAATTATACATGTTCACTGTAGATATTAAACATTAAGAGTTTTTTTGGGGTCATGTGATGGCTGGAGTAGGAGATTGGAATTCTTGCAGGTATTAATTTATGGGCAGGCATTGACACCAGTCATGAGTTTATCTCATGGAAAAGGTTTATTGCAGAATACTGAAAGAAAACATGTGAAATAGTTTTTCATTGAAAAGCAAGTAAGGCATTGTAATTTTTTAATTTGTTTTTTAATGAAAGGGCATTTATAACAAAGATCCTTGTTTATGCCTGTGATAATACCTGACTTATTATCCAAAAAAGAGGTCTCTGCAGTGATGATCATCCACACTGAGGTCACCTCTGGGGTGGAAGATGAGCACTGTTTCCTGAGTAATAGAACTGAGCCTGGCTAAAACACAATTGCTTTTATCTTAGTCTGCTTTAGTTTCATTCTGTAAGTTGTTCTGCTCATTTCCATGAACAGCATTGAAGGTCTGATTTTTAGAGATACAGAGTATTCAAACCTCAAACTTTTTTCTCAATTAGCAGCTTATTTTTGCACTGTTATTCCAAAGCAGCATTTAATTAAAGATGCAATGTATAATAAAATATATTACAGACAAAGGAGCTGTGTATGTTTTTGACAAGAATTAAAGTAATGTATTAAGCCAATGATTAAGTAAAAGTGCTCAGATTCTGTTTCTTTGTGAAATGGAGGTGCTTGGGGCTGTTTTTATAATGTATTCAGTTCTCATATGTTAGCGTTAGAAGGTGTCGAATATATGAATGGCACAAAGAGATTTCAAACACACTCTGCTCAAAAAAGTAAGATAAATGAAGACAAAAGTAATTCCATTGTTGTTTCCAATGCAGTTATCAAAATGGAAAAATACCTGGAATATTACAGTAATTCTAATAATAATACAAGAAGAAAAAAACCAAAAATCTTGTTTTTCAGTGGAGGTATATTTGATTAGTCTTCATCAAGACTGGATACATACAGTGGATTACTATCCATATATTATCTTCTAATCTCACCTTGTGGGATTTGTCATTGTGCCCAAGAAGACTTCAAGATCATGAGTTAAATGGGGAGCAGAATGATGAACTGTGCTCATTCCACTCAAGGACATCATCTCTCATAAAAGCAAGCAAATGGATTTCTTGTCAAGAATACCAATGTCAATGGAATGTCAAAAAAGGAAAAAGTGCATTTAATTTCCTTTGGGAGTTACCATGAAAAAGAAAGAAAAAAGGAATTTGATAATGACCTGAAAAAAAGACATCAGAAGAAACCCAAACTAAAATATTTATCAAAAATACCATGCAAATCAACAATTAATGCATGATAAATAACTCTATATATATTGTTTCAACAAATAATACTATATATAGTAGTATATATAATAATATGTGTTACTTAATATCTATAGTCTATAATCGTGGCGAGTCAGAATAAAAAGACTGAGTGTTTTGTTAACAGAAATAAATGCAACTGAAATACATCTTCCAAATCAGATGGAAAAGCTTTTTTAAGTTATAATATAATTGCACCTAGAATTTATAGATATTGTGAAATACTGTGTTGATTTTATTCTTTTGTTAGTAAGGGTGCTTACAAAATCAAAACCATGTTTTTGCAGTCTTGACCTCATTTAGTTGAATTCATTGTAGAGGAAGGAATTTGCCAAAATTGCTGTAGTTGTCTTATCAGTGGACATACCCTATTTTGTACTTACATTGCAGCAGCTTCCAACTCAAACCTTCCCTGCACCTGAAGCTGTGTCAACCCATTGAAGGTAAATGTAACCCCTTAGAGAATATGGAGAAAATTGTTGTGTCCAACAATTTAAATTCTATCCTAAAGGTCTGTTTGGGTGTCAACATGAGTAGATATTTAGACTTTTCTAATGAAGTTAGTCTTCCTGTTCACAGGAAAACTAGTGAAAATGACATGAAGAAGACTGAGGTACTCCACAATATTTTTTCCTCTGTTTTCATTGGTAATCACCTCTTCTTCAAGACCCTGAACCTTAATCTAGGGACTGGGGAAGAGAGGACTGGAAGAGAAGATCGGGTTCAAGACCATGTGAGGAGCATGCATATACACAAGTCCTAGGGACCCAACAAGATTGTAGAATTGAGTGCACCCCAATGACTCTGCAGACCACATCAAACTCAGTGGTGCCATTGGTGTGCTTAGGGGAAGAGATGCCATGCAGAGGGACATGGACAGGCCCACAGGGAAGTGGGCCCACAAGAACTTCATGAGGTTCAACAAGGCAAGGTGCGAGGTCCTGCTTCTGAGGGAGTCAATGTCCTTTATCTGTACAGAGTGATGCATTGCTTCAGAGCAGCTCTGCAGAGGAGGTGCAGGTGGATGAAAAATTGGACATGACAGAGCAGTATCTGTTTGCACCTCAGCCAACTGTATTCTGGGCTTCATCAAAAGCAGCAGGGCCAGCAGATTGTGGGGTTGATTCTCTGCCTCTGTTTTGCTCTTGTGAGATCCCACTTTGAGTTCTGCATGCAGCTCAGTGCAAGAATGACATGTACCTTTTAGACAGGGTCTAGAGGAGGACCACAAAAATTACCAGAGGGCTGGAACACCTCTGCAGCGAAAAAAGTATAAGAAAGTTCAGACTGGAAAAGAAAAGGCTCTAGGAGAGTCTCCATTCTACATTTTATTATTTAAAGAAGAGTTTATAAGAAATATTGAGAGAGATTTTTTTTTTTACTAGAACTTGTAGTGACAAGACAAGGGGTAATGGTTTTATACTAAGGAGTAGCTTTAGTTTGGATAAAAGGAAGAGATTTTTTTTTATGACGGTGTTGAAACACTGAAACAGTTTGCCCAGAATAGTGGATGTCCCATCTTTGGAGGTGTTCAAAGTCAAATTAAACAGGGCTTTTAGCAATCTGTTGCAGTGAAAGATGTTCATGCCTGTGTCAGAGGATTTGGACTGTATGATCATTAAAGATCCCTTCCAAACCAAAGCATTCTACAATTTTTTAGATTTATAACACTTTTGAGACTTTACCACAAACAGTTAACATTTAATATAGGGATATAATGTATTGGTATGTGAGCATAAATAATTGCATTTCCAAACTTTTTACTCTTTTATATGTTTTTTTAGTTCGTATTTTAATATTTCCTTCAAAACCACTATAGTTATAGTGACCTTTCTTCTTTAGTAACAGTAGATTGTATTTTCACTATTGGCAAGCAGCTTGATGAGTCAAGTGAGGGATCAATAGTTTGCTTACTTGTTTTGATGCAGTTACTAAATGTTCTGGTTACTGACAATGAACTAACATTGTATGAGGTATATACATACATGTAGGTTTGCTTTTTTTTATCCTTTGTGTTATACCTCTTCCATTTCCACAGTTTCCCGCTCAAAATGAAATGTCCTGTTTCTGTTGCAAAAAGATGGAAAATTTGTATCTCACACATAGCAGTTAACACAGTTCATTTCACTTAGAAAAAGGTTTAAATGCACTAAAAGAAAATGAAAATCCATATCATGTGATTCTGATGTGATCTCAAGGGAATAATCCTTGTTGTTAAAATAACAGTTATTAAAAATACAACACACAATGTATGCACAAACAGGGCAAAAAAAAAGAGGCCTGCTATTTTAGTACCTTATTGATGTCAGAATTTTGATTTGATTGGTACATGAAAGAAATCCTTCCAAGATGAAACATTTTTTTGTTTTATTTGCATATTTTCTTAGTTATTTTACTCTTCTAAATCCTGTGTGACTTCTAGAACATCTTGAAAACCATGATCTCAGCACATCATTCTAATTATGTGATCACTTGGCAATTTTTCACAGCAAAAAGGTCAGCTGCCTTCACAGACTAACACATACCTTTGGGCTATTTGTTCTGACATTGTCATGGTTTTCTGAAACATTAGATTAGTTTAGATTGTGTTTCATAACAGTTCTGCTATATCATGCTTACTAGAGAAACCAGCTATTGATTAAATGATCACATCCACCACCTTGTCTTTGTATCTCTGTTTACTGAGCATTGGATCCAACTTCATGTCATTCCACATCATGATGAATGTGAGCTCCAGACCCTCAACAGCTTCTGGAAATCCTGAGTGCTTAAAGCTGACTGCACTACACTTCCTGCATACGTCAGGGAGAGCTGAGATTTGTGGCACAGACACTTCCTGCTATGGTTTGAAGAAGCCTGTGCACCTCCACATCCTGTTTGTGTGGACACAATCCTACCATGGTGCTATCCTTACTGACCTGACCACATGAGCTCTCACACTGCCTTTTGTGGATGTCAGAGAAGAGCCACGCATTCAAGATGCTCCTTTACAGTAAGGCAGCTTCTTTCCTAGTGCTAGCTGTTTACCATACTTTAGGTTTTTCAAACACCCTGCCAGTTTTGTGGCTGGAGTTGTAGTCACATCTGTTTTTTCTCCAGGTTGTGCATATTTGTGGGCATGTATTTGAAGCTGGTTCCCTACCACCCTGTTTTATCATTTTTTCAGTTGTTCTTGTTACCAACACTCTTCACCCTCTGTTTTCCACCCCTTTCTACTGTTTACTTCTTTATTTGGCTGTGGTTTACAATCTCATTCCTCCATTTTTCTAGTGTAAAACTCTTTCAACCAGGCTGGCCTGCCTCTTGAAAAAACTGCTCTTGTCCCACTTTGCCAGAAATATTTCATCTCTCTGTGACAGCCCATGATTCTCAAAGATTGTGTGATCATAGAAGCCAAAACCTTGATTGATGTTTACACCAGTTTGGATGACAACACCAGCTGATGAAAATCATATACTGATAAGAATTATGCATTCCCTTCAGCTGCTCTCAGGACACTGAACCTAGTAGGAGCTGAGTGACAGAAGGCTTAGCCTGGAGGCACGTCAGATGTAGCTGGGACCAAACCCTTTAAAAGCACCAAGAAGTGCTAAGTGATGGCACTGGGTCTTCATTAAGCTGGGGTAAAATTACCTAGTGAAATGTGAATTATTCACTAGGGAGTTATGCTGCTACCTGACGACTTGGATCTGGGGTGTTTGGGATTCTCTTGATGAGTTGCCAGGCTGGCTTTATTCCTATGGAAAAGTGAAAATAATTTTTGATATGTATTTTCTTTAAAAAGAAGCAGAATATCAAAGTGGGTCTTGTAGGTGAGAATAAGGTCTACCAACACAGAGTGTTCTGACAATTATTTTTTAATTGCTTAAAATGGTATTTCTGATAATGTTCTCCATTGTTTTCCTAGCAAATTCTGCTGTCCGTGAGATGAGCTGAAATGGAAACCTGTTTAAATTACTATGAGAGTACCAGTGTGAATGAAAAGGAGGTGAGCCTTCTGTTCTGCTGCAACTCATGTGTTGGCAGAGGAATTTCCAGATGGAGTTTCAGCAGACAGAAAATCACCAAAGTCACACAAATAATCCTAAAAACTCTACTTAGCTTGTCTACCAAGACTGAAAATATGTATTTGATTGAAAAAGATATATCTAATAATCTAATAGCTTGAAAATTTTCACCAATGACAATGTAGAGAGTATGAAGCATTACCACAAAGGAAAGCATCTTTATATCACACAGTCTTATTTATAAAAATAAAGTCTGTGTATAAAAGTTGAAGATTAAATACTTCGCTAAAAATTGACTAAATTATTAGATATACCAGCTTTTGTTCCTCACCTCCAAGTCTGTTATTCAAGTACATCTACCACGATGATAAACTTACATATCTGGAGGAAAATTAGTTACTCTGTGACAACAGGGATGATGTAAAGATCAAAGAAATGCTCTTCAATAGAAGCAGATCAGTGATACATGGTTGATGATGAAGTTATTAAAAATTGCATTTAAATGAAGTTGTTATCATTCAGATTATGTCATGGATGATGGTGGCATTAAGGATATCTTAACTATGTAATGTTCTGGGAGTAAATTTTTTTGTCAAAAACTCTGTTGGTGAATCACAGAAGAAATGAGAGGAATTTAGGGAGTGTATAATATGGGCTGAAAGCAGTATATTAACCATATTTTCCTTAGTATTGCCAGATTTTATGAAGAAAACAAGCAGAAAAACCTTTAAGAACATACTGTTAAAGCAAGAATGTCATGTAATTGTACATTAAACAACTTTTGTTTGTAATTTTTTTCACAGGACTGTTTAATTGGAAGGTGGCTCCATGTAAAAATAGCTACAAATGCTCCTTAATTTAGAGCATGAAGATAGATCATGGTTCTATGGCTAAAATTTGAATAGCAAAAGAAGTTTAGGCAGCATCAATATTAACCCTCCAACGCATCCCCTCTGAGGGACCATGTCCCTGTGTGACCAATGCCAGGGTAGGATATCCCCAGTGGGCTTGTGAATGACCCATTCTGGGGGAAGGACACCCCTGATGGACCAAAGGGACATGAGACCCTGGCTGAGGGTAAATAAGCCTTTAGGCACACAGCCTCTCTGCCTATGCTGCCTGCCACCGCAGCTGCTGACATAACCTGCAGACAAATTACAGAGAATTGTATAAATGGGGAGGAGACAAGTGTTTATACAAGAGTTCATAAAAATGTTTATGATCATGGTTCACTTTCCATAGTTACCAAGTCAGTGAGTGGATGTTTGCATTGACCACCAGGAAGTAAAATTAATCCTCCCAACTCTAGACTGCTTTGTCTGCAACTGATGATAGAAGACACCTATTCAAATTTGCTACTCAAATTTAACTACTCAAATAACTTCTGAGATTGTTACAGGTAAGATTCTGTGAGGTACCAGAGTTATTGGCTGCTTTTGAGAAGTTGAAAAATTTTAAAGTCTCTTATCAAGCAGTCAATTTCTCCATTCCTTTGTCTCTTTCTGATTCCTCAGGAAAACACCAGCTTAGATAAACTGAATAAATTTTTGGTTGTAGGTAAAAGGGAAAATAAAAAATGGGAAGGGGAAGGGAAAGGGGAAGGGGAAGGGGAAGGGGAAGGGGAAGGGAAGGGGAAGGGGAAGGAAGGGGAAGGGGAAGGGGAAGGAAGGGGAAGGGGAAGGGGAAGGGGAAGGGGAAAGAGAAATTATGAAAAGAGAAAAAGGGGGAAAAAAGAGAGAGAAAAGTAAGAGAAGGAAAGAAAGAAAGGATAGAAAAGAAAGGAGAGAGAGAAAGAGAGAAAGAACTAATAATGAACCATGAAAGGAGATATGTAAGCTGAAGATGGTAAACACCAGTGAAAGGTCTCTGATGATGACATTAGCAGACCAGTTTTGCTGAGTGACTGATCAAGTGACACAAAGTAATCCAGAACCCCACTGTGAAATTATATCATGAGTTATTATGGGAATACAGAGCATACTGTGTTTATCTCAAATCATAAGGAGATCATCAGTTTAAGATAATAAAGTTCTACTTTTATACAACTGTAAGTGAATCAAAGATAAAACTTCATACAATAAAGATATTCTGTAATGGAAAATAAAAACAATTATTTGACAAAATTAAAAGGAGAGTCAAATAGCCTTCTTTCCTAGGTCTACTATGGCATCACAAAGCTTAAAATTTTATTACTGTTGCTTATGCATTATATTTTTATATACAATTTTATTCAATTAAACTTTCTCTTATATTTTGAATAAATTCAGAGCTTGATGTAAACGTAATTTATTTAAATTATTGATATTTTAAAGAAATTTATGAGAAAAAAAGCAGAACAAACAGAAGTTTGTTAATACGTAAAAACAGGTTGTAGAAAATAAAATCCAACCTGAAAATATTTGGATTTTTAAAATCAAATATTGATAACTAAACTAAAAAATAAGCAAAATATTGGATTATATGTATAGCTATATGTCCTTAAGTGCAAAGGCACAGGCAAAATACTTACCAATGGATATTGGGAAATCATGTGAAATCACATTTTTCCTAAAGTCTTGCTTCCTTTTAAGAGGAGTGGATTAGTGCTACTGAGTGTAATGTTTGGTTTGAGTTTTTTCAGTTCTACTTTTATGTGCTGCTAATTTAGAGAAATTTATCATCTATTGAATATTGATATCAATAATATCAATATCAATTGATATCAATAATATTATCTGAATATCCTATTCAGATGGGATTTGTTGGCTGTGAAAGCTGCTATGCTGCAGGAAAGTGGGAAGGGAAGTTTCAGGGAATGGAAGTTTCAGGGAAGGGAAGATTCAAGGAAGGAAGGAAGTTTCAGGGAAGGGAAGTTTCAGGGAAGTTTCAGGGAAGTTTCAGGGAAGTTTCAGGGAAGTTTCAGGGAAGGGAAGGGAAGTTTCAGGGAAGGGAAGTTTCAGGGAAGGGAAGTTTCGGGGAAGGGAAGTTTCAGGGAAGTTTCAGGGAAGTTTCAGGGAAGTTTCAGGGAAGGAAGTTTCAGGGAAGGGAAGGGAAGGGAAGTTTCAGGGAAGGGAAGTTTCAAGGAAGGAAGGAAGTTTCAGGAAGGGAAGTTTCAGGAAGGAAGTTTCGGGAAAGGAAGTTTCCAGGGAAGTTTCAGGGAAGTTTCAGGGAAGGGAAGTTTCAGGAAGTTTCAGGGAAGTTTCAGGAAGTTTCAGGAAGGAAGTTTCAGGAAAGGAAGTTTCAGGAAGGGAAGTTTCAGGGGAAGTTTCAGGAAGTTTCAGGAAGTTTCAGGAAGTTTCAGGGAAGTTTCAGGGAAGGGAAGGGAAGGGAAGGGAAGGGAAGGAAGGGAAGGGAAGGAAGGAAGGGAAAGGAAGGGAAGGGAAGGAAGGGAAGGGAAGGAAGGGAAGGGAAGGGAAGGAAGGGAAGGAAGGGAAGGGAAGGGAAGGAAAGGGAAGGGAAGGAAGGGAAGGGAAGGGAAGGGAAGGGAAGGGAAGGAAGGGAAGGGAAGGAAGGGGAAGGAAGGAAGGGAAGGGAAGGGAAGGGAAGGGAAGGGAAGGGAAGGGAAGGGAAGGGAAGGGAAGGGAATTTTTTTAATTGTTCCAGTCCTCTTCTGATATTCATCAAAATGGAATATATTTCTAGGACCATATATCACAAATACTGCTTCAGTATCTTTACCAGTGCTCAATATTTGGGCTCTTTGTATGTTGTCTTTTTAAAATTATTTTTAGTTTGGGTATTGCTTTTCCCCTTTTTTTTTAAACTGCTAACAATGTTCCTATTCTAAGTGAGAGCACATTGTATGCAAAGAAGTCTACTAGAGAGACTAAGCTCCTTATGGCTTTGCAAGTTTACAAGAGATTTACAGTTTGAATTGGTACTTTGTTTTCTGGCATCTATAGATTGAAAGAATGCAAAAGAAGTAATCTTAAAATATGATCATTAAATTTTCTTTGTTGGTGGTTCCTTCTCATTTTATGAACAGAGTTACAAAGGCTAGGCACTCTTACTCATCTCTGAACATAAGTGATTTGCCAATCAATACTTAGTATTGAGAAGGAGTGAAGTACTTGTATCCAAGTCATCTTCTGGAGTAGAATTAGAGTGGAAAATCTATGTAATAATAAGCTATGCATTGAGCTCCCCCCACACAGGAGTAAACTTTCAAGCCATTTGCAAATCTGTAAGTCTCAGTTCTACAAGCCATACTGAAGGTAAGTTGCATAGATTAGTCATTCATCATCATAAGGAGTACTCAGTGGATGAAAGGAGCAGTGAGGATGTTATGTCTTACCCCATCCTGGGAGCTTTTATGCACGGCAGATATCTGAAGCAGATAGCCACATCTGGTAAAGTCTCTAGATTAATGACATGACTGAAACTTGCACGGTCGAGGCAGTGACCCTCTCTGGGTTACTTAATAGCAAACCATGGCATTCAGAAAATGGCTACTGCAAGCAAAAACCTGTTATAGATGACTCTGTCCAGTAGCTTTGAAATCCTACAGTGGAAAGGGTCTCAGGAAGTTATGTATTGTCCCTGGACACAGCAGCAGTGACTGCCATGCCTTCTACAGCCTTCTTGAAAGAGAAGCAGGCAATAATGCAGCAAATATCATCAATAATTGGTCCATGTTCCCATCTTCTTTTCCCTGTACATATCTCTAAAGATCTCCCTTTTCATTACATAAGGATATTTGAATTCCACTGAGCTGAAGCACACAATCTCCTGTATGTGGATTTGGAATTCCAGGCTCTTTGCTCCCTTTATAAGATGACCAAACATGGAAATAAAAGCAAAGCTAACAATCCCCCTACTTCCTGCCCCTTGTGGAAAAAGGAGGATGAAGATGAAGATTCTGAATATGTGCTAAAACCTAGTGTCTGATGATTGTTTCTGTCTCTTTGCTCTCTTCATTACTGGCAGCTCTCAGATGAGGAGGGGGTCATCTGGTGTCCAGCAGCTGCAGGGACCAGATGCTGGTGACAACAACTTTCAGGCAGTACAGATAGAGGGTGACCTCTGCTGGAGGAGTCACCATTGGCAGAATCCTGCTGCTCTGCTCCTGAGCACAGTCACTCTGTCTGTCTAAATAGGAAGGAGTTCAAAACACGAGGAAGGAAAGGAGCAGCAGCCATTTGAGGGAGTGATGGACAAGGTCAGCAAGCAAATGTCCTGGGGTTGTCTGAAAAAATGGGTTCCCTTTTTTATATAGTCAGCAAAGCAGGGCTTAAGCAGAGTCATCCCAAACATTTGCATGTAAGCAAGTGACTCATGGCATCATTACCAGGGAAACCTGCAGAGCCTCTCTGTAAATCTGACATTTACATGAGATTTTCATGCTGAGATGCCTTTTTGAAGTGGAGTTGCAGGGCTATGACTTAATTTGTTGGGATCACAGAAATATGATGGAATTACAACCATTACTGGAGTAATGTATGGTTTTTATGCAGGGTTTTTAGAAAGTAGTTGCTAGAAACACAAGAACAGGCAATTTTCCTTTATGTGGGAGAGCAGCTGGAAAGGAGCCATGTCTGGGGATGGATGATGAGTAAATGAGAGCTTTTGGGTAAGGTAAAAGGAGTTGAAGAGTATAGGGGACAATATAGTGGATGTCTGCCATAGACTGCTTGGTTAGGAACTAAAATAGATGAGATCTTCTTCAGACATCTGGAGGCAGTCTCACATTCACAGGCCCTGATCTTCTCTGAGAATTGAACCAGATCAATATCTCTTGGATGGGCAGTACAGCAGCCCAAAAGCAGCCCAGGAGGCTTCTGGAGAGAACTGATGACAACTTTTGATCCAAGTGATAAAGAATATGAAGAGAAGGGTTATTTTTTAGGATTGTACAGTCACAAAAGAGGACGGGCTTGATAACCCTTTCACAAATAAAGAAATGCTTCTTCTGTCTCTATCTCTTTACATTTATCTCTGCCTTCTGTTAAAGAATTAGCTACTTTCCCTTTAGATATAACCATATTTTTTCTGTCAAATGGGCAGAATTTTGGAAACAAACCAGTATCTTATGTGTGTGCCACAGAGTTTTTTTCCATCCTCATGGCAACTTCACTTGACAAGAAAAGACAAGTAAAGACAGAGTAAGGACAACTAAAACCAGATTGTATATTGTCTAAATATTTCAGGGTCTGCTTTATTTTGTCACTGTATTTAGCCTGCCCCTTTATTTACACTTATACAGAAACAGAATACATATTTTTGTGTCATGATATTGAAATAGAGAAGAAATATAGATGTAATTAATATTGACACTGAAATGCACGCATGATTATTTTGTCTCAGGATTAATGCTTTTCTACTTGATTTCTTTCATCAGCCTCTATGTGGTGCTACACATACAAAATTAATTTCCACCTGAAGTCCCATTAGGAAAATAAGTTTATATGTTGAGCTATACTCCAGTTCAGTTCTACAAGCGATAAAAGTTATTTTGGGAATAGTAAAATATCTAACAGGATAAAAACTGAAGAGTTCAACTCATTTACCATATCTAAATGAAAAGCAGACGACGTTTCTCCACCCCAATAGCATCTAATTACTGAGTGCAGTTTCCCAGGAAACAAAAATACCAGGTGTTCTTTCATTTAGTGGAGAAACAAACCAACAAATCAACCAGGAGAGGTTTTCCTGAAAATAAATTATCTCCTTTTCAAAGGACATGATCATCTTGGAAAATGCATTTGATACAATGCAAAAGAAAGGGTTTAGTGTAGAAAAAAAACCCAGTAAAATAAATGGAGAGTTTCATGGTCAAGGTGCAGGAATTTAACACAATACTGAAAATTGCCAAAGTCAGCCTGCCTTCACAGGAGAGGTTCTGCAGCCCTCTGATCATCTTCAGGGAATTCCAGGTAATTCTGGGGCCCCAGAGCTGATGCAGCACTGCAGGTGGGGTCTCACCAGAGCAGAGCAGAGGGGCAGAATCCCCTCCCTCCCCTGCTGCCCACGCTGCTTTGGATGCAGCCCAGGGCACGTTTGGTTTCTGGGCTGTGAGTGCCCATGGCTGGGTCATGTCCAGCCTCTCCTCCACCAGCACCCCCAAGCCCTTCTCAGCAGAGCTGCCCTGATCTGTTCATCCCCCAGTCTGTGCTGGTGCTGGGGATTGCCCTGATCCAGGTCAGTACATTGCAACTGACTTGGCTTGGAGCCTCTTAAGGTTCCCATGGGCCAATTTCTGGAGCTTGTCAAGATCTTTTTGCATGGCATCCTATCCTTGAGGCTTCTCAGCTGCACCACTCAGCTTGATGTCTGCTGCAAACTTGCTGTAGGTGCACTTAATCCACTGTATAGGTCACTGACAAAGATATTAAGTAATATGGGTTTCAATAGAGACCTCTGAGGGACATCACTTGTCATCACTTGACATCACATTGATCCACATCTTTACATTGAGCCATTGAGCTCTATATGCAGCCCCCCCAACCAATCCCTCCTCCACTGAACACTTCACCCATCAAATATGAATCTCTCTGACTTAGAGAGATATACTGGAGAAGGAAGATGATCTGTCAATAAAGAGTGCATGTCCTTTATGCAATGCCTCTTTTTCCTCCTCTTTTATTCTGTGTTCATCATGGTTTACCTGTATTCCAGGTTGTTAGCCTTACTCCTACGTTGTTTGTGTCTTTTATTATCTTGAAGGCTCTACCTTGTCAACAGAGAGAAACTGAGGATGGCTAACTTTGCTTGTGGGAGCAGATAATCTTTTAAAATGTGTAGCAAATAATTGATGAGGCTCTACAGGTCCTTGCTTGTGTGGTTTTATGATAAAGCATGTGTGGATGAAAAGCTTTCAACACAGTCTAGCCTAGACAGATCATGCTCTACAATGAGTTTTTATGAGACTTTCCATATATTTGATAAGTGTTTACATGGTGTTTGCATTTTACAGTAAATCCATTTCTCATTATCTTCCTCCTAGCAAAAGGCAGGACCTCTCTGTTATAGGTTGGAGCATTTATTACTGAATTTTGTAACTGCAAAGAAGTTCCTTCATCAGGGTCAAAATTATGATAAACCGTTCTACACCACTCAACTGATACTAGAGCAGAATTTTCCTGGATGGATGCCTCTTAGCTGTTTTTATAACTTGCAGTTCTTGTATCTGAGCTTCTAGTGTCCAACTAGGATGACTATCCCACTTCTTCATCCCTCTGTAGCACAGGAAGAATCAAGGGGTTACACACAGTGTATGTCATCAGTAGCCTCTCCCTTTTTCAGAGAAAAGCTGACTCTTAGTAGTTGACACCTTGGCTAGTGTGCATGAAGAACACTTGTCCTTGAACTGCACAGACAATATTTGGATCAATTTTTGTACAGCCAAGGTGAAAGGTCATCGTAAGAAAGTGAGATTGTCCTCATGTTCTTGGAGTTGTTTTGCCAATCTATATCCATACATTCTGTGTCTATCCAGCTCATTATTAGCAGTCTGTTGGCATATATCACCACCAAAGTTCTTATAAACTTTCACCACATGGGCAGGCTTCATCCAGGCTTTTGGATACCTGGTGGTCATCGAGAGCATTACGGAGCACCTCCACCTCGAGTAATTCCTTCAAGTACAAGATACCTTCCTCAACATCAGTTCATTTGCTTTTGGAGTTTGCAAAATCTTCCTTGAAGGGATGGATACCTGTCCTTCACACTTGACAAGTAGCTGAGAACTCATACCTTTTTCCCAATGTCTTTGTCAATGGCTTTGTCCCTAACAATGGGTTCCAACTGCTATTTTTTACCCTTTAATTTGTGTCTGTTGACCCCAATATCAAAGCTTTGGATTAGGCAGCTCTGAATTTGCTTGCCTAGTTCACAGCTAAAATATTTTCACATGTCTTAAGGCTCACCTAAGAACAGGTGACTCTCACTTAATATTTCAATTACTTCCTTCTCCTGTTCTTGTGACCTCTCTGCTGCAGAATCAACTGTCTCTTCTTGTTATATCTCCTGCTCTTTCATCAAAAAAGCCACTTCATCCCTTATTAAATAAGCTGGCTTTTGTTGTTCCTTTTTAATTATAAGTGTGACTGATACAGTGGAGGGCTGGGTCTCTGGTTTAGCCATAGTGTCTGTTGATATTTTTCAGATTCAGAGACCTTAATTCTTGAAGGTGCTGAACATTGTTTGCTAGGTGCTGGTCAGCCCTCAACACAGAGCAGTAAAATATGCTTCTTTGAAACAGCCAGGGCATCTCTGTGCAAATATATTATGTCAGGATTATGTACTTGTTGAGGAATAAAGATCCAAATAACTGCAGGGGGGGACTCTCCAGATATCTGCCCATATTCTCTGGCATTCCCACCCATACCCACGCTGCCAAGGGGCCTAGGCCACATTCCTAAAAAACATGTTAGCCTTTGAAAATCCAAACCAATATCCCTAAGAAATACCAATGAAAATATTTTAACTACCCAAGAATTGTCTGCATGCTGAGAAATTATTGTAATGAGGTAGAAAACATCACAAAATGTGGGGAAGATGCCATTCTGTATTTCTTTTAAAAAAGTCAAACAAAAAACACCTGTCAGAGAAAGAATTATCGTTATCTAGTTGTTAATTGTATCCATTAGATGATCATTGAAATACAGTAATAACTTCAGCATGGAACCAAAATACCAGGTAAACTCAAAACCAGATTTTTGGCAATAAATCTCCCAGGTAAAGCATCACTAAGCTCCACAGAGCACAGGAAAATGTAAAAGACAATTTTTATTATATATTAAAAAAAAAAAAAAAAAAAAAAAAAAGCACAAGAAACCAGATAATCTAATATCAACAGCAGATGAATTAATATAATTACAAGCAACCATTTAGAGATGTAAATCCCCTCTCATTCACTCTAGTCAAATCTGTTATTATCTCAAACCCTTCATGCCCTATACTGGGCACCAAAATAAGTGCAGTTTAAACCTGGCCAACAACTAAACACCACAGAGCTGCTCACCCACTCCTCCCTCACCAGCAGGATAAGGGCAATAATTGGAAGGGTAAAAGTGAGAAATGAAGTCACAGGTTGAGGCAAATACACTTAATTAAGAAGCAAATTTTAAATGCACACATGGAATTTATGTCCCAGACCTACAATCTGAAAGGCCAAATATAACAGAGTAGATGGAGAGATAAATGGAATGAGGAGGACTTATTATGAACATAAATTGCAATAGGCCAAATTGACACATAAAATTCTCCTTAGGAACATAAATGTCACAAATATTCATGTGCCAGGCAAGTAAACACAATAGGATATGAAAATTAGTGTCATTGATACCAATAAAAATATGTCTGACAGATTACTGAAGGGCCTAGAATAGCAGTTTAGAATGAAACATATTTGCTCTTTAAAAAATGAGTAATGAAAGTTAAAAACTAGACAAAACAAAAAGTCAGCTCTTGACACTGTGGTACATCACCCTTCTTGAAAGCTGAGCAGTACAAAATAAGTTATCTAGAGTTATTTTAGCACTGGATGGATCGGTAGTCTTCCAAGATACATTATATAATTCGTGAGGGTGTTACAATATTTTATTATTTACTGCCTATAAATTTTATTAAAGACTCTTAGCAAGAAGATGCCACAGAAATAAAAAGTACTATTTTAAAATGAGTTAGAATTTTGTGTACCATGGAAGTTTGCTCCATAGAATTTTTATTATCTCTATGATTTCTTATTGCTGTGAAACCAGAATGTATTTTACAATTGACAAGCCCATCTACATCACAGTAATTAAATAAATATATGTTGTATCCAGTGTCACAGTGAATTACATTCAATTTCATATGGTAGTATTTTCTTTGATTCTGTGGCTTTCAATGAAGACAGTTCTTGCAGAAAAAAAAAAGACTCAAGATGTTCTTTTACTACAGATTTTTTATTGGGCAGTTTAGAATAATATTTTTTTATAATACTCAGGACTTTTCTTTTGAAATATAGCATTCAGCTAACTGAATCACATTTTGCAGCTTGCTGGTTTTAAGAAAATGATTGCTCATTTCTGAAGTTCGTTCTGTATTTTACTAAATAAAACTGCCATGCTCATTTGATAAAAAGGATATAAAAATATTCTATCCTAGGAGGGATTTTATGGTTTGAGATATGCAGTAAAACAATACTTTCCAAATAAAACCTAAACTGTGCCTTCACTGTAAGCCACATAAGTAGAATAGTGCAAGAGTAGTGTTGGGTAGCTTGTAATTGTCTTTGCTAGCTTTTGCTCCTGAAATGGTCTGCATGTTGGTTCCTGACCAGGTGTCAGAGACAGATTCTTGACTCATGCCTCACCCAGCCTCTGTGATCTGTTCACACAGAAGGAAAACCATGCTTCTGCAAGGGCTGCTTCTACTGTTCTTGTTA
Source organism: Muscicapa striata striata (assembly GCA_030060385.1). Taxonomy (NCBI): domain Eukaryota; kingdom Metazoa; phylum Chordata; class Aves; order Passeriformes; family Muscicapidae; genus Muscicapa; species Muscicapa striata. The sequence continues at coordinate 5,151,377 of JAREIS010000005.1, forward strand.
TTAACCCAAGAGCCTTGCTGTTCAGATTAAGAGTTTGTTGCAGAAAGAGTGCCTGACCATATTCAAATAAGTATATCAGGACTGTACAATCCACTACACTGGATGTGGGCTAAGAGTTTCAATACCTACCCAAAACTAGCTTTGACTTACTGTCTTTATTTTTATTGTGATTTGTACCATCCAGAGCAAAAATTTTGTTTAATGTTTTAGTCATCATGTGTTGACACTTAAATCTCAGTCAGGCTAATTCACAAGTAGTCATCACATTGACAACTCTGGTTAATATTGGGATGGGAGACAAAAATTTTCAGATTCAGATTTTGATTTGAGATAATTAAGACATCTGTCATCACAATCTACAAGATATCAAATGTTTTTCTTGTATCCAAAAGTGTAAGTTCTTCTAACATTTTATTCTTCTCTAATTTTATAACTAAACATTTTCCTGAACTGAGGATGTAGAGTCTGCAACATCCCTCTTACATAACTTAACTCTTGTTATTCACATTATGAAGGGATTTTAATATGGTTTATGATGATTTATAAGGGCTACCTTGTGCACTCTTAAAGTACAATTATTACAAAAAGCATAGAACTAATCAATTCAGAACAAATTAATCTAAAATAAGTATTCAGACTATTGCTAAAATGTATGAGATTTTAAGTAAGTAGCATCAATAAAAAATGGCAAGGAGAAAAATTAGCAATTAATCTAAGTCTTTATATAGGAAGCATTTGAAATTTTAGTCTGTGAATCATCCTAGTGTATGTTGAACACACTCTCATTGAAATGATTCCACTATCATGATATTCAGTGAAATACATCATCAATAAGAAAATAATACATCTTTGATTATATATCACTGTAGAGCTGCAACTATTTTCTAGAGTTAAAATATTTATCAATAGATTAAAATTGTGCAGGAGTACCAGTAAATTGCTCCAACATAAAGGGTATAAAAAATATGAATTTAATGCTTGATATAGATTTGTTATGATGGTTTGAGGTGAGCTAGAACATGAAATATATAAGTCCTTGATATAACTAATTTTTTTTTTTCAGTTTTTAATTAAAAAACTCAAAAGGAAACTGTTCATATCCATTTCTTGTCAAATGGAGTTTTCTGGATTTTTATATAAGTATACACCTTGCAGAGGCTAAAGGAATTTCATATCCTTCACGTACAGTGAGCTAGCATTTAAGAGGTGACAAATTCTAACCATATTTTCCTCATCACAAAGAATGTGTTATAATTCCAAAGAGAAAAACTTTGTTTTCAATGGAACTCTGCTTCTAAAACTTTCAATGAAACTTCTTCTAAAGCAACCACTTACAGATAGTGGAGAAAGAAATAAAATAAAGGGTATGCAAAATTTTGTATCAAGTGAAAGATTTAAACTTTGCATGATTTTCCTTTTATGAATTTTTTATACTTATCTCTTCCATCCAACAGTTTTCTGGCACCTACCAAAATTTTTTCCATATATATGCTTTCCTTCCTTTTAACCAGGCATTTTTTTGCTTTAGTTTCAGTGTGCCCTGAACTCACAATTTCTGTTTGGGGGACCTTTGAAAGGTAAGATATCTTTGAAAAAAAAAAAAAAAAAAAAAAAATTACCCAATTAAAAGAAAAATATATAGGTATTCTTAAAGTAATTCTGTGCAAACTTCACTGCTGAATATCACATCTAAAATCCTTCTGCAAAATAAATCTAGAAGAGCTTTAAAACTACTTCTATATGATTTTTTTTCTGATTCCATATTTCCTTTCTCCTAAAAAAAAATTGCTCAGAATACAATAAAAATTGCTATAGTAGCATCAACACTGAAATGGTCCAGGGCATGTGAAATGAAAGAGTACATCTCCCAAGAAAATGACCAACAACAATCCATCAATCAATTCATAACTAATTTGCTCAAACAACTAATTTTCATCAGTTACTGTCCTTGATTGTGTGTGATCTATTTGCAATCAGGAATTGAAATGGTGGGAGGATGTTAAAACTTCAGCAGCAAGATTAGAAGCAGTGAGGAAGAGGAGAAGAAGTGGACTCCAGACACCTACACTCCACAGGTCAGGCCTTAACAAACTCCAGAAAACTAACAGAAGAGCTAAGGTCCTTAACAAAGGATGCACTGTCACAGTGCTGCACAGACCAGCAGAAAATACCTCAGAAAATACATACAAAAATATCCTCCCTTCAACTTAGAAGACAATACAACATGATCTGCAAAATTTAGGGGATTCACAAGGGAGCTCAGTGACAGGCATCTAAGTTAAAGGTGTCCTCCCAGCTGTGTCTGCTGGGCCTGAAGCTACACAGCTAGAGACCTTACACATCACTAGAGAGAGGCTGCAACACTCAGGTGAAAGAGGGCATTCCAGTGTACAAAAGTCTGATTATGCAGTTAACTTGTCACCCAAACTGACATGATGGCAGGAAACCCCACAGCCAGAAACCTCTTCCTTCGTGACATAAACCAGAGCAGCTGAACTGCAAAACCCCTGCAAGACTTTGCATGTTGGGCTGTCACACCTGCAAACCTGGAGTCCATTGTGACTCTGAAAAGCACAGAACTGACCTGAATAAAACACCATGCCCCCTCACTCTGACTGTAACAGCAGCATAAAGGATTTGCAGCATCCAGAAAAGCCTCTGTCAAAGCTCATCTATTTTACACAGACCTGGATCAGCCAATGACCTGACATCACCTGACATATCAGCCCAACATGAGTATAAAGCTCTATTGAACACTGTTCTACAGTGCACTGTAACAGGATAAGGTTACAGTAGATGGAAGTGGGTGGAAGTGGATGGAAGCAGATGGAAGAATCCATCTGCATTTCTAGAGTGATGGAGGATCCCACCAATGGTCTGTGTTGGAGACCAAGGTATGGCTAAGTGGGAATGAGTGGTAAAAGCATTCTACTGTGGCTGGTCTAGAGGTTCTGTATATTGTTGACAGAGACTATCTCAGGAGACAGTTAAGGGAAACAAGGGGAGCTTTGGGGTGGTATAGTTGCCTTGAGAACAGATTAAACAGCCATCTAGGTTGCTTGGTCTCTCAACAGAGTATCTTTCTGTTGTGGGCTTGATGTAGTCCAAAGAAACAGATTCTAATTACTAGCCTGACACTGCACAGGTGACATTATCACATCAGCTAATACCCCTTGGCTATCATCCATAAACTATTCTGGTGACTGGAGAGCCATCTTTTTTTTTTTTTTTTTTTTGATCCCATATGGCCACTGCAAAAACCCAACTGGTGCAGACTTACAATGGAGTATTGTAACTACCATGGAGTGCTGCTCTACCAGAAAAACTAGACACGCTAGAGCTCAGGTAGGAAGCTGAGCCAAAGGCTCCCAAATTTGTAGGTAACTGCCAAAGTCTGCCTATTGATGTAGGTAACTCTATCCCTTTGGCAGCATAGTGCAGGTGACAGCTGGATTCCATGTGGAGGAGTATCCTGGAGTACACCTGAAACTGCCTGGCTCTCAGGTGGAAACACAGTCCTACAGTCTGCCATGGATTGATACAGGCTATGGTGGAGCAAGGTGAAGCTCCTGAGCACTAGCAATATATTGATGACACTGTGTAGGAGACACAGAAGAAGTGTGAGAAGGGGAGAAAAGTAATCTAGATTCTTATGAAAGGTGGTTTTGCTATAGAGCAAAGTAAGGTCAAAGGACATGTACAAGAGATTCAATTTTTAAGAATAAAATAGCAAGATGGACATCATGATATCCCAATGCATGTGATAATAAAATAACAGCTTTGTCACCTCTAACTGATGAAAGAGAAACACAAGCTTTTTAGGTGTTGTGAGTTTTTGAAGAACGTATATTCTAGTCATATTCTACATATTCTTATTTTTCTAATTATTCTGTGAGCCCTCTCTATTGAATGGTCTGGAAGGAGAATGATTTTGAGTGGGGCTTTGAGAAGGAACTAGATTTTAAGCAAATTAAATGGGAGATAATTTGTGCTGTAGCACTTGGGCCAGTCCAGAAATGACAAGATGTGAAAAGTACGCATTATACCTTAGCCAGGTTAATGCCTTCACCTGGATCTTCTGGCAGAAAGTGCCTGGAGAGATGAAGATTAAAGTGTAAGGTTTTGGAGCCCAGGATATAATGGATGTGAAGCCCGTTGCACTCTAAAAGAAAAGGAAATACTAGCAGCATATGAAGCTTTTAGAACTTCAGAAGTAGTTGACATAGAAGCACAGCTTCTTTTGTTATCGTGGCTGCCTGTGCTGGGCTGGTTGTAAAAATAGGAAGGTCTGTTCTACACATCATGTGTGCAATGCTACATGGAGTAAGTGGATTGCACTGACAATGCAACAGGGAATGTTGCATTGCTCAAATGGGAAAATCTGACTGCACAGGAACCCTGGAAGTGATCATGGACTCTCCAGAGGACTGAAACTTTGGAGAATCGGTAGAGGAGATAACCTGTACTGAGGAGCCCATACTGTGTAGTAAATTACCAGAAACTGAAAAGCAGTTAATTTTAGAGATGGATCCTGTTACATTGTAGAAAACATGAAAAGTGGGGTCTCCCAAGATGCTGAAGAAACTTCAGAAGAAGAAGTTGAACCTAGTCAGTATGCAGAGGTGAAAACTATCCAAATGGCTCTAGGCACTGCTGAAAGAGAAAAATACATGGTAATTTATTTCTGTGGTGGTTCATGGATTGTAGCAAATTCTCTGATGAGGGTTTAATTTTCCTCTCTCTTTATTATTTATTCTTTCTCTTTTCTCTACAAATTTAAAGCTTATTTTTTACTTATTTTTAATTATTAAAATGTTGTTATCTCAATCCATGAATTCGCTTTTCACTTTTACTCTTTCAGTTCTTCCTCCATGCCACTGTGGAAGCCAGAGGTGGGATAAGGGCAGGCTTCTGTGGTGTTTAGTTGTGAGGCAGGGTTAAACCACAACAGAGACTTGTAAGCCTCGTGCATTCTCAAAATATATGTGAAGCAAAACATGTGAGCCCGATGAGAGAGCTGAAGAGGCATTAACCCTTGCCTACCACTGGCAATAGTGGTAGTGAATGCTTGTGCCTGCACTGGCTCTTCAGTATCTCCCAAGATACTATTTCTAAATTAACTTTCTTTGACTTTTTTGTTACACATCTGTTTCTGTATCACATCATTTCAATATAACCAACAAACAGTTCCCTTGACTGTATCTGGGGCCAAATACCTGATGCTCTGTGTATGAATAACATTTCCAGAGTTAAAATCATATTCTGTGTTGAAAATAAAAAATAGTGTCATCTGAGGATCTGACTTTAGATAATAAAGGCTATAGATTAAATGTATCCTTTTGTCTGAGTATTTTTTTCCAATCTCTATACAGCTTTTATAAAATTAGGGTTACTTTGTATCATATGAAATGATTATGAATGTTCTTCAGGCCTTAGGGTACTTTCCCACTAGCTATTGCTTTCTAGAGTAAGAAAAATTATTATTGCACTTGTTATCATTATACCATTCTATATCTAAAACACAGTACTTCAAAAACAATCTACTTCAGCTAAGCTGGGCATAAAGTAATTTGAAGACTTAAAGTAATAGTAATCTAAGTATTTTTTGTCTTATGCATTTGAAAGCTAGCATTACATTATCTTCCTTAGATACCTACAGAGAATGTGAGAGAATATTACTGTGCTTCCATGCTCATTGTCACAGCAGTAGGGCACATTTAAACATTTTAAAACAGTATTTCTGTTGTGGAGACTCATTCTTGCTCTCTTATCATTTGTGCTGAGATCATTATTTGTGGGGCTGAAGTCTGCAGCACATGATGAAATTGACCTCTCTAAAAACCCCCAAAACCCAAAACCGCACAAGTCACTTAATTTTTATGCCTCTCAGTTCCCTGATACAATGCATTGAGCATCAGTGGAAAGAATTATCACAGAATCACAGAATATACTGGGTTGGAAAGAACCCAAAATTTCCTCGAGTATAAATCTTAGCCCTGCACAGGACAGCCCCAAGAGTCACACCATGTGCATGAGAGCATCGTCCGAAGGCTTCCTGAACTGTCAGGCTGGTGCTGTGACCAGTTCACTGAGGAGCTGTCCCAGTGCTCAGCCACCCTCTGGGGAAGAAACTTTTCTGAATATCCAACCTAAATGTCCCCTGACACAACTGCAGGCCGTTCTCTCAGATCCCTGTCTCCCTTCAGCTGCTCCTCCAGGCTGAACAAACCAAGTGACCTCAGCTGCTCCCCATACAGCTTCCCCTCCAGGCCCTTTTCCTCATTGCCCTCCTTTGGATGCTCTCTAATAGTTTAATATCTTTCTTTTGTTGCAGTGACCAAAGCTGCACACAGTATTCAAGGTGAGGCCACCCCAGTGCAGAGCAGAGCAGAGCAAACATTTCTTGTGCAGTAGCAATTATAACTGTATTGCAGCTGTCAGACTTTAATTACAGATAAAAACTAAGACAAAATGTAGAGGTCTATCGATGAATAAAGCCTGAGTTCCACATTAATTTTTTTGCTCTCTGTCTGTTATTGGCTGCCTGTCAAGTCTTAGAGGCACTCAATTGGAAATATCAGATACAGGAAGTTTTGTCCTCTGGCTTCTTCAGGTGCCGTGCTTCTGCACAATGTGACTTCTCTACACTGCATTTCTTAGTTGAGCGTGTTTTTTTCTAGAGTTTTTTTGGGGTTTTTTTTGTTTGTTTTGTTAATTTTATTAATAGTTTTTTTTCCCCTGGTCATTTTTTCAGGCAGGAATTTTACATCTAATCTTTCTCTAATATTTTTTTCCTGGTTTGCACTACCATAAAGCCCTCAGAAAGGTGGTAGGAAAAATGCAACTAAGGATTCATTGCTAAGGATTTCAATATTTTCAATGTCTTCTGCTTGTACAAGGAAAGACAGAAATCATAGCTATGTATCTTCTTTCAGAGTCAGTACTTTCTGTACCTTGCAGCAATTGTGCACAGCTGTGAGATATTAAAGGACTTTGTTTCATGACCCATTTTTGCCTGTGACCAGTTCCTTCCAGCTGGTGTTGGGGAGGGCTTCTGGGAGGCTCTACTTTTTCTGCATTAGCTTTCCTTACTCCCTATGGACTCCTGTTTCCTTTTAGATGTGGAGCTCTGTTAACTCTAATTTTTTTATTGGGCTTGTCGCTTCTTTTCTCAAGGTCACAATTTTTCCACTTTTGGCTGTGTGTTGCTGTGTTACATACACTTTCTGCCTTCCTAATAAGATTTAGACCTCACACAAGATAATTTTAACTGAATTCAGCTTATAATGAAAAATAATAGTAGAAAAAACCCCTGAGCACACCCAAAAAGTAAAGGAGGCAGAAAGTGCTGTTTAAAACATAGTTAACACTGAGAATTGAAGTTGTCTATACATTTTCTGCAAACTTGGCACAACAATGTAGGCCTATGGGTTTCAGTCACGCTCCTCACAAGTGGATAAACATTTCCTCAGAACAGCTACTGTCTCCAGATGAAAAATGCTTCTCCTTTTCTTGCGCATCTTAACTTCACATTTTCTTTAGCCCTGTATCTCTAACAGATTTTTACCAACATATTTTAAGAACTACAGCACTTCTTGATTTTGCTGATTTATTTCCTTCCACTTGACCACCCAACTGTGCAAAAGTGTACAATTACTCTGGATTCAACTGTTGAATTAATATTTGAACACTCCCATTATATGTGTGAGAATGGGAGAGGGCATAGAATAAATAGGAAATTAACACCAGATTTGGTGCTTTTACATAGTTTTACCAAGGCCTTTATTTTAGATTTATTTCCATATCACATTTTGTTGAAATATATGCATTAGGAAATGGAGGAAGAATAGTTCAACATATCTACTTTGCAGTGGGCTGGATTTTTATATACTGTAGGGAATGTTTTAACCTTAATGCACAGAACAGCTCATCTTACTTCCAGGACACAAACACAATGGCAAAATAGAATTGTATGGGGATATATACCAAAGAGTTTAGCACAATGGGAGTGGACTAGATTCCATTTACTCTCACTGAAATATAGATTGGCAAGAAGGAGGAATATTGGCACCCAATACAGATATTAGATGAGAGACTGTCCTGCATTTTTGCACTGTGATAATTTTCCTATTTTATTGATCTCTTATCTAGCTTAGATAAAACATTTATCACAGATGTGAAAATCCATAAATATAACTCAAAAGCATGGCCAAAAAAAAATGTAGAAAACAAATTATGCAATATTCTGCTTCAAATTTCCATTGAAATTCTGCTTGTAGTGAATACAGGAATGCATATTGTTTAGAAAGTCCAACAATGCTTTTATTTTTAGAAACATGACAGGTAAGAGGTATACAGAGGCTGATTATGACTTCCATGTTGATTTGTTTTCTCTCTTGCAGAGCCCTGAAGAGCTAACAGTCATACTGAATAGTAACATGAACTTTTGGCATGCATCATGTTGAAGGCATGTTGGTAAAAAGACAACCCATCAGATTAGGAAATCTGGTGATGCATACATGCAGCCCTCGAGAATGACAGCATGGCTGAACCTGGCTCACACCTTTGGATGTTGCATGGTTAAAGAATCATAGAATAAGGTTGGAGAAGACCTCTGAAATCATTGAGTTCAGCCAACAACCCACCAATGTCCACTAATAAACTGTATCCCCAGGTGCCACCTGCCACCCATCAGGCAAACCAGCTGCAGAAGGTTGTTCAGGGTCGTGCCCAGCTGAATGTTGGATATTTCCAATGCTGAAGTCTCCACGCTTTCTTTCTCTAAGCTGCTTTTGTCAGCATCACACAACTGTCATAGCATAGATCTTTTTGACTCTTGTAAGTGTATTATGGTTTAGGAATGGTATTCCTTAATTTAGTGACCCCACACAGCACTCCAGTGCACTGCTGGATCTCACCGTGGTGGTCTGGAAAGAACTGGAGGCAAAAAAGGTCAAGATCATGGTTTGAGATAAGAACATTTCACTGAAAACAGAAAGGAAATATGGAAACAAAGAGTAAGAGCAGAAGTGGTAGCAGGGTGTCCAAGGGGGGTGAAGGATTCACATTTGCTCACCACATGGAGCCTGGTGATGCCTGACCACCTGCCCAACTGTGTGACCCCAAAGGGAGCCCTTGCCCCATCCCTGGAAAGTGATGTGGGGTGGCACTGAATAACCTCCAGGTCATAGCCATGGCCCCTGCTGGCTACTGGAAAAAGTAACACTGTCCTGGCCGGAGTCAGGAAAAAGGGTTTGGAAAAGACTTTTTCCCTTGAGTCCCAAGCATGGCTGGGTTTCAGTGCTACAATTTAAAAGCAAATATAACCCAGCAATTGGTGTAATGTCTGAGGCACAGTATTATGTGTATATGTCAGAATTGTTATCATTATTTCCTTTAATTATTTCCCTTATTAGTTGTTCCTTATTTAGCAAACACATTTAGTATTCTCACAGCACAGCATAGAATGTAATGTGACCTACTAAGAAAATATTTTTACTCTCTTTGTCCTTCACTTGCTTCTCCATATGTCACAATTCTATTTGGTCTGTGCAGGAGGGATTTATGAGTTCAATAAGCTGCCTTGAAATGCCCCTAATGAGATGAAAATTTAAGACAGAATCAATGTTAATTTTTGGAATATTCATTCACAGTTCACTTTTGCCAAAGTAAATGCATTTGACTTGCTGCTGAACAGGAAGTTCATTTTTATTTAAGTCATATTTTGGAGTATTGTCTTCTGAAAGACTAGATATCCAAAAACATGTTATTTTTAATAGAAAGCTACCAGCAAATATTTGCATAAAACCACATTCAACTCTTTGATCCTCCTGGGAGTCTATGGATGGCTGTGTTTTATTTCTGTACACTTGTTCTGAGCTTCTGCACCTAGCCTGCTTGTCAAAATCTGGGGGAAAAGAGAGATAATTCATAACTGTTCAGAGCTTATACACCATGTGCAATCTTCCTTGGGTGGCAAGATGTCAACTATCACACCTTAATAAAAACAGCCTGCTGTAGCCAGCTGCCTGGGATGCTCTTAGCAGAGCTAACACATTTCTTAGTCTTTTTATTGTGCTCACTGAAGCTAAATGCTGTCTGTGAAGTTTTAACTGGAAGAGTTTATTGTTGCATATGAATTTCTGGTTCAGAACTGCAGCAGGCAGGCACCCCTCACAGATCACAACAGCATAAATGAAGCAGAATGATCAATGATCAGCACTTGCCTAATCTACCCCAACTTACACAGTCCTAAATAACTTGTTAAAGTAATGGAGACTAGGCTGATTAACTTGAGATGCTGATCCAGCCTGAAATCTTTGTTTTGGTAGCACTGGGATGGCACTTTGTAATGCTGTTATAGGAATAGCACTATCTCAGGATATGTTTGTTGTGCCTCATTACCTCTTTGTTTACTGTTTGAACTTGCTCTTCAGCTGCTGAGGAGGGGATTAAAAAAATTGCTTTTATTTTCTTTTCTTGGAAGGGTTTACTTCTTGCATAGGACTCATTAAAAAGAAAAAAATATAAAAATAAGTCAGAAAGCGCTACAACAAAAATCCAGACAGTATACAAGTTAATATCCTACAGTTTTGTCAGCGACTTATAAGAAAGACTCTGCATCATTTATTACAGTTAGAATGAGGTCACCTGCAATGGTTTGCAACAGTTATTTTTGAAAAATCACTTTCTAACAAGAATGAGCTTATGCTTCCTTTTTATAGGAAAAAAAAACAATTAAGTGTCCTGTTATAAAAAAACCCATCCTGATTGCATATATTCTCACCTGGAAAACATGCTGGGCCTGGCTCAGGTGTATAAAGTTAGCAAAAATTACTGAGTGACAGACACTCTGATGTCCTCTGTGGATCTAAGACATCACCTTCCTTGCAAGAGCCACAGCTCACCTATCCTCATTTGTCAAATCCTTTGCCACTGCCATACTACCTTTTTTAGTACTATCCTCCAGTTAGATTACATCCCCCAGATCCCACACTTCAGGCTCATACCTGTGGCAGGAGGATTTTAGAAGCATCTTAGTCCCTACAGCTGTGCTTTTGGAGTCCCTCATATTTCTAGTCCACCAGCTCTGTCCTTTAGTCCTGGATTTCAGTGAGGGTTGAACATGTGAAGGTGGTTATAAATACATATATATATGTGTGTGTATATATATATACATACACACATACATATAGTCATTCTCCACACACACACACTAATTTTAGGAAAAAATTCTTCTCTGAAAGTGTGATTGGGCACTGAAATTGTCTGCCCAGGGAGGTGATGGACTCACTGTCCCTGGAGATGTACAAAAAAAGACTGGATGTGGCACTCAGTGCCATGAGGTGGTGTTTACAGGTTGGACTTGATTATATCAAAGGTCTTTTTCAATCTAGTTAATTCTGTGATTCTGTGACTGTGAGAGTATAAAAGCCCTGTGGTTCCTTTGTTTGGCGTGCCTCCTTGGAAGAACCAGCAGAAGCTGTCATTTTATTATTTAGTTATTGCATCATGATTACATTGTCTTAAGGGTCTGGACACCGGAGACTCTGCTATGGGAAACCTGGGGCTGAGCTGGTGTGGAAACCTGGTCTGACTGTGTGAGGTGTGAGGTGTAGCTGTGAAGAGGTGTAGTCCCAGCTCAGGTGGTGTGAGACAGGGTGACAGAGCAGTTCCCTGATGGCTGGGCAGAGAAATGTCCTTAATGCCACTACCCTGGGGAGCTCCCTTGAAGTCACACACACCAGGGCAGCAGTGAGGAGCCCGAGGTGATGTGAGTAGAACACAGACCTAGGGGCAGAAACTGTCCCCTCTCCTTGACTCCCACCAGACTGCAACAGGATACACTTCCAGTATTCAATCTTGGGGTCCCAGCAGAAGGAAAACCTATATCTGAGCTGGCAGGAAACCCCCCAGGGCAGTGGAGTGGAATTCCTTATGCCACAAGGCTAGGCTGTGGGACTGGGGCTGAGGCTGGTTTAGCTGGAAGAACAATTTTGAGCAGGAGATGTGAAAAGTAACTTCTCTAATGGTGGTTAACATTTAATTTGAAGTGGTTTTCCCTTCTAAAAGAAGGGTTAAATTACAACAATAGTGCTTTGCAGATGCATTTAAGAAAATCTTAAAGGATTACTTAAAATTCTAAAAATAAGGGTTTGAAAAATTTCTCTGTATGTATTTTGCCAGACTCTGGGATGGGCAATACCAAAAGAGCTGGCTTTTAAAAATTATATAGTTTCTCAAAAGAATAAAATCCAATAAATACTCATGCTTCCTATGGAAAATTGAGAGTTTTCATGAAGGAAAATGGAGTCTCCATGAAGGGCTTTTTTTGTTGTTTTCCCCTTATTGAAAACATTTTATCCTAATTTTATCCAGTTTAGTCTTAATGTGATTTCATGATTAATTACAAATAAAAATACAAAATAATTTTCAATTGGATGCTGAAAAAATTAGACCTATAGAACTTTAAATGTTACTTTTCAGTCTTGATGAACACTTGGATTTTGACAAAATTTAGGTCAACTTCTTAAGAATAGGTGAATTCAAATTATGTTCTTTAAATTCTTACCTTGCTAGGCAATACATCTCCATAGAATGTTAAGCTAAAGTTGTCTGACCAGCTCTGTTCTCTGTCCTCCTCAAGCTCTTACCTAATGACTTTGCAACCCTACAATCCCACAATCTGCAATCCAACTCTACAAATCAGAAAACTACAAAATGTTAGAATTAGATTCACTGGGCAAAACCTTCAAATAATCCAATGGAATAACTGTCTATCCCTCAGTTTTTTAATTACTATGCTACTTCATTTTCTTCTGTCATGAATTAGCTACAGAACCAATTTCAAACTGTGATCTGAGTCAGCTCTGAAATTTGCTGCAGTGTGATCATTCTGATCCTAATCTAAACCAATTCATTTTGATGTAGTGTCTCATCATACCAAACTCTTCCTAGAGAAATCAATTTAACAAAGTTTTTAATAAGATCTGTTGTCCTTAATTTAATTCTAGTATTGGTGGTATATAAGTTATTATTTTTCTGAGCTAACTATGGTGAACTGCTTCACTTTTTTTTTTTTTTTTTTTTTTGTGACACTACAATATTCTAAAGATGAAGAAAACACGTGACCTACTAATATACCATGAAGGAAGTTAAACATGCAGTGTCTGAAAATGGTTTGCTGTTGCACAGAAACACTGAGAAACCATATAAAGAGAAACTTTATACATAAACTAGGACGTGAAGATTAGTTATTTGAAACAAAAATGGGAGGACTGGAAGCAGACAAGCCTCGATTACCTGGAAGAACAATGATGTAAGGATTGTATACTTTTGTGTATTTACTGTTGTATTGCTTCACATTTTTATAGATGCTGTGCAACAGATTTTACTTGACATAGTATTTACCAACCCTCAGTAACTGAAATAATTTTTATTCATTTTCTGTGCATTTTTACAGTCAAAATATTCAATTTATTAAAATTAATTTCACTAAAGTGTGGTTTTTTGTATGGGAATATTGCTAGAGAAAACATAAATTTGCAAGCAATTTTTAAAGGTTTTTTTTATTGATTGTTTCTATGTGTATTTACAGATGACCTGTGGTTAGCAGTAGGTTATTAATCCATTTTTCTGACAGAAAGTTCAAACAGCAGGAACTGATTGCAGATGTTTGTGGTTTGTCATCACAGAATAGTTCCTCCATCTTTTGCTGAGTTAAATAAAATATTTTGAATTTCAGATTGATCATTATCTCAAAACCAAACCCAAAACAAATCCATAAATAAGGAAAATAAAATATTTCATTCTGTAAATATTTATGTTCTGTTTAAGCACCTAATTTTTTAGAGGAGATAGAAATGTGCTATTCCATTCTGTTGTTTCAGTAGAAAATTAAAGACTTCTGAAGTTTTTTTGCTGGGCTTTATTTATTTATTTACTTATTATTTTGGTTGGTTGCTTTTTGTTTTGCATTTTTTTCCCAGAGCAACTATGCTGCTATGAATGAAGAAACTAGCTGCCTACATGGGAGACTTTGCTAAATGGAGGAGAGACAGAAGAATACTTGAATAAATTTCTTACTGTCTTGTGCACAATATGTAAGCCCTAAAGAAAAATTTTTAAGCTTTTTAAAAAAACCTTCCAGTTTCTAAAAAATATAATAAATGATGTTTTTCTCCACTAATATATTTTCCACTAATATTTTTCCTAATATACTGGGCATGAGCTCTAAGAGTAATACATTATGTGGCTCTTTATTTGCTCTTTCCTCTTGAGGATGAGCCTCTGTGTGATGCAGCAAAATACTGCATATTGTAAAAACTACTTATCATGTAGCTTGCACTTATCTTTTAAGTACTATGTTACTTAGGCAACTCCAGATATTAGCAGATGTGGAATATGGAAGTACAACAATGACAGTCTTTCTAAATACAAAGAAAAACCCTTGAAATTAGTTAGATACATTACTCTGGGAACATCTTTGCAAAGAAACAGCTCTGACCCACCCAAACATCTTCAATATGTATTTATGGATGGGAGAAGAGAACATCTGTTTTACTGTGAGGTACCATCATTTATCAGATTGGGATGGTGCTGTTTCTTGCCCTTCAAACAAAAGACAATAATTAATTAATATTTTTTTACATGTTGTCATCCCAACAATAAGCCATGAAATTCTACTGCTGCTGAGAGTCCAACTTTATCAGCCCTGAGAAGAGGACAAAAAAAAAAAAAAAACCATCCTCTTGGCTACCCATTAGAAAAAAATCTGACAATTCTGAACATCATTGAAAGAATGTACTCTACTTTCTTCTCTTGTATTGCTGTGGGGAAAATGCAGTATATTCTGTCATTTAATACTTGAAGAAAAGGCCCTAATAGAGCAGAACCCAGCATAACTAAGGAAAAATAGATTGTTGAAAATTATGGAAGAAGCACCACAGCAAAAGCAGACTGCAAGATATGGGTGCTAGCTATATGTGTAATGACAGAAAGAGTATATG
Organism: Muscicapa striata striata; assembly: GCA_030060385.1. NCBI lineage: Eukaryota > Metazoa > Chordata > Aves > Passeriformes > Muscicapidae > Muscicapa > Muscicapa striata. The sequence goes on from JAREIS010000005.1 coordinate 5,166,385, forward strand.
CAGTAAAATAAAAGTTAAATCCGAGCCTGTGAAATTGGGCTGTATCCAGCTGAAGGCCAAGTAGAGGCCAGCTCTTGTGTGGTCAACTGATAGACTGATAATAATTTTATTTTTCCTTCTCCAAAAATAAAATCAGTAAGCATGCTTCATTTTTATGTATTTTGTTCTCTATACTACTTGCACTGAGAAAAATCAGAGTTCCAAGCTATAGCCAAACCAAATACATAGAGCTCTGCTTTTGGCTCATGTAAAAAGCAATGAAAACAGCCAGAAGGTGGCAGTTTTGGACCGTTTTGAGAAAGGGTTTCCAATATCTTTGAGCATAACTAGACTCCTTCTGAATGCTTAGATTCACACAAGAAACAATCTGAAAGATACTTTTAAATTATTTATGTGATAATATATTCAAGAAATAAAAAGGAGCTTTCATCCCAGGAGTGGTAAATTCAGCCCCATTTAGCTTTAGTCTAAATACAAAGGCTACAACTGAGAAAACAACAGCTCCTTCAGGAGCTACAGAATTTGCTATATAGACGTTTAGAAACAAAATAACCACACGTCTAGATAACACATTCCTATGCCTTCAGAACTCATTAGAACAAGAGCATCCTCAAATTTTAGTCTAGTTCTTGGTAGGCTCCAAATTTGTTCAGAGGTGTGTTTTGTTTAGCTATTTATTTATTTATTTATTTATTTATTTATTTATTTTAAGAACAGCAATACTCAAGAAATTGCATCCAATTACTTGTCTAATTGTGGCAAGCAGAGACAATTAGCCAGAGAAGAAACAAATTTGTCTCTGAGAAGCCTAGCTTGCCAAAAGAGCTCAGAATCGAACCCTCAGAAAACATCAGAAGCTAGTTGATAAAAGTATTTGGTCAAATTAACAGACAATAATAAATCTTTCTTTTAGCAAGACAGATTGTTCCTTTAGCGATGCAACCCCAACAATCAGTATTACATGTTTAAGACCTAAAATATTTTTCAGTGAAAACTACAATTAAATCCCTAAATTAACATAGTACATGTTTTCAGGATTAGGGTATGTGACAGATCATCTTCATTCTTGAGCTTCTCCTGCAGGTGAACGTTTAGTTGTACCATGCCTGATGTGCCATATCAAAGGGATTGGCACACAAACTAAGCTTTGAAAATATATGTGAACAGAAAAAAAATTAAAAATCCCTAGCACACTACAACAACAACAACAAAAGAAAATCTTTTTTTATATCTTTAGTAAAAAGGATTTCTGAGTTTATAGATACCTGTAAAAGAATCCCTAAAATAGAACTCCCCTGTGCTCTCCTTGAAAACTTTTCAAAGGACAACTGACCTCTTTTCTCACTTTACTGTCATTCATGAAGAAAATAAAACTTCAAGAAACTCAAGGACATAAAGTAAAAGTTGGTAAAAAGCATAAGGAACAGAGAAAAGAGAACAGGGCATATTCAGCTGTGAGGTCAAATTTTACTATAGGGGAAGAAATGAAGGAACTGGGAGTCTGAATTTTAAAATAGCACAAACTTTGATGAGCTAAAGGAATCATTAGTAAAAGTCAATTGTATTAAAGAGCTTACAGACTTGAATATGAGAAAAGTCTGGAATTTCTTCCAGCCAAATGGTTTATAGTATTTGGAATTATGTATTCCAACAAAGGAAAAAAATTACAGAGAGGGTGTAAACCCAACTGAGTGAATTAGCAGTTCAAGAAAAGTGTTTGGATTAAGAAGGCAACATAGAAGGAATTAAAAAAAAAAAAAAAAAGAAATTTTTTATAATTCCTTAAAAGGCAAGAGGTGAGAAATCAAGTGGTTATTTATGGAAATCTATTCAAGGACCTACACCTTGCTGTAGCAAAGTTTGAGACAGAAAATCAAATGGGAAAAGAGACTCCAACTCTTCAAATGAAATTAAAAGTGAAAAAGAAGTGTCTTGTGAGAGTGTGAGCAGGGAGCAGATCTACATAGATCCCAGGAAAATCAATGGTTTTCTTAAGGTTTTCAAAATGAACATTCTACTAATCTCATACAACAAAACCATATGCGTGCTGGTAAATTTGAGTTTTGCAATACCACAGAGATTGTGCAAGATTTTTTTCTTATTTACTAGGATTGTGTGTGGACAGTAGTCCAAACTAGCACCATTAAATTGCTGCTATCTTCTGGATCAGTTATTCTTAGAATGGGCAGAGGACGTACTGTCAACTTTCTTTCCTCCTTTTGAATTTTGAGGATGGCAAGAAACATGATTATTCTTCTATGTTGTATTTTGGGCTTTACTGTACAGTAATAGGAAATTATATCCTTGTTGCATACTTACATGTTTGCTTTGATTCACTGTCTGTCATGATGCTTTAGCCTAACTACACTGTATTGTGTCTTCAGTATTACATCCTCCAACACCTCACATTTCAAGATTGGCTTTTCAGGTGCAAATAACTCAGGTTTAGAATTAGAAAGACAAAAACCCCTCCAATCTTCATCTTTATAAAATTTCTTGATCTCTTAAAGAGATTAAGCTGTTAAGAGAAAAATAGAGGAAATGTCAGTAATGTAATAAAGCAAACAAAGAACAAAAAATAAAATAAAACCAGGTCCCATTCCTCAGTCCAAACTGACTAGAGAAAAACAAGTATTTGAAAGGAAAGACAGTGAAGTAAGCCATATATAAAAAAGCAATGCAGCAATTGCATTTTAAAATAACACATAAATACATAGTTCCCAATACTCCTTTCATATTAGTAGTTTTTCATTTGATCCCTACACTTTCTGAAGCAAAACTCAAGATACTGGAGCAACACTAGTAGCTCTTCCTACCCCCACATTCTGAGGAGATTTAGAGAGGATATCAGAGATTCAGAAAGAGAAGAAAAAAGAGAAATAATTTAATAATATCCACCCAAGATAATAACAGAGCAAGAGAAAACGACAGATTAAAAAAATTTATTATTCTGGGATTTAGTGGATTTAACAGCTTCTTAATATCTCCCTCATCACCTAGTCAATACAGTGCATATGACAATGATGTGTTTGGTTCCTCACAAGATTTCCTGTGGCAAGATTCTCTGCCTGGAATGAAGTAAAACAACTTGAACAACGCTCTGTTTGCAAAGCTATCCGTGGTAAATGAAGGGGACATCATGCTGCTTTTAGTGTTGAGTAATGGTATAATCTCTCTAATTTGATTTTATCCTAATCCCAAAGTTAAACATCCTGATAACAAGATGGAGGTAGATCTGGTAAAATATCTGGCTAAAGAAACAAACAAGTGATACTGCAGATAACTTATCTAAAGCTGCTGAGGTGATGCAGCTAGAGACTTATGACTGACAGTCAATCACTTTATCAAGACCAGTCTGAAACTTTTAGACCAGGATCTTCTAACATACTCCTCCTGGAGTGTGAGGGTGGAGAGTACCTCCTTGAGTGGGGATGCCCCTTAGGGTTACCTCTTGAGGCTGAGTGAAAGACTTTGTCCATGAATGTTGGTATGGGTGAGTAACATCAATCTACTCAATAATTACTTGTGCTAGTTTTAATACAATTTATTTAATATAATTGGTTCAGATTTGCTTTACAATGCACTATACTGTAACAGTTGCTATAGTTCCTATACTGTGTAGTAATTCTGATTAAGATCTCTTTGTCTAAGCATTATCATAATAAATTATATCTATCTATATCTATATCTAATCTATATCTATATATATCTATCTATATCTATATAATCTATATCTATATCTATATAATCTATATATATCTAATCTATATTTATAGCTATCTATATCTATTATCTATATCTATATCTATCTATATATCTATATCTATATCTATATCTATATCTATATATATCTATATCTATATCTATATCTATATCTATATCTATATCTATCTATCTATCTATCTATCTATCTATCTATCTATCTATCTATCTATCTAATCTATGTCCAATCTATTTATATCTATCTAATCTGGCTTTTCTATCTTTAATCCTTCAGACAAACTTTTACAACTTATTCAGTGACACCTGTATAGTTCCTTACAGATAAACTATTGACGAGGTCTGGGATTGACTGGATCCAGATGCACCCAAATTCCTCTCTGAAAAAAGAGTTTTAAAAAGCAAGGGGTTTAAAAAGCAAGGGAATCCTTTCAGCTTCTTGTGACTCAATTGGAAGACATCTCTAATAAATTTTGCCTGAAGGTCCTTTTCTGCCTGAGACATTTTGTGAATTCAGTTATGAAGATACCTAATCTTGTGACTAATTTTTCTTCTGTAGTGAAAAAAACCACAAAACAGCCTCAATTTGTGGGCTTCAATTCTTCATTTATAACTTGTGTTTATGGGTAAGAAGTCACTTGTCTTTCAGAACCTATGAAGATGAAATAAGTACAAGGTAATCAGAAGTTCAACCAGAAGCTCACATTCTCCCCTATGTGGTTAGAACAGAGCTTCCTTTGTCTTCTTCAGCAGTTCTGCTTCTTGCTCTCTGCTTCAAACTTTGCTTTTTTCTGCTCCAGTTTTCTACTGAAACCTCTGTGGGTTTCTGCTTTTCTGTTGGTTGCTTATGATTCTGATTTACTGAGGATGTATTTTTTAAGAACTGGTATTTTCAAAGTTCAGGTTGTCTGAAATATAGGTCATCTTTATAATAGCTCTCAGGGAATTGGAACTATGTCATCATAACAATCTTCATCATAGTTCTTGCTGGAAATATGCTTAGCACTTTCCCTTGAGTCAAACTCATTGACTTCAGTGTGAACTTGATCCATCAAGTACATGATGTACTATGCAAACTTCAGAACAGAGCTCATTTTTAAGTACAGGAAATACAAGCCACAGTGAAAACTGGAAATGAAAGATGCTGGCCCAGATAAAAGATGCACATACAATTTAAATGAATTCATAGCTTTTAAAATGCTTACCACAATTTAAATAAATTCATAGCTCTTAAAAAATTCATCACTTCAAACTCACTTGAGATTTCTTTGTTATAAAAAAATAGATTTGGAGAGCCAGTAAGGTTGCAGGAGCCTGAACTTGCTGGGAAAGATGTTCTTGCCACTGAGCAGTTCTTTACTGCCTTTATTCTGCTTCTCTGCACATGCTTGTTTAGATGAAAATCAGCATGGTATAAAGTGCCAACACAAAACTTGGTTTTTGGATTTAGTGGCACAGAAAGACTCAGAGTAAAATCTTCCTTCCACAAAGCAAGGTTTCTAATTGCTCCCCATGCCTTCAAACACAATTAGCTTATGTTCTTCAATTATTTTGGGCCTTTTCCACTATAAAGACCAGCAGGACTTTTGCATCAGCTAGTGTGTGAAGACTGGAGTCCTGATTTCAGTTCAGAAATAAAATTTAAGTGAAACACTTTGTGTGCTCAGTCCAAATGCCAACCAAATGGAAGATTTTGCTTTTAAAAATGCTACTGGGAAGGACTTTTGGATATTTAGGCTGAATTTTCATGGTAGATAGTGGGCAAGGCAGTGGGCAATATAATTTTGCTTTAGCAACAAAAATCTACCTAAGCCCCATCAAATTCCCAGTTAATCAGTTCTGCTTTTAGTTATGCCTACTCATCATGTTTTTTTGACTTAGCGATGTTAGGGATACATGTCACACATAAGACAGTGAACCTGTAGCTGCTAAAGAAACTCTGACAATTGAATTTTTTTAGAATTTTGCCTAGAATTAAATCTTCTGAATGCAAAATTGGCTATCTCTGTAGTTGCCTCTTGGGTAAACGCAGCTTCAAATTTTTTCTGTTATCTGCTTACATCCTCAACATTTCCAAACTTCATCCAATTTATTTGAATTTCACCCACTTGGCCATTTGTACAAGAAAACATGTGAATTCTGGTAATTTTTATTTCTCATACATAACTGAAAGGCTAAGTTTGGTTTGGTTTGGGGGTATTTTAAGACATCTTGCATGCAAGTTCCTGCCTGCACTTGAGCTGCCAGTATTAATTCTACGTTGAAACAAAATTTTCATAGTGGACCATTAACTCTGATTTTTCTGCATGACACTCACTGTGGCTATCCTCTTCTGTCAAGAAAATATTTTTCTGACAATCAAAGATGTTTTTGCCAACTTACTGGCAATAGTATCTCAAACACAGATTTTATAGAATCTCACTACTTCTGCTTCCTTTCTGGTGTTCTTTCTGGAATCTGGATCTTTATTGTTAGGTGGTTTTAAGCTTCAGGAAGCAATTTTGAATCTTAAAGAGGGAGAAGGGAAATAAACTTGATTAATTCCCTTTGGAAAAAACTGCCCAAAGTTTAATATCTTTTCATGCTGGATAGATTTAAAAATATGATTTGCCTTCCTGCAGAAAATCTCACTCTTTCCTGTGGAATTGAGCAGAAAAATGTTATGTGTCAGACAGGAAATGTGCATTCCTTAAAGTTTTGTGAACAGGCAAAAGTTGTATGCCAGTGATTCCAGTGGAAAAGAGAACAGAATACAGAAAGCTTCTGTCATAAGTTTTCTGTCATATCATTCCATTCTTACTACTTGCCATTGAAGGTAAAAATATACCACACAGGCATTTCTTCTCCTGCAGGAACTGATGGTATTGCTCTCTGTAAAACTGGTACTTTTGAGAAAAAAAAAGAAACCAAAACTCATCTGTACAACTCCATAAGTGTGTCCTTGTGAGCCATAAAGAATTCTTGTATGCAGGTTTGTGCAAATAATTTTTAACCTACCTACTATTTTGTTTGAGGGAGGCAGTGGGGGGGAGATGTTTAGGTTTCTTCTGTGTTTGTTTGGGTCTTTTCAGTGTGAAGGGCAAAAAACCCACAACACTTCCACTCCAAATCATTTCTTAATCTTGCCAAAAGAAGAAGAAGAATCAAACAGCCTCATAATTTATGAGGTTCAGATGTTGAAAGCTGGTCTAATTTAGTTGTAGATGTGTCCTAAGATATTTGTTTTCTTGTTATAGCTAAAAGTGGTTTTTTTTGTTTGTCTTTTTTAGAATATGTGTAGGTCCTTCAAAATGCAAACTGCATTAAGTCCTTTTCATATTGATTTAAACATATATAATATTTCAGGAGCTGGTGTCTAGCCTGTCTGCCTCGATTGGAGAATAAATTCAAACAAGTAGGATAAAATGCAGTTTTACACAGAAACTCTTTGGTATACTAGTTAAATAAGTTGATGTTCACAACCATTTAATCAGGAGTATTATCTAGGGAGGAATCATGTTAATATACTTTGCAACATGGAGCATTGACATTGCAAACAGAAGGTTTTTTTATTTGTTTCTTTAATTTTAAGAGAAAAAATGAAAATGAAACAATTTCTGGAAATATGAAATATCAATGTATATGAAGGAAGTTACATGTAACCAGCAAGAAAAGGAAAACTTGAGGGACATGATCTTGCACTGTAAACATTTTTAAGACAACCTCTCGAATGACAGGAATTCTTTATTATTTCTGCCAACATTAAGACAAGTGTAGCTCACAGAAGCCATGGGAAGGAGATGGTGGTTAGAATACAGTAAAACAATGGTAACAAATATATTTTAAAAAAGCGTTAGAAGCAGACAAGAGGAATACTGAAGGAGAGGTGTAGTTTCTTACACAGAAGAGTAAGCAAGTGGTACAGCAAAGGAGTGGCCCAAGAAGAGTTGCTGCAGAAACAGACCATGAACACTGGCATATTAACTCTAATGTCTGAAAGGATATAATGATATTCAAGCTCAGCCCCATCTTTATTATTATCTGTTTCATACAAGGGACTTTTATTTGTATATGTTTATATAAAAATCTTATCTACAAAACCAGTCTTCAAGCCAAGAGTATTATATGTGATAATAACAGTAATAATAAATCAGCCAAAATTGTATTATCTTGATCAAACACAGGGTTTAAAGAATTACATATCAGAATCACCTAAATGACTAGATTTGCCTTTAAAGAATATGATTTCAAATATAAACTATATTTATTCAAACATTTTAATTTTAGTGTTTTTTTATTTTTACAAATACATTTCCCATTAAGTATTCTGTAACCTGGTGATGGAGTGGCTAATTGTGAAAACTCTGAATCCTGTTAAGACTTCAATTACTTTATGATAAATTAGCTTGAGGATTATTTTCTTTGAATTTGTTTCTGTTATCTGTTTTCCATCTCATTGCTGCCTATACATTAAGGAAATTATAATTTAGTTGTAAAATTGTTGCTCTAGTGAAATAATTTTATTACCTAAACCTTTGGACTAGTTTTCATTTCTGTTCATTGTTACTTTATGCCATGAAAATTCTAATATTTTACTGAACATTATAAATTATATACTTATTCATACTTAACATGTTTTGAATTAGGAAAGTTTCATGCCTAAAAATATAATTAAACCTCAGTAATTTTGTCAGTTTTTCCAAATCCTCAGATTGTACTGTCTGACAAACTCTATTCGTTATCTTCTGGTTGTAATTTTCAGCCAAAGACAGTTTACACGAGGACAATTTTATACAACAAATACTGATAAAACAAGAGCAAAGTTAAAGTCTGAAACATATAATTAATGTTATTAGGCTTCAATATACAAGCTACTGTTCAAAAGCATTTTTTTTTCTAGTTTAAATCCATGCTATGCATTCCCCTGAAGAGCTAAGAGACCTGGAGAATCTTTGTTAGTCCCTTTACCCTGCAGTCTCTTCTTGTCCCTCCATCTTTCTTGCTGCATGAATTCTTGTACAGAGGCCCTTGGCATCAACAAGTACTGCTTTATATAGAACAGATGTGATTCAATAATCCTATTGTCCTATAATCAGGAAATGGTTTGTGTTGGAAGGGATGTTAAAGGTCACCCAGTTGCTACCCCTCCCAGACATGAGCAGGGACACCTTCCACTAGACCAAGCTGCTGAAAGCCCCACCTAGCACAGCCATGAATGCTTACAGGGATGGGCCATCCACAGCTTCTCTGGGCAAATTGTTCCAATGCCTCACCACTCTTATATGAAAGAATTTCTTCCTAACCTCTAATCTAAATCTACGCTCTTTCAATTTGAAATCACTGTCACTTGTCCTGTTGATGCCTTAAGTTTTAGCTTTCTTATCTTCCAGATTCTGTACTGCATTAGTATATAACTCTGAACTTCATATAAGGTGTTAGCAAGTTCTCTTCACAGCCTAGTTAGACAAAACAATCAGCTTCCAGCCAAGGACCAAGGATACCATTGCAGCTTCAGGCAATGTTGGAAACAACAGTGAATTGAGGAGAGCATTCTGGGAGGATGGGACTTCATAACCTGAAGCTGTAATTGGACAATTAACCCCAATATGTAAATGGACCAAAACTCAGAAAAGGGTGAAAAATGTGTGACCATCTTGGGTGTAGCCTCAGCCAGGCTCTTGTACTGCCCAAGGTGTATCCTTTAAAAGCCTTTTAATAAATACCTACTTTATTCTTTCAACACTGTCTAGCCTCTGTTTTAGGTAGGCTCTTTAGGCATCACTATCACTACATGCCATTGTAGAAATTTCCACTCACCTCTCTTGCAGCCCCCTTTAAGTAGTTAGAAAAGTTAGTTTAAGCAGTAGAAAGGCCACAGTAAGGTCTCCCTGGCGCCTCCTCTGGCTAAGGAAGCTAGCAGTGAGATTAGTATTTTTCATGTTAAAAAAGAGAGAAACGGAGAAGTAGGAGTACAGCAAACTTGTGTAGAGCATGGGAAATGAAGAATGTTCATAGTGTGTTCAAATATGATAAAATGTGGACATCAGCTATAACTAGAAAATAGAAGGTTCAGAGTGAACAGGAGGGCATGCTTCTTTGCACGTTATTTAGAAGAGAGTTTACTTCCTTGCCAATTGACAGTTCAGATGCTAAAAATTAATATGGTTATAGAAAGTTCAGTGAGGCAAATTAATTATGAAAATAATTCACAGGCTGTTATACAAAATGAGAGGATGTATCTAGAACCTGAGGGGCAAGATTCTGGAGAAATGATACCACAGTTTTGTGCTTTTATGGTGTTTTTCCAAGATATCACAATTAGAGAAGATAACAGGCTAGAAAGATATTATGGTTGATGTTTGGCCCCTCTTTTTGTGTTCATGGTTTTGGTTTTTACAAAGTCTCATTTTGTTAAAGTAGTGTATGAAATAAACTGTTATTATTACAACATTTTATAACTAGAAATCTCAATCCAAATTATTTAATGCATTAATAAAATCTCTTGACATTCTACTGTGGTAGAGAGGCACTGGTTTTGCCCAAAGGAGTCAGAAGAAATATGAAAAAGAGAAAGAGCTTGTTAACTCACTTGGGAACAACAAAAAGTTGACTGTCAATAAAAGGCAGTAAATCTGACTGAAATAGAGCTTAGAAATAAGATAGAATGGAGAATTGAAAGGAAAAGAAAATGGGAAAATTCAAATATTATATTCAAAGAAATTTATATTTCCTATGGGAAATTAATCTGTATAAATACAAATGGAGATTTCTGGGTTTGGGTAGGGTCTCAAGAATTTTCTCTCATTATTTCAATTGAAATACAATGAGTTTTATGCTATTATTTCTTGTCACAGCCTTCATTTTTGATTTTTAAATGGTTCTGACTGCCATCTTTTTTGGACCAATGTCAACCTTATGACATTAGGAGACCCTGCAGACTGGGAGAAATTAAGCAGTATATAATTCTTTTATATGGCATAAATAAATTTGTCTCACTAAAGTCTTTCCTTTGACCTCTTTGAAATGGGCTTAACTCCCACACTACTCAAACTCATTAATTGCTTTGTTGGATTTCCTGAGAGGCTACCTTACAGTATGCATGGCTTGTTGGTATGAATAGGCAGACTATTGAAGGAAATATGAAGAAAATTGCTCTATTATGTACTTTAGATTTTATTCATCAGCTAATTAATATTGCAAGTTCTACTAATAAATTTACGTGCTGACAGATAGGCATAGTGAGGTTTTTTGTTTTGTTTTTGGATTTTTTTAACCTACTAAAAACCTGCAAACAAACAAACAAACAAACAAACAGAAAATAAATTTGAGATAAATAAATCTGAGAAACTATTTCCTATTTGAATTTCTCATTTGGTCTAATGCATTTAAACCCCATATAGGGCTTTTATTGTCATAAATAGAAGTGCAATTTAAAATACTTAAGTGAAAACCGTACATCGGTGTGCTCTCTGTGAAATCTGACAGTTCCACAACCTTTCAGAGCAGCACCTAAAAGAAAAGTGATTTCCAGAGGATGCCTCAAATGGCACTACATGTTATCACATGTGACTGAATTCTTTCCAGAGTTTCAAAGTTTTAAAACTTACGACCCAAGACAGTGCCTAAAAACTCAGCTTACGACTCATATGACTTCTTTATGATTTCATTATTCTTCTGGCTTTTAAAATTTCATTCTTTCTGAGTCAAGAGAGGCGATTCTGAATATATAAATTTTTCTTGTTGTTTTGTGGTGCATTGTTGAATCTGAAGTTTCTTCTTGACTCTTTCAAAAATTAGTAATGTAGCTCTGAGACATGTCTCAGTTCACTTGCTCTTATCTGCCTTCACCTGAATTTTTACTGTCTAGCTAGAATATTTACTAGAATATGAGAAATGACATGTTATGATGGAAAGTCGGTGTTCAAATCTTTTTGTCTTACAAAACTTTGCAAGAGTAATAGAAGAAGTGATTAGGAAGGAGCATCTGTAAAATCTACAAAGGCGAGTAAGATGAGCTTCAGCTAGAAGGGTTGTTTTTGTCAATTTCTATTCACAAAACACAATAAATAATAATAATAATAGTAATAATAATAATAATAATAGTGAAATAATTAAATCTGTTTCTAGTTAGGGTTTGCATTGACCTCTAGAAGCTGGCTGGTGGTGAGCATAGTTTCAATGTTAATGTAAGGCTGATCCAAAATTAGTAAATCCCACTGAAGGTCAGTATTAACATAAGCTCAATTATGAACTAAATTTATAGGACAAGACCAGCTTCTTTTTCACTGTAGACAGAGACACAGATGCAGGTAATGTAATTAATATGATTATGAAATTGCTGTAAAGTGTCCACACTAACCATAAGGATGTACTGCTAAAAGTAGCCTTGTTCTGCCCAGAGTGGTTGATTGAAATTTTACTGTGGATTGCAGGGAGATTACAAGTGGGATAAACTGCACGAGGTTGTAGAAAGAAATTACAATCAATAACAACTATAATCAATGCTTACTCTCTCAAAAAAATCTGAAAACATTTTGTTAATGCTGCAGCACAGCAAAATTTTTATCACTGTTAGTGAGAGTGGTTGGTTACATTAAAAGGAGTCCTATAGACTACATGGAGCAGAAAGAGTTACACTAAAACAATAAGCTTAAGTAAGCTTAATTATTTGTTTTTCTGTTCTTAGGTGGTTTAATATCCCATGAGATGTGAATCCTACAAAAAGGTGGTTTGTTATTTTCAAAGTTTTTCCCTATCTTGTCAAAGTTGCTATGATTTTAACTACTGAGACAATAAATTTGTGTTTTAATTTCTGATTTCAGAACTTTTTGAAATGAAAATTAAAATTTAAAAATCTTCATTTTAACATAAATAAAATGTTTCATAAATAATCTTCTATTTCAAAAACAGAAAAATATCAAAAAAAATGGAGGCAGCACAGGAAAGGAGTTAACTTTTTTTTTAAGCAAAAAAATGGAATGGGAAGATATAAAGGACTTTTATGATTCCATAATGGCCAAGTTGTGTTACACTTTTGCTCATAAATCAAAGCGTTGAAAGCTGCAAAAGCTTCAATACTGAAGAGAGCTGCTCAAGGCCAGGAAAATGTCAACCTTCCTTTAAAGGTTCAACAATATACTTCTGCTTCTCATCTCCCATGCAGGCATTATACCAGTCATTCAAATCCCTGGGATGTCTAGGATACTGACTCTCATACAGCATCAAAAATACTGGGTCAACTGTGAATAAATGTAACAAAAAAAAAAGAAAGAGAAAAAAGGGCTAGTGAAAAAAATGAGTAAAGTCTGTAGTTGGATGAGTGTCATGCAGGTTTCTTTTGTGTCACAAGAGTACCCCCCACTGAATATTAACACATGTTCACTTTAAGTGGAATGACCCAGCTTAAGCAAAAGTCTGTTCAAAGAATAATGTAACTTTACTTATAACAGCAACCAAACATTTTTTTAAAAATTAAAATTCTATGGTATGAAACTCTTGTTATGAGCAGAAGCTTGCAAATGAAAAAATAATCGAGAATGTAGATAAAATCCCTCATTAGTCAAAATTAACCTCACTTTATCTCAGTATTCATGTTTCTATCCAATTTTTCTTGACTTTTATTGTCTTAGGATGGAACTTAAGATCATGGTAACTCTTCAAAAACTAAAATATGGCTGCAAACTGAAAATTAGGTCAGAACAAATTTTCTTCATTTATTTAAAACGAAGCTTTGCCATTTGTTTTAGATTAAATACAGGACAAATTTTGCAGAGGTGGTTTAAAGCAGATGCTAGAAAAAAACATATTATTAGAGCTAAATTTCTTTTCATTTGAAAATTCCTTCAGAAGAAGTTCTTTTTGATTATGTAGTATGGATTTCATAGACATTCACAGAGAGCTCAGGTTCCAAGGATTCTTTAGTATGCTCAAAGGAATAATCTTTGAAAAAGATTATAAATTTTGGAAACAGGGATATACAGAGAAACATGCCCCTCAAAATTCTATAATTTGTTGCCTATTTTTAGGAACCACAATGGTTAGTGGCTAATAAGTGTGCTTCACTTGTTTGTTGCTCGATCAAACTTGATACACAGCAGAAGTCATGCAAGAAAAAACAGATCTATTTCAGGTTTCCCATGCCTCAAACTCACCATATGCAGGAAAATCAAAATGACAAGATGAACTATAATCTAACTCTTTTTCATATATGATATACAGACCACTGGAGTAAACTATTTTGAATTTACAATGAAAATATAAAACACTAATAGTTGTCTGTCACTAGGCTGTCAGCAAAAGTCTCATTAAACTAAATTTTCATATTATTTTCAGCTTTCAATTTCATACAAATAATTTTTTTTTTCTTAGTAGTTTCAATTGCCTTCATGATGAGAGAAATACCAATAAACCTGATAAAAGGTTATTTTAATTATTTACCTAGTTTTCTCCTCAATAAATGAATAAATATATAATAATTTCATGTGCCTAAAGCATCTTTAAAAAAAAAATCAGGTCAATTTTTTTACCATCTTGAATAATAATCTTGAGTAATCTGACTGAACACTGTACTCATGATCTACAGATATACTTTAAAGTTTTTCTTCCAATGGTAAATGATGGATTTGTGTAAATCTTTTTGTTTGTGATCAATGTATGTCAAAGCAAGTAATAATACAGACAGTAAAGTAATCAAGGCACCTAAAGCTGATTCTCTCTCTGAAGAGTGCATTTTTCTCATGGAGAAAAAAAAAAAATCTTTAATTGCTTCTGAAACCCAATAATAAAAAAGACTCTGACTTGTACTTAATTTTAAAGTAAGTGAGAAGTTTTCTTAGTTTTGTGACCAACAGTTCAACCCTCTGAGGATATTGGTCTGTGATGTAATTGTCACTGAATACCAACTAAATCTTACATTTTCTTTTTCTTCCCTCCTCCTCCCCTCCCCCCACCCCCCCAATTAGGCAAGTAGCCATTAATATTTCTGAAAAAAAAGAAGTTATTACCAGCAAATAAGAAGGGACTCTAAGATAATATATCTTTCCTTCTTAAAAACAAGAGTAAAAAATAATTTTTGCAGCCAATACTGGTGTCTGGTTAATGATTTTGATTTACAGGCAGCTCAGTTTGAGTAAACGAGTTGAGTAGCAAAAAGACAGTGGTTGTACAACCTTTTTCAGCACTTCCCTTTTCCTGTACTAGGTCATGGCACACTGGGATTGCTTGCATAATAAAAGGTGCCACACATTCCTTGTTAAAGTTATTCCATAAACTGCTGAACAATAAAGATTATGAAAGAATGTCTGGACAGCTATTGTGTGAGAATGCTGCCATGGAATATGTTGCACTGATACTTGTCTATATGTGCGTGCATATGTGGACATGTAAAGAGGGCAGAAGATATACTGATGTGCAAGCTGAATGTGTCCAAAAAGGGATTTCTTACAGTCTTCAACTCTAATTAAATAAGTGTACTATTTCCTAGAACATAGAGCATTTTGTTCTGACTTATAACTCAAATTAGCTGTCTATATGTACTTTAAGTTATGTAAGTGACCTGAGATAATGACATCATAAACTCTTGTGAAATAAAAATAAACTGTTGTCAAGATCACCTTTATTTTAATGGAAAAAGGATATAGGGATATTTGATGACCAGCTTCATTAGGTGGTAATCAAAATCCAGCCTGTTTGATTTGTTGTAGGTTGATGACAATATGTATGCTGGAAGAGGTCACGTACACTTGATGTGTGTGTGACACTTTAAGATGACTCTTTCCCACTTATTTTGCTAATAGAAAAATCCTTCAGAAAATAGAGCTATTCCCTCAAATGAAATAATTTATTTGTAATGCTTTTAGCATCTCAGTTAATTGAAGAAAAATTAAAACTATAAAGCTGGACTTCTAAATTGACTGTTTAAAACAAGATCTACCAAGAAAATAGGTAATATTCTCCAGAATTTTTTGGTTAAAAATAATTTACACAGCCGTTTTGCAGATGATATGTAGCCCAAGCAACATTCATAGAAGACTGATTAAATTCAAACCTTACTTAATCCAGAAAACAAGCTGTCTTGCCTGACTTGTGACACTTGGTATAGAAATAGCAGCAAGGACTTTTACAACTCAAATGAAGCTTCAGTGACAGAATTTTAGAATGATGACAGAAGGACAGAGCCATAGAATAGTTTGAGTCGGAACTGACTTCTAAAGTCCATGTAATTCAGCAAACCTTGCAGTGAGGAGGGACATCTTCAAGTAGATCAGGTTGCTCAGAGCTGTATTCAGCTGCTTGATCAGCGACTCTTAGCAGAGTACCTGAAAACTTTCTCAGTTTCTTAAACTCAATTCATTTGTTAGTATACATACAGGTTAAATTTTTGTCTTTTGCTTGATAAGAATTAGCAAGCTGAATAAATCCTTAAACTTAAACTTAAACTGTATAGACTTTTGTATAGATTCTCTGCAGTAACTTTTTTTTACCAGTTAACACTATTTTAGCTGTGAATAGTCCATGATGCTTTGCCACCGGCTGTGTAGAGATCAAAAGTTGTATCACAGTAGTGTCTAACAAGCTGCCTGCAGAGCTGAAAAAGACAAGCACATATGTGGGTTGTTCACTCACCTGCTTTCTTATTCTGGTGGCTGTGAGAGAGAACACGAGCTTCCAGCTCCCAAAACTGTGTGGTGCAGAGGCTCTGGATCTCTCCCCAGGACTCTCATTCTCTATTGCCCTGAAACTCTGTCTACACCATAGCTTGGAACACTGTCTCTTAGAAAAAATGTTTTTTGCTGGGGGTCCTCCACTCAGCAGTCATCTATCCATGTTCCTATGCATGTTAGTCTGCTCAGCTGACACACACTGAAAAAATTAATGTGAAGACAGTATTTCATCTGTACCATTACAGCAGAAGATCTTCCAGTCATTAGATGTTACTGCAGCAGCAGTAGCAGCAGCTCTACAGTTCTCTCCGATTTTAAAAGTTATTACTAAAACTGACCCAGAGATCCATATATTTCCCAAAGTTGGAAATACTGATTTTTGCAGCTTCACTGTCAACTCTTTTTCCCAAAGGAGGTTGTTCTGCACTCCACTATTTAGAAAGGCTAATGTGTCTGATCTTTCTTTAGAGAGGAATAATTTGATCAGACATGCCAGATAAATGTTCATTAATTCAACACTAATGTTTATACACATTCAAAGTGCGAACAGTACTGATAAGGTATTTGTGGGAGCAAAAAAATTCAGGAAAGCTATGATCCCCACAGCTTTGTATAGCTCTGATGTTACAATAATACCTTGCACTTTTCATAGTGAAAAATAAATGCCTGGATTTGAAGAAAATATTCAACAATTATTTTGCACTAAGTGATGTCACTAAATACACTAGATGACAATAAGAGGAAAGATTTCTGATGATAGGACATAGATTTCATATAGATTAAGAAAACAGTTTTTTAGAAAATAAAATACCCAACAATATCAGACTCTCTATTACACCTCATGGGAATTCAATGCCTTTGTAGAAACGGTAGTTTGTTCTACCCTCAAAAAAGTAGCATAGGTTTGGGACTGCTACACTAACCTTGCTCACAAGCACTTTTACCAGGTTTTCATTCTTTAGGTGTTTAGGGTTTTTGAGAGGTAGAGAGGTAGCTATGGAGTAAAGTAGACTGCTGTTTCCATCTTTTTGTTAAGTGAACCCACAAGTTTTGAGATGTGATAAGTAGCTTTTTAAAAATTGCAGCCAAAACTGTTTCACAATAACCAGTTTAATCAGATGGGCTTAATAAAGATATCAGATGCATTCCAGTGTGAGTCTGTTCCATGCTTTTCTCCTTCTTCATCTCTGATTGGCTCAGCTGCTGTAAACTATCTTTTGCTAACGAAAAAAATCCTCTCCATAGCATTGTACCTTTGTGCTTGCAATGCACACAGATAAAAGAGAGCATGCCCAAACTCAGACAAAAGAGTAAGCCCTACTTCAGCTACAGTGAAATCCTAGCTGAAATAATTGTCACTGAAACTGAAAATCTGCTAAGAATTTTGTCAAAACAGAGCTTAATTGTGAGCAGGAAAAAAACAACTGACCATGAGAACTAAAGATGACAAAATCTTAACCCATAGACAAATAAATTTGTTTTATGTGTTGAAAAGTGCTTTCACCCAAATATTTTCACATTGATGTTCTTCAAATGTTGATGACAAATTTATCAGGGACTCAGAATTGAAGTGTTAATTATTTCTTGATTTTACATTACCAACCAATTATTTTATTATAAGACTTGGTGAATATAAATAAATAAAAGAAAAAAGCATTGATTAAAGTACATAAAGGGACACACTGAAAGGAAATGAAAGAGGTCAGTAGTGAATTTAAACCAGTTACTTCAAATGTCACTGTCGTCCAACTCCAGACAAAGCAAAAATATGCACTACACTGGTTTGCTTCCAGACTGAGCCTCACAACAGCAATTAAAAAATCAATTTCAACCCCATAGTGCACAAACCTGCCAAGAGCTTTACCATGCTATCTGGTATTACAGTAGTGACACATTAGATAGTATTTCTTCCCTTCACCTTTCCACATTCTGCCCCTTGCTGTCCATCACAAAAGGAAACTACGCTGACATAGTTTCAGAAATTTGATGTGGAAGTAAAGCATTCATAAGTTTACAAATTCCAAATTTAATGCTTCCAGGAACACTTGAGGCTTCTGGTGTACATGTTAATTATATGATCACAACTCACCTCTATGGGGACTGTCTTCCATCCGGCACAGATTTATTGCCCAAAGGAACAAGTATGTTCCTATATTTTAACAGCTGTGTATCATCTGATATTGTCCCAATGACCACTGAGAGTGGTAGGTGTATACTTTTCTTCCCTCCATAGGAAATTCAGCAGGAGCAAGTCTGCATGGCTCTTTAATAGGTCTAGATATACAGGTTTAATCATAATTTTTCCTAGGGGATGAAACAGCTCTGATGGAGGAACCTTGGAGTCAAATCATTTGGATGTCCAGAGAAAGCTTGAATAGACTGGATAACTCCAACCCATATGTAATATCTTTTGAGCTCTTCCTGATATTAATAACAATAACACAGACAGCTTTGCTCTTAATATAATTCTGCTGTGCTGGTGCAGCAAAAAAACCAGAACCAGACAGTTTTCTCTTCATTCAAAGTACATCAAAGGTCATGTTTTCTACAGATATAGAAAACATTTCTTTCTCCTTCAAGACACCAGTGGAAGTGTGCACTCTCTCTCTCTCTTTATATATATATATTTATGTATATATGTACATATTTGTGTGTATGTTTATAGTAATCAATTTTTTTTCATAAAACCTGAAATTTTTGGGGTAACAAATGTTTTTAAGAACAGAAATATAGTTATTCTTTTCTCATAGTTTAGATCTTTGAATAATCATTAGAAATATATCGTGGCTCTTAAAAAAGTACGAAGAAAAAATTAATTTCTGTAAATGTAATTAGTTTAGTTGGTGGTTTTAATGCTTTTTATTCATTTCAAGGAAAAAATATTAGCTTGATCAGAAGTATACTGTGGAAGAGCATACTTTTTATCAGATTAATTAGATTTCGTGTTTTCTTAATATTGTATTTATGTTGTAACCTTTTAAGCACCAGAAATTTGCAACTGCACAAGTTTCTACTGAAAGACAGCTTGGAACTGTAGCAGATGTAAATGGTGAACGTAGAAGGAAATCATAAAGCTGCTAAGGGTATCAGATGAACACAGAAACTTTTATCATTTAACCTAAACCTAGGCACTCTAAATTTTATTTCATCTTGTAGCTGTCTTTGAAAATGAAGTTGTAAAGGACAGAAGTTAGAATACTGTTAAGCACATTTAAAAACAGAATTTAGTATATAATATGACAGTCTGTTTGCCCAGAGAAAAAATATGCGCCTCACACAAGCTTTTATACCTCACAGCTTTAGTGGCCTTTTGCTTGTTTGCAGTGTTGTGGGGGAAAACATGGGGTCTGAAATAGGTAGGAGTTAGGACAACAACAATTTTTCAACACTTGTAGCACATTGCATTGCTTTTTGCTGCGTGAAATAGTCTTGGGGTGAGCCACTTATTCTGCCTATAGAGTCCATGAAGGTCCTGGGGTCTTAGAAGAGATCTCAAAAAAGTAAATATGCCGATAGGGTCAAAACAATGACAAGCCCTGAAGAAAACAAATGTGCTCAGCTCTGCTTCTCTCAAAAACCTAGGCAACCAGCTCTTAAGTTCAAGACAGCATTTCTACTCATATAATTTGAATACCTGTGGTGTTCCATGCCTGTTCTATTTCTTTTCCACAGAAACCAACAGTAACAAAGGCAGCAGCAGAAGTTTACCCTGTAACAAAAAGCAAATTACAAAAGAGAGTAGATTATTGTCTGGTATTGTATCTACTCCTCTGAAGTCATGGAAGACAATGTTCCAACTCAGTAAATATTTAATGCATAAAACAAAAATGGTCCTTCTAAGAGGGGAAGATATTCAGTATATAAAGGATACAGTAGAAATTATAAAAGTAATTCTTCTAAGAGAATTAATACTTTCTTTGCAAAATATTCCATTAAAAATTTTGAAATCTAAAATTTCTCTTAAAATACAGTGGTAGTAGCTAATTTTCTTGAGCACTGAAGATTGCTGATCTGTACTGTTATTATACAGCCTAGGAAATCTAATATGTCTGCTACTGACTCAGAAGAAACACAGAAGTTGATCAATTCCATTTGTAATTACATTTGGGAAAAGGGATTATGAAGACAAATACACTCAGATGTTTTGTTCCCATGTGTTTAACATGAGATTAATCACTGAATCAATCTTTCCCATGCTCTTACAGTATTTATGAATTCTAATCCTTTCCTAAGTCTTGAAAAACCTAGTCCCAACATCAGGGTCCTTAAGAATACAAAATGAAAGCATTAACTTCATGAAACAATTTGTTCTCACACCCCTGAATTATAGTCAGCCTACTACTGTATAGTTATGAGTGTCGTTAGTTATGTAAATGGATATTTCATATTTCTCATTCATTTTGTTACTTTACATTTTATTTAAAATGAAGCACTGGAGACTTCCTTTTAAATTCTAAAATATGTCAATTGTCAGTTCTTCTGTCCCAGATACTATATTTTCTCCTGACATGGCTGTGACCTTAATATGCTGTTTTCAAGGAGAAAGGAAATAGATCCTTTCATTTAAGAAGGCACCTTCAACTGTCACGTAACATCCAATAATTTTACATAAAGCTGACAAAAAAAAAGCTAAGTTCATATCTAAATACAGGAAATGGTACACACATGAGAGCTAAGATTTCTAGTATTGTAGGGTTGATATAATTTTAATTCTGTTCTGCTCTTATTTTTCATCCATTCACTCTTTCATTAAACTAATGTGACTTTAACTCCTGATTTTTGTCTTGATAAGAGATACATCATCATCGTCATTGTCCAGATGCTACTTTATTTTTAGAAGTTGTAGGATTTGCATCAACAGACAAAGGAATTCAAGAGCTCAGGGTGCAAAACAGTATAGTTCTAGTCCATTCTTGAAAAGTGTCTTTCTCATGATAGCATCCCTAAACATACTTAGGGTTGATGTGTGTAGTTTGACTCTTATTCTGGTACATACAGCAGACAATTTCTACATAGTAAAATTGCCAAGTTCTGGCTCATCTGCTCTTATATGACACTTGGAGTAATGAAATAAATTCCAAAGAGGAACATGTGGACACTGATGGAAAGACCATACATACTCATAATTTATATATTTTTTAGGAAGATTTAATCAGATTATAAAGAAATTTTACTTGCATGTGGTACACTGCAGGATTTTCAGTAATATTTTGAAGCAGTAATAAGGCATATATTTAAAATAAATTTTCAAGTAAATTGCATTCAAATATATTTTCAACGTTTTCCAGAACTGAGCCAATTGTCAAGGTAAATGTATAAATTAGAGAAATATGTTCTTAAAATTTAACAAATTATAATACTTTCAACTGTGAAAAAGCTGTAAGAGGAAAGAATTACCTTTTATTATTTGCATTATTGTAAACTTTCTGAATGGGAAAACAAATCAGAGAAAAAAAGAAGAAAAAAAGTCCTTGTACACAGCTGTATTTATTAGAGAAGGAAAAGAAAAAAAAAACGTCAGATTAAATTTGAAAATAAAGGTCAGGCTGGAGAGGAGAATTGAAATCACAAAAAATAAAGATCATGGGTTGGGATAAGAACAATTAACTGGAAATGACAATAAGATAAGAAAACAAACAATAACAGCAACAATATTAACAACAAAACTGTACAAGAGAGAGGCAAGTGATTCATGTACAAAATTCTCACCACTGGAGCTGACCTGACTGCTCCATGCTCCCCCAACCCAGAAGCAAGCTCTTCCCCTGTACTTGGAAAATGACATGAGGTGGTATAGAATCACCTCTGGGTCTTGCCATCCCCTCTGCTGGCTACAGCAAAAATTAACCCTGTCCTGGCCCTCTGACCATGACACCAGGGAAAGAATTTGACATTTGTCCTTCCTAATTTCATACAGTCTACAGAGGTATCTCTATCAAGGTCTTTCCATGAGACCTTTCCTACATTCAAGAAAATCAACAGGTTATTGTAATTTAGTGTCACTGGTAAATTCAGTGTGCCCTCAACTGTGATATCTAGTCAATGACAAAAATATTTCTAAGAACTGGAGCTGAAATTGAACCCTGAGGAAACTTCTGATAACTGGTCTGCAGACACTTATTATCTGATTTACTGTGACTTTTAGAGTCTGACTCTTCAGATGATTGTTCACTCATTTTATTGTGTACACGCCTAGCTGTATGTTAATAAATACATCCAGAAAGGTATTCTGAAAAACATACTAAATTTTTGCTAAAATATAAAAAACCAAGTGCAGGGCTTTGCCTTCAATCACTTTGCAATTAACCTTGTCATGAAGGGATATGGAAATAACATCTATGGCCTGCCCAAGGTGGTAGCATTCTAGTCCCTGCTGTATAAAAATTACATGTTTCTTCCCAAAATACAGCCTCTCTTTAAAGAGGTCTGCTAGACAGACTGCAGCCATACTGGAGGTCCCTGGGTGACTCCAGATTCTGTGGCATGATCCTCTTCAAAGTGAGAATTTGTTTATCATTGTTTACCTGCTGCTGAGAGCAGTTTGTTGAGCATTGTACAAATACTGCTTTAAACAATAAATATGTAGGTATGCATATAAGTAATTAGGTATATTTTATGGTTTCTTGTTGGTTATTTTTGTAGTAACCTTAATAATGAAATATATGCTTGTTGCTACTATTGAAATATATATACTTTCTTTTCTGGTAGTAATTTTTAGTAACTTAGATGCATTCTCTTTATCAATCATAAACTTACACAGTTTTTATTAGATATTTCCAATAATCTGTAATAAAAAATTGTAGGAAATAAAATTTACATGTTGTTCTCTGTTATGGAATCATACAAACTCATCTTTATATATACACAAGCTCAGCAACCCTTTTGCTTTCTGAACAAATTCCAGTCCTGGAAGTGTTCAAAAAACTTGTTGATATGGCATTTGAAGACATGGTTCAGTAGTGAACATGGTGGAGGTCTAGGCTGATGTTTGGACTGATCATTTTAAAGATATTTTCCCACTTAATTATTCTGTGTTTTTTATCTTCAGTGATTACTATATGAGATTAAATATTTTGTTCCAAACATTAGATTCAGTTCAAATGTATAGCTTTAATTTTTCTGCTAAAATTTATTTGAGACATATTATTGGTGAAAGTTTTTTTTCACCAGAACATACACCAACTCATTGAATTTACAATGAATTTTAGGCACACTCTCCATCCCTAAATTTATTTGGTTGAGTGGAAAATTCTAAAAACTGAGATTAAAATGAGATAATAAATAGTTCCAAGGGATAAAAAATAATAATAGAAGGAAAAAAATTAATTCCATGTTTAAAATTTAAATAATTATTTTCATTTTTATAATGTGTGAAATCAGTAAAAAAATAGATTGAAAAAAGTAGTCACAATGTCAGCCACTATACTGGTTCAGCCTGTATATTATAAATTTAGACCCAAATCTTTAACAGATGCAAAGGAAGTTATTGGGTGACCTAAAATTTATGTTTCAGGAGTTGAAGATTTTCAATCAGATAAAAACAAACAATATTATTTCATATTAATTTTCCCCATTATTTGGCTGACCCAGGTGTTAAAGGACGGTTTTTGGATGATTTCTTCAAAATATTTGTTCATGTACTCTAGTTTATCCTTACAGTATTTACATAATGGCATGTAATTGGAGATAGATATGGAATTAAAAGTATAAAAGAAAAAAAAATATCATTTTTGGGAAAAGAAAATTTAATTTTGGTTTGTTTATCTAATCTTAAGAATATACAGGCATATCAAAAAACTTCACAAGTGCTGTATCTGTTAAAAGAACATCCTAACAAATCTGAAAGAATAATATTTTTCCCAAATATCCCAGCGAGAGACATGTATGTAGAAGACTAGCAACTAATTTTCTCCTTTAAAGTAGTTTAAAATCTTTTCATATTTGATGTCTCTAACAGAAGATCCTGTTGGATTGCATGGTCTTCACTAGGACTTGAAATGCATAACCCTATCTTACATAGTAAGTTTTAGTTTGATTAAAACCCAGAGATATATATTTTCTTTGCATCTAATGTATTTGATGTCTGACTAATTATTCAGTATTTTTCTGTAGATTGCAACCCACAAAACTCCACAAAAACTCATTAAAATATACTCAATTTCGTTGCAACAAGATGCACACAACTGAATTTTTGCCACTGATAGTAACCTTATTCCAAGCCCAGATGAAAAGTAGTTTTTTTATTCTCTTATTGAAGAGAAAATAGTCAAACCACCAATTTCTGTTCGAAGTCTACATTCTCTTCTATTCATAAAAGGCTGATATTATTCCTTTCCCTTTTGAATGGCAGTTTAGTGTATTTGGAATAGTGAGAATAATTTTGCTACATTTCTTCAATTTGACTGAGTGGCTTCAGAAGCTGTATGTATACTTTTAAAACCAGAAATCCTATTTTTTTTTCCCCTAAAGCATCCAGTTCATGTATTTACCCTGCCTAGCAAGATCTACCATCATTTTCAGAATTGCTTTCACCATCAGGCTTAGCGGCTTAAAATGCTATCCTGTAGCAGTCCTATAATTTCATCTCTGTGTGGTAGAAACCACTGGTTGTGTTTGCTTTTCATATTGACAGACTTCTTTTCAAAGAAAAAAAAAATATTTTCAAAAGAAAGACCGAAAACACTGAGTCTATTTATACTCTCTCTTTTTTTGAAATTTGTTTCCTTCATGCCCCAAGCACTACCTTTCTTTGCAGGTAATAAAGTTAGTTCCTTTGTAATTTTGGCTGTTCTGTAAACTGTGAAACTTCAGTAAGAAAGAAAGAGATACTATATTTCTATTAAGGCAAAAGCTAACTTTTCCTAGAAAGGAAATAAACCACTTGAAAAGTGTCTATAATTAGTGATTCTTATTCATAGAAGATTCATTGAAGTTCAGAAGCAGTGATTAGTCAGGAAGAGCAAGTTATATTATTTAACATAAAAACATTCTATAGAATCAGTAAAGGCAACTACCAATTATGAACTGAAGTATCTAAGGAAAACTTGGGCTTGTTCTTGTCTGTGACTGAATATTTATTATAAGTATATGCAATTAAAAGGAATGGTACCTAGAAACATGACATGCTTAACTTTTTGGCTGAGTTAGTAGGGGGTTATTATGCAGAAACACTCGCATTTTGGAAGAGTATGCTAATACTCTAATAATGATTTCTTTGTAGAAGAAGCTTAATAGACCTTGAATTCCAGCTACAGTGGTTAATACTGAAAATATAATCAGTTACATTCATCTGAAAAATAGTATCAGGGGTTTCCCTCCATGATATCCTTCTAAAGATTTCCTAGTCTTTAGAGAACTTTCTGGAAGACAAAAGAAATTAGGTGTTTTTCTCTCTTCTGTAACTTGAAATTCTTGGTGTCTTAGACCCCGTGTTACTGTTTTTATTGCCAAGATTCTCCCAGTGTAAAGTCCCAGAGAACAACCTGATAGCAGGGCCCATACACACAAAACTTAAGGTCAGGACTATTCCACTAGTGCATTTCTGCTCCACCATGTCTAGTTACAATATACAAAGACCTTTGAGCAATATTGATTAAGACCTGTTGTAAACAAGAATAACTCACCTTTGACCTGTACTGGGGACACTGGAAGAGGAGAAGATGACTGGGGTCTGTAGCATGAATGGATCATTTTCTGTTCTCCTGTCAACTGCCACGAGTCTGAGAAATCCTCCCCATCACCCACCAATGTCAGCACACAGACAATATCCCTTTGTTTTTTTGAGTCTCAGGAATGCTCTGTTTTATATCATGTCATTTAGCAAAATTGTTCTAAATGAACTATTGAGCTATGAGCTGTTTGATTTTTGAACAGCATTTCCCTTTGTTCAATTTAATAAATACTTTGTCACAAAAAATGGTTATTTTATTATAATATATATAAAAAATATATTCCTCTTAGATTTTGAAAAGGCATAAGCATGAATAAGTAAAATGAATTTTTACAAGACTATAGGAACAGTAATTATAAAAACATCTCAAATGAGAACAACACAAATGAGTTTAATTACAGGGTGAAAGATTAGGAATGCTGGTTCTTTGAAAAGTTGGTTATTTTGGTTCCCATTTTTCAATTTCTGTGTTTTGTAGAATGCCCATGTGTAATCAAAGATAGTAGCAAACAGGTATTATGATACACTGAACCACAGTCATGGGCATTCTTGAAAAGTACTAGTCACTGAGAGACATATTTTATCTAAATCCTTGAAGAACAGCTTTGGAATGAAGTCCCACAAGACACCATTCATGGTCAAACGTGTTTTCTGTCTCTGCAGTAAGTATTGCAGATAAAGCAGACGTGGGTTGGCACAAGTTTTTGGCAGACATTTGTTGATGCTTCAAAATCCATTTTAATTTTGGAATGTGTTAACTGAGTGTGTTGAGATACTATTGTTGTATCCTTTCTTTCTCTATTCTCTTACAAATTACAATGGCTGATATTTATTGTCACTGCTTGGAAGAAGCTTAAGGAAAACATGATCAAGACTGGGACATCGGTGAAATCTATCCTTCGCAAAGGTATCTGTTCTTGCGTGAGTTCAAGTATAAAATGCTGATGTGATATTTGTAGTTAAACTCAGATTTTGCATATGTCAATATACTTCACTTATATTAACAGACTCAGATCTCATCCATGGATCATGTCAGTTAGATTCTTTTTATACACAAGTTCTTTAACTTATTGCATTTTGTATAAAGAATCTTCATCTGCGTTAAGAAACAAAGATAATCGATGATATTCGTTCCAGTGTAGAGGGGAAAGAGATACTTACCACTTTGAATGGAACTGAAAAGGGCATGATTGTTTTCTTGGCTTTGGTTTGATCTTCTCTACAGGGTTACATTCTAATTCTTCTGAACAAAAAATCATCTAAAACTGCCTAAAAATGTAGTGGTTATTTAAGTGAATGAAATATTTGCCTGTTGAAGTAATTAATAATTTTGGTAGCACATTGTTCGCCAGATCTGATATTACATTCCTTGCTTTCCTTGATGAAGAAAGTTCACTCAGTTCCTTCTTTTCGCCTTACTCAGCCAAGAAGTTTGGTTGAGTTTATGGTTTACAGGGAACCCATCTAGGAATATAAACCTGGCACAGAAGTAAAGGTTTTTCTCCTGATGGTATTTAAGGAATATTACTTGAAAAGATATTATTTTTTTAAGCAGCACTAGTACTATTGAATCCTAATAATATATCCTCTAAAAGATACAGATGTAAAGGTATTTCTTCCTCTCAAAAATGCATGAATTACATAATACTAAGCTATGATAGAAAAGGGCAGACATGAAAAGAAAAGAATCCTGATGCCATGTATTTTATTTTGAGACAGAAGCAACAAGTTGACCTGTGGTATTTCTCTAATGGGACTAATTAATTGACAGGAAAGTGTTAGGAAGGGGAAGCAGGGAAGGGTTATGAATTTGTGCTTAGGAATGACACTTTTAGGAACGAAGAAGATGGAGAAATATTTCCATGCAATATATTTTCACAGAAGAATATCACGATGCCATAATGAAGATTCTTAGAAGACTTGGAATCAAGTCAAATAGGTAACACTAACAAAAAAACAAATCAAACCAATCATCAACTTATCAAACCTCGTCTAGAGTCACACATCTTCCTCCTGTATTGGAATACAAACCCCTAAGTTTCTCCCCATCTTTTCAACAGTCTGTGGGAAATGTCTCTATGTCTCCATTTTGATTTATGCACTACTTATCATGTTCCAAGATATTAGTTTTTAGGAATATTTCCTCTTCCCCTTTTCATTTAAAACTTCCATCTCTAAACATGCCTATGTGAAGATGGTATATTTATCAATGTTGACACTATTCACTCACATTGCAATGATCATGGCATTCCTGCATGATTAGGCTTTCTGACAATGCATTAAAACCATTGAGACAGCTTAAGAAGGGGATGCTCTACAACACAAGTGAAAGGTAGTTGATTCAGATATGTGCAAAACCTGAAACTAAGATATTACTCTCTCTGTAATCATTTCAGATATACACTGTTGTAAACATGTACATGCACTTGTTTTTTCCCTGTTTGCTCATGTGTAGCATTCCAGAAATCACTTGGTCAATAATCCCTGTATGTCTTTCTAATTTGTCTCAATGTTCCTGGATAACTTCTTGTATTGGGTTTGACTGAGTGTTAATTTTTCCTTAGCAGCCCCCACAGTGTAGTGCTTTACATTTATAGCCAGAAGAGTAACACACCAATGTTTTGGCTGCTGAGCAGTGCTTTCCCCTCTAACATTCTTCTGCCCCAGCTAGGGGCTGGGAATTAACAAAACCCTGGGAAGGAACACAACTAGGCCAGCTGACCCAAACTGACCCAAGGCATATCTCATACTATATTATATCAACTCAGATGTAAAAGCTAAGGGAGAGAGGAGGAACAGGGGGGCATTTGTTATTCTACAGTGTCTGTTTTTCTTAGCAATCACTAAGTGTGCTGAAGCCCTAACTCCTGGGAAGTGTCTGAACATTGCTTGCTAATCAGAGGTAGAGACTTATTTTTCTCTTTGTTTATGTGTATGCAACCTTTTGCTTGTCTTTTTTTCTGCTTTAGTAAAATGACTTAGCTACAAGTTGTTTTTCATCTTGATCTCTCCCCTGTCCCACTGGGAAGGAGAGTGAGTGTGGCTTAGAGGGCACCCAGCCAAGGTCAAACCACTACAGTCCTTTTTGGCACCCATTATGGGGTGAGATAAAGGCAGTTATATGCATACAGATATATATATACACATACACATACACATACACATACACATACACATACACATACACATGCATACAAATACATAAAATTCTATAGTAAATGGTAAATACC
The DNA here is from genome assembly GCA_030060385.1 of Muscicapa striata striata. Classification (NCBI taxonomy): domain Eukaryota; kingdom Metazoa; phylum Chordata; class Aves; order Passeriformes; family Muscicapidae; genus Muscicapa; species Muscicapa striata. Next base: position 5,195,646 of record JAREIS010000005.1, read on the forward strand.
ATTTACCATAAATATAATCTATCAAGTAGCAAGCTCCTGTGTGGTACATGGCATTTATCAGCTACACTCCTTATGAGTTTATTTTGCTGAGTTTGGGAACTTATTAACACAAACGATGACGAGTTAGTACACTTCCTTCTCCCTGCCCAAGGTGGATGTGAATTACTTTATATTGCAGATTCTCATGGTCATTGCTCTCATCCTTATGAAAGTTGCTTAATACTATTGATAATATTAGCTAATACTGTTGGTACACTATGGATTCTTGTCATTATCTTGGTGTAAGAGAAAACAGTCTTTAGATGAGGAGCTATTGAAATCTGCCCTGAGGCATCAAGTTCCTGGATGGCAGCGTGCATGGAAGGATTTGGGCAGGTTGGTAGGGTGGTTATCACCTCCCTTTGCCTGGGACTTTACACCTAAACAGATAACCAACTCTAATAAACTGGCCTTTGACTGATATAAGGGTGCCTTGTTTACCTCCATGAAAATCATCAGCTTCTGGCTCTGTGCTGGGGCCTGGCCCGTCTCTGCTGAGCCACTGTTCAGAGGACTGTAGTTGAGGCAGGAACACAAACTGCATTTGAGGACTCCATGACTGAGACAGGCACTCAAAGCACAACAACTACAGCAATTGTCCCAGCAGTGAAAACAAAAGAATTAACAATTACAAGAAGAAGAAGAAGAAGAAGACAAAGAAGATGAAGATGAAGAAGAAGACGAAGAAGAAGACAAAGATGAAGAAGACGAGGATGAAGAAGATGAGGATGAAGAAGACGAGGATGAAGAGGAGGAAGAGGAAGAGGAAGAGGAAGAGGAAGAGGAAGAGGAAGAGGAAGAGGAAGAGGAAGAGGAAGAAATAACATTAGGAAAGGAGAGGTTAGATTAAGAAGCAGGTTCCTCAACAAAGAAATTGAATGGAGAAAGGCAAATCAAACTGGAAACTGCCTCTCAACATATTACACTACCTGCATAGCCTAAATGGATAACATTAATTACACAATGAGCCCAAACAGACAAACCCAGTCTGAAAGAGATTATGGCCTGCCCCGAAGTCAGAAAGGCTATGCTGTATTTACTGATGGAGCCTGCTGTGTGGAGTCCCACACAATGAGTCATTGAGGCTGCTGAAGGGAATGGTGAGTCAAGCTAACTTGCAGAAACAAAAACCATTCAACTTGCCTCAGAGACTACTGAATGAGAAAAGCAGCCTGAACTCTGCACTGATTCCTGGATGGTGGCTAATGCCATGCAGAGGTGGCTACAGCAGTGGAAGAAAACCAATTGGCACTGCAGGGGTAAACCCATCTTGACTCCTTGATTGTGGCAGGATGTTGCTGCATGTGTAGAAAACATGACTCTGAAGGTACTTCATGTAGATGCTTATGTGCTATAAAGACAACAGTTGCTTTTTTTTTTTTTTTTTTTTTAATGTGTGCAGTCTGCAGACAGGATATTTCTTTTTGCATTAAGAGTGTCTGAGACACAGAAAAACCTAAATGTCATGAACTACATTATGCTGAAAATATGTATAGGGGTGAGTCTATTCTTTTCTGGAGTCTTCTAGGTGGTTTTTTTTTCCTAGCTGGAATCTATAAAATCGTCCAGCCATACAATACTTCACTAAAAATAATCACGGGTCTTCTCTTTTTTAAATCAAATCTTTATAAAATGGTTGTGTGAGAAGACATTTTTAGCACAGTCTTAAGCCATAAGAACATGGAAAACTATTATTATTTCCCCTTCCCTCAAAACCACAAATTTAAAAATCAGCAATGCAGCTAGATACATTTCAAATCAAGATTTCATCAAGCAGTTGACAAAAAGCCTGTCAAAATCACTGGAATGGTTCCGACTGACCTCAGTGACTTTCAGATTAGGACCCAGATGTGTGCAATTCTATTGTCCAATTCACTCAAATAGCAAACCAATTAACTGGATTGTGTGTCCTCTATGGAAGACTTAGGCCTTCCCGGGAAAGCTGAAGAACCCAGCAGTAAATCGTGTCACCAGGAGGGAGAGCTTAGATGGTTATTGAACATTGTGATTTTTTTACACCGTTTGAACAGAAAGACAGTGCTATCAACAACTTTCAAATTCAACTGTAGCCCAACTTAGCATGATGCACTATCATTCTTGAAGGCATTGCCAAGCATTTCACCACAAGAGTTAATCATAAATCTGCACCAGTATAGCATGATGTGTTTTCTTTTAATACATGAAGGTGTCTGAGGAAATGCTCAGGCTCCCAGCCTGTAAAGGTTCAGCTTTATCTCTCTACTGGAATTCACATAATGGTTGCTGCAGTGGTAGGTGAGGATTTGTATTTTACTTGGAAATATACTTTAGAAGAGGCAAAAGATTGCCAGAAGTTTATGTCATCAGTCTGCCATTTGGCAGGCTCGTTCTTCTCTTTCAGCATCAATAAGCAACAATAAGCTTCCTGCTGCATTTCTAAAGTGGCTTAGGAAAAAAAAAAATTGGACAAAACATTTCTTCCCTCCTTTCCCCAGCAGTTTTTAAAGTCAAGTCATTCACTTCACTTCATCCACAGAGTGATTTGTGTTACCAGAGTGACTGATGACCTTGGGTTTGTGTTGAAATGCAAACATTTTCTGTCTTTTAGCACAGCAGAATATTCACTGTAGAATGCTTCAGTCAGGACTTCTCCACCACTAATCACCTGATTATAGAGTCAGGGAACAGCAACTCTGCCACAGGACTTCAGTGGAGTAGAACATGTTCTAAATTTCAAATAACAAGTTACTGAAGCCAGGGGCTCATCAGCAATTCCATAGCTTAATACTCTTACCATTGGGTGTTTGCAGCTTGTTTAACAATTTGACAGCTATTGATGACTAATTAGCAAGCCTGTTAACAGTACCCATGGGGAAAGAAGGTTGTATTGCTGTACTTAGCAGAGATAAACTTTGATGAAAGAATTAGAAGGACTCATATGCCCTTCCCAACTGTGGCAGCACTGCATTCTGGCCTTACCTGCCTAAGAAGCCCACTGTGCTGAGGATTGAAACTGGAGATACATGCTAGCAGTCAAATGGGGATATGTGGAAATTAGATTTGCAGAAATGGGTAAACCTTGTCTCTTTGCACATTTCTCACATTGGCTTTTGTTTAAAGCTACATGTAGTCAGGGAAAGAGGTGATACAGCTGGAAAACAGAAGGAACAGAATCAGCACCTGAAATTACCAAAATGCTACTTCTTCATTCCTAGAGAAAATTCAAGGTTTATTTCTATCCTCACATGAAGCAAAACAGTTCAGTTGGACACAAAAGACAAGATAGAGAAGCTGCTTTTTCTCACCAGGACTCTTCATTTATTGACAAATCTGTTTATTTTTGCTTTCTGATCCATTAGGTTGCATAAGATAAAGACTGAATATGATTTGGATTATAAGAGAAATCAGTTATTTTAGGACCTTCCTTTCTTGACAGACCTTTGGTATCAAAAGTTCAGGACACTACATTTCAGACAGAAAGAGTCTCTGACTATCAATGTTGCTAAGGCAATAAAATATCTGTCAGCTCGATTAGGGCAGAAGTGGTGAGTCAGACCTTACTTGTTTCAAATTTTGCAAACATAAGCTAATATAAAGGAAAAGATAATAGAACAATGATATCTGGGTAAAACACCTATTTTTTGACATTTCCAAAAGTCAAATTTTCTTCTTCAATTTTTTATTACAGAGTTAATTATTTTTTTCATGCAAAGTACATAGAGTATTTTTTTTTAAATTTCACATCTTTGAAACAATATTTTTAAACAATTAAAATATAGTTTCTATAGTTTCTTTTAGTGGGGGAGGGTGGGGTAAATATATTCTTTAAACCACCTATTCCTGTAAACAATTTTTATAAAAATATAAATGAAAAAGAGTTTTAAGATATTCCGATCTAAAAGTAGTATTTTTATTTTCTAACCTTTACCCTCTTTTGCTGCTGCAGTAAGAAAAAGAGTTTAAGTTCTTACCAGCATATGCAGGCAACACTTTTAGTAGCGGTCCTATTTTCTCCAGCAAAAATTAAGAAAATGTCTTGTCTTGAATTCTACAGCTTTAGCATCTGTTCAAATGCAGCAAAAACTACATTCAATAAAAAAGGATTATCTTCCAATTTTCTCAGTAGTGGTAGATAGCAGAGCACAAAGTTGTAAGCGACATTACTTGGGATGTGAAAATAACGTTTCAATTCCTCCTTTAGCTACCATCATCAAATGAGTATCTTGAGATCATACTAGAGAAAGTACGAAATTTAAATCTGTGCAATGTGGCATTTTCTGGTGTGTGCAGTGAGTAATTTTTTGCAGTATGTCAGCATAATTACTGTACCCTGAAGACAAAAATTAACTGGTGCATTGTGATAAAGGTTGCTTTGAATGGAATTGACACTGTGTGTGCAACTCAGTAAGCTCATAAGAGTATTAAACATAGTGAGAGTGATAGCATGCCATTAAATCAATTTCAAAATCCTCTGTGTGGGATTATACTTTATTTAATTTGGTTCTTCTATTTTGGGTTTCACATGAGAGACACTATAATCTTATCTTCATCAAACCAGTTTGCTCTTCTCAGTTTAACAATTGAGGGTCCTTGTTGGCTGGCTTTAGATGTCATCTCAGGGGAGCACATCAATGCCTCTGAAAAACCTTATCTGGAAATGACACAGCATTTGGCGTGCCTCTAGCCTACCTGATGTCAGAATTTTCCTTTGAATGGCTGTCAAAGAACACTTTGACCAGAACTTTGACAAGTTGACACTGAACGTTGTTTCATCAGTACAAGAAAAATAACAATGAAAGAATATTTTACCTCCAAATCAAGCTAGTAAAAATCAAGCTGCTTGTTGTTTTAAAGCAAACAAATAAAATGCAATCTTTTGTTTGCCAGTTTCCCAAGAAAACCATCCCAAGAACTCTGAAGCACAGAGGCTGGCAATGAACATTGTTTATTTATCCTGCCACAGGGGAGTAAGTACAAAATGAACTAATTATGTGGCACGGTTTGACTCCACGTAGATGAGATAAAACCATCAGTAGGGGCAAGATTACACATCAGGCTAGTTGGAAGATTGTCACTGCCTTCTGCTATCTGTACCTGTAACCACCTGAAGAGATAACACCGGTAGTGCAGAAATCGACAGCAGAGAAAAAAAGCCCCCTGCTTCCCATGAAAATATATTTACAGTATGGTAGTGGCCAAAAAGTAGATAAAACTAAATAGTCAGAATCAAAGCAGTGATGGAACATACACTGTAGAAGTTAGCAAATGTTTTTTGCACCTTATAAATTGTGGTGGAGGGTGATATGCTCATAGGAAAATGAAAAAAGAATGAACTGAGATGTAGTAAAAAGCTTCTAAATTACCTATGGAACTAGGTAGTATGAGTAGCAGATCTAGCAAATGAGTAGAATATTACTGGGAAAAAAAAGAAGATGGAAAGAAAAAATAGTCCTTTGTTGGTAACTATTAAAATTTGAACATTAGAAAACTGCCTATTAAGGGAAGAAGAGATATGAGGTAGTATTTGACTGAGAATAATATTTTACTTCTTATTTTCCTTGGATTCAATCTTTTTTTGTTCCTTTATCTACACTGAGCCACAGATGTCACATGGGACTTATAAAATCAGTGATGTTTTGGTATATTAAAATCTTTGAAAAAATAAATAGGAGGTTTAAATGCTGACATCAGGGTATTCTATTCCACAGGCCCAGTTCAGTATTGGCTTTGGCTTTACATGTTGTATAAGCTCAAAACTGAAAAAAGTTCCACAGTAACCAAAGAGAATACTGAATGCCTAATTTGCACATTTATTTCACTCTTTTCCTGTTCAGAATCTGTCTATACAAGTGCACAGAATTGGAATCACAATATGAACTCAGATGGTATAGTCCACTAATTAGGAAGTGAGAACAAAAGGAAAATGAAATATTCTAATGAAGATTTTAGCCACAATTCATGATACTGTACCTTAAAATATAGATTTAAGTATTTCCTGACTGAGAGACAGAAAAATAGTTTTTTGAGTCTACATATTTGGATATTTACCTGGACAAGGGAAACATATATTTCAGTCTCCTGTCCAATTAACATTTAAGCATTTTTATTTAAATTATTAAAATTTTAGGCAAATTTATTTTTGAAGACCAGCATTTTATGCAGAATGATTGTTGTAAAAAGTTAATATTTTTTTTTTTCTTTCTCTTGTGTAGCTGATATTAAATGTACCAAAAAGGCTTTAAGTAGACTTAAGTTCAAAAGACTCAGTGCAGAACATTCTACACTATGGTATTGAGGTTTTATGTGGCTTTTCCTCACACAGAATGAGAGCTGAAACTAGATTTCTTAGGTAAATCCTATAGTCAGTGGCCATGAGAAAGGAAGAAGCTTGTAAGTTCTAATAAAGATACATTTTTAAAATTTGCTGTCTTGTTTTTTTGGTTTTTGTTTGTTTGTTTGTTTGTTTGTTTGTTTGTTTGTTTTTTGGTTTTTTTTGTTTTTTTGGTTTTTTTTAAACAGAAATGGATGCCTTCTTTATTTTCAAACTAGTGGCAACCACTCAATATGAAAAGAACTCAGCTTTATGCTTTTAGTTCCCAAAAAATGAGATACAAGACATCCTCTTGCATTGCTTTCCTGATGCTGTCTCTTTTCAGTTCCCTGCAGGCTTTGAAATATAGCTAATTTTAAAATAGAAATTTTGTCCAGGAGATATGTCCATTAGATGTCCTAAACAGATATTGAAAATAAATTTTAGTTTTAAGAAATTACATAAACTGTAAAAGTTTACTTTAAAATAAGCTTACAGATATTGAAGGATTGTTGCATTGTTCTGATGTGAATAACATAGCAGTAATCCTGATTGTGAAGCGAAAACCAAAAGAAAATTACAAGGTTAGGAAAACCAAGACTCACATAGAACTGAGTCTGGCCATGGATGTCTAGGATAACAGGAAGTGCTTCTATAGATATGCTGTAAGCAAAAGAAAGACTAGGCATAATGTGGGCCCCCCTCCTGCAAGGAAATAGGAGACTTAGTACCCTAGAAAAAGAGTAGGCTGAGTTTCTCAATGACTTCTGTGTCTCAGTCCTCAATGGCAAGTGCTCCAGCCATGCTGGCCAAGATGAGAAAGGCAAATGCGGGGCTGGGAGAATGAAGAGCTTCCATCCACTGTAGGAGAAGATCAGGCTCATGACCATCTAAGAAACCTGAGTGTGCACAAGACCCAGGGGATCCTGAGCTAGTCAGCATATTGAGTTGTTAAGCCATCATACACCATTTTTGAAAAAACATGACAGGCAGGTGAAGTCCCTGATAACTGGGAAAAGTAAAATGCAACCTCTGTTTTAGAAACCGAGAAAGTGAAAGACCTGGACAACTATGGACCAGTCAGTTTCACCTCTCTGCCAGGCAAGATGATGGAGCAAATTCTCCTGGAAACTATGCTAAGGCACATGGAAAACAAAGAGGTGATTGTTAACAGCCAACATGATTTTACAAAAGGGAACCCATCCCTGACAAATTTGGTGACTGCCTGTGACAGGGTTACCACAGTGGTGGATGGGGGCAGAGCAACTGATATTTTCTACCTGGACTTATGCAAAGTTTGACACTGTCCCACATGACATCTCTGTCTCTAAATGGGAGAGACCTGGGTTTGAGGGACAGATGACTCAGTGGATAAAGAACTCAAAGGCTGGAAGTCTGGAAGGCATTTCAGAGCTGTGGTCAGTGGCTCACTGCCCACGGGGTCAGTACCAGGGCCCAAACTGTTCAACACCTTTGTAGGTGACCTGGACACTGGGACTGAGTGCATCCTCAGCACGTTCACTAATCACAGCCTGTGTGGTGCAGCCAACATCCTGCAGGGAAGGGATGCCATCCTGAGGGACCAGGACAGGCTTGAGGGGTGGGCTTGTGCAAACCTCATGATGTTCAACAAGGAGAAACACAAGGTTCTGTGCACGGATCATGGCAATCCCAGACACATCTGTGGGCTGGGAGGGGAAGTGACTGAAAGGAGCCTTGTGGAGAAGGACCTGGGGGGGGTGGTTGATTAAAAACTCAATGTGACTCAGCCATGTGCACTGGCAGCTCAGAAACCCAAATGTGTGCTGGGTGCATCCAGAGCAGTGTGGGCAGCAGGGCAGGGAGGGGATTCTGCCCCTCTGCTCTGGTGAGACCCCACCTGCAGTGCTGCACTCAGTTCTAGTGTCTCCAAATAAGAAGGACATAGAACTGTTGGAGTCCAGAGGAGGCCATGAGGTTCACAAAAGCTCCTGCCCTATGAACACAGTTGAGAGAAGAGAAGGTTGTTCAGCCTGGAGAAGAGAAGGTTGTGTGAAGACCTCACTCATCAGGAATTGTAAGTGATAGAACAAGGGGGAATGGGTACAAACTGAAAGAGAGTAGGTTTAGATTAAATATTAAGGAGAAATTCTTTGCTATGGAGGTGATAAGTCATTGGAACAAGGTGTCCATTTCCTATCCCTGGAAATGTTCAAGGCCAGGTTGAGTGTAGGTTATCTTTAATGTCCATTTCAACCTCATCACTTTCTATGATTCTATGTTGCTGTGATATACAAGGTAAAATTTACTTATTCCCCTTACTGAAATTATGGCTGTTAATGAAATAAAAATTAATTTTACTAAAAGAGGATTTTATCCTGTGCAGTAGTTGGACTTTAATGATAATTTATGATACAATTTCTGGAACATTGAAAAGAAATAAATCTTGATGTCATAAAATGTTGATGCAAATAATACACTCACATGAATGAATGCATGAATGAAAGGGATGAGATTACATATAAGCAAGCAAGATCTTGAAAAAACTTTATTGCATCCACTTTCAATCAAATTAAAAACTTTTTACTCAATCACATAGATCTTGTAAAAACAGAAATGTAGCAGTGACCTTAAAAAGTAAAAATATATCTAGCATCACATTTATGGAAAGTGTCAATACTGCAGGCTCTGCAAATTATATTTTCTCAAATTATGTACAGCAATACTGCTAGGAAAAAAAAGGTGTTTGAAATGCAGCTTCATTCCTTTCATGACCTGTATAATTCAAAATCACTTGTATTTCTAAATTGTTTTAGATTTTTCCAGAGAAATAAATTTATTTTCCTCTCTCCCCCCTGCAAAAGTCAATCACCAACCAATAATCCAAAAATGATGAAGATCAAAGGATATCAGTGAATCTGTACTTACAGAGTATTTATTCTCTAAGACACTAATTAAGTCAAATATCTGCTTTTAAAATGTATTCAATAAGGAGATACTTCCATCCACTTAATGACACTTGAGAATGTCAGTCATATTGGCTATGGAGATAGAATCTGTCAAAGGATCAAAGCAGGCCAAGAAAGATAGAAATTGACAATTTCTGGAACCCAGTCAGACAGAATAAGATCTCTATAAGACCATGTGGAAATGCACCTCCACACAGGAATATACTTGCATCTCTTGCTTTTTCTTAAGTTTGTCCTTAATTTTTGCATTGTGCTGTCAATTATCCTTTATGCTGGGGTTGGATGTAAGTCTGAACAAAGTTGGAATTTAGGCTTTTTGTTATTTCATCTGCTACCACAGCAATGTTTGAGTGAATAATTCTGGAAGGAAAGAATAAGTGTGCCATGATACTGTCACAATTCTGTAGCATACTAATTACCCTCTATCTACAAAGTGTGGGGGTGATTTACATGACAGGACAAAACAGGCTCAGGAGATACAATCTTAAGAGAATTCCATCTCTGAAAAGGAATTGGCTTTTATGCAGGCATATATGTATGAGTTAAATTTGCTTAGTGTCTCAAGGAAAGGTCTAGATGTTTATCCATCATATCTCAAAGACACTTTTTCCCACAAATAAATTGGTGGATGGTTTCTCCATCAGGTTAAACTTTTTCAGTGTAAAGACAGCAGATTTTCTCTATGAAATTAGCAATAAATTGTTTTGATAAGACCAAGCCCATATTTCTTCTAATTTTTTATTCACTAAAACCTTTTATTTAAACTGTTAAGAAAATCAAGAACCAATCAAGAGAAAATTCAGTGAAAAAAATCCAAATAAATAGTTAAAAACTGAGGCACTAAATAAAATAGTCTAAAAGAAACATTGGACTATCCTAAATGATAACATATTTTGTAAATATACACAGTCTAAAGACAAGGGCATGGAACAAAGAAATGTAAAATGTGAATCTCCTATTTTCTCACTGTTATAAGCAGTCTGATTTTGTTTCAGAGCAAATAAATTCTCCATTTTGAGACTCCCTGTGGTGTACAGAAAATAACCAATCAAATGGCTGGGTTAAACAAGTACAGAGAACATATTTCACAGTTTTATAAGATTTCTGACTTTATGACACATTTTTTCAAATCATGGCTAAAGAAATTCTTTCACATCCTCAGCTGCTTCTTATTACAGAGATGCTAATGTTGTCTTTTCTGCCTGTTTGCATCAAGCTGAATCTTCTGTACTCTGTCATGAATGTGTTCTGCCTTGATAAATTCTTAGGCCTTCTTCAGTTCTTTGCTGTCCCAGAAAACCAGTTGCATCCAAGTCCTGACATTCTTTCACTGTTATGAAACAGATATATTAAAGTAGATCTGCTATGTAAACAATTTCAGATTAAATCTAGAAAAGCTTTTTTGTTTGCATTTTTTTTGTTGTTGTTTATTTTGGTTTGTTTTATTTTGGTTTGGGTTTTTTGTTTGTCTTTTCTGCTGGACAAAATCTTACTATTATAAAACATTGTATCTCTCCTGAATCACACACATGGGCTTTACAAAATAAAAAACTAAAGCTTAGCAAGTCCAAGACTAGAAAATAAAGCAAGAAATCTGTTTATGTTGGAGAAAGGACTTGCAGAAGAGCTAAAAATCCTCATTGTCTAGGCAGTTCTTCAGCCATCAATTCATGGTGTTTACTTGTACTGACAAAAAAACCCCAATAAAACCTAGATGAAAGATCTCACTTCTAGGTGGTCATCACTTATTACATTTGGTGAGTTAATCTAATAAAAAATGAGGACAGTATTAATGCCTCACAGAGTTACAAGGCAAAACAAAAAAAGATTGTGCAAAGAAGCTATTTGTAGGTTTTCCTAGAAAGCAGACCTTCAATTTCAAACATGTAATTTAATTTGGATACTGTTACTTCTCTTAGTGCCAAAATTGAAACAAACCACAATTTTCTGAAAATTAAGCAAAGTGCTTGCTGAAGTCAATAGTAGGTCATAGTGGTTGTGGTCATATTTGTAATAATCAGACAGACAAATCTGAATGAATTTTCAGTGAAATGAGAAGTATTAAAAAAAAAAAAAATTAGGGTCTTTTTAGACAGACCTAGGATCTCTAGATACCAATGCATATAAAACATATAAGGGAAAAGCTATAAATTTTCTGTAATGATACCCCAGAGAAATTGTGTTCTGTGACTCAAGCTCTACAGAAAGCTGGTTATCCCTTTGGTTTACCAAGTTAATCTTGCATCTACATAGTCTTGTAGATGACTCTTGTAGAGAAGAATCTTTTGTGATATTCAGTACCATCTTTCCTACTGTTTCATCCGCATGTGCCTTTCCGAGTGATGGATAGATCTTGAGAAATTCAAGGCATAAGAGACAAGGTGAAAGTCAGTAGTTGGTGTTTATAGCATGAAAAAATTCTGATACAGAAACTGTTGGTTCTGTGAAAACCTCTTTGTTTATATTTTAATTTTCTTATTTTCATATGGGATTTGGGGACGACTTGATTAAATTTCGCTATATTTGGAAGAAAGTAGATGGTCATAGTGAGATATATCTCAGAGTTACAGCATCTTTTGCTCAGTGACAGCATTTATCTTGTATGCTTAGGAACTAACTGTCCTGCTTGAAAGGTTTGATGCATGATTAAGCATAATAATTTACATATTTGCACATTTAAAACTATTTCTATGACACAAGTTAGAATGACAAACAATTATCAGAAAATTTTTGCTTTGTTGTTATCCCTATATTTTTCTTTTCCAGCTTAGTAGAGAGTGTCAGCATCTCTAGAACAGGAAGATTAAGCTAATGCAAATTTGAATGAATACATTAATATTTTACAGGAAGTTTCATTTTGTGTCAAAGTGCTTACATCTGTAAAGAAACGGAGACCACTTAAGTCTGGTTCAAATCACTGCAGCCATGATTAGACTGCTTCCCAGGAACTTTGCAGTGTGGTCACCTGCAGCCGCTGGGGTTGGGGATTCTGCCCCAGGCTGCCACAGCAAGCCCGGATAAAATGTTCCCAATAGAACAGGTCTCCTGGCTGCTTCAAGGCAGAAGTCAGCTACAGACTGCTTCATGCAAGCAAGGCCTAGACTCAGGCTTTCAGCTCTTTTGTGGTTTCATCTGCTTGCAGCACTCTCTTAGCCAGTGAGAGAAGCAGAGATCTGGGACTGCTGCACAGAGATTCCGTAGGCAACTTTATTTCTACGAAGATGTCTGACAGCAAATCCAAATACACAGAATACCAAAGGAGTTTTATAGGGTTGAGGTGAATTGAAAAGTGACCGATAGGATTTTAAGTTGAAAGCTATCCAATTACTTCAAGGTTTTAGGTAGAAAATAACCAGTTGCCTAAAAGAGATAAAGACCAATAAAAACTCTAAAAGACAGGGGTCTACAGGGGGGTGAACATCTATCTTGTATGAGTCATCCTGAGGAAGGATTTCTTATCTTAGGTAAGAAAGTTCTAAGGGGGCCCTAAAGGGATGTCTGAACCATCCACATTCACCCAGTCTTTGCTTCTGCAGGTGGATTGCATCAGTGTGCTGGCACTGATGATGTAAATGCAGACAGTGGGAAATCTACGTTTACATATTACACTGGATTTAACTATCATAGATAAAAAGAGCTCTTCTCATGGTTTTATAGTATTTTACGATTCTAGTTTTACTACTAACTGGTAGTTAATTATTTATATTTTGGTTGGAGAAAGATCATGACTGAGACAGATTTTGGAACAATGCCCTGAATATCTTTGTGATGCAATATACTCCTTATTTGGTTTTGCAATAATGTCTCATCTGAACAAAAATCTTGGTGAAAAAAGGTCTATATTTTATATAAAGATTTGCAAGGGAGATGTTAACTTTTTGTGTTTGTTAGAAGGAATAAAAGGCCCCACCCCTTTTCTGCATCAGTTCTGAATGCTCCTGAATCATATGCTCTGCCAACTGCATACATATTGACTATCATTGGCTTATTTCCATTTTCTCTTTTGAGAATTAATGTACTGAATGCATATTCATAAATTCACATTCCCTAAGATACTTAATAGGCATTTTTGAAAGACAACAGTCCAGTAGAAATGACTTATGTAGTCATCTTGTACTAGCAATATTGATAAAAAACTGATTCAAAACATTGACTTGAATAGAAGTGGCTTATAATTCCTATGCATTATCAACTGTCAGCATAGGTAAGGGAACACAAGATGTTTAAAAATAGCTTATACCAACAAAGTATGTGATCAAAACTATAAAAAAGTTAAAGAAAGGAAAAAACATCTTTCATTATACTGCCTTATATAGAAATAAAGTACTTCACCTGACAGTTAAAGTAAAAACATACTTTCATATAGGAAAATGTTATTTTCTCTAATGCCTAGAAGAATTTGTAGTATGAAAGGCATTCTAGTTACTGTAAATACTTGAAAAGCAATGGAACTTTAGACAAAATAGCCTAAAAATGATGAGAGGGATGGAAATTGGTTTACAACATCTTTAAGGACTCTGCTTCTGGCTATCAGACCTTTAGATGGGAAAACTGTCAGATCAGTGGAAGGATAGCAGAGGAGGAAGTTCTCCCTTAGGCATACAGGGGTTATTGCATACTCCCTTCTCTATTGCCATGGTTGAGGCAAACACTGCTGAGATGAACTTCAAGACTGCTGAGAATAAGAACACAGAGCTCCTTAAGAGAGCTGTTTTTCATTGAGAATGTCAGTATGGGAAGATACTCAGAACAAGTTTTGCTTATTGGTGAGCAGAAAGGCTAAGGGATCCTAGCTGTAGGCAGGAAAGGATTTGCAAGAAGGACACACTTCAGATATGTGTAGTGATAGAGGTGGACTAAAAATACAGAAATAGGGAACAGCACCACCAGATTTATTACTTTCCCTGAACTGTTCTCCCACTGAAGATGAAAAAGCACCTATCCATAAATGCAGATCAGATAACTCCTACCCTTTGACTTAACTGCATGTTTTCTGCTGAAAACCTGACTGACAATACTGAAGGCATCTTCTAAATTTCAACTGAAAAAATATGATCAAAGGTTGAATTTAGCTTTGTGTTCCAAAAGACCGTGATATTATGTATTTATTTTCTTTTGTCTTACAGTGAAATTTAGATCTCCTTCCTAAAGGTAGAAGGGAATTAAGATTGGAGGTAGTTCTTCATCTAACTTATAAACTCTTACACCTGAAGTCTTACAAGGCATCTGTCAAAAATTCACAACAGCTGCTATCTAGAGATCTGTCATGTTATTGACTTAGCACCACTACTGATAATAAACTTGACATTTTCTCTATTCCAGTCTGCAGTATTCTGAAACACTCTCTAGAAACATCTTTTCATTGACATGAAAGAAAAACAAAGCAAGCCTGTTCATGGCTCAGTGTTTAGCTAGATAAACAAGGTTAAAATGAGAAACTGAGGATCTTTAAAAGTGATTATTGAGTTGAAATATTTCTATTTTTCTGTACCTACTTTGGACACCTAATAAGGGATTTTATTTTCATAGTTGAGGTGTCAACATTTTTTAAATTGTCTGAAGTACAATATTCAAGAAAAGGAGTACTGTGAATTGACTAGTGTCTTTAAAAGCAAAACCTTGGTCTATATCACCCTTCCTGGGGCAGTAAAACTTAATTTTTTTAAAATTTTAAATTTAAATTTATATCTTTGAAATCCCCTTTCTCTTATACCTGCCTAATGTTTACATGTCAATTTTGAACAAAGCACAACACAAACATAATTTTTTTTAGAATTCATAGATATTCCCAAAAATTCCAACCATCTTGAAAATGAGTCCACTTTTTTTTTTTTTTTTTTTTTTTTTTTTTTGATATTGTATGTATCTGGAAATAGCTGTTTTTGATAGGCCATCATCCAGTTGCTTCACTTGCTGGTGTAATTCTCTTTCTTCCTCTTCAGTTGGAGACCTAGGGCAGCCTTGTCCCCCTAGGCTTAATTTGGACAAGTTGGTCAGTATTTCTTCCATATGCTTTTGGCTTGGAGATACTCAGGGCAGTCTCAGAGCAGACCAGAATGTAATCAGCCAAATGATGACTTCTGGGTGTAAAGATCCTGGACCACAGACTAATATCTATTGCCAACCAATCAGCTACTCACTTATTCTTGTTTCTACCTGCCAGCCTTGTGTAAGTCAGCTGGCAGCACTTCAGTGTACTTAACATTTGAGAAATCTGGAAGTGCAGTTAACAGAACAATACAGCCTTAGGGACATGACCAAACTGGATTTAAACAAGACTTTCGCTCACTGTAACTTAGCTAGTCTGGCATGGAGCACCACTTAACAATACTTACACATCCTAAGTTTTCATAATTAGCAACCCAGTACAATTGCAACTTTTTGGGAAGAGACAAAAGGCAGTGCTTCATGAGCAGTAGACTTACATTAAGTTTTCAATTCATACAGGCATGTACAGATGTGCGTGCCTGAGTATATATGTTTACATTTTTGAAATCACACCAGGGGCTGTTTCTAAGACAGGATGCCTTCACATACCTTTTCAAAGTATTTATACTCTGTCAAAACCTCCTTTGCTTTCTGGTTGCTCCACAAATCTTCTCCTCTTCCATCTCCTTGCACAAAATCCCCTGTA
Organism: Muscicapa striata striata; assembly: GCA_030060385.1. NCBI lineage: Eukaryota > Metazoa > Chordata > Aves > Passeriformes > Muscicapidae > Muscicapa > Muscicapa striata. Next base: position 5,211,556 of record JAREIS010000005.1, read on the forward strand.
CTTTAAATGATTTTTTTTTTATTATAGAATGCATGATGAGTAACCATGATCATGTGGCTGTATTTGTATTTGGCAGCAAAGTCATTGTTGTACCTATATTTAGAGCTATGATGTTGGACTTCCTTATTTTTATTGTTTTTTAAGAATAAAGAGTGTAGCTTTAATTAATTAAAACGAATTTTAAAATGTATGATCATTTATTTGGCATTAAATATGTAGGCTCTAAGAATTGGAGCCTTGTCATCACTTAAGTCACTAAGCAAACCACAAGATTGCCTATTGGCATGTTGGTTACCCCTGGGCATAGGCTGTTCTCATTCTCTCAGCATACCTACTGTCCTATTCCCAATAAAATATTTTATAGAGGTTAAAGGCAAATATTTTATACCCACTTTTTCCTTCTTTTGATAATTTTGATGATTTTACTAGCCTTCTGCAGAAGAATGAAAGGTGAGAGAAGAAAGAAGAATTCTTACTTAAGAATTTTGATAAATATTCTTTTTCTATGACAGGCTGCTGAGCCAAATGATAAAGTAGTTTCATAGTTCTTTGTTTAAGAAAGGAATCAAGTGATAATATACCTCTGCTTCACAGAGGTTCTTAAATGATGTATTTCTTCATAGTTTATGAAGAGATGCACAAATGTGGGAAATAGGTACATATTTGTATGCTAGGGCAGGGTAAATATTCAATCCTAAATACTTAACAATTTAAATTTTATTAATGCAACATGAGTTCTGTATTGAGGACTGAATTTGCCATGTTTCTTCTTTTAGGGATTATTTGTTTATGTACAAAGCTATTCTGGAAGTGGTTGATTTTATATTACTAATATAAAGGCAATGATACACTCTTTTCCCAATAAGGCTTGGTTTCATTTGTCATGCTGTACTGTTAGTTAGAAATGTACAACTACTTAATTGTATCATTCTTGTTAAACAGTTCTTTAGATTAAAATGAAAACTGTTTCCCAAAATGCATTTATCACATGAATCTCAAATCCTGAAAAACGGTTAGCAATTTAATGAAAATCAAGATTCTCATCGGAATCTAACAGATTCTTATTAGATGCATCTCTACTGAAAAAGGACAACTGATGTGCATGCTCTTTCATTCACCAAAGCAACCAGTTAAAAATTTCTCTAATTTTGAAGTGCATGTTAATTATACATATTTTTATTTTCCTTTGCTTTCAAGAATACCAATGACATCATGAGGCTGAGTGTTAAAGACTACAGAAAGACAAGGGAAAATTTTCACTTTTCATTGACAATATTTTAAAAAGTCAAATGGTAGGATTTTTCATTCATATATCAGATTATTTATAAAAAAATGGAGCAATTTTGAGCGAGTCATAGTCAACATTTTATCCTATCTTCCTTCAAAACTAGGAATTTAATGATGAAACAAATTTAAAAATGAGGTAGAATCCTCAACTGATTAGTAATTAATTTCTGTCCTAAATATTCTTCCTTCCTATGCACACACATGATCTTGAGCTTCCTTGCTTGTTTATTTGTGTTTGCTTTATTACAGGTTATGTATGTACTCATATGTCTTCCAAAGAATAATGAAAGAGTGCAGGCAATTGTGTACTGTTTTCTGTGGGAGGTAGAAGATGTATGAAGTAATGAAAATAACTAGGAAAGACAAAAAAGAACAGTAGTTTACTGTTTTACTGTTAGATTGGCAATTGGAAATCAAGTTAATATTTACTGCATGGAAGGCATTAGAGATTATGCAGATACATGCTAACAATTAATAATTTGTATGTTAACTGTCATATTTATTTTTGAACACAGAATTTAATGATATAAGGTGAAAATTATATAAGAAAATGACAAAAATTTTTCTGTTGACAAAGTTTGTGTACAAGTTATAATGAACTATCAATGCTGAGAAATGGGTACTAGCAGTTCAGAGATTTAGCCACACTGTAAATTCTCTGAAAAGTTTTGTTTTGTTTTTTTTTAGGTTTTTGTTTTTGTTTTTGTTTTTTTTTTTTTGTTTTTTTTTTTTTTTTTTTTTTTTTTTTTTTTTTTTTTTTGTTTGTTTGTTTTTTTTTTTTTTTTTACTGTCAGACATCTGATATTGCTCTGGTAGTATCATGCAGAAAACTGAGCCACCAAAGCAAAGCAAAAAACAAAATCTGAACAGCTATCCAAACAAATATTCCATACACCTCTATAGGCATATTGGTGACACTTAGTTAAGCCATTCCACTTAATTTTATACTTACTTTATATTACTGTTATATCTTTAGCTTTTAGGGCTTGACACACATATCTTTGCTTTTAAGGAATATGGACACTATAAGAAGACTTCATTCATAGTGTTTGTCACTTTTTCTCCACATCATTAATGTGCAAATGTGGGTAGTAGTCCACACATGAATGGCCTTATCAGGGATTACTATGAAGCAAGATGTCTTTAAAAAATTTAAGCTGTGTTTTTTATTGAATACAAACAATTCTCATGAGAAAGGCTCTTTCTGTTAGTAATCTTGCTTCTACCCTCTGGTACAAATCTTCTCTGGAGGTGAGAAATAAAGTTTTACCCAGAGCATTACTTTTTAAAGAGTTTTCTTCCTCATATGTTATGTTCTGGGATTCCCTCTCCATTAGCTACCCAGCCTTTTTACAAGAACACATGATCACATATACAAAGAGCAGACATCAGAATGCTGTTAGTTTTTCAGTGGTTTAGTTTCTTTAGTGTAGTAGACCTCATTTGCCTTACATAGAATCCATAACCTGAGAACAGTGGCAAATTATAATTCTATATAACTACATATACATGTATTTATATGTCTGTGTACACTGGGCAGATATCTTTGAAGTGCATGTAACACCAAGGAATAATAAAATTGACAGCATATTGGGAGAAAACCAAATAGAAGCAAAGAAAACCTGCCACCCAAACCTCAAACCACTTCAAATAATACTGGGGAAAATGGCACTGCTAAATGGTAGTAGAAAAATAAAAATGTGTTTAGTCTAAAACTGCATTTTAGCCACTGGACATAGATGAAAAAGATTGCAAATGCAAATGCATGTTGGTTTTGTTGTTCTTTTAAGCCTCAGATAAAGTTTTTCAGTGTTTGAAATTAGAAGGATAATTACTTGAACTATTGGACGATATTAAACACAACTACTTAGTAAGCAGATCACACAATTTCCATGGCCATTCTCTGTAGAGGAGCTTATCCAAGTGTCTAAATCCCACTGACTGTCATGGATTTTTTAAAATATGTGATTGTTGCATATAAACATACTGAATAGGCCCTGTTTATATGCAGTCTGACATAGTTTAAGTAAGTGAATGGTACTTGTGTGATCTGCATGGTTTCACAATCAAAAGTCTGAAGTTCTTGGAATGCTGTATTCCTTATGAAAGCACAGTCTAACTTCCCTGTCCTTAAATACATGCTGCAAAGCACAAGTGAAAAAGGTGTCATTGTGCTAAGGATTAAATGGAGGATTTAAAGGATTACAAAGGATTAAATGTAACGCAATTAAATGCCCTGTGATATGATGAAAAAATATCTTGTGCCCTGACAAAATAGAAAACCAGCTGCACAAAATGTTATCAGCCACTTGCATTTCACTCATGGCCATCTCAATAGGATAAAAGAATAGGAAAAAAGAGCTCAGGCAAAAGTTTCTTATGCATTACTATGTCTATATCTGATTAGATGACATTGTATGGCATCAGGAAGTATGTTTTATTTCTGTGCAGTACTCTACCATGAACAGATGGAAGAGGTATACTTTAATTATTTTATTACTGAAGCACTGAGATTAATGGTGTTTGCATATAATTTATTCACTACCAAATGATCCAGAGAAATAAACCTTTCTGATGAGATAACACATTTATCAAATGTAAAAATGAAATTTTAGGTGACTCTAAATCGTGAAAATAACTTCCTCTATAATGAGGACATTGAATGCTTAGTGCATTTTTGTTTAAAGTGTTACATTGACACTATCATATTAAAAAAAAAAAAAATTAAGATCCAATTTTCAATGTTCCTTTGGGTAGTCTTTTCAAATTTGGAGAAGTTCAACTCAGAAGTATTCCTTATTAAATTTAAAACAAGTAAATGTGAAAACAACCATGCAAGACAAAAAAGTATTGTGAAATATTCTGCTTCATAATGATGGTTTTATTTATTCATTTCTAAAGCAGTAACTTGATGGGGATTGATTGCTTGATTATAGGAAATTATTTATGTTGGTATAGTGAGAATCTGAAAGACTTTTGTTTACTCAAGCATATTGGCAGCAAATTGTGTCATCTAAGTAGTTTAGCAATATTTTGTATTTACAACTGAAAATTGAATTGTTTCCCTCAGTGTTCCTGTATTGCTATGAGTCATTATTTTCATGCAATAGCCCACTGAAAAACATTCCAAACACAGTCATGTTATTTGATAGATTTCCCTGTGAAGTCAATCAGACAGAAACAACCAGGCAGGCAGATTTTTATTGTAATCCTGCATATTTGTTCTTGTTTTTAATAGTTTAGCAATTTTACCAAAAATGTTCATGATAATGCTCATAAAAGACTAGAGGATGGACAGAAGAAAAGACGAAAATTAAGAAGTCAAGTCAATCTACAAACATGTCAGATTTGGCTAAATGCAAGATATACATGTAGGGCAGAAGAACATAAACCATTTTTTTTTTCAGATTTTTTAGGAGGTGAGTAAATAAAAGTTGACCACAAATGACCACTGTACTCAGAAAAATATTGTAACCTTGCTTGTGTGAGAGATAGTCTCAGTGAACATAGGCTGATTCTCTTATCCCTCTGTGTAGAACTGCTCCCAGTGGCAGAAGAGGTGGCCATGATCAGTAGAGATAATGCATAGACTCAAAAAAAATTTTAAATGGTTAGAAAACGGGTATTAATAGAATCACTGAACGTATAAAGTATACAGAAAATAGCAATATGGGCAGTGAGAAGATTCTTTAACCTACATGAACAAAAATATGACATTGAAGAATTAGTCACCCTAGCATATTGAATTTAAGCTAACTTTCAGAAATTTATTCCATAAGTGAAACAAATTTCAATTAACATTATTAACCAACTGAACAAATAGTATGATTTGCAATTAATTCTTCATAAGCAATTTTTAAATAAAGACAAAATACAATATTTATCTAAAAGCAAAACTCCTGTTGGAATACAAATTGATATAAAGCACACCTAAAACATGTGTTGCACAAAAGGTCAGATAGATGAACCAGTGTTCTGACTTTATAACCTCTACAGTTGTTTAATTACTTTAGGAGCTTCTTGTGTCTGATAATATATTTTCTATCTGTATATCAAAGGAAAAAAGTATGCTACAACACATAGGCCATGGGACATTGACAAGCTTGAGAGTAAACCTGGCAAAATTGAGAAGTGGACCCATGTGAACTTCATGAAGTTCAACAAGTCTATGTGCAAGGACACATATCTGGGTCAGGAAAATCACAGAATCATAGAATGGCATGGGTTGGGAGAGACCTTTAAACATCACCAGATGCAATCCCACTAGCTATGGGGAGGAACGTTTTATACAGTATTTGGTTCCTCAGAGCCCCATCCAACTTGGCCTTGAACACTTCAGGGGTTGGGGAATCTATAACTTTGCTGGGCAACCTCTTGGGCATTACTGAATATCAGTAGAGCATTGGTAATGAATTGCCTGAGAGCAGCTCTGCAGAGAAAGATCGGGAGATACTGGTGGATGAAAACTTGGATTTGGGCTGCCAACCTGCACTTGCATCCCTGAAAGTCAATTTTCTTTGGCATTGCACAAAAGAAGGGCAATCAGCAGAATGAGGGAGTTGATCCTGCTTCTCTGTTCTTCTTTGCTGAGACCCCAGCTGGAATATTTCATTCAGTTCTGGGGTCCCCATTAAAAGACATGGACCTCTCAGAATAGATCCAGAGGAGGGGAAAAAAAAGGGGGGATGAAACACCTTTCCTGTGAAGAAAGGCTGAGTTAGTCAGTTATTTCAGCCTAGAGAGGAGAAGGTTCTGAGGAGAACATATTCTGGCCTTTTAATATATTACAGAGACTTACAATAAAGAGGGGGATTTTTTTACCAAGATTGGCAGTCACAGAACAAGTAACAACAGTGTTTAGCAGAAACAGGGAAGATTTAGACTGAATACAGGGAAGGCATATTTCACAGTGAGTGTGGTGAGAATAAGTTGCCCAGAGTTATGACTGTCCATTGGAGGTGTCAACGCCAGACAGGACAGGATTCTGACTAAGCAGGTCAAATGAAAGATGTCCCTGACTGTGTTCGGGTGGATTGGACCTAAATAATCTTTAGGGTCCCTTCCAACACAAACCATTCTATGAATCTATGACTCTGACAGTGCTGTGGGATGTGACTGCTGCTCACATCAATGGAACAGATCATTGTTACAGACAAGACATTTTCTTATACTAATTAGTATTTATTACTGCAAATATAACCTGAGTAAAAAATAGAATTAAAAACATTTAAAAGTATTTGGCTGGGTGAAATTTTATGGCATCTAAAATAAATATGTCTTTTCTGCTGAAAAATTCACTACTTGTTGGACAGTTTTTCAGAGTGCTGGGCAGGAGATTGTTTATATGAGAAAGAAAAAAAATTACTTGGTATTATTATTTCTATATGCTTACACTTTGCTTCTAGATAAATAGCAGATCTTTACCAAATGAAATAACAGGGATAAATAAAACCTTAAATTGAAATCAATACTATTGATTTGGAGACTTATAGAGAGATTAATCTTTGCAATCATTTTAAACTGCACCTTGTTTTTTCAGCAGTGTGATGCTTAAAGGCTTTAGAAATGCATCCTGAGTTTGATAATGTGAATCAAATACTGGTCTAGGCTGATCATTCAAAGCTAAAAGTTAAACCAAACAAATTAACATAGCGATTTCTATTATGAAGTAAATTACTGTTATGGAAAGCAAACAAGGAAGAACTGTAGACTAATTTATGAATGTTATATATCAGAAGAAATTACATGGAACTGATTGACCAATATATACTCGAAAATATAATAAAATTACAATTATTGTCTAGATAGTAATAAACAGCTAATGAAACAGTCACTGGAATACTAAATCCATATATCTTTCTGCACATTTTATGCATGTTTTATCCAGCTATCATTTAGAGGTTTGCATGAGATTGTTCCTAGAATTGCTTACATTTTATGCTAAATTAATGGGAAAATAAAAGTATTCCAGGCTTATGCAGCAATCACTTGAAAGTTAGGAAAGAACAGTAGTGAAATATGGGTATGGTGTTTCAGTTTTCTAGTGGTTTATCTAAGTAGTCTTATCTTTCCTCTCTGAAATTACTAAAAACTATTTACAATCAGCCTGTCTCTCTAAAATGAGGAAGACAAATTTTCAAATGTGTGAATTTTCTTTCCTAAAGTTTTGAGTGGACAGTTAGATAGCAGGAGGGGGTGGGAAGTATTTGTTAGAATGTCTGAAGAATGGTATCCAAGATGAGATATTGTCCAAAAGACTGTATTTTGCCATATTATTTTTCATGGTACTGTCAAGCCACCACAAAAAGAAAAAAAAAAAAAAGCAAGTTAAACTTAATCTGGGCAAATATTTCTTTCTGCTTATAAAGAAACAACCAGGATAACTTGAGAACTATAAGGAATCCTGAAATGGGACTAGGAAAGAAAAAAGTGGAGCCTCTCTTTAAAAAGGAGTCTTAGGATGGTGAGCTACACCCAACACACTTAGTTTTAGCAATGGTCCCATTTTTCAGACAGTCCCAGATTTCAGATTCTCTACACCAATACAATTCTTCTCAAGAAAATCGGTTGTTTTAAAAGTTGCTTTTAATCTGATATTCCGTCACTGTTTTAGCCTTTCTGGGAGCTACATTTGTCTTCATCTTCAAAGTCTCACAGACCTATTCTGATACCAAAAGTCTTCAGAACACTAACAGTGACTGTGTTCACTAGAAACAGCTAAATACAGTTTCTCCCTTTTCATTCAACCACAGAAACTTCATCTTGATCAAGAAGATGAAGCAAATAATATACAGCATTTTTATCCTCTCCAGGTGATGATGCTGTGACATTTCTCCACCTATTCCTTTCCAGGTGTACTGAATGGCCTTTGTCCCCCACTTTTCCACATTACCTGGCAGTAGTCCTTCATATCTCTTAACAATGTTATTTCTAGAGGTTTATAATAAATAACAACATTATTTATTATAAGAGGGACAAGTAGGAAGGTATATAGAACAGAAACTGCCCTGTTAATTCCTTTGTTTCACATATTTTCCATTTATCACGGGTTCTCAAATTTTATTAAAAACTCTCAGATGTATTTTTAAAAGGTGTTAATGAAGTGTTTTGGAAAGAGGAACTTTCCATGGTTAAGTTGGTATCGAACCATTATTGTCTCAGATACAGAACAGCTGGGGCTGGAAGGTACCACCAGAATTCTCTAGTTTAGTCCACTGAGAAGGACAGGGCCAACTAGATTAGGTTACTAGGGCTGGGGGCCAGTGGGGTTCTGCAGATGTGTTGTTTGCCATCTACAAAAAAGTTCTTTCCTGTGTTATCATGGACCAAAAAACCCCACCAGTTTTGAACCTCTCTTTCTTCAGATGTGTCCCAGCACTAGCCCTGTTTACCTGTCTGTGTCCATTTTGGTGTCCCAGCTCCAGTCCCTGCTCAGATGCCTTTATGCTATTGCCTGCTCCAGTATATGATTGGTACAGTCCTTCTCAGGAGTCTCTGCTCTAGTCCTTGTTCAAGCCTCTCTTTGCTCCTGACTGCAAAGGCTGCTCCAACAGCCTTCCTCAGAAGACTGTTACTCTGTTGTCTTACTTTTGTCCCCTTGACATCTTCTTTCTTTTGCATCCCTCTCCTGATACATTGTCCCTTATACACTGGAATCTCTAATTTTCCCCCTTGCCTCCACTCAGGTGTCACACCTGCCTTGGTGTTGGATTGTTGCATCTTTTCTTTTTCAGATATTAATATCCTTCCCCAAATATACTTTGCAGAGGCACCATAGGCTCCTTTGATATGTGCAGTTGTGTGTTCAGTGGGTTGGTTTTGTCCATAGCAGAGCTGTCTTTAAATGGCTATGATCAGCTCAAAGAAATCCCAGTTTTCCATTTCCACAGATCATCACTGCAGTCCTTGTCCACTACCAAAACCTACAAAAATATTTAGATGGATTTTTTTTTTTAATTTCAGGTCAAACCCATTGACTTTTATTTTGCTTCCCCATCGTTGTAGGTCTAATTATTTGGGGCATCAGAAGTCCAAGTGCAGTTTAGAGAACTGCCAGATTACTGATAAAGTAGAAAGAACACATTATTTCAAAGAGATGATTTATGACTTACCAAAAGTACCTTATACAATATATGGATAATCAGTTATTCAATATCACAGCTCATGAAGCTTCTGTCAAGATACAAGAAGACATGGATTTGACTTTATGAGCTCTCCAGAAGATTTGAGGGCATACCTTGTTAGCTGTAACAGGCTTGTGTCTTGAGATGATAGAGGATATCCTTCTTACTCAATTTCAACTCATTCATAAGGATCTTCCTGGTTTTATTTATATTTCTTGATCTGGGCTAATAATATAACTTTAATTCCTAAAATTCTCCTTTAAAATTTCCTTCTTTAAAATTTTTACATTATTTTACATTATTTACATTATTTTTTAAATTATTTTACAGACAATCGAATTGTCATAAAACACATTTCTAAAAGCTGGATAATACACGTTGCTCCTTTAGCTGGATTTTATAGCTACATAACAATTATATCTGTTAATTTCCCCTGTTTTCTCCCACCTAGTCATGTGGTGTTCTTGCCAGTGCATTGTTAACAAACTTCTTTTCTTACAATGCAGAAGCTTTTTGAATTAATATCTAACCTTGGAGGGCTTTTATTCTTTAGGTAGCAGATGTAAAGGCTTTGTCCCCCTCCCTCTCCTTTCAGGGACATGAGATTCTCTTATGATTATATTAAATGAATGAAGCAAAAAAAGCTTAAAGAAAGGTTCAGTTTTTAAAATTTTGAGCATTTAAGTTAGAATCAGGTACTTCTTTGAAAATTAGCACTTAATGTGTTATAACTGTTATGCAATAGCAACAAAAATTTAACTTGTATTCTCCTTATTTATGGTGTTTCATATTCATGTCTTATTGTTCCAGAATTTGGACTCCATGGAAACAGAACTATGAATCCAGAATTTTTTTTTTTTTTTGTTCAGAGACCTTATCTTGTATTTGCAGGTGCTAAATATCTTAAAGGGAAAGCATCTGAGGTCCTTGCCATATGATATTAGATATATCTTACTTATAAATACAGGCATAAATCCAGACCTGCTGGCTTTACAAACTTCTGTCTATTGTTGTCAGAGTTCTGCATGTGTCTCCAAAAGGCAGAAGTTGTGAAAATCAAGTTACTCTTTTTCCTTCAGATTTTTTGCCCTTCCTTACTCTTCTTCACAACAATTGAGAGCTTCCAATCTTTATGTAACAAGGAATTTGTTCACCTCATGAACGTAAGGACATCGTGTTTTGACTTCATCTCTCAGCAAAAGGTTAAGAACCCTGGTGAAGTGAGGGCAATGGGTTACACATGACTAACAAGCACCAAGCAGCTAATGCCTACTGCCTTTGCATCTCCCTGATCTTCTGTACCCTCTTTCTTCCTTCATCCTCAACCTGACTGCATATCAAATTTTCATACATGTGATCCTCCCAGGCTTTTGAGGAGAAAAAAGCAAGTTAATCTCCAGCATGTACCGTAAATGTAGTCAAAAATAAAGAGATAAAGATAAATAAAGAAAAAAAGTAGTTAAAAGATAAAATACTAGTGGACCTCTGGCTGCTAATGAATAAGTATTATGGGCTATAAAGAGGAAGTAAGAACCAGCATTTTTGGATTTTAATAGGGGCAAACTATACTATGATTAGGGAAGTAAAAGAAGACAATGTGCAGATTAAAACTGGATTATTTGTTGAGATGCCCTATATGGAAGCAAAGAGATTAAGAATCATAGATTAAACGAATCCAGGACTAGAAAGATGTTTTATAATTTGAGAGAATTGGATGTTATTTCTTTTTTGAAGCAAACTTAAGGCATTACTACCAATCACGAATTAATATGCCAGATACATCACACCTATTTTTTAAGTGAAATTCGATCTATAAAACACAGATATCACCTAGCACAATACAAAATAAACACTTGTGGCAATTCTTTCTGAGCTCATGAATCTACTTCTGGGGAATTTTCATTGTACTAAAAGCCACTTGGTTACCAAGAGTCGGAATAGGGTTTTGATCTAACAAATATATGTATATTTTTAGCACTTTGAAGCTGTTACTGATTGCCAGTGAGCTTAGACATTTCTTTTCACCAAAGGCATGTCACTGTTTTAACTGGCAATGAGTCAGTCTAGGGTTCATATAGAAGAAAAATTGTACCATTAATGTTCAGGCTACCAAATTATGTTCAAGCTATGAAGGATTCAGTGGCATTGCGAAAAAAAAGTGCCTTCTATCAAAAGCCTTCTTTTTTCACTTTTATAATTGCAACTCTGTGACTTGGTATGTACATGGCTCCATTATTTCCTCAATTTTGAGCATTTTAGAGTCTTAGATATAGCAAAGTATAAGCAGTAGAAATATCTCCTAAATGACAAAATCAATAGATTGACATTTGTATGTCATTCATATTTTATTTTCTGCTTTCCACTCCTCCAATATGGAAGCTCTTAATAAAGCTGTTCCCATTCAAAGTAATGCATTTTAATTTGTTACCAAGCAAGTTTTCAAAGAGGTGCTTATTTTTGTGTCACTTACAGAGTTGTCTACTTTGATATGTAGAAGTGAAGGGAAAAGGAACACAGAAAAGTTGTGATGGAAGAGATTTTAAGTTCTCCTGTGAGAACTCAGGCAATTAGAGATTAAAAATTCCCATCTTACTCCTGATACAGAATGGACTGTATTTTCTGCTTACCTTAAGAAAAACAACCTTTTATAGCAGTCAAGCCTAGATTGATATATCATTCCTTTAAACTGGCAGAAAGCAACAAGGACCTGAAAGTGCTACTGAGGAATCTCACTTGTCTGTGCCAGCCAAATAACACAAAGTCATTCAATTACCCTTCCTCACACAATTTTTTACCAGAAAATGCTATTCTTTACCTTATTATTTAGTGTCTGAGTCAGAAGTATATTTTCATGATTTATTTATATAGCATACCAAGCTTTAAATAAAACATGCATCCAAATTCAAAGTTCTGTCTCTAATGTGTCAGTTATGTGACTAATTCATTATGTTTGTCACTGACTTATGAATTATACAAGTAACTTTTAAGATGTGAAGTTGATTTAGATCCATATTTCATACTTCGGAATGTAAATATCTGTTTTATTAATAGCTGTTTATAAAGAATGAGCTTAGCAGTTAATGTACACACCATTGAAAATACAGGGTGCCCCCAGCATGCCATTGAAATACATACAAAGATTTCTATCTATAGCCCTGTTTTAAAAAACAGATGTTCTTCTGCCTAAGATGGATTCTTCTGTTTTCCTCTTGAAGTTAGGTGGGAGGATAGAAATGGAGAGACAATAATACTTGAGGTTCACACTGTCATCAGAGAATCTGTGTCATTTTTTTTTGTTACTGCTGAGCCTGTCTGTGCAATAATGAAAGCATATCAGTCAGTACTTTGGATCTCTAGGGTTGGGATGTCATAACTCAATTACATCCCCACTTCAACCAGGTGAGAATGACTACAGCAATTAATGAACAAATCAGGCATCTAAGGATTATAGAAGCCTACTGCTTAATGCACACAGAAGACAAAATGTTCTTTAAATTCAAAATTTTTCCATGAATGCTAGAAATGAATAAATCTGCTTTTCAATGAGTTTGCACTTTTTGCCTTCTAATCCACCCAAAAAAGGTAAACCAGATGTCTTCTCATCCTCTGGAACTAGGCTGGGAGAGCACTTGGTGTTGGTAGTAGCAGGAAATGGCTGTTGACAGGCCAGTTCACTGCTGCTGCAAAGAACACACAATCTGAACTCTCCAGTCTCCTGATAAATACAATACCATTCTCAAAAAAGTATCCACCTAATTCTTCCCATATTGGTATTAATGTATATTATTTTAATATAAATAATTTAAAGTTTGTTTCAGATATGATTGAAGTTGGTAAATAAGCTTCAAGCCTTACTAGGAGAAAAACCAGAATTTTCCCAAGTGTGTAAGTCAAATTTCCTTCACTGTCCTTCACAGTCTGAAAATTAAATTGTCAATAAAGAGAGCTAGCATCTGCTTTCAGGTTTTAGAGCTTCTGTTTTACAGAAGGGAACATTCATAAAACAATATCTTCACTAATTCTTAGAAGTTTTGTCTGAGCAAGCAATAAAACCTTCTTTGCAAAGGCTACTTAAGATAAATGAACATTTGAATATTTATGCTATATGTATTTTATTGTGCCTGGTAATGGTTAATACCTGGATCTGTGGGCTCCCCAAAAACCCCAAACAGACCCAAAGCCCACAAGGGGCTTCATTACCCTGAATTATTTGAGGATATTACATGGGAGTATTCCCTGCCCATCACCAGGGAGTTGGAACTTGATGATCTGTAAGGTCAAAAGCAACCCAACCCATTCTATGATTCTATAATAAAGCTAACTAAATCAAGTTTCAAGACATTTGATTACAATACACTTATACATCACCCAACTGAGTGTTACTGATCCAGACAGGATGAGGCAACCCCTTAGTAATTTTCTTTTCCTTTAGGTCATTTTCATTTTAAAAGCCACATAAAATGAGGTGGAAAAAGGAACACCAGAATACATCACTGTACTATAATCACTTTATTAAGAGGATCAATTCAGGGACAGGCCTTCTGAGGGAAATCTTTAGACAGACATACAGACAGACTGACAGCCGCACCTCCCGCCCCTCTCCACTTCTCCCCCAGAAACTTACTATTTATTGACTACTGCTGAGTTGACAGAGTTGAGAGCATAATTTCACATTCTTTAGCATTTTGAAAATGTTGCAATCTCAGTGGGTCAAATTATGTTGATGATTATGAATATCTGTGCACCGTTTGGCCTCTTATTCAGGGGAAGGTATTCCTGATTTATACTGCTGTGGAAGGCTCCATGAATTCAGTTGGATTTATACCTTTTAGCCCAGAATAACTTTTGTCCTAGTGACTGAGAACCACATTTAATGCTTAGGTAGCAGAGTAGATTATCCAGCATAAATTAAAGGACTTCAGAGCCATACTCTATGAATGATTTAGGGATATGAAATTTGGGTAGCCTTTTCCTGCTACTGCTTTTCCCAAAGATCTACCATTTCCTTTATTAAACATACAAGAGATGCCATAAAATCTATTTGTTTGAATTTTAGATTCTAACCTTTTAAAGCTTTTAAGTCATTCAGCCAGAAATGATTTCTTTCTGCATGCATGAAGCTTTCTTCGCTAGAATTACTTTTCTGGAGATACAAAATCCATGACTGACTTGACCTTGAATTGTTTACCTCTACAGCAAAATTCCTTCTGAAACAAATTTAACAGGCCAACAAGGAAGAGAAACTGATGCTGTTTTACCTTGTTCCTACTTCTCTTCCTATCATTGTTACTGACCTCAAGTCCTGAAGAGGGATGTGAAGTTGAAAAAGTGTGTGAGCTGACTAGCACATACTGTAGTTTGCAGATGTGTGGTGTCAAGCTCTTATCTCATTTATTCTTCTAATAACCTCTACTAAAGGTGTTATGATATTGTATGGGAGAGCAGAAGGGAAAACAAGGGTGTTTGGGAAATGGTACAGATAAGCCACTAAGGATTTCATATTTTGAGCCAAATTACTGATTCAAGATCATAGGATGATGCTTATATCTTGATAAGCATCATAGTTTGAGGACTTTTTGAAATGATCAGTTCCTTAATTATGTAAGCACCCTGAAAGTCTTTGAATCATCAGTCAGTGCGGCATGAAGCAACAGCTATAGTAAGTTCTGGGAGCTGAGCTCTAGCCTAGCTGGACTCAAGGTTCCTAAAGTCAGGAAAATCCATACAAGAGCTCAAAGACCCACCAGGAAGAGGCAGCTCTCGTTACTGAGGCTGACATGAAGCAGACATTGCCTATAGACAGCAAAAACTGGTGACATAAGGAAGTTTACAAGAGAAATAAAGACTTACTTGACAACCTTGAAGTTTATTCAAGATTTTGCTAATGAAATTTCCTGAACCTGAGATTCTACTTTTCTAAATGATAGAGAACTTTTTAGACTCTACTGTAGAATGCATCAGTATCTGTCAGCAGTGAACTTTTTTCTCTTAACCTACATTAAGTCTCTACATTATTGTCAGCTTTTTTTCTCTTAATCTACATTAATTTCTGGATATCTTCTGTCATCACTCCCAGAACAAAATGTCCAGGCACATTTTATTCTAGTTTTTCAGGTAGACAGACAGGAAGACTTTTTGTTTTGTTTGACTGTTTGTTGTTGTTGTTGTTTTTGTTTGTTTGTTTGTTTGTTTGTTTTTTTCCTGGGATAAAGATATTTCATCTTTGGAAATCTAGATCTGCTCACATAATATGCATAGGTAAAATATATGGCTTAAAGAGAAAAAGTATCCTATCTGGAGCAGGCTGTGGTGCACACTTTATGTGATAATGAGTAAGGAGCTGGACAAGCCTCCATCCAGTGTAGAGGTGAGAAGAAAACAGCACACAAAACTTGACAACTAGATCTGGTGATTCCAAGTGGAACACACCCTGGATAAATGTGAGCTAGCCCATGTTTTATAGAAATCTTTGACTCAGAAGAATTTCTTACAGTTATTTAAAAGTTAGCTGTTACTATACGACTGATCCTACTGTAATTAATGCTTACTTTTCCCAGAGGCCTGCAGGTATATAGACCAGATTGTCTGAGCTCTACCATTACTCCAAATTTCCACCCAGCTGAGATGCTGTAGATAAACTCCATTATATTTTCAGGCATGTCTTGAAAATATACAAACTATGAACACTTTTGATTTTTTTTCTATGTCAGTGAGCCTTTTTTTCCCCCACATCTGTACATCTAGAGTAAGAAAATTTTTATCAGCTTGAATGACAACAGAATCAGATTTCTTAATAAAGGGCATTTGTTAGAAACCCTTGTTTCTTAAGGAAAAGATACTAACTTTTAACTCACAATTTGCTGCATTTTCCTAAATCATTATATTACAGGTGTTTTAGAGTAGGTCATATTAAAATACCTGACTAGTAATGAAGAAACCCTGCAGTATTAATTCATTAGTTCATTTGTTAGTGAAAAATAATATCTCTGCTATTTATTGATTTTAAATTGACTGAAAATGGAAGTTAGTTTTATCTACATATAAAATATAGGACAACTTGGTAGAATATTAATGTTTCTGAGCATTTCCTCTTCTTTCTTCTCAGCCAAGGTGGTACTATCACTGAGAATGAGAAAGAGGTGCACTGGAAATGTGCTGTTGAATGCAATCGTTTTAATCATTCTCAACACCATGTTGTAAGGTAACCAACATTTATGACAAACTATTCCACAAATCTCTGATGAGACACTTCAGTAAAATGACTTTTTTTAAATATATAGGCTGTTTCATTAATCAGAAGTATTTGTGTACAGCTTTTGAAATAACAACTCACAGAAAGCTAATGGGACACATTGCAGTATCATTCCTGTGGTGAGGATAGAGATGGGAACCCAGCATCTGCAGAACTAATAAATTTAGCACAGCAAATTACTACACCTGATGGTGAAACAATGTAGGTAGAATGCCATTTCTCAGTAGCAGCTTTTCCACTGCAAATAAGCAGTTTGTATCATGAAATAGAATCTCACTATATATATATATATATTACTTATTTTTTCTGTGTATGTAGTCTCTTTGCTAGTTTGTTTGAATGTGTTCTAAGTTGTGATTCCTTTTTTCTTTATAATCACCTGAGATTTTCAGTCTCACAGTGATGGCCTTATAATCATTTGGTATAACCAGTAGAAATAAGAAGAAACAATTTTGAAGGTTTTCTAAATATTGAAAATTGTTTCAGCCAATGTATCATATTTACTGGGCAAACATGTCATGGTAGCATTGTTCTGGTTTATGTGTTGGGTGAAGGGAGGGCAGAGAACTGAAAATCTTCTGCAGGACAATTAATTTGGTACAGTAAATTAATATACTTGACTCTGAAACTCTGCAAACAGAAAGCCATTTCTCAATAGTAATGTTCTTGTGATACACAAGCAGACTCCAGACCCTATTTCCAAAAACAGTTAAGTTGATGAAATATTGCAACACTAGTGAGAGGTCAAACATGGCTTTTTTTTTTTTTTTTTTATTTGATGGAAAGACTGGGCTATGTAAGGTAGCTTGTAACAAAGTTTAAAGCAGATCTAGTAAGAGATCTTAAAACATCCCTGTGTGACCTGGGATATGACATCCACAAAGAACATGGATCCACCAGTTCTCTATGCCATTCATCAAAGCAGCAATATGTATCTCTGAAATATATGATCCTCTTTTCCTAGGATTGTGTACATGCTGGTTTTGGCAAATGTTTATTGAGATTTAGGAGACCAAAAACTACTAGCAATGTCATTCTGCTGTACAAAAATATTAATTGCAAAACTCTGGCCTTCAAAAAGCATTTTTCTCCATGCCTTAACAACTGCCTCTTATTTTCTTCCATTACTTAGAAATAAATGTGTGTCCTGAGAAAAAATTTAAAAGGCTAATAAATCTCCAAACCACAGTCATAATTTTCTAGGAAACTCATCTACTTTCATGGTGTGCAGAAAGAATCTGTTTCCTCAGCCTTGTACAGTATGCAGCCTCATATCTACCCAGAAAAAGAAACTGCAGTAAGGCCCTCAATTATTTAGAAGAGTGTATGTAGTGCCTTCAGAAGTTATTAGAGATTTGAAAGAGGATTGACTGGAGAAAGGAATAAAAAAATCCTTGAGTAAGATGACTGATTAATTATTTTGTTGTACTAAATGACTTTTTCTTTCCTGCCATTTTCATATAAGAACACATCATTAGGTGGAAACAAATCAAATATTGTTCCTAGAGTTGATGAAAATTCTTCAGATGTTAGACTGTAGTGCCTTAATCTTTCTCTAGCCTGATAAAGGGGATCAGGATCATCCAATGTTACTACTTTTCTCAAAGAGAAGAATAAGAAAGACAACACATAAATTTATGTTAAATGCTTGCTCAGGAAGATGCAGCAAGAATGGGTGCAGCTTTTCCTGAGTTTCATGATACTGTGGATTGTTTCTATCTTGTGGACTCAGAACGTCTTACAGAAAAAATACAACTTGAGAAGTATATTGTTAAAAGTAAAATTGACATAACCCTAGTCCTGACAGTCTGATTATAGAAGTCTTTTGCGTCTCAAGAATTTAAAAATTACTTTCTGAATTATGAAGGAAATAGAAATCTTAGTACAGATTTGATTGTAAAAAATATGATTTGACTTAAAAAATATGGTCAGTATATAGGTGAAGGTATACCAGTAAAAAAACCATGAAAAAGCTAAGTGCAAAAATGCAAAGTGTTGAAATATATACAAAGCAACCTAAAATCTTAAATTCTTCTTACAGACAAAATTAAGAATTAAGGTGAATTATAAATGCACTGTGGATTTATTTCTAAGTTTGTTAAATTTTTTTCCTAGCCATATGAAAATACAACAAATGTCCAGTTCTTATGGGAGAAAGTGGAAGGAAATATGTCTTTGTTTTTGGAGGCAAATGTAACTATTTGTAAAATCAGAAAAGTCCCAGTTGGCCATAAACAATATTGTGAAAGTTAATAGACACAGGAACACAGAAAAAATAGTGATGTAGATTTATGTTTAGCCAGATACAAACTATACCCAGCTGGCTTTTTCACAAGGGTTAAGAGATGTTCAGGGTGTCTTCAGAACATCTGGCTTCATTAAAAGAAGAACATGTGGCATGAATCTCAACTGGATACAAAATGTTAAGTCTTTTTTGTCTCAGAAACATGTGGAAAAAGGACAGACCATCCTAAGTATGCTGGCTTGCTTGTGCCACTTAAAAAAGTGTGGAGGTACAGTGCATTATTAAACCTTGAATTACTGTTTAATGGTGCGTCAGATGTACTACTGGGCTTTCAGACTTATGAAGTCATATAGTGTAGCAAATGCTCTTCTTTTTAGCTGGACATTACTACACAAGTATTATCGATGGGATGAAACTGGTAAGACTCATGAGCCAGAGCACAAGGTAATGAAACTATATTAAACCCAGAATTTATTAAGAAAAGAAGTGTAGCTTGGAGTTTCCACAATTCAGTGTACCTTATTAATCCACCATTAGAAGTTTTTCTGAAGCCTTTATTTTTATTTATCAGTACTTGTTGTAATTACTACTGTTATTACTACCAGAAACATATATCTTCAAAACTCACTCCTTCACAACAAACTGGGCTACAGAGTTTGGGGTTTTTTAATTGTGACTGACTGCTATGTAACATGTTCCTGATAGTTTAATGCTGCATTTTTGATGAAAAATAAGCCACAGTTGAACTGCTTGGAAAGTAAAATAAGAAGACAGGTGACATTGTCTTAATCACTGGAGCACAGCTAGAAGAGAAGTGGTTTAGGTGAGGTTAACTCTTTGAATACTAGGCATTTTCAGGAAAAAAACAAGCAACTGTTATTTGAGCAATGAGATTGTTTAAAAGTCTTGTTTTCACTTAAAATGAAAAAAAAAAAAAAAAAAAAGCGATAAGCTGTTATATATACAAAGAAAAAATCACTCATACTTTTTAAAGCTAGTGAGATTCACCCTCCCCTCAATGTTTTTTTTGGGGTTTTTCTTCTAGCCATAAAGGTTTCTAGACTTTACCTTACTATTTCTGAATGCTTGAGTTAAACCACAGTATATTGAGTACTGTGCTCCCCACTCCAGTTTAATCAATAATCCAAAACCTAAATTAAACTAAAAGACATCCAGTTTCTAGAATTTCTTTTAATTTATAGGACTACTCTAAATGGCAGCTTTTTCCTCCCTCTCTCTCTTAATCATAACTGACCTTCAGGAACTGCTGAGCTCTTCACAGAAACTGTAAAAGGATAGGTCATTCCTTGTGGTATACATTTCAAGGCACGGGAGGATGGGGGTAATACACCAGAGTAATTTAGCATGACAGTATATGGTTTAGTACTTGCCCATGTATGATGGGTCTTTGATATGTTAAGAATAAGGTCTAGTATTGCATATAGATTTTACATTGTTTTATTTTCTAGTGTTTCAGGTGAATCACATAATTATACAGTAAGCACACTAAATATGATATAAAAAAATTACTCTTCTGAAGAGACAAGGCACAGGAATACCAAACACTGTGGTGAAAGAGGAAATATCAAAGGGAGAGCTTTGAAGTGTCATCAGTATCATTTTAGGCTGTGAGTGCTATGGGAGTATAAATTCAAGGGTACCAACAGGACTACAGTCTAATGTTATGAGGTAATTAGCAATACTCAGATTCTGTTTCAGGTAGCACCTAAATTAAAAACATAATATTCCGCTAAGATGCAAGGATAACTTCTGAAGTGGAAAAATGTGGGCTAATTTGCCATTTGTTTGTGAGGATGCTATTGCAAGAAAGAAACAAGTTATTGGAAGATAAATTTATGCTTTTGTGCTGGTTTTGGCTGAGAGAGAATTAATTTTCATCACAGTGGCTGATATGGGACTGTGTTTTGAATTTGTGCTGGAAGCTGTGTTAATAACAGAGGGATGTTTTTGTTACTGCAGAGCAGTGCTTAGAGAGTCAAGGGCTTTTCTTCTCCTCACACAGCCCCAACAGTGAGTAAACTGGGGGTGCACAAGGAGTGGGAGGGGACACGGCTGGGACAGGTGACCCCAAATGACCATATTGCATCACACTTAGTGGGGAACAAAGGAAGAAGGGCGGACATTTTGAGTTGTGGTATTTATCTTGCCAAACCGCAGTCATGCACGATGGAGCCCTGGCTTCTTGGGGACAGCTGAACACCAAACAACCCACAAAAAAATGGTGAATTATTACCTTTTTTTACCTTATTTGAATGTTTTTGCCTTACCTATTCAACTGCTTTTATCTCAAGCCATGAGTTTTCTATGTTTATTTTTCCAATTCTTTCCCTGATCCTGTTGATGGGTTGAGAGGTTGTGTGGTATTTAGTGGCTGTCTGGGGTTAACACCATGACAGTGTTAAAATGGCAATGCTGTGGTTTGAAGACAGAAAACTCAGCAGGACAAGAAAGTTAAGAATGGATGGTACAGTAGTATAGGGGTGTAAGGGGAAGCAAACACTGTAGTGTATTGAGAACATCTAAAAGGCATACATGTTCTTTTAAATTGCTTCTCTGCTTGTTTGCTTATTCACATAGTGCATGTGCGCACACACGCATGCACACACACAGAGCTTAGCATATCTCACTTTGGTATTTCCCTTTCTTACTCCACTAATCTGACAATGTGAGGTGGGTGGGAAGAAGGAAAACTGAAAGAGTAATGGTGACATAAAAGACTGCTAAATCATGAGCTAGGAGACAGAGTTCTTCTATATTATGTTCTGGTGACAGCCCTTAAAAGGGCAAGTTCACTCCCATTATAAGCAGTGTTTACTTCTGGAAACCACTCATTGCTGTGTGCTGAACACACACATTGGCTCTGTGTACTTGTTTTGTCTGCAAGCCAATCCCATGGCTGAAGGGCAGGTGCCCTGCAGAGTGTCTTGTACTAGAAACTGTTAGTGAACTTGTCACATTATATAGTCATAAAGTTTGTGTCTTAATGAGATAGAGCAACCATGGTGTTAGTCTTAACAAAATGCATGTGGACATAAAAATTCGTATAGAACATGAATTAATTTTTACAGGCTTGAGCTACTGATTTTTATTGAATTGGGCTAACATGAATCTTTTGGGTAGACATATATACCTCAAGATGCACATAAAATCTGTATATACTGTATCAAAGTTTCTCATATTTTTAAAAATTTTTCTCTCTGTGAAAGGAAATACCCCCACAAACTGAACAAGTAAAAAGTCCCAAGAATAACTTAATATATACTAACAAGACTGTATAATATTTTATAATATTTTAGCTGCAACAGTCCAGAGCCTGAATTAAAGTAATTTATAGGTATATTTTGATCAGGGCTGAGATATGCTTGAGTTTCAGTGAACAGATCCCTGGAAATCCTATCAGATAATAAAAAAACCCCTGTTTTGAGTGGGATTACTGAAATAATGAATGCTTTGTATGTAAAAGAAAGTTGTTTGACATATAGTAGCAAAAATATAAATGATAGAAAAAAACCTATTTCTCTCTTTGGGGTTAGGTCACAATTTTGGTAGTGAATCATCTTCAAGAATAGAATGGCAAAAAGAACATCTCAAAAAACAAATGAAAAAGGCAGTCAGCGGGAAACTGCTCTTTTTAAAATTAAATATTAACTTATCTCAGCATTCACTCTTCTAAGACTTACTTAGAACACCTATAAGCAGTAACGTAAGCCACAGTTGCCGAAGTCAGCAGATTTAAGTTCTGATGTCAGACAAACCTGTCAGAGTAGAACTGTGGCATTCATCTTTCTCTGTCCAGAAAATAAAGAAGCTGTGATGGGATTTCTTTGACAATTACTTTGGGCAAGCTCAAACAGTTACTACATAGTAAATAATCACAGGGTTTCCTATCTGAATGAGCGTGGTCACCAATGAAAACTAGGCCTGACCCCAGAAGAATGATAACAGCTTTAAGGAGTCCAGAAAGAGATGAAAAATTAGAAGACAGAAAGTAATAAAGATAGCTGAATAGTTACAGGTGATTTAGAAAACAGTAATGAAATTGTTGAGCACAGAGCTTTAATTCATGTTAAGAAGATGTTCTATTTCATGCCACAACTGTTGTTATTTTTTCCCAACAATTTCTCTGATAACAGTACTTCTTCTGGGATTTTTGTGTGCATCTCTCTCCTTTTAGGTTGACATCAACAAAGAAGTAATGCCAGTTATAGGAACAGAACATTGTTTTGACAGTTTTTCTGATTCTTATCATGATTCTACAAAACCTCTGACATTGTGACTATGATACTCTTAAGTAGGCCTTGCTCACAACAGTACAGGCAGTCAAAATAATAGATTTCTTTTTTAAATTGTAGGAGGTTAATGTGAATCCTAGGAACAGATTATTATTTTGCTTGAAATGTATTAATATATTTGGAAATGGGAGTGACATCAATTTTGGTCTTAAAAGTACTTAAAATTAACTTTAAAAAAGTACTTAAAAGTAAATGTGTACTACAGATAGGGCACAGAACTAAGAAGTCCAGCCCACAGTTGTAACCTTAATTCTGTGTTTTATTTGAAAACACAAGATACTGTATAAAAATTAAACCCTCTATCTTCTCATAAATAATTCATGAGGTAGAGACCCATGTAAAGAATGAAGTAATAGGAAGGAAACAGTAATACCACCTTAAAATGGATTTATTGCTTGCATAAGTTTTCTTGTAGTTCTTTTAGTCATGAATAGGCTTGTGTCATTTAAAATGCTACATTTACTGGCTAAATATTCTGCTTGACTAGTAAAATATTGAGATTTTAGATTCACGCAAATACACTTCATGATTAAAAATTTTCTTAAAAGTCTTCACAAGGGGGTTATAAATAGCTCAAAGAACTTTTTTTTCATCTAGAAAGCTGTGCAGTTTCAATTGGAGGCACATTTGTACGGGGGCAGGGGGAAGGTGTGGAAAGTGTGGCATATAAGGATATTACCCTTAGCTTAAAAATTCTGTCTGAATTCTAGATGGGAAACCAACAAAGCTTTTTTTTTACCTTCACTTCTCCATTGTATTTCATTGTGTAGAAAGCACTAGCATAGCAGCTATTTTTCATTAATTTGGGATATATGAAAGCGTACCAAAAGTGGGGCAAGAAAAGTTGCTAGATATTTCAGGACTGGCTGGGCAGGGAGGTGAGAACCCATGATGAAGTCACTCTACAGGGGATGGTTATGCCTTGTGGCTGTGCCTAAGGCTACAGTGTTTGGAACAGCGTTTAAAGGGTCAGTGTGCAATTTAAACAGCAAAAAAAAAAAAACCCTCCTAGATTTACCTTGTCTTGGTTTTATTTTTAAACTCTGTCAAAACCCACGGTGCAGAATTTTTTTAGTGAGCCAAAGGTTTATTTTTCCCTTTCTCTTCTTTTGTACTGAATTTTTAGAATTCAGCCGGGCTGCAGCTAAGTTGCTGGACCAGCAAATGATATTATCTTAGATGAAACAATTTTTATTGTAAAAGATATTTCTCTCTCTCCCTCTCTTTCTCTAATTTTTGTAAATACAGCAGTTTTGGATTTTATTGGTGGAACTGCATTTATTTTAAAATACTGTGTGCTGGAGTTTTTTGTTTTATTTTGCTTTGCTTTTTTAACGACACACTTGTTCATCCAAAAGGAAGGAATATGAAAACTTTAATATTTTAATTACCTTTAGTTCTGAGAGCAAGATTTTAAGAGTGTTCTGCTTAAGCTAAATACAGAACTACAGTGCACCAGGAAAACTGAGAGATTTTCCAGGTTAAGGATGCCCACAGCATGGCATCCTATAAAAGTAAAGACAACGTAAAGTTTCTGGTTTCAACCCCTTACACAGGCTGGTGTATGCAGCACCTAAGATACATCACTGCTCCTTTTACATGCACACATCTTGAAGGAGATTTGGGTGCTTGAAATGAATTTTCATATGTCAAAAGGGAAGCTGTACTTGAGTCACTGGTTTTCTCAACTTTTTATCCTACACATAAAGCATAGGTCAGTGTAGTTTGTGTTGGATACAGCACTTCTTACCTTCAAGAAAATGCTATTTATAAAGAGTCATAGGATCACTAATACCAAAAAATTTGGCAATTATCATTCACATTTATTTCTAACAATCTAAAAGTATAAGAAAGAAAGGAAAAAATCCCCATCAGATAAAAATGTTGATAATGAAAAGAGTCTTATGGATAAAATGCAAAAATTATACTGCCCACACCACATACAAAACCAAATATAAAATACAGTGCAAAATACATGTAACTCTTGCCTGATGGCTATCAGGATATCAGGAGGATTAAAGAACAGTGACATAAATGAAAATGGAACATAAATGATAATTCCAACGCTGCAACCATTACAGCTCACAGATTCAATAGGTGGTGTATTTTTCTTCTAAGGACAAAGAGTTAAATATCATTGGACACTGTATGATTGCAGGACATATCATGCTGATAGAATTTGGTTCATTATTTCCATTTTGACTGCTCTCCAATTTCTCTACTAACTACTCACAAGAGATGTCATGCTGAAGACATTTGTTCCTTGGTGTTAAAAGTTATTTTTTAAACAGAATTCTATGGTTCCAGTAGAAAGATGTATATACAGAGCATTTGTTTCATAGTTGTCAGAGACTGTCATAATCTCAAGTCAGAGACCTAATTTGCTCTTTCCAATCTCACATAGAAAGTAAAATTTTACAGAAATTTCCCAGTTGTTCAGATCAATGAGGAACCTCCATACTGGGAAAGACAGGGGTACTCTGGAGAGATAAGAAGAACTAGATTACCTTGAAGAAAATTATATGAATTTGTCAGTAGCTCATAGAGACACTGAATTCAATTACTTGAGAGGGCTTAGGGTGCACAAAAATTTGTGGAGCATTTTGTATTTGCAAAATAAAATTTTCCTTCAAGCACTCAGATATTTTCAGAGGTGGTCCTGTGACTCTTGAAACTGAAAGATTTACATAAGGCCTGAGACTCACTAAAGATCTGGATTAAGTTCAATTCTGAAAATCAACAAAGTAATAAAAAAAAGAGAAGTCTTACTGGGCTAAATACAATAAGATGTTAGAAATTCTGTAATTATATCCATTTTCTCTTTTTCCCACCTTCTCACAGAGCTCCACAGTAGTCCTCTTTGTGTATTCACTGCCAATCTGAGCAACATGAGGAGAAAACAACCTGTTTTCTTCCAAAATTACAGAACATATTATTAGCTAATCCATAAGGGAGAAATCTGTACAGCTGCTTACTGTATTGAATCTGTTTCGGTTTTCACAATGTTCTCTTACATCTTGTAGGTTGCATTCAAAAAACAAAACAAAACAAAACAAAAAAACCAAAACCAAACAAAAACAAAAACAAAACAACAAAAAAAACCCCAAAAACCCAAACAAAAGGCAAAACAAAAAACTCCCTAGCCTAATGCAAACAAATAACCAAAACAAAACAAAAAAAAACACTCCCAGAACCCAATCTACTTTGGTTCTGTGTGTTTTGCCTAGGTTTGTTTTGCTGGTTCACACTAGATTCTGTTTGTCTAGGGAATTTGCAGAAGCAACTGACAAAAATACTGGGTTTTTTTCCTCTATATACTTCTGTCTATTAGTCTACAAAGCAGACTATGGTTTACACTGATTAAAGAAAAAAAGGCCTCTGCACAACCTTGAGTGCTACCTTGAACCCAAACCACAATCTCATGGAAGTAATAATAAGACATTTCTCACCTCTCGCATAACAAATGAGATAACACCAGCTGCCTATGAAAAAAAGGAACAAGAAAAGTGTATTTTGTGTTTGAGAAGCTTTTGCTGAACTGATATTAAATAATTTCTGCTTATCTATGCCTTGTGAAACTACTGACAGTATAAGGCAATAATGTGTCAGGAACTGAGCAAATTAAATACACTATGTCCATGTTTCAGCAACAATTGGTGGGGATACTAAGGACTCAGTGATTGTGAGAAGGAATAACATACTTTTTAAAGCAGAAATACAAATATAAGGAATGATTTAATTAGTTAATAAAAAAGAGCCATTATTTCAGTAATTTACTGCTATTTCACATTTTCACACAACTTACTTCTTATACCTTATTTGAAAAACTGTATTACATACATGCAGGTTGCTACAGTGCAATCACTGCAGAACTAACTTATCTGTTAATCTATAGGAAGAGAAATGTGTTTCAAACCAATAGCAAGTAGTTTAACCTTCACTCAGGAAAGCCAGGTGGTCTTGCACCATTGGAGTGTCTTTTGAACAATCATTGCAAAGGTTAGGCTGCAACAGAAAAAGCCACTGACATTTCTTGAGGAGCAAAATTTTGTGTAAATTTCGCGGACACAGAGGATCTAATAATAAACTGCAAACCAGACCTAGAAAATGCACACAGAAACTCAGCAGATAATTTGAAAAGCTGATGGCAATAGATCCTTTGTCACCATAGAACCTAAATCAGATTCAGTAGAGTAGAGTAAGCTTTACTTCTCCCATATGGATTATTCAATATTACGTATATGGTTATTTCAATACAAACAGTTTGTTTTCTCTCCACAGCTTAGCTATGAGTGTGTAAATGGTGCTGCTATGGAGCAGAGTGATAAAGAGAAGATGTACAAGCCAAGATTGGATAGTGGATGGACCCACTACCTTTTTTAACAATGGACATTTAACTATTGACGAACCTCACTGGAACTTTTTAATTAGTAGATGCACTGTTTCAACCTATCTGCTCTGCTACAGCTTGCTACTGGTACCTCAGGAGAAAAACAGGCCAGATGGGAAGCTAAGCTCAAACTGGGAAAAAACAAGGAAACGGATGCTAAAATTAAAGCTCTCAGGATGTGCCATAAAAGAAGAGTTTTCTTGAAGAAATCTTAGTAGTTTCTTAATTTGATGCAGCCCAAGAGCCTGAATGCCACATTAGTTGCCCTGATTAAGCCTGAAACACTACGTCAATTTTTTGAATTCAAATCAAGCTGAATCCACATGAAAATTATACTGAATCCAAATGAACCACTGCAATTTTCCAATCAAAAGTTCCCCAAAATTCCAATCTATAAGAAGTACTATTATCCTCATTCATATGCTTATATAATTAGATTTTTATTTTGGTTTTACTGCAGGATAAAATTGAATTTCCAGTTACTCAAATAACACACAGTGATACGATCATGCTATTAAGGATCAGTAAATGTGTATGTAGAAACCATGTCTTGGAGTTATCTGATATGAGCAAGCATACAGTCTATTTTTAGAAGTTCACTGTATTACTGTAAAATTAGCACTTCTGCCATACTCTTTCACTTGGTTAGTTTTGTAGACTGAAACTCACTGACTAGAGGTCAAAGTTGTATGGGCAAATAGATATTCTAGTGTATACATAGTGTGTGTGTGTATGTGTGTATACAACTGTAACAGTTATTAAGTGTCCACTGAATTTGTACAGTATTGAGCTAATTGAAGCATTGCTAATGCTTGAAACATAAATGAAATTTATGTTTTTGCTCCCTACTATTTCATTTTCAGAGTCAAAAGGGTTAAAGTTAGAATCTGAGTAAATCAGGCACGAGTTGGTAAAATGCTGCCATGACATCAGAAATGCATGTATCAAAACGTAACATCATTATCTCTAAGGAAAGGGAGCTAGGTTTATTTATTTTCTTCTTTAATTCTTGTGTATCACTATTAAACCCACAAAGGAGTTGTAGTATTTACTGCTTATAAATATGTGTACCTCATAAAAACTAGAATTTTAAAAGACCCATGGAGCTGTGTTTGCTTTACCCATCACCTCTCTCCCATAGAGCCCATCATGGCTCCTGCCTGGCTGTACTGCAGGGATGATGATAGCGAAAATCTTGTTAAAGACATTCTACCACTGAAACAAATTCGATTCAGCCAGCAGCACTTTTGTGTTGGAGGACTAAAATAAGACGGGTCTGGTGCAGTTCTTTTCTTGAGGTGAATTGACACCTGTGATACCAATAGCAGGCGGCTTTTTTTTTTTTTTTTCTATCAAAAGCTTTCCTTTAGGACTGAAAAGAACAAAGGATCTCTCAAACCACCGTTTGTTCTGTTTTTATGTGTTGTTCCAACAGTACGTATGAATATGGCAAATGAAGCCGGTTGTGTCTTTCAGGCAGAAATCTCTCTCCCATTTGACACATTTCAGGGTCCGAACGCATTGCTTCTATAAAAGCAGAACAGAAGAGCGCAGAAACAAGGATTTTTAATCAGCGAGTCGAATCTTTAAATACAATATCCAGGCTACCTCCACGTGGAGAAAAAGGATGACGTAATGTTCTCTATAAACAAAAAGGCGAGGGCCGGGGCCGGGCGGTGCGGGCGGCAATCCCGGACCGGGCCGGACCGGGCCGAGCCGCGGCAGTCCCGGGGCAGCGCCTCCTCACGGCTCGCCCGCCTCGCGCCGCGCCGCCAGGTGGCGCTCCCGCGCCGGGAATCGCCCTGGGCGGGCCCCGCACCGCTCCACACCGCCCGGAGTGCCCGCCCGGGAGTGCCCGCCCGAGAGTGCCCCACACAGCCGGGAGCGCCCCACACCACCCGGGAGCGCCAGCCCGGAAGTACCCCTCACCGCCCGGGAGCGCCCCCCACAGCCCGGGAGTGCCAGCCTAGGAGCGCCCCACACCGCCCGGGAGTGCCTGTCACTCCCCACGGTACGCGGCCCAGGAGTGCCCGCCCGAGGTGCCCCACACCGCCTGGGGGTGCCCGCCCGAGATGCCCCCACCGCCCGGGAGTGCCTCACACCGCCCGGGAGCGCCCGCCCGAGAGTGCCCCACACTGCCGGGAGCGCCCCTCACCACTCGGGAGTGCCTCTCACTCCCCGGGGAACCCGGTCCGGGAGTGCCCGCCCGAGATAGCCCACACCGCCCGGAGCGCCCCACACCGCCCGGAGTGCCCTACGCTGCCTGGGAGTGCCAGCCCGGGACTGCCCCTCACCCCCGGGAGTACCCGGCCCGAGAGCGCCCCTCACCGCCCGGGAGTGCCTCACACCGCCCGGGAGTGCCCGGTCAGCAGTGCCCGCCCGCCGGCCCCAGCCCGGCCCCGCCTGTGCCTCCTTGTAGGCCGCCGCGTAAATGCAAGGGCGCTGCTGCTCCGTAACCACGAGCCCCGTGTGAGCGAGACAGCCTGTGCTTAGGGAACCATAGCGCTCCAGAGCTGTTTAAGAGATTTCAGCATTGCAGAAACTTACACGGGCTGCTAACGAGAGACTAAAAAGAGCGTTAAAAGATCCAAATAACTACTAGCCTGTGTGAAGACTTTATGCTAACTCCCCGAGCTCCTAACTCAGAGCTCCCTCTCGACTCTCCCACCTGGAGACCTCATCTAGAGTATTCTTGCCAGGTCTGGAGCCCTCGGTACAGACAAAGGTGTGGACCTGTTGTAGTGAGTCCAGCGGAGGGCAAAAATGATCAGAGGGCTGGACCAGATATTCTATGAGGAAAAGCTGAGAAAGCTGGTGCTTTGCCCAGAGGAGTGAAGCTTTTGGTACTGAAGTGGGGGATTACAAGAAACATTGGGTCAAACTTCTTAGCAGGGCCTATAGCAATAGGAGATGAGGTTGTGGTTTTAAACTGCAAATGAATATGTAGAGAAGAATTATTTTATGATGAGGGTGGTAAAATACTGGCATAGGTTGCTCAGAGAGGTCTTGGATACACCCCATCCCTGAAAACATTCAAGGTCAATGCAGACAGGACTGAGTTACCTGATCTGGTTGAATATGTCCCTGCCCATTGCAGGAAGTGGTTAGACTAGATGGCCTTTAATGCTCACTTCCAAACCAAACTTTTCAGTGGTTCCATGGTTCTATGGCTGTGCTGCTGGTTGACATGAACCTGAAAAGAAATGGACTCTGCTCTGTCTTTCAGGAGGCATCTAGCTGTGTGTGTCACTTTTCAGAAACTGTTGCTGCCAGCTGAAGGAAGCTACTAAAAGTAGTTATGGTAGTTACTAATGTCAAACCAGTGATGGATAGCACACCAATTTCCAGATAATGTTGCCATTTACAATTAAAAATACATACTCAAAAGATCTTTCCATTCTGTCTCTACCACAAAGGAATTATCTGCTGTGTCCATGACATCTCTTCGCATGGACTGGCTAACCAATTTGTACCAAAAGATGCACTGAAGAACGTCCTACATGCTTTTTCTGAGCATGTTATACTGTCATAATAGGGTAAAGAAAAAGAAGACAAACAATGCAGAATAATGTTGCAGAATAAGCAACAGAAATAAAGAGATCTGAGGTCATTTACTTTATGAAAACTTGCCATTCTGGCATGTTTCACTCTCCTAAAATAACCAAGTTGATGACAATATTTTTGGTTTAGGCATAGAAGAGACCCATTTCTGTTCTCTTTTAAAGAAATTAAGGGGCAACACTCATGCCAATATCTGGAGTATTTTGTCTGCACCCCAAAAAGTTTTCCATTGTTAATGCCTGTTGCACGTTCTTTACTTTGTTGTGCTAAGTATGGATGTGTAAGAATTAAGCATAGATGTACTCAGAATGAGCCCTCTACTCCAGTAAAAAACAAACAAACCCTCAATTATAATAAACCACAAAAGCAGGATTAAACTTTTCAAACCTAGGTTGTTTGTGAAGGTGAAAATAGGTAGTAATTATGTATAACAGGAACAGCTAGTAAACATGCAAAATATCTATATTAATATTATTTAGAGCTTTTATTAGTCACACAGAGATATGAATATGTAGTTAAGTGTTATGAGCTCCGTATATTTTGTTAATGGGCAGCTTCAGTGGGGTGCATTTTTTATCATAGGGTACAAAATTCTTCACATCTGGAATTTCCATTGTCTTTTTCCCTCCTTTTGTGTTATAGAGAGTATAAAAGAGTACTGGGTGGTGTAACAAGTGATTAAAGGGTACTTGTGACATGAAGAATTTAATAAGCTGAATGATCAATTTTCATTGATGCTTATCCTGCCTATAATGCCTAATTGAAATATATTCTTAGAGGAAAACTTCCTGTGTCTTTGTTTTAAGAATATTATTTACAGCATTGATTCATACCGTTAACCTTCTGCTCTTCCTTGTATTTACTTGCTCACTTTTTATTCTGGTTTCTTCCTTTTTCTCTGCAGTCTTCTCTGTTTTTTCACGTTCACCCACATCATCTTCAGCTCTCTGACATTTCAGTCTGTTGATGCACATAAACATTCTGCCAAAACAAGTTAGCTAGAAATAGGGCCATCCTTAGTGACTGCTCCACTTTCAGCACCACATTTTACCAGCTGTGATTGACAGAGCTCATGCTGTCAAGCCTAATAGTTCCTAAGTGGTGATTAACTGGGCTAGTGATACAGGAATGGGGGCTGATGGACACCTAACTTTCCGCTGCACTAATCCCACCCAGGTGCAGATCCTTTACTCTTTCAGAAATGCCACACTGCATGATTTGCTGTGCTTTGCTAATTATTGTGCTGGTTTGGTTGTTCATTTTGCCTCTACTCACCTCATTTATGAGCTCTGCTGAGTCTCACCTTCATGCATGTGGGAGCTGCATGAAGACAAGAGAATGGAAGCAAAACATCTGAAATGAATCTGCCAAAAGCCTGATGCTTTGTCTAAACAGTATGAAATGACTACTCAAGTTATGGAGCTTAGGAAGTAAGTTCTGACCTATCCAAGAACGTATGAGGATTTTTAAACCAATGTTACTCTCCCAGGCAGTCTCTTTGCATCATCCTTTTATTCATTCTCTTCTAACTTTTGTCTGTTTTGTCCTACCATACTCTAATTATCCAGGCTATAATAATCTGAACTCTAATAATACCCCACTTTCCATTATCTATGTCTGTCTGCATGTTCCAAGAAGCAAAAGAATTATTTTGAGAATTTTTTAAGCCTTACTCTGTCTCCATAAATCACTGTAAGACTTCCTTTATATTTAAGTGTAGTGTATTTATTATGTCTGTGGATGCATTTGGTCCCACACAAAATATTAGTGGTTTAAGCAGAATTGTGTATTACAGGATGACAGGTTGCGTACAAAGCTGTTGCACAACACCAGAACACTTGAATGTGCTGCACGTTCAGATTATGTCATAAAGGAGGATCTGGAGCTGACTCAAAAAGTATCTAAATAATGATTTTAAAAAAATTCCATGAAAGACTGTGAAATCTCTGGAATAAAACTCAGAAGATGTAATGAGGTTTAAATTTCTTGCATGGCGTTAGCCTTGTGACCCACTTTGGGTATGCTTATAGCAAAGCTTTGGTTAAGATCAGGCATATACCCTCAACACAAGAATTGCTATCCTGTGGTTTGCATTGTCAGGTGTTTGTTCTTAATGTGCACAAAATAAATAGTTCTCAGATGAATTTGATAGAAATTTTTCATCAAATGGAGTTGGGCAGGCACTTCAAAAGTGCACATACAGCAGTTCAGCTTGTAATTAGCTTAAGTCTCTGGTTCTCTGAGACATGTAAGCCACCTTAGATTTATTTTTTGCTGGTCTTTTCTTCACCACGGTTCCCATGGGGAGATGGCTATTCATTACCTGAACAGTGCACAAGAACTCAACATGAGCTGGAGCAGAAAAGACTCTGAGATAAAGGTTGCACTAATGAGAAACTGGAGCACAAGGTTTATAAATGAAAATCTAGAAACATCTCCTTACGAATACAGTTTATCAGGCTTGCTTTAAGGGCCAGAGAATTCAGTGAGTTTTGATATTTAAATATCAGGTTAGCATCACCCCGAGTAATTTTCTTGACCTAGCACTGGTTCCAGGAATTCACTTAGTGTCAGTGTCAGATATTCCTTGCCACCTCTTCTGGTGTACAACCAACCTCCTCTCATGTTGTGCTCCTTATAAATAAATGCAGACAGCCTTTAAAGATTGTGATGATTCAGATGATCCTCATCTGTAAGCTACTGATAATACTTCTCTGACTGAAAGATTTGTAAGGCTACGGTCACTGACATTTGTGACACACATAACTGTGCAGGCACAGCTTTTGAAAAGCCTATAAATAGAATAGCCCATTATATCTTTGTCAAGGAGAAAGGTTTGTTGCTTTCTAAAAAATCTAAAATTTAGCAGTATTTGGTAGTATTCCCATTTAGATGCCATAGAATTTCAAAGACAAATTATTATTCTTCTTTTATTCTTTTTAAACTGTGGATTGCTACAGTAAAATGTCATATTTTATGATTTATGTTAAATCTTGAGATTAGCTGCTCAGTGCATTTTGGAAATTTGCAGTATTCATTGCACAAGTACTACCAAGAATATATACTTGAGTACTCCAAGGACTGGATTCATCAGCAGAAATACATTTAGAAAATTAAAACAACTGGAGGACAACTGTATTGTTCATGTCTGCTGGAAAATGCAGAATCAGAAAATGATGCAAAAAAGGAACAGATGCCAAGGAAAAAGCCTGGAAAAGCACCTATTTATATGAGTGTAGTATTTAAGGCCTTTAAGGGAAAAAGGCCTTTATGAATGAATAAATTTTATACTACTTAGATTTTGATTTTACCATAATAGTTGTAGTTAATAAACCCTGTCTTCTTTGCATACTAAATGACTTTTCCATCTTCCAAATTTATTGAGAAGTGTTTTTATATTCTTTTAGAAATTAATTTTGTGATCTCGGTATTTCCTAGCTGATGTATGTCAAAGGTATAATAAAGAAGACTGAGAGTTAAAGAGTATTTAAAATAAATATTCCCATGCCAAATGTATGTCTGCATAAGTTGATACAAAAGTGCAACTATTGCCTGAAAATAGTGTAATGTGCAGTTTTATGGCTAGAGATTAATTGTGCCTTAAAAAGACACTCTGTCATTTTTCCTTGTAGCAAGAAGTGTAAGATGCTCATAGGGATTATGCCAATCACAAGAAATGTGCAGGATAATACTGGATTCACAGTAACTGGCTGTTACTGCAAACTACTATAGTACACTTAGAAAAGGAGCACAATTGCTCCTCTGCTAATACACTTCCTAATACAAGAACCCCCTGTGAGATAAGTCATATGACAGCATGGATGTTGGGCTAAGTCATATGACTTGTCTCTCAGGGACTTCAGGCACACTAGAAACTTTCTGGTTCTGTTGCTCCTACAGTTGCTGTTTTAAATTGTTTTGTTGATTGCTTAAATTCTGAAAAATATATTTAGAATAAAATAGAAAGCAATAAAGTACAGGCTATGAAATCAAAAGTAGAATTTTTAAGCGAAGTTATTAACGTTGTCTGCATTAAACAGATGGAAAGCTCAAAACATAAAATTTATGCATGAAAATTTTTTAACTATTCTCATGTAATTTTGAAAAAGAAGCCAAACAAGGCTCCAGTTACTTTTTAAGATTAATAGGTTTACCAGGAACACTATGCCTAGTGTTCTTGTCTCTACTACTGTCAATGTTATCTGCAGCCTATGAGATTCACCCATGAGTTGCTGGTGTTAGTTTTTGCTGCCTCAGATGCATTTCCACTTATACACAAATTTCTATTTTAATTAAGTGTTGAAGCATTAACAGCAGGACATGCTAATGCTCTTGATTTTCTTTTCAGATTTTCAACACTTTAGGGGAAGGATTTAGGTATTTATTGCCTTAGCAGTTTGACTGGAGACCCCATTTCATAGTTTGACAGTGCTGTGCTGGTAAAATGTTCTCCCACATCCCTAGCCACTTCTCCATCTCACAGCCGAGTATGTAAATAAGTAAGTGAGTAAGTAAATAAACAAATAAAGTCTGCCTGATAAGACACTTTACCTCTGTTATTTATGTCCTTAGGTGAGTTGTATGTATTTGTGTCTAACATTTTCAGTAATGAAGAGCCTGCAGAAATGGCGTTTCACAAATACAAAAATGGGTTTTTTCTTAGTGAATCCTATGATACAGTCTGCATAGACAATGCAGCCAAATGGAGGTATAATTTCCCCTTGTTTAAGTATTACTGAAATCTAAATACTAAAATTACTTCCTAACTTTTTAGGGTAAACATTGATTGCCTTTTCTTCACCAATCTTTACAGCAACATGGAACATTTAGGTGTAGGAGAGAGTAAATTGTTAGTTTTGGGGTTTTTGGATGTTTGTGGGGGTTTTTTTGTTTTTGTTTTTGTTTTTGTTTTTTTAATTTGCTTTGGTTTGGTGAGGTTTTTTTGGTTGTTTTTTTTTTTTTTGGGGGTTTTTGTTTTTTTTGTTTTTTTTAACTAACCCAGTGAATTCTCCTGAGTATAGCAAGAGGTGTGCTGCTTCAGTCATTGCAAAAATCCTTCTTTGTTGAAGGGATTCTTCAAAAGAGGGACTTGGGAAGATGGTAAGAGGGGAAGAAACTGAGCCATTTCCCCACAGGCATGTTTATCAGCATTGGAAGTACTTCAATCATACATCTAAAGATCTGACAGGACTTTAAGAAAGTTTATTTTTGAAATACCTTGTTTTAAAATCTTGAACCTTATATATTACTAATATTGCCATTAAAAACTCCTATTTGTCAGATCAAGATTTCAGGGAAAAGCAGTTTGGTTTTGCATTGATAAAAATGCAAAGGTTTCTTCCATCTTTGTTCAAGTCTGAAATTTGAAGTTGTATTTGCAGTCCACCATAATGTGTTGTGAGTAATTTTTGTGTGTTTGTTTGTTTGTTATGTTTATCAAAACTGGAAAATACGTTTTTTTTTAATAAGTCACTTTTTCCACTGGAAAATTTATCAGGTAAGTCCTTGTTAAAGTCTCATCTAAAATTAATTAGAAAATCTAGATTTGAGCCTTGATATTGTCTTTAAAAATTGCTGTATGGAAATTTATGACTTTTTTGTCAATATCTTTCTTCACTACATTGGAAATTTTTCTTCAATATAAATCTATTCCTTGGTCATGCCTAGGAAAATCAAATGTAGGATGCAGCATGCTGCTACTATTGTTGCTAGCAGTTTGAAACATTGCTCTGGACTGTAACTGTCAGCAGAAGCTATTAATAGAAAAATGGCAAACCTAAGACACTCTAATATAAATGCCAGAGAAAATGCCTAGAATCAGAGAAAACTCTGACAATAGGTTCCTTTAGAGTATTATTTTGTTAACAGTGCCAAAATATGCTGTAGTTTAAACTGGACACTGTGGTTAAGCTGGTTTTGCTTAAGGCATGATGCTGTTATATTATCCTGTTACCCTGTAAAAAAATCTAATACAGTCTGTGTTTGTAGATCAAATTACTGAGAGTATAGTATTAAAAAAAAAAAAAAAAAAAAAAGCTGGTTTGAAATGTTGTGTAATGTAATACTTGATATACTGGCTCATTTGAGAGGGGTATGTGAGTGAGTGATTGATTGTAAATATTTTTCATGTTTCCATTACTGAGCAAGACTTTTGACCTTGCAATTCAAGATTTATATCATCTGGATGCAATTTTTTAAAATTTTTTAAAAATTTTTTTAGTTATGATCTTGAGATCTGTAAGGTCTATTTATTATAGCAAATTCAGAGAAGTTTACCTTGCACTTCTGAAATATGCTGTACCATTTGGGATTGTAGCAAACTTTATGTCCCAGGGAGAGTAGTATACTTAAGTCTTCCTGTATATCAGAAAGGAAAGGAAGGGAGGAAAGAACGGAGGAAGAAAAGGAGGGAGGGATGGAGGCAGGAAGGAAGGAAGGAAGGAAGAGAGGGGAACATTTCTCCTTAGTCGTATGTCACTACTCACATAGCTTACATTAACCATATTAAGGACTTTTCAGAAGTGGTGAGCATGGCTTTGAGACTTACAATAATGGCTGGTACAGGGATGCAAACATAATACACTGAGGTCATCAGTCTGGAGTAGCTGATTTTTTTTCCCCAGAAAATAGTGAAATGTGGAAAGAATGTGATATTTTGTGATGTTTTTCCTAACCCATTTCACCAGTTTGTCCAGAGCCTTCTGAATGGCAACTCAGCCATGAAGTATCAGTCCCTCCTCCCCATTTTGTTTTATATTCAAACTTTCTAAGGATTCTCTCCTTATACAGGTCATTTTGGATTCAGTATCAGTCTCCAGGCTGTACCATTAGAGTCTGGCTTCAAGCTGGACATTGTGCCTCTGTTCACAACTCTTTTTTTTACCTGGCAATCCTGTTTTAAATCCACCTCACTCTCCATTTATCTACCTGATACTTAATCAGCTTGTTTATGAGGATACTATGAAAGACAGTGTTGAAAGCCTTGATACAGTCAAGATAAACATATCCACATAGCCAGTCATCACCTTAGCAGATATTCATCACTGTTTTGCTTATCAAATGCTCATATTATGTAACTCACTCACAGAATAAAATTTTGTGTGAAGGCTAGTACCTCTAAATTCATTGCACTTGGCAGCAAGTATTTTGATTGATTTCACTTGGTGATGAACATGCTGAAAACCTTATGGTAGTTAGGGCTTTGCAGGACCAGGCCATAATGGGTTAGGCACTGCCACAGAAAAAAATTATTCTCAAAGGATAAAACAATTGCTGGTACCATGCTTTTCAACTGTGTAACACTGTGGAATTTCATGGAGGTGTAACATTCATCTTTCATCTTCCATAAGTTATTTCTGAACTCTGGAATATCTGATGTGTGAAAAGAGCAAAATTTAAAAAAGAACAGAAATCTTGAGACAGTTACAAATCAAAGTGATGTGGTGGAGTCATCAAACTAAACTGCCATTAGGTTTTACTTTTACATTAGCCTGTTTATATTGCCAAGGTTAAAAAATAAAGAGTAGGTGTTTATCACTGTAGGTGCTAGGTATTACTTGACAACTGAGACATGAGAGTTTAAATCTATTAACACTGAATTCAGCAGGAATTTTGCCAATGGTTTTAATGGGGTAAGGGGTTGGTCTTAATTTATAAAGAAAATCACAGAACCTGCAGTGCTTGAATAAGAATTGCAAGGAGGTATAATTTATAAGGGAGATTTGTTAGAACACAAGACGTAATCTTACAGAGCTAGTACAAGCTTAATTCTTTCAGCAGTTAATTAATTAGAACAGAGAAGCCTATGGTTCATACATAAATAACATATGAAGTAAAAAAGACGTGATGAAAGGTATACAAAAGTTTGCACAGAAGATAGAAGCACTCCAATTTTAGAATGCGAGTTGAATACATATAAATTAAAGTATTAAAGCCCAGGTTTAAGACAAAATTAACAACATAACAAACAGGCAAATCTGCAGGTGATTCCAGTAACACCAAAAAAGAAAAAAAGAAATAGAAAAAAGAAGTTTAATTTGTATTCAAATAGGCATTTCTGGAGACACTGATCAGCATCAGAGGATGGAAATTTGATAAGTCAAACTGAAAAGTAATGAATTCTTGAAAATAATTGTATGCATACAATCATTACCTGATATTTGTTATGTACAAGTGTCTGCTTTCTCTGGCCTGCTACTGACCTGCTATTTTCCAAATTAACATAGATACTAAAACTGGAAACTGGTGATTTTCTTATGGACTCATCATCATATAAGTTTTAAGAGCTTTTCCCTTTACCAAACATTTCATAGTCTGAGAAGTGTTTAGCTATAAACCAGTGCCCAAAGAACAAATTTTTTTTTGCTTTCTTGAAGACATCAGTGATACTTGGGATGAAACAAAAACACACAACCTCTCGAAAAAGTAGGTCATCTGTGGCAGCATAGATGTAATTTGGAATAATAATACAGAAACAACGCTGTAAAAAGTATGCAGTGCACTAGTGTGCCACTTCTAGTGTCACTCTTCTGCACAAAACAGTCACTTGGAATTTCATAGTCACAGAGAGGTTGGAGTCTGTCACTCTGTTAGCAACTAAGAGGCTTTATACAGGTGAGCAGTCCTTTTATAGTCTAGATATTGCAGGACAGCAGTACAATACATACGAGCCAAGTAATTGTGAAAAAAAAAATAAATAAAACTTTTATACAGATGCAAATACAAAAAATACTATACCTTTTTTTACGCGTTGTCAGAAGGTATTCAGAAATCAAGTGCCTCTATTGTGATTCACCAAATACAAACTAACAAGTAAAGTTGTTTTGTTGTTTTTGTCACCATCTTTACACATGATGACAAAAAATATTACAAATAAAACCAGGCATATTTGTATGTGCCATTGTGATTGGTGATGTCCACACAAAGTGCTGACATTTGATATCTATACCTGGATGCACTGTCCCTGCCCTAGCCCATTTATTGGGGGTGGAACTTCCAGCTTCCCATTGCAAGACCAATCATATCCTTTTCAGGGTTGGGAGGTGCTTTGGAGGCAATTACTATCATATTGTTGGATTGGATCTCCATCCTTATACTCACTTGAGTGGGCTACTTAGTTTAGGGAGGCACTTTCTTTTTGTCTCTCCATGGGGCAAGTGAGTTAATGACCATGGATGCAAATATGGCAGAAGTACTCAGTGCCTTCATAGCCTCAGTCTTGCCAGCAAAGACAGGTGAAGAGATTCAAGGGAAGAAAGTGGATGCAGATCAAGCCAGAGTTTATTTGACCCATAGTATGCCCACGGACAAGCTTCTTTGAAGGTTTCTGAGAGAGCTGATTAATATCTTCATTGAGCTGCTCTTTAGCATCTTTTAAAATATGAAAATTGGAGGATATCTGAGATGGTTGAAGGAAGAACAATAGAATGCTTCTGTGTTGGTTTTGCACGACCCGATTTTTGGTAGTGGAGGGGCCAAAGAGCTGACTTCCATGGGAAGCTGCTGAAACTTCCACCATATCTGTCAGAGCCAAGCCCTGATGGCTCTGAAGATGGACACACTGCTGGCCAAAGCTGGGCCAATGAGAGACATTGGGAACACCTCTGTGATAACATATGTAGGAAGAACATCAAAACACTAGGGGGACACAGGTTTTTTCTTCTACTGAGAGAACAGGAGGAAATGAGAACATGTGAGGGAAACAGCAACACCAAAGTCAATGGAGAAGGAGGGGCAGGAACTGCTCCAGGTGCGGGAGCCGAGATTGCTCTGCAGGGCGTGATGAGACCATGGTGGAGCAGCTGTGCCCTGCAGCCATGGGGATCCATGGGGGATGCAGAGATCCACCCACAGCCCATGGGATCCATGGGGGATGAGAGATCCACCCACAGTCCATGGGGATCCATGGGGGATACAGAGATCCACCCACAGCCCATGGGGATCCATGGGGGATGCAGAGATCCACCCACAGCCCATGGGGATCCATGGGGGATGAGAGATCCACCCACAGCCCATGGGGATCCATGGGGGATGCAGAGATCCACCCACAGCCCCTGGGGATCCATGGGGGATGCAGAGATCCACCCACAGCCCTGGGGATCCATGGGGGATGCAGAGATCCACCCACAGCCCATGGGGATCCATGGGGGATGCAGAGATACACCCACAGCCCATGGGGATCCATGGGGGATGCAGAGATCCACCCACAGCCCATGGGGATCCATGGGGATGCAGAGATCCACCCACAGCCCATGGGGATCCATGGGGGATGCAGAGATCCACCCACAGCCCATGGGATCCATGGGGGATGCAGAGATCCACCCACAGCCCATGGGGATCCATGGGGGATGCAGAGATCCACCCACAGCCCATGGGGATCCATGGGGGATGCAGAGATCCACCCACAGCCCACGTGGGAGGTGCCCGTGCTTGAGCAGATGGATTCCTGGAGGAGGCTGTGATCCAGTGGGAGACCTGGGGCACAGAGAGAGGGCCCTGCTTCCCGGCTGGAGCAGCCTGTCCTTGGAGGACTGCACCCTGTGGAAGAGTGACCCATGCTGCAGCAGTTTGGGCAGACTGTGTACCTGTGGGAGGGACTCACATTGCAGCAGCTTTGGTAGGGCTGCTGCTCATGAGATTGGACCCACACTGGAGAAGTTCATGGAGAACTGTCTCCTTTGGGAGAGACCCCATGGTCTCACAGGGGATGGACTCCTCTCCTGGAGCAGTGGAAGATCTCGGGTGATAAACCTCTGACCCCGTCTCCTTGAGCTTTTGGTGGGAAGAGGGGACAGCCTGGAGGAAAAGGGCTTTTTTAAGGACTTATTTTGCTTCTTATTATACTCTTCTGATTTTGTTGGTAATAAATTCACTTTGTACTTCTAAGTTGAGCCTCTTTTGCCCTTGGAGTATTTTCTCCTGGTCCTGATCTCAACTCTTGAACCCTTTTTTTAATTTTTTGCTCCTCTGCTTAGCTGTGGCAGGGGAGGGTGAGTGAGCAACTTCTGTGGGTGCCTGGCATTTGGCCAGTGTCAGACCTTGACAACTTCTAATCAAAAAGTACCAAAATAACTATCTGAGGAAATACAAACTAGCCAACCAACTTTGGTTGGATACGAGGGTAGTGTAGTGGTTTTGGTTTGGCAGTCCGATTCACAGCACCAAGAAATGTTGGAGGTTGAGCACTGGATAAATGCCAGTACACTCACTAAAATTACTTACTCATTCTCTGCTGTAAGATAAGGATTAGGAGAAGAGCAAAAGCAGGCTAAAAACCTTTAAGAGTATAAAGAAATGTTTATTAACAGAACTAAAAGCAGAATAGTAGAATCAGAATAAACCTTCAGAACACTTCTCCTCCCCCCTCCTCCTCTTTCCTTTCCCACTAACAACATAAAGAGACAAAAACTGGGACTTCCAGCCAGTTTACCACCTCCAAAATAATCTTTCTTCAGTTCACTTAGGGAGAGGAGTCTCTCCTGCCATGCCATGGAGACTTTTCCACAAGAAACAGTTCTCTCATGGCTTTAATTTTCACAAATAGCAGCCTCCTGGAAATCTGCAATCATGAATCTTCCCGGAGTTTGGTAGTTTTCCCACAACTACACCATGGATCATCTCAGCTTATTGGGGTGCAGTTTTAAGGATGAGCTGTTCTAGCATAGATACAAAAGTTCTTTTCATCTCTGGGAAACAGAGGTCTTCTTTTATCCCTGGGGCAGGGTTTCTCATCTCACTCATCTCTCTCTATATTCAAGCTTCTCATCAAATCACAGTTATTTCAACATCTGCTTGCTTCAGCACTGGTACCTCTGCTCATGGTTGTGGTTAGAATACTACATCCCCCCAATGCATTCCATAAGTTACAGGGAAAAAGAGTCTCATGTATTGATTATATCTTCACCAGAGCTTTACAAGAGAATTTCAATCCAAGACTAAGGCATCTTCTCATTCTCCTCCCATCTGGGCTTTGCCTCTTCTTTCTTCACTGACGTTGGTGTCTCTATGTTGGTCTTTTC
Source organism: Muscicapa striata striata (assembly GCA_030060385.1). Taxonomy (NCBI): domain Eukaryota; kingdom Metazoa; phylum Chordata; class Aves; order Passeriformes; family Muscicapidae; genus Muscicapa; species Muscicapa striata. The sequence continues at coordinate 5,254,744 of JAREIS010000005.1, forward strand.
ATGTGCTTTCACCTTTCCTTTTTTCCGATTCGGGAGAAGTGGCACCCGCAGGTTTACCTGTTTTTAAATGGAATTTTACAGTACCAAAAGAGTTAGTCTTACCCAGGCCTTTAGGAACTGGCCTTTCATTGTTGATCGTATTATCTCTGTCAGGCAGTGGTTTCAGAGGCTCGCGGTGTTGACTTTGGCTGCATAATTTTGCATGGCATCCAGATGGCTCTTCCAGCAGTACGATTCTGGCTGCCAGGCTGAGGGGCTGTGTGGGAGCCCAGGAAATGGCCTGGCAGAATCCCAGCAGCCCGCACCCAGCCCAGCCTGGCCCAGAGCTGCTCCCTGGGCTTAGTGGTGGCCTTGCCCCAGCCAGGGCCCCGCAGCCTCCTCTGCCCCACCCAGCCACCGCTTCAAAAGCCGGAACAAGAGAGAGATTTTTCTCCCTCTTCTTCTCTTAAATATATGGATCTAGCGTGATTCTAGCTGGTTATTGGTTCTGTCAGCCACAGAGGAAGCTGTAGTATTTCCACAGGGAAGCTCACTTCCTTTTTCTTACCAAAAAGTCTCAATTGAGGCAAATCCAGGACAGGTAGGTCATAGAGTGAGTCTTACTGAAAAACATTTCTGTGCCTGTGACTGTTAACCTTGACTCATCAAGGGTCAAACATGCTTGACCCACTGGATTTCCTTATGAAAAAATAACCAGACTTTTGATCATTAGGAGAGAAATGGGTGTCCCTTACTTCAGCAAGTCTTTTGACAGTCTTCCACAATACTCTATCCAAGTTAGGATGATACAATCTGAATGGGAGAAAAAACAGATATGTACAAAATTCTTTGGATTGTTAGGCTCAGCACGTTGAGTTGAAATGAGTTGTACTTCACCAGTTTGCTGGCAACAAGTTGGGCAATGAAGGGACTGACCCTGCTTAGCACCTGGATTGTTAACATGGAGGAGTTTATAGAATGCTTGCATATAAGGTGTTCTGTAAACAGCATGGGGGTATCAGTTGATATGCTTGAAGGCTGGATATCATCCAGAGGGACCTGGAGAAGCTGGAGGAAAGGATTGACATGAAATTAATTATGTTCAACAAAGACAAACACAAACTCATGTACCTGGGAAGGAATATATCCCTTTATAACTGTACATGCTGGAGACTCATCAGATAACAAGCAGCAGTTCTGTAACAGGCTTGTAGGTTGTAGTGGATGGTAGGAGCCTGTGGTGTGTCCTGGAAGCAAAGAAGACCAACAACAACTCTGTGAAGATGGGTTTCTACAGACTAGGGACCATTTAGTCTGGAGAAGAGACTTTAGGGGAACCCAACAGCAGCTCTTTGGAGCTGACAGGCAATTGAGGAGGCACCAGCCAGTCTGTTCACATTAGGGTGTGAGAGAAGGCTGAGAAGCATTTTGCAGGTGCTGAAACAAGAGAGACTCAGACTGGATCATCCAAAGGACAGTTAAGCAGCAGAGCAAAGCAGGCCAGAAAATTTATGTCGCCAATCTAGTCTGACCTCATATCCAGAACAACTACAGGGAGGAGATATCCTCAGGTTTCCATCAGCCTGAGTTGTGTCCATGCTCCTACACTATAGTCTTGTTTTATATTTGTGCTGGTAGGGACATGTAAAACCAGGGGCAACTAGATTATAAAAACAGTAGAGGAGTGGTCAGTGGAGCAGCCAAGTTGAAGATGCCATTTCAAGAACTCTTACAATACAGCCTCCCCTTGCCACCACATAGTGACTGATTGTCCTGTCTGCTTTGACTGCTTACATAAATGCAGTCCTGTGTCAACACTAAATTAGTTTTGCTTTCAACAAACACTCACAGTATCTGTACAAAAGCAGTATGAAGTAGTTTAATCAATTCAGTCATTAATCAGTTGTGTAGGAGAATTTGAGATAGGTTTTGTCATGCAAAGGCAGCTTTGTATTTTTAATATTTTCTTCTTATATCACAACCAGAAGCTCAAATTCTTATTTGTGGTTTTGGTATTGCATTATTTGTTGATGTCATGTGGAAGGAGGTTATATGTGGGAGTATATATGTCTTTATAGTTTGCTCTTGTTGATAATTTATGATATTGTCAGATTCAGAATAGGCTTAAGAAAAAACTGTACTGAAAACCTAGTACCTAAAAGTTGGTATAAAATTTTAAGTATTACAGGTTTTGGCTTTGTTTTGGAAAAATAGAGGTTGTAGCCCTTACAAATGTGGAAACAAACTTATAAATGTCTGCATCACACTGAGAAGTCTAGATATTCCTTTAAATTTTGAAAGGTCTGATTTATTCCTGACATCTTTATAAAAGTTCAGAATGTGATGGCAGCGCCCCAGTCAAAACTAGTTTGAAAAGTATCAAGAAAACTTCATAGTACCTTCAAAGGAAGCACTTAAAATGTTTCACACTGCATGTGTAGAAATGTAAGGGGGAATGACATTTCTGTAGTTTCTGATTCCCCATTTATCTCGGCATTCGAAAGCTAAGGTAGGAAGACAGCAAATAGTCTGATTGCAACAGGGCAATAATCAATTGCCTTTTAGGAGAGAAATGGCCTGTTCCAGCTTTTAAATATTGCATTGAGGCAAGCGTTTTCATTGCTTTCTCCTACCAAGGATTGTCTTATTCCTGTAACTCCTGTTAATGCTTCTGCACACATGCACATTTAAAGCAAATTTTCAAAAAGCAGGTGCTCTAAAATCTATTTGAATCCAGCTGCTGACAATATGTAACTAAAAAAAAAAAAAAAAAAAAACAGGATAAACTTTAGGGCCTTAATGTCTTTTTCTTAATCCAATATCTTTTCCTACTCTCTCCAAACTTACCCTTTTTTCAGCAGGGTACTTTTCACATCCTCTGACCCATTGAAAACAATCTGATCCATTTTCCATTATAAAAGGTAAAAGCCATTTGTATTTCTGGTCTATTTTGTAACTGTATGTAACTTAGTTGCCTGAAACCTAATCTGTTAAATGATTTCTGAGCTTGAAAAGCAGGCTGATATCCAGCACTCTCATGGCACTCCAGACCCCTTAGGATTTGTGCGTTTCCATGCACGGGAAATAACAAGTACCCAAAGTCAAAAACAGACAATCTAATGGTTTCCTAGCTTGTTTGCTTTCAATATCTTTCACAAATGAAGTGGAAGAAGCTGCTGAAAAGGTGAATGGAAACAAAAAGAAATGTATAAAAGGGTTTATCATCATTGAAGGTGAGTTAAATAGAGTGGATGTTTCCTGCTGTTTCTTGTGCAGTTTCAGCTTGCCATTTACCCTAGCAAAAATGGATGTGGGGACTGCCCTAACAGAAATTATTTTGGATCCTGTTGACAATAAATTAGATATTCTTGGACACCTGTGTCTGACCTAACTTTTCTTTTCCTCAGATGTTTTTGAAGACCTCTCCAGTAATGGTGAATAGTAATTAAGTTCCTACACAGTTTTCCATTCTGCACCTCTGAGATCCTTCTTCTTGTAACTGTGACCTCTAGTATCCTTCTCTTATTGTTTTAGGGTATAACCATCTCTACATTTCTACAGAGGATTCTCCTTCCAGACTTCAGCTACTGAGGAATAAAAGACGATGTGCTGTGACCTTTTATACTAGCACTTCAGAGTCCCATATGAATTGCAATTACATTTTCTCTTTTTGGCATGTGTGGTCCCTCAAGGCTTTACACAGCTGATGATCTGTGGCAGGTCTCTCCTGAGTATCAGAAACAAGATTGCCCAGATGAACAACAGCTGCACATTCAGGTACGGAATTATTTCTCATGCAAAAAGCTATAAGAATTCTTCCTGGAAAAATAAAAAAAAAAAACCCTATACAATAAGACATTAGTTAGTAACAAAAGTCCTGTGTTTTTCAATTGAAAACCCATTCCACTCCTACCTTGACCATATACATTCATAACTCATTAAATATCTGTGGAAGCCATTCAGTGATCTAAGAAAAAAACATGGGGAGCAGCATATACAATGAATGGTATGGGGATTTATGTGTTTCTCTTGCTAATAAAAATATTTATTATTAGAATAATTGAAATAAATGTATCTGAAAGAAGATAGATACCCAAATCTAGAGACAGGGGATATTCTGAGCTACCTTGAGAATTAAAATGAATATATCTGAGAGAAGACAGCTATCCAAATCTGGAGACAAAGGATATACTGAGCTGCCTTGAGAATATCTAAAAGCTATATTCATTATTTGTATTCACTTATGAGCATGTTTGTTAATAAAACTTCCAGTCAGTTTACTAACAAAACTTGAATGAGCATCTTGGTCTTGTGATTTTCCTTTGATTCCTGTTTCATGAATTCAGCAGAATTGGGAGGAAAAAAGTCTGTGCAAAAAAGCAAGGAGTTACTTCTAGCTGCCCTAGAAGGTCAATGAGATTCAGAAACCTCACAAAAGAAGAGCTTTAAGAAGGATGACCATTAACAGTCTAAGAAATTAAAACACTGCTTCTCTTAGGGCTTTTACATTTGGAAAAAATATTCTCTCCCATTGCCCCATTTGTATGGATCTATGGGCAAAATGTTTTGCCTTGCCATTATTCAGCTTGAAATTGCATTGTCATCTGTGGCTTGTGATCTTTTGTTATCAGACCAAACAAGCTCTCAATGTGCTGTAAAACACATTTTAAAAAACTGTTTATCAAATTTGTTTCCTTCTTGATGAAGGAAAGTAAGAAAATGCCTACAAATATTTTTAAAGAATAATTTATATTTTGTTTGTTTGTTTGACTTGACACATCTTTGTGCTCAATGTGACTTGTTTGTGAACAAATCTCTTGGCAGACCAAAACTAGAGATCAGTGCAATATTTTAAGAAAAAAGGAGACATTCATGTCTACTTTATAGAGTTTTTGTGAAAATTATATTACATTGTAGATCCGCAAGTGTGGAAAAGCAGAAGTCTGGAATCACTACAAAAATTAGCTGAAAAATATTTGATGAAAAAGCAGGTTGCTTTTAGAAGTATCATTTGGCATTCATTTTTGACCATCACTTTTGAAAAACATGGCTCCATTAGACTTTCTTCAACACTTACCTAGTCTTCTGTGCCATCCTTGTGCAGACAAAAACATGTATGCAAGGAGTGATTATTTGTTTCTTAGACACAGGAAGAAATGTAGCCTTTGAAGAAGCCTTTATAAAACAGTCTTATAAATTAAAACAACAACATCAACAAAAAAATCCGTAAGTCATCTGTATCCTGAAAATCCCCAGAAAACACATACCTGCTTTGCTTTCCTCACTATATTCTATAATATTGAAAAATTCCTTAACTTTTTAGTATTTTTATTTTGCTTGACTTGATTAATTTGATGTCCTGAATCTGTGATTTGGATGGTAACAGAATATTCATTTTCATGCAGTTTTTTAGGTTGCATAGCATGCAAATACCAGGGGCTGAAAACAGAAAGAGCATGCATGTTACATGATGTTTAAAATAGTGCTAGAGAGCACATGAATATTTTTGGTGAAAGCTACTATAATACTCTGATCAGACAAAAACCTGCAGTATGATTACTAACATGATAGATCCACCCTGTACATGGTAAATTGGAAATTACCTGGAGCTATGATATTACTGGATCTGCTTAATATCTTATGAAAAACTTGGGATGAGCAAAAAACCAGAACATGATATAAGAACAGAAATAAAGCCATTTCAGTGAAAACTGGCATCAAATTAGAAGAAAAATCAACTTTTGATAATTACAATCTTTTACCTTAATGTGAACTTCCAGCTGGCCAGGGAAGCCTGTTTTGAAAAAACGTGAGCAATCCCAGCAGAAAAACAAATTAAATTACAGGAAGCCACTTCTTACCAGTTTGAACTAGTTCTGTATTTTCTGCTGAAGTGATCAATTTTCTTTTATTCAAGTTATCAAATTATCTCCTCAGAGATTTTCAATTTCTTTGCAGCTGGTGGGTGCTTGGATGAAAAAGAGGATAGAATTCAGCTCACATTTTTTGAAGGGCTTTGGTATCTTTCAGGATAAAGAATTCAATGTAAATGTAAGATTATTATGTAGAAGAAGTGCTGTGAACTCGGAAAGCAATTAAAAAAGACAATGTGGAAATTATTATCAGGTTCATGAACAGAATAATGAAGGCTAATGCATCTTTTACAGGAATTGAAAAATGCAAATGAATAACAATGTTTATTTATAAACTATTATCAGTGTAGGCTGTGATGTGTTTGGAGATATAGCATCTTTTAAAATGAAAGACAAAATTGCTGGAGCATCTAAAAGAAAAAAAAATCTACTAAATCCTGAATTCCAAGGTTATCATTCAGAATCTGTAGGGTTAATGACAGTCAAGGAAACAAATAATATCTTTTTATGCAAAAGCTTTTGGTTGGCTTAAATATTAACATGATATATTTCTTATATGAGATTGTATAAATTTTAGGAGAATAAAATGGAAATAAAATCACCTGTACTATGTTCTCAGTGCTAATATTATTCTGAATGAGCCACCAGGAGAGATTTATCTGAGCTTAGCAATGTCATTGTACCTGATATGGCTATAAAGATATTAAATGAAAGCAACACCTGTACTTTGGCAAATCTATGCATACAAACTAATTTCTCTTTGAATTTTGTGAAACCTGATATTACTGAATTATATTAAAAATCAGAACACTTTTGCACAGTATCTTTGTCCTCTACACCTCCAACACAGATGTGTGTGTGGAAGGTAGAAGAATAATTCATCAAGGAGTGGTCATAGAGGTAGTTTTCATATATTCTTTTCCCCATGAATTTTAATTTTCCAAAATAATTTATGTTGATTGTGTGCTTAGACCCATAGCCCTGTGCTAGGATATCTTTTTGGTACATGAGGTTAAACTAATCTTAAAATTATCTCACTCAAAATGAACAATTCTATATAGAAAGTTATGCTGGTTTGGGCTAGGGTGGACTTGCTTATCTTCATACTAGCAGCTTTGGCACTGCGTTTTGGATTTGTGCTGAAAAGAATGTTGATAGTATAGGGATGATTTTATGCTGAGCAGTGCTTACACAGAGTAGGTTGGAGGCTCACAAACAGTTGGGAGAGGATGGCTGGCCCAAGCTGACCAAAGGGATATTTCATACCCATGGCATTATGCTCAGCATATAAAATGGGGGGAGAAGGAAAAGAGGGATATTTGAAGTGATGGCTTTTGTCATCCCAAGACACTCATGATGGAAGCCCACTTTTCTGGGGATAGCTGGACACCTGCCTGCCCATGGGGGGGTGGTGGTGAATGAATCAAATATTTATATTTACTTACATGTGAGACTTTTGCTTTGCCTATTAAAAATGTGTTTATCTAAATCCATGAGTTTACTTTTTACTCTTCCAGTTCTCTCCCCCAATCCATGGCAGGGGAGTGAATGAGCAGCTGCGTGAGGCTTAGTTTCCATCTGGGGTTAAATCCTGAGAAAACCAAAACATCTTGTGGTGAGAGCTGTCTGTGGATACTGCTAGTTTGCTTGTGGTCATTACTGAAAGGCTGTGGAGATGAGTGGGGAAATGGAGTACCTTCCAGAACCTGAATGGAGCCTACAAGAAAGATGGAGAGGAACTATCTACAAGGACATGTGATAGGACACATGGGAATGCCTTCAAACTGAAAGAGAGTAGGTTTAGATTATATATTAGAAACAAAAATCCTTTGAGGGTTTTAAGGCAGTGGAACAGACTGCCCAGAAAAGCTATGGGTGCCCCATGCCTGGAAGTTTTCAAGACCAGGTTGGATATGGCTTTGAGTAACCTGGTTTAGGGGGTTGGAACTAGAATTTTTGAGGTTCCTTCCAATCCAGGTCATTCTGTGTTTCAATGATTCAGTCTGGAACATTATGGCTTGGATAGCTGACCTACTAAATGGGCAAAAAGACTGAGGGTTTTGAGGACAGATGTTTATTGTTATGCTCTATCTGGAGGCCAGTTATTGGGAATTTCTTGGGGATCTGTCTTGAACCTATCCCATTCAATGTATTCTATTAATCTGTGGCTGTGCCCTCACAAAATTTGTGGATGTGGTTAATAATATCTTCTTAAAGGTCCATGTACAACTTGAGGGAATGGACCAAAAGGAATACTGTTAAATTAAACAAGGATAAATGTAAATGACTGTAACAGGTATGGATTAACCCCTCTGAATAGAACAAAGGCTAGCCCTTTTTATTGCCTAAGCATTGACTGACTGACGAAAAACTGTTGAAAAGGCCCTGGAGATACCAATGGATAGGAACCAGATCAGAATCATAGGCAGTAAGTAGATTGAAGAAGTGCTCATTTTCCTTGATCATTTTCTTGAAAGATTAGATTACATCTGGAGTACTATATCCAGTTTTACAACTGTCATTCAGATTATTTGCGTCTTGGAAGAAGTTTAATTTATTTGAAGTAAATTTAAACAGGTAATTACAAAAACTCAAATAATAATGCCTCTTTTGTTTTAGTTAAGTAATTAGTAGCATTTTAAATGTAATCTGTCTCTGTCTGTATCTCCTGCTGCCTTACTCCCTGGTACTTGTAGTTTGTCTGTGCCTTTTTGATTTACACTTATCACTGTTAGTGGAAAATAATACACACAAGAAACAGAAGAATGAAATCTCAAACTAAATACTAACAAAGAAAAGAAAAAAACCCCAAGAAATTATGCACAAAATATCTTTATTTTGGTGAGATATTTAGGTCAGATTTTTTTGACCTTATTTTTCTAGTAATTTTGTGGTGCGTACAAAGGAGTAAGAAATTAGTAGGACCTCACGTTTAGATTTATGCCACCAGCCTATTTCAATAGGGAATAATTACCCAAATCCAGACAGTTCAACTGAAGCCTAAGGTCAGCTAAAAATGACCACACAAAATCATATGAACCTTTTTAGAACTGCCAGAATATGTCAGGAAGTGCTCAAGTACATAAAGCAGTTGCTGACAGCAAATTTCAATCACGCTGATATTCACTGCAATAAAAATTGAAAAATTGTTTAAAAAATTGTATATCTTCAAAAGCTGCTAAGAATGGTTTTTGATTGTTTTAATATGAAACCAACCAATATCAAACAAAACATTCAAACTTTAGATAATATAAGCATGGTAAACTAAAATGCAAAGAATGGAATAAAAGCATGATACCTTATGTATGAAAAAGCATATTCATAAAGAAGAACAGTGAATAAACTTAGCATATCTTAACAAAGCAGGTAAAGCAAACAAAATATCCTTCTATATCGTCTTACCAGGAAACATCAATACTGAATGTTTAGGTCTTTTTTAAATCCAAGTTTCCTAAACAATGGAGAAGATCTATGGACTGTTCTTTTATTAGATTAACTCTCTCCAAGGTGGGCTCTATGTGTAACAGGAGCCAACATTGTGCTGTTGTAGCAAAAAAGGCTAAGAGTATCCTGGCCTGCAACAGGGAAGGTGTTGACTGTGGCCAAGGAAGATGATCCTTTCCCTCTACTCAGCTCCAGGATGGTAAAGGGACTTCACTGTCTCATCTGAGCAAAGTTTGAGATAGCTGGGCTGTTCAGACTGGAGATTCAGGGGAAATATTGTCAGTATGTGCAAATATCTGGAGAGTGGCTGCAAATTAGACAGCAACAGGCTCTTTTCAGCAGTGCCTAGTGACAGGACAGGAGACAATGCCTGAAACACAGGAAGTTTTTATTTATTTATTAATTCCTTTTAGTGAGGCTACTCACTCACAGAAGAAATCTACCTCAAGAAAATATTAGAATTTTTTTTTTTTCTACTTTAGAGATGGATATACCTTGGTACAGAGACACATTATGAAGACCTCTGAACATCACAGTGGAATTGTGAGTGGCATCATTCATCTTAGTAATGATGTATCATAAAGGAGGCATGTATAAATAGGTGTAAACCTTTAGGCAAGTTTTGTGAAGAACGAAGTTAGCTTTTATCTGAGACTCTAAATTCAAGACCTTCATAGAAACTAGAGTGTTAAGGGTAAAAAGGCTATTGCCATCTTTGATTAGAATTGACAGATTTTCTCCTCTCAGACATATCAGTTAATTTAAAATAACATTTTTTAATTGCTTTAGTTTTAGGCAAATAAGATTAGTTCACATTTGATTAAATGTTTAGTATTTATAAATAGCAGGAAAATACATTTTCTGTATTTGTACAGAAAATAACAGAAATATGCTGTTACAAATATCAAATTTTTGGCTCCTTATCCCCACCAAAATCTGCTGTATAAGTCTAAATTCTGAACTTGAAAATGCTTATTTCATTTCATTTCATTTCCTCAGATCAAGGGCCTGATTGTTGCATACTTTTCATGGATGAAATATTTACTAATTAATTCCTTCCTGCAATCCTAATTTAAATAGCCTAGTTCCTTATATTATGCAACACAGTGATTTAGTGCAGCTGTACAAGAAGCATTTCACAAGGAGTGATCCTTGTGTATAAAAATTACATCTTCAAATATGCCTATATCTTGTATGTGAGTTTAGCATAACACCAACACAATTCAATTAAAAATCACAATGGCTTTATCACTGTGCTTAGATCAAAGAACAAATAGCTGTAGGGAATTCAATTAAAAATTACTGATGGAACGTATTGGTAGTATCTGTTGTTTAATATAGAGTGGTTTATCTTAATTTATATTTTGGTCTGTATTCCTCTATTTGTCTACACAGTAGTGTTTCTGAGTGATTAATAACTACTGATAGTATTCAGACTTGCCTAACAGTGTGAAATTCAATTGCAGAAGCACGTGTCTGTATTGTTGTTTCTCCTTTGGTCTTGCAGATACTATGGCTGAAGGTGTTATCACACAATTTCTAGTACTTCAAAAATGTTTCATGGAGTGTGTTGCTCAGGCTAGCCAGTGCAAGATGCCAGTCTTAGAAGCATAGAGCACTTTGGGTTGGGAGAAGTCTATAATTAGCTTGTCCAACTCCCCTGCCATGGGCAGGAATACCTTCCACTCGACCAAATTGCTCAAAGTCTGAGCCAGACAGAACTTGAACATTTCCAGTGATTGGGCATCCACAGCTTCTCTGGTAGTCTGTTTCACTGTCTCACTATCAGCATAGTAAAAAATGTCACCCTTATGCTCAATCTAAAACCCTACTTTTAATGTCAAAACTAATGCCCTTTTCCTGTCACTACGGGCCTTTGTAAAGTCTCTCTCCATCTTTCTTATATAGCATTTTTAAAGGTTTGAATATTGCCATACGGTCTTTCTTAAGCCTTGTCTTCTCCAGACTGAACAACTCCAACAAATTCATCACCTGAAGAGGGCCTGTAAGAAAGTCAGAGAGGGCTTTTTTACAAGGGCCTATAGTGAAGGGTCATGTCTTCAACCAAAAGAAGGTAGATTTAGGTCCAGTAATACTTCTTTTCTAGTTGCATATTACTGGATTGAGAAGATACCCTTGATATATTTCAAGAGTCTCCTGGATGGCTTATGTCTTGGTATGCAGGATGGCTGAAGTCCCCTGATGGTATCAGAGCCTGAGAGTGTTTCTTCCTACATAAGAATGCTATATCACCATACACCCTTCTAATACACAGCATGCAGCAAACACCAGCTATAAGATTTCCTTTGTCAGCTTGGCCTTCAAATTTTTACCCGTAAGTCCAACTCATGCATTGCTGCTTTTCAAAGGCAGCTTTGTTCATTCAATCTGTGGTTTACAGACAGGGTAGCCTTTTTACCTCTCCTTCCTTGCTTGTTGCCTCTGAATGGTATATAGCAATTTCTGTTACCCATTGGTTTAATCCTAACGCTATGCAACCACTCTCTCACACTCTGACACCAGTGGAACGCAGACTAGAATCAGAAGTAAGACTTGTAGGTTGAGATACAGTTAAATAATTGAAAAAATGTGAAATATAAGAATGATGGTGGTGATTATGATGATAATTAATTAGTAAAAAAAAAATAGAGAAAACCCAAGGAACACAAGTGACTCACAATACAGTTTCTCACTACCTGCTGACTGATGCCAAACCCCCATAGTGCACTGTGACTAGCCCCTGTTTCAGGCAGCTCCTGCAGTTTAGATACTGGGAAAGATATTTTGTAGAGTGTGTGTCACCTGCCCTGACCATCCTCCCTCCCAGAATTTTGTTCACTCCTTTACTGGCGGAGGACAAGACACTGAAAAAAATCCCAGACTAAAAGTAAGCAGTGCTTAGCAACAACCAAAACATTTGTATGTTTTCAGCAGTATTCCTATACTGAATCCAAAACACAGCACTGTATCAGTACTGAAAAGAACTAAAGTCTAACCTATTTGAAATTAGGACACCATGCTATGTACACACTTTTAGAGAAATACACCATATTTGAACCCTGGCCACAACCTAAGCCATCAAGTCATTAACTTAATCTCCCTCTCCAGCAGGACAAGGAGTGAAAATAAAATGGAGAAGATCATGGATCATGGTACAGACAGAGAAATCACCCATTACTGTCACAGGCAAACCAGACTTGACTTTTGGAAAATTAATTTAATTTATTGCCAATTAACATAAGATTGTGAGAAATAAAATCAAAACTAAAACCACCTTCACCTTCCCACTCCTTTCTTTCCAAACTCAGCTTAAGTCGTGACTCTTCTTTGTCCTCCCAAACACAAGAAGTGCAGCAGTCTATCTCCCCTGCTTCTTCCTCCTCACACTTTCCTCCTGCTGTAGTGTTGTGTCTCTTCAACAGAATATAGTCCTTCACAAATGTCTCTAATATGGATCTTGGACTGCAGTTCTTCAGGAAGAGTGTGAGTCCACATAGACTAAAGTTTCTGCCAGAAAACCTGCTTCTGTGTGGGCTTCTCCGTGGACTGTAGTTCCTGTCAGGAGCCTGCTTCAGCTTGAGCTCAGGCTGCAGTCTCTTTCAGGGCACCCATACGTGCTCTTGCATGGAGTCTCCACAGTCTGCAGGGTGGATATCTGTTGCACCATGGTCCTATATAGGTGGCAACAGAACCTCTGTGCTGGCACTGAGTCTCTCTTGGAGCCAGCTGGAGTTTGCTCTCAGATGTGGGGCGGCTCCTGGTGTCTTCTTGTGGAAGCCATTCCTATGAAAACCTTGCCATGAAAATGCAATACAGAGATATATCACAGGTATTCCCCTTGATGCCTTGAGAGGCAACCTAGAGCAGAAGCTAGAAAGTGTTAAAGGAGTAAAGTAGATACTTATTAAAAAAGCCTTTAAAGGCAGTACAAGAGCCTGGCTGAGGCTACACCCAAGATGGACTCCTGGTCACGAATTTTCACACTTTTATAAGTTTTGGTCCATTTACATATTGGGGTTAATTGTCCAATTACAGCTTCAGATTATGAAGTCCCATCCTCTCAGATTGCTCTCCTCAATTCACTGTTGTTTACACCTACTGGGCCTGAAGCTGCAATGGTATCCTTGGTTCTTGGCTGGAAGCTGATTGTTTTGTGTAACTAAACTGTGAAGAGAACTTGCTAACACTTTATATGAAGCTCAGTTAGATACTAATGCAGTACAGAATCTGGAAAATATGAAAGCTAAAACTTAAGGCATCACCCTCTTAATGCCTAGTGCATCATCAGCACCTGTCTCTTTTCTATTACTCAAAATTCTACCCTTTTCTCCCACTAAGACTAGTTTAAAGCTCTCCTAATAGGTACCTTTAGATACTTTTGCCTCTGTATATACTTACAAACTAGCAACCCTCAAAAAAAGGATTCAAACCACAACCTGCGTCCTCAGGAACATCCGCAAGGACTCCTTTTGAAAGGTTTTATTAGCAACAGGAGAGTATCTTAGTAACAGAATTTTAACATGCAAAATCTCAAAGTCTACAGGGATTATGCAGCTGAACAAGCATTGGCTCTGTTTTACTGGTTTCTGTGCCATGACAGTGTCTGTTTAAGTGCTGGTGCCTTGGGTGTTTCCCAATGTATTGGTGAGAGATGAATGCCAGGGTGGAGGCTTGTGACCTGGATTTCTTTATCCCACTCTTTTCTAGCTCTCTTCAGACCACTTGTAGTCAATTACTTTTTTTTTTTTTTTTTTTTTTTACTTTTTCAGTTGTTCTATGTGTTTGCAAGAGTTCTGAGATCGTGAACTTTTGGAAACTTTTCTGTGCTTTATATGAAGTGTTGTGATCAAAGTCTCTATGGCAGATATCCCTGGGGTTCATCTGCTTTGTGTCAGAAGCCTTATGTTGGTTTCCTCCTTCTATTTGTGGCTAAATTTTGAAAGGAAGTTTCAGACATTTGTAGAAGTGACTCAAAGTCATTCTTCATTGCCAATTTAGTTACAGCTCACTTGGCGTTTTGAACTGCTTTAGCAACTGACTGCTATTCTTTTTGAATGAACTAGAAAAGTATAAGCAGCAGGTAAAAGATATTAAAAGCTGCATTCACATGGATCTTCTCGCTGTTAAAATGATCATAATTTTCCAAACTCACTTGAGATGTACACAGTATGTATTCTTCCTATCATCTCTTTGATATATTTTATAAAGTGCACTTAATTATAGTGTTCTTCAAAATATCCATTTTCCTATTATGTAGTAAAATACATGTTCAAAATGCGGTTTCCCTCATTGTGTGATATTCTCATTATCAGTGTCTGTAGCATTAGAACAGAATGACCTAAAATAGAGCTTGAAAGACTCTGAGGTCCTTCACCTGGTCTGCTATTTAGTAGTTGCCCTGAGTAGACTCATAGTTGGGTGAGTTTCCCTACTCTTCTCATCTCTTTTTATCAGTCCTCCTCACTTCCAGAGACACATTTTACCTATAATTCCACAAATCACCCCCCAAAACACAAACAAAAAAACCCCAAACATATAAAGCAGCTCCTCAGTATTTACTCAGACATGTGGTGTTTGTGTGTTCATGTGAAAGTAATGTCTGTGTGTGTTTATGTGTGGGCATAAATAGGTTTATATGTGTGTTTGTACATAAACTTCTACAAAAAGTGAAAATTTATGTATTACTAATTATAAGTCTATGCATTATAATCCTGTATTCAGAAAATGAATATCTCTGTTTCTGCTTACAGATTTTTTTTTAATTAAATACATTAAATGCAAACTTAAACAAATATTTCCTTTTGTTATAATGGTTTCTGTTAAAAACTGAATATGGGAGCAGAAACTGCCATAAATAAGGAGACAGTTTGCTAGGTAAAAGTCTAGCAAGAATCTGATCAAACAGGAGAGTATCAGAATAGCACATGCAGATGTAGCACACATCAGTTGCTTTTGAAAAACAGGTTCTGCATCACAAACCCAGTAACCAACTTTTCTGCCAGACTGATCATCATTTCATTTAGTCTCTAACATGGAAAAAGTGATAACAGTATTCCAATTCCATGCAATTAGTTGCTCTGGGAGATTTTAAAACTCTCTTAAGACAATGGCATTTTCTTAAGGCTCAATCTACTTCCTTTCCCTATGGGTTTTTATACATCAGTTGTTCGATGTGTTTGGCAGAGTTCTGAGATCGTGAACTTTTGGAAACCTTTCTGTGCTTTATATGAAGCATCGTGATCAAAGTCTATATAACAGAATTATCTCTGGGGTTCATCTGCTTTGTGTGAGAAGTCTTATGTGGGCTCCCTCCTTCTATCAACTGTTGATGAATACTGTTATCAAGACAGGATACATATGGTTTCTAGCAGTACTAGCTTTTTCTCTTAACTGGGGCATCTAAAAAGAGGTTTTTTCTAAGTTGTTTTGGTTGTCCAGGCTCAAGAGCTAAGGAGGCCAAAAGCTTGGCAGGGCGGAGCAGAAGAAATTCCATACTGAAAAGCAGTAATAATACTCATATTTTAAGAGATTATAGAGATGGAAACTGTTGAAGTCAGTGGATTTATTTACCACATGCCTTTATATTTTAGCTTTGTTTTCTCTGTATCTAGTTGCAGTGACAGGAAAGTGTTTTTCTTCTTTTTTGCAACCTCCTCAAAAAAGTGACTGAACAGGATCAATGCATTAATCCCTTACCACATTTAATTCTTCTTATTAAGTAACATATCAGACAAATAAGCTTCAAGACTAAAAGAAACATAGGGTTTCTCAATTTTTGCTTGAAATATTTGATGCATTTGACATAAGAAAGAAACAAAATAGTTTATAAAAACCTATGAATAGTAACATGGGTATTTTAGTCATGATTTGACCCTGGACAAATGCTAAACATTTACATCAATTACATATGTTTGTTTTACTGCTCACACAAAGTGTTATTGTGGGGTTATTCTCACCAGAAAACAGTACTTCTCAGGCCCTGTTCACACACTGGGATTAAAAAAAATCATGGAGGCTTTTTTTTTCTAGTTGTTTTTTTTCTTTTTTTTCATGTTTTGTTTAAATTTGCTTTGATTTTAAGAATTTTTTTTCAGCTCTATGGTTAAATTAAGATACTTCTAGATGGAATTAAGGCAAATTTTAGCATTCATGATTATAAAACATAAGGAGTCACAGTAAAAAAATCAGCAAAGAACCTCTGGACAAAAATTGTGTGAATTAAAGACATCAGGACAGCAAAGAGATGATCAGAAGATCCAAGCTAAATAAAGTGTAATTAGTAATGAGGTATCATAAAGATGCTGTATATTAAAATACAGATATCCTCGCTTCTGATGCATCTGTCTTTAGACTACATAGATTTAAAACAATGTACAAGAAGTACACTACTGGATCAGATCAAAGATCTGTGCCCTAGAATTATATCTATAATAAATAACTTTGAGAAAGAGTAAGAAAAGGGTAGTGTGGTGAGATTTTACTCAAAACATTTCCTCTCTTTCCAGTTACTTGTGGTTTTCACAATGAAGACTGTTGTTTTATGTGATAACCCTCACCTGTATTTGAAGTCCCATTTGTTGGATTTTTTGGACATATGTAATCTCTCAGTATTATTACAATCTGTAGATGTATAGTTTGAATAAATATCCTAGAAATAAGAATAATGTATAGAATCAAATATGGATAAAATTTTCTCAAAGTTCTTGCATTTTCACTAGAGTGATCTGCTTGGGACTTGGAAGGTTTCTAACATTTTTGGTTTGAAGTAACTGCCCTTATTTTAGTCCCTTTGTGCACTTTGTGGCCATGAACTCCATGGCAGATGTTTACATAACTGGGTATTTAGGGTGATTTCCATCTTTGAGCTGAGCTTTCCACTGCCTGCTTCAAGGTGTGCTTGGAAACAGATCTGCCAGTAGGTGTCTGAGGGGAGCAAATAACTCTCAGTGATGGGAAGAGTCAACCTTTGATGGTAAAGCGTCAGAGCTTTGTATCTAATGCAGCAAGGGACATTTTCCCACATGTCAACACTAACAGATCCCACCCCTCTCTAGATGTCTCTTGGAGTGAGGTGGAAGTCCTGTCAAGATTCCTGGCTCCAAGCAGATGTCTTGAAATCCTGGGGGAACTAGACTTTGAAGTTTAGGTATTCCCAGTGCTAAGATTTTGAGGAAGTAAAAATCTTTATTAGCTCAGTGATCAGAGAATTGGTGGAACTGACGTAATGAATAGTTGCTACCTAGTCAAATCAAGCCCCAAAAACCCAAACAAAAAGCATCTACCCCACATACACCCTCAAAACCCCCTCAACCAACCATCAAAACCCCCCTTTTAGATAAGAAGCAGTGGATTTCTTAAATGAAACACTAGTATATAACATGGGGCAATTTTCAGCTCTCATGCAAATTGAATCATTGGGCAATCTCAGAGGACATACCTTCCCCTGACAGCGTCAGCTGGATTTGTGGAGACTGAGGAGGTGGCCTCTTTTCTCTCTGCAGCTTTCTGAGGAGGGGAAGTGGAGAGGGAGATGCTGATCACTCCTCCCTAACATCCTGTGATAGGATGCCTGGGGAGGTTCAGAGGCATCAGCGAGGTTTAGACCTGAAAGTTAGGAAACATTTCTTTGCCAAGAGAATTGAAAACACTGGAGCAGGCTTCTGAGAGAGGTGGTTGATAACCCTATGCCTGTCACTGTTTAACAAGCAGTTAGACATGCTTTAATACTCCAACTTTTGCTCAACCTGAAGTAGTCAGGCTGTTAAATTAGATGATCATTGAAGGTCCCTTCCAGATGAACTTAACTCTTCTAGTCTAGTCTTGTCTCATTGAGTTCTTCCAGACTTCTAGTTAGAAGTTCCAAAATAACCTTTCTAGACAAATCTGATTCAGTGAATACCAGGAGCCAAGAGGAGCCTCTTGTCTAAGCCAACACTTACAAAATCACATCTGATACAATATTCAAAGGTAGCTATGCTAGAGACTAATTTTCTCTAGAAAAGGAGATCTTTATCCTCACTAAAGGAACCATTTTAGGAGAGCAGAGTCAACTTGACTCATATTGAATACATCACGTGAAAAGACTAATCAAGTTCATATTTGAATATAGAGGAAATTGAGGCAAGTACAGCAGAGTAGGGGAAAGGCACCAACCCAGGCAGCAGGTGCCAGAGCAGCTATACTCTGTTCTCTCCCTGCCCTCAGGTATCTAGCTGGTGAGTTTTCAAACACCCCAAAGTCACTCTAACCTACACTGTCTGTTCTCAAAGTTCGGAGTTGAGAGAAGCAAAGATGACTTAGAGCTGCTTTCTGCACAATTCCCTTAAGCTGAACTAAGCTCATATCTCTTGTGATCTTCTGCAGTGGCAGCAATAACAGCAATCGTAGCAGTTTTTCCCCTCATGTTGAACTGCAGCTCAAGATGAATAAAATATGTCATGTGCACTCTTGCAGGCTTGAAACTGAGTGGTTGCTACTGGAGAATAAATAGTATTGTAACATTATATTACAAAATATTGAAAATGTTGTGGCTACCAAAACAGTGGCATGATAGCATAGGCAAATTTTGGACTGGGGATCAGAAACTGCACTACATTTTTATCAATAATAATGGAATTCTAATAATTTTAAAATAATCATGGACATAGCTAAATAAAAGTTGTTCATTTTACCTTCCTTAATTCTAGTTAATGGATTTTAAATAGCTATGCTGCAGAGAATCTTGCTTGAATCATTTGATTAACTCAGCTGATACACAAATGATGTTTGCTGTATTTTTCTGCAAAACCCACAATATTGTCTTATCCAGGAATAGAAATGTTTGCTATTTTAATTTGTTGTTGTTGTTGTTTGGGCTTTTGATTTGTTTTGTTTTGCTTTGTTTTTAATGAAGAAAACCCTCAAAGCTATCCCTTTATTACTCATACAAAAATATTTTGGTCTTATTCTGGTTTGTTGTGACCTGCCTTGGATACACAACAATTCTGTTTCAATGATTCCCTTTAAAGAACTACTGTTTTGTAAAACAATCACATAATTGCAGCTCTTAACATTTTATCTTTCATTGTCTTTTTTTTCTTTCTGAAAGCAAAAGCACATTATAGGGAAATAAAACCATTATTAAAACTTATCAGGTGCTTTTTCTTTTTATATGGCAAGATACTAAGCTGTTTTCAATGAAATAAAGAGAATATATAAATATTTTGACCATTATCAAGGATTTAATCTGTATTATACTTTTACAGGATTGTAGGATGTTTCATGGTACAGATTTTCTGATGCAGCAGTAGACTGCACGCTTGCAAAATTTTTGGAAGTAGCTGTCATGATTTTAATGGAATGATGAAGGTGCACAATTTTATTTACCCTCAAAAGCAGGAAGAAAGAATAAATTTCACTGTTCTAGAAATTATTTCACATCTTGTATTTCTTTGTGTGAGATAATGCACACAGGAAGGGATTATTTTTAAATTTTCATCTAAACCTACAGTCTTATCTGAAAGCCTTTTGTTTACAGAATTCTTGGAATCCATATGTCATACAGACATAATGCACTCTTTAAAATATTTTAAACTTCCAATTTAAAGAAAAATATAAACTATGATTATATAGTTTGATTGTATTGAATGTTAGCTATTACAGTTAGGTGATATTGGATTGATTTCAGTGAGAAT
Organism: Muscicapa striata striata; assembly: GCA_030060385.1. Lineage (NCBI taxonomy): Eukaryota > Metazoa > Chordata > Aves > Passeriformes > Muscicapidae > Muscicapa > Muscicapa striata. The sequence goes on from JAREIS010000005.1 coordinate 5,274,713, forward strand.
ATTGATTATATTATGCTAAATTTCTTTACTAGTCGTAGAAAATACACCTCTAAAGGAAAATTTGAATTCTGAATACTTACTTTCCTTGGCAACATGCATTTTGATGTTTTATCTCATATGACTGTTAGCATGTGCATTTTAAAAATTAATTTAACTAAAGCTTCACATTCTCATTTGATTCAATAAAGTATGACTAGTTGATACTTATCACTTCAGTGGGGAGACAGAAAATAGCTAACATATTTCCACAGAAAAGTCAACTACACTTTCTTTCCAAATGATAGTGCAGTTGTAAGACTATGTAACTGAAATGCCTACAAGCCAATTTAATTAGTCAGTTAAATGAAACTGTCAGAAATTTAAGAAACATGTTTTTAGTAAATTATAGCCTTAGGTATTTCTTAATTTGCTCTGTAACTTCGACTGGAAAACCTGTTTATAATACACTATTTGTTCAGCATAGATGAAGGTTGTTTCACGTTCGCTTTTATCTTTTTGCTGTCTGGTCATTTCACAGATGTTTGAATTTAATAAGAAGGAAAGTGTCTGGAGAGATTCAGCGAAAAAGGGAGAAAAATTACATTTGGAAGTTTCATAATAATTCTGTTCTTGCCAGCAACAAAGCAAAGATCATGTTTTTGTTTCAAATTCTAGATTATGGAAATGAATGCTACAGACAAAATTAATAGGTGTAAAATTATGGTAATTATAGCCATGGTAACTAAAAGTCCTCATGCATTAAAAATGAAAGGCCTATGATACATTAGTTTAGGTCAGGCATGGTATCATTGACTCACAGCATATCGGCTCACAATAACCCCTTCATGAAGTATTTTTATGAGGCCTATTAAAATACAAAGATGTTTCATAATTAAAAAAATAACACCTGTAAAGAAAGAAAGAAGAGGAAGTAAAAAAGTGTTAGGCAGAGATGCTGAAATGCTAGAAGTACTGTAGCCTTTTAACTTAAATTGCAGAGTTACTTACTTGAAACTTATAGCCCCTTCTCCACTTATTTTGAAGCTGTATGTTGGAAGACAGAGTAGTGGAACCCATCCACACATTGTTTGGGTAAAAAATTTGCATTGTCAATGTATATTTGTGTTTTTAATGCAGGAGTATGAGTAACCACAGCATGAAAACCACGATACCTGGAATAGCACACTGAAAGGTAGAACTGATACAGGAATTAATTTATACACCATTACTTCAGACATACCACAGAGTCTGCCTGTACTGCCTTAACAAAAATTATTGAAAATACTCATGCTTTCTCATATCTGTTCTTTCTACAAGAGTTAAAAGGAGAGAGAACACCAAGGTTTAGTAATGCACATATTAAGAGAGTTTTGAAATGCACCAAATTCTTAATTTATAATTCTAGTTACCATTTGTGTTATTGAGAGAATACTCCATTTGATGTCAATTCTATGGAAAGAAAAGAAGTAATTTCTTTGGTTTTTTTTGTTCTATCCCAGAGCCACTAGGTCTAAAGCAATGTCAGTCTGTCACAAAAAGAGGTTTCTCTTTAAATGATCTGTGGATCTGTGTAAACACAGGATCAATAGTACCACTAAGAATGCATGATCTGCTCAACCACACTTTATCTCACACAGTTCAGCTGCTTGGCTTGGAATTTTCTCCTGCCATTGGGTTGGAGTCTGACTACAGGGACAGCTAAAGGCTGGAAAATTAAATACTGCCTTCACTGTATTTCGTCTTGAAATTTTCCACATCAGTATTATTTGACCAGTCCTTGTGAGTCCAGTCTCTCTGCATGTAAACAGTTCAGCAAATTCAGAAATACTGACTCCTCATTTTTTTTCACGAACCTAGACATTTATGAAAACTGAAGCAAATATATATAATTTTGGTTCCCATGCAATCACATTACCTTCAGTTACTACACAGCCTATGCATACATCCAAGAATTCTCCCAGTAAAAAAATTTTTTTGTCTGGAAAGTAACACTGATCACTTCTAATTTTCTTCTCTGGATGCCAACAATCCTGCTTTACTGAGTGACAGCTTTGAAGGATACCTCTATGCCAAATAGATTAATTCTCTAGATAAAGAAATTGACATGCAGATAAAAAAGTAGCTGTTGCTTCTCATTCTAAATTATTTCTAGGTTAAGCCTCTTCTAAAGGAGGCAGTCTCTGGTATGTCTACATTACCAAGGAACACAATGCAAATTAGGGTAAACCTGCAGAGCAAAGCAGACTAATGCTGAGAATCTGACATCTACAATATGTCTTCATGAATTTACTTCTGACTGATTCTAGATTGCATCCATGCTCTGAATTTTCATAAGCAGATACAGCATATCTGCTGATTTCCCTTAATACCAATTGAATCCAGTTTTCCAGTTACAATCTTCCTATGTGTTGTACTCCAAAGAGAGGTAATGGAGATAATTCAGTTCAAAACCTGCTCATAGATAGAATAGTAACGTAGATGCTCTGTTTACATGTTAGTTAATACAATAAAAAAAACAAATAAACAAAACAGACAGATGCCTATTAAAAAATTCGGATCAAACACAATAAATTACTTGTTGGACAAATAATACATCTCTTTATAAATATGTTAAGGTATGTTTCTTTAGAGAATATGATGCAAATTTATTTCTCTGTCTTCTGGAAATGAGAATGCAAAAATCTACCACCTATGAGTATTTGCATATCAGATGTTTTGTACTATCTACAGGTAGATTTAGGCAACATGCCTCAGTTCAGTGCAGAAGGTTTATTTGAAAAATGTAGCTTCAGGGATTCTGTATTTCCAAATAATTTTAGTGATATTTCATTCTACTGTGTAATAACATTTTCCAGAAAACAACATAGTTCTGAACTGTCTCCTTCAAATAAAATAACCTGTCATTTACTTTTCCACTGAAAATTTCAGAAAAATAGTCTCTTATTTATATCTGACTAGTAGCATTATGCTCATTACCAAAACAACAATGGCCACTTGAGAAACTACAGTTAAGTGCAAAATTGACTAACTCTCTCTTTTAGTGAACACCTACCCCATGAGCAAATTTTAAGGGAAAAAAAATCTCTGTGAATAATTCTAGATTTGTAGACTGTGAGCCATTTATTGGACAACCATTTTTTAATGTATATAAGATTAATCCTTGTAAGTCCTTCTAATATACTACATGAATTACGTAGACCTGTTTTCTTCCACAGATGTATGGGTGTAATTCTAAGATTAAATATTCTGGGGCACTGCTCACTTTCCCTAAATCAAAACCTTTTTGATTTAGAATTTGTAGGATTTATTTAAAACACGTTGCACCTATGAACACTATTTTCAGTGATTTTATTGTTATTACAATATGAAATAAAAATAATTATGAAAGACCATTTTCTGGCTTGAAGTTATCAATGTCATCCTCTCTATGTCTTCTTTTTGTAGCATTGAGGTACTTTGCAGTCGTTATTTAGTATCTTCTCAATTTTAATTTTAACTGTTCTTTGCAAAGAAAGATTGTTAATATTTTCCCTGCTTTTCAAATGGAAAATTTAATGGAAAATTGAAAGATTTGGAAATAGCCAAGATAAGCAGTGCTTCATCCAAATCCATGTTTGAAACATCCATCTGGGAACATCAAGTTTGGATTTTACTTTCTAAGTTTATGTTTAGTTATTCTCCGAACTTTACAGAGAGACAGATTAGATTGTGTTTTATGCCAGAGATCTGTGGAAAAGAAATCTAAGCAGCAGATAATATCACTGGTGCATTATGGAACTGTATCAAGATCTACAAGTGACTGTGCTATCAGTTTATGTCATCTGTTAGAATTTTTTTGTTGTTGTTGTTTGTTTGTTTGCTTTTCTGGGAGAGGTGTACTTGAAGGACTGGTAGACAAGTTGATACGCTAAAGTGTCTGAGTTTGTGAGCTCCTTTAAAATAGTGGTGCTGAACAGTAATGAGAGTATCTGATACAGGTGATTAATACTTGCTTTACAGAAGGCAGAATTTAATACTTTGGTTTTCTTAAATGCAGGTGATTATGCACTTTCTAGTTGAGACATCCTATGATTTCTTTTTCAGCTTCAGAATGCTCCTAACCTCAGACATCAGGGAGTCTTTGTTAGTAAATGAAATTTTATTCCTAATGAATGATAGTTTCCTAAAACACTGCTGTACTATCTCTTATCAGGATTTCTTTGAGATACATTTTACATAACAGAACATAAAAGGCTCTGCCCTTAAAATTCCCTTTCACTCAACCCATTTCCCTCCATTGAAAGTCTGAGAGGGAGGTTGAATTAGTTCAGTCCACTCAAAATCTATGTGTTAAATGTCATTGTTCAGAAGGACTGCCTATCTATATGATTCTCCTTTTGGAGGTTAAGTAAAATGATATATATATATTTTGCCAAAATATAAATAAGAGACAGACACATAAATACCTAAAAGAAAAGACCACATGTATATTTCCTTCCTTACTCTTGGTGTTTCCCACAGCCTTAGTAGAGGCTCATTAGTATTTACTTGAAGAACCAGTTACACCTGCTGGCTGCAGACTCCATCAATCTCTCTGTTACATATCTCTCTGTGGGGCTAAGCTCCCCATAGTTCAGTGCTTAAGAAATACAGGTTCTTTGTTCAGTGTTGATGTGAATGAGTCTCTTTTTTTAAACTAGTTTTAAATGTTATCATACCTGACAGGTTTCTTTAATAACATTTTTCATATCCATAATAAAAATTACATTGCAAGCACATAAAAGGTTCTCAAACACCTGCAATATGCAATATTCGCCTTCTGTGGTAATTATGCACATTAAAATTATCTTTATAAATGGCTCCCAAAATGGCAGAGCTGGAAGAATGTGAAAAATTCCCAGAAGATACTCATTCTGTCTTCTGCTTTTTTTTTTTTTTTCCTACTGCCCATGACTTGCTTTCTCCTTGCCTACAGCTTCTAAGCAGAATCTTTTGAGAGTGAAGTAAAATTTTCTGCAAATTAAATAGGTAGATCCCTTGTTTCTAGTTTGATGTTTAGAATGGAAGCTCTTTAGGGAATATTTTTGGTAATGCATGTGTAATGCTTATTTTCTATGACTGAAAATTTTGGTCTGCAATAATACAAATTGTGAATAATAAGAAGATTCAGACAATGGACACTGAGGGAGATATTGTTAGCTAAGTGATTGGAACAAAGAAGTTCCCAGGAGACAGTCAGAACTTTATTTCTTAAAGAAAACTTAATGTGGACTTATTATTTTTCTCTCTATTATAACACATCTTATTTTGGCAGAGTCTGTACTAAGAAGTGGGATGTGATAGCACTCAGGAGAATAGTCATATTTGTGTTGTTCACACCATTTCTGATTAAAATATCTTCTCCCAGTCGTTTGTAAAATCAACCTTTTTCCTATGTAAAGTTACACTTTATAAGTTTTGACCCTGAAGCTACTTGCCCAAAACTTAATCATCACTAGACAGACAAGATCACGTTTAAAGAACTATGGCCTATTAGTCAGTACAATTCTTTGTGGGCCTTCTAAAATTTCACCCAGTTTTTCAGCTCTTCAATTTCAAATATATCTGGGTAGGGAAAGCCCATTTTATTCTTTAAACCTTGACACTACTACTGATATATCCATGAACTCTTACAAAAGCAAACTTATGTGAGGGGGAAGCCATTACTTCATGCTAACCACTACTTTGTAGACCTAAAGCACAAAAAGCTGTGTGATTAGTTCTTGGATATGAAAAAGGTCTGTAGTGATACAGAGATATGAAGATATCTCTCCTGTACTTTAACCAATTGTTAAATTTTATACTGTATAAGATTTATTTCTTTATAAACCACTTGCTGATATACACTGTGGTGAGACTCCTGTGATCCTCAAGTTGGAGCTGACCTTTCTGTTGCTAAATCTCTGCCTTATTTGAACAATTTCATACTAAATAAAAATAGAATTACTTGGAAATATAGCAAACCCTTTTGTGCTGCCTTGAAACGATCTAAACAGTGGGCTTAAAAAGAAGTCCCAGTCACCTGTCTGCTCTGCCCTTGCCAGGCTTGTCCTCCCCTCTGCTTGTGAATTGCATTTTGGCATCTTTTGGTGGTTTCCTGGTTGATAACCCCGTCTACTCTGTGTTCCTATGAAACTTTTTTAAAAATCTTGTACCTCAAGCTGGCTTCAGAAATGCCCTACATTTCTATGAGCCTTCTGAATGCTGTCTTTTCTAGAACTGCTGTTTCTGCTTATGATCAATTAGAGCAAAGGGATATCTCTCCATCCTGAAATGCCAAATAGTTCTTTGTGGTCATCCAGGACAAGTCAAACTTGTGCTTCCTGGCCACCTTCCTTTCAGAAAAATAAATGTATCACAGTAACCACACAGTAAACCATGAGCAAACAAGCATCTTCACAAATTTTTCATACATGCTAAGATATAGGTACTCCTCAGTATCAATGAATTGTCACCAAATCTAGATCAAGCATACAAATTGAATTGATCTCTTTTCCCCTAATGGCATTAGATCTGGCACATGTCTGTAAATGGACAAAATCCCTTGTATTCCACTCTTTTTTTAGGTTAGGATCCTATAGGCATTTATTTTCATTATTGCTGAGAAAATTAATCAAATCCAATTGCTTCAATATAAGGCAGCGTAATGTACTGCTTTCTAAACTCTTTTCTTCCCTAATCCAACCCATAAAATAACATTGCCATAAATAGTTTCTTAGTTAAAAGATGGAACAGTTCCAATTGCTTAATATCCCCTAATGGAACTGTGAAAACACATATAAAAATAGATGCAGTTATTTTTGTTCTCTGAAATTAGGTCCACCAAAATAATGGTTTAATTTCTTGCAAAGTTTCTGAATAGCAGAAAATATTTTCAGATGTAGGATGTCTTGAGAGTTCTGTAATGGCAAAGTTCTCTGGAAAGGTTGTAAAGTATTTTTTTTTTCTACTCTTGATAGATTGCATTGAGACTATTGTTGGCAAGCCTATTAATGTACCATTGAAAGTTTCAGGTGAGAACACAGCTCTGTCATACCATGCTCTGTGCAGACATATAACGACTAAGGCATAGATTTTGTCTTGAACAGATATTCTTAAGACATTTATTTGAAAAGTCTGAAACCATGCAAGAGATCTACTTCTAAAACAGAATTCTGTGTGTAAGAATTACTTTGATAACACTAGAATAAAGTCAGATTAATTCTCATTCTATAGATGGTTTGTTTTTACAGAAATGTAATCTCACTGATTTCAACAAATACATACCAAATTTGCATCGTGGTAAGCAAGAAGAGACTCTGACTCACGGTTTATTTTACCCACTTGCCAGTTGAGTACAGAGTGTTCTTGTCGACAGGCACCTAAATAGTTACTGAAGAATCACAAGGTGAATTATGTAATAGTTTTTCTTAATGTAAGCCAAAGCAGCACTAAGCAAGCATAAAGACAGTTCTGGATTCAAGACAAAGAATTAAATTTGATGTAGCAAATTCAAGTTTAACACTGAATATTGTCTATGTCAAGAGGCAAGAAAGAATTGCAATTAAGAATTCACCCCATTATTAACCTCTAGATATTTCTGGCATAATTTAAACAAATAATTAGGATTCTTAATTGGAAGAAGAGAACTTGCAACGAATTTCATCCTTTTCTTGTTACTTTGTCAGAAAATAAATTAAGTATCATATCAGCCAATAAAACATTGTTACTGAGAGGATCTAAAAATTAAGATCTAAAATTTATAATAAATTACATGTATTGATTAATCCTTTTTCACTGATACTATAAATA